>OY757011.1:66354096-66954096 GCA_963580285.1 Lucinisca nassula | reverse complement strand
CCAGTCCCTGAAAAGTTATATTAAAATCCAAACAATGAAAGAATAGGTGCTAGTGCGATGCTTTTCTAAAAATAGCCAAAGTCACCTTGAGATGGGAGGATGCAGTTCTAACAGAGCTGAAATCATACTTTACCTGCTTCTAACACATCTTGGACACCTAGATCCACCGTATGTTCGGGAAACTGTCTTGTGTCTCTTCGACATTGACATCAACTCTTTAGGCCTAGCTGGAGTGATCTAGAAATTGATGATGTTAAACAATGTTAAAGCAAAATCATGGGAAAAATCCGTCTTGCAATATACCTCACCTGTCCAGAAAGACTGAGTAGTCAGGAAATTTTTAATGCCCACTGCAGTTATACAGATGGTGACATTTTATAGGAAAATAGAACCTCCACTCAGAGTTTTCATTAAGTGGCAGGAGGCCAAAATGACTGCCTCAGTTTATTTTCTGGTCCCCTCAAATGTTATTTTGTAAATTAAAGTCTTAAGAAATTTGCTGCCTCAAACTGGTGAATGGCCTCTTAAGAAAAATCTTATTGAAAACCCTGCCCAATGCAGTTATATATATGTTGATATTTTCTAGATATCAGATTCTAACTACCCATACCATGCAATTGTAACAATATGACAAGCCATACCTCTGTTTTACCAGTCTACATCTAATTTTATGGAGCCTGAAGGCCTTAAGAAGACTGTTTTATAGAGGTAACTGGTTACAGTGTATATGCACAGGGATAAGGACTAACATTTTTTTTCACAGGGGCCAGCTGGGCTCCTAACATTTTAAACTTTGGGGCCCAGCCAAAAAATTAGGGGCCCATGACTAAAATTTTGAAAACAATAAGAAACATTGTTCGATCCTGGATTGCCCGACCCTTATAGCTCAGTTGGATGTGCCTCTAACTGGTGATCAGGAGCATGTGGGTTGGATTCCTGCCTGGGTCGGCAACATTCTTTCGTGGAGATTTATCATAAATTTCTTTTCTACGGTCCTTCTCTTCCTTCTGCTGGTAAAAGAAGGGCAGTTGTCAGTTTCTGGCCAAAGAATGTGCACTGTACTGTTTAACTGCTTTAATACTGATAAAGTTTCCCAGGCAAAGTGTGAATAGGTTAACTGACTGGCTCAAACATTAGCTTAACAGTTTTGACTTGGCCGTTAAACCCCAATACAAAGGAACAAATCAATCCTGGATTCAGGGTTTTGGGGATCTTGAGCCCGCAGTCCTTGTAAAAGGGTAATACCGGGGTGGAGGCCTTAGATAGTCCTCTTCACTGGGTTGATGCAGTGATAGATAGATAGATAGATAGATAGATAGATAGATAGATAGATAGATAGATAGATAGATAGATAGATAGATAGATAGATAGATAGATAGATAGAAGAGAGAGAGAGAGAGAGGAGAGAAGAGAGAGAGAGAGACAGAGAGAGAGAGAGAGAGTACTTTGTATAAAAGCCAGATTCATCTCAGTTTTAGTCTGCATGATAGTAATGGAGACAAACAAGACATCACAAAGAAAAAAAAAAAGAAAATATTTTTTTTTAACCTTAGCCAGCGTAGGGGAGAAAGTCTTTTATTGTTATATTATTAATGTTTGGCAATTAAAATTATTCCTAGTAGATAACAACTCTAAAATTAATACCAGTAACTGCGATATTTGAGGTATATTGTTCCGGTATTTAGCGTAAGCCACGCTCCGTGTACGGCGTTAACGGCGTACACGAGTCAAGTAGTGATTTGAATAAACAAATATGGCAGCTACCTTGATGATTTCTGCGTAAAAAAAAAAAAGGATTTTTACAAGTGAAAGAAAACAAAACAAAACATTTCTAGATTAATTTCAACTGGGCAACAGACAGTTTAAGGTGAATTTATTAATTTGCACAAGCATGTCAAAAACTGAGATCAACAAGCAAATTCGTTGAATTGATATCCCCCGCCGAATGGGTTTTTCGTGTAGAATGGCAAGAAAATATATCTGGCCAAAATTGAGGATGGTTCTAAGAAGCAAACTAGAGACAATGAGGAAGGGCCCCGCTGAACATTTCCTCCCTGGATGAGAGGCTGTACCCTGACCTACTGACCTAATTATCAGTAGAGATTAACTTGTCTGTCAAAGTTGAGGTTTATTTACCTGTTATGTGGTTTCAAGGATACTAAAATAAAATTCGCGAATATTAAAAAAAACAAATAGACAAAATTCCTCAATTTCAGTCATTTAAGGGGAAATAACTCTGGATAAAAAAGTCAATCCAGGTAAATCCGAAAAAAAAATTGCGCTTGCATCACAGCAGCATAATAATACATATTTATTTCAAGTTTCATTTTATTCCATGCAATAGTTGCTGAGAAGCAGTTCCAGACAAAGTGAGACGACGAAAAATCCAGAATTTTAATCATTTAAGGGGCCATAACTCTGGGTGTAAAAAGTCAATCCGAAAAAAATTTGTGCGTGCATCACCACAGCATAATAATACATATTTATTTCAAGTTTCATATAATTCCATGCAATAGTTGCTGAGAAACAGTTCCCGACAAAAAAGTGAGACGACGAAAAATCCAGGATTACAATCATTTAAGGGGCCATAACTCTGGATGTAAAAAGTAAATCCGGAAAAAAAATGTGTGTGCATCACCACAGCATAATAATACATATTTATTTCAAGTTTCATTTAATTCCATGCAATAGTTGCTGAGAAACGGTTCCGGACAAAGTGAGACGACGAAAAATCCAGAATTTCGATCATTTAAGGGGCCATAACTCTGGATGTAAAAAGTCAATCCAGAAAAAAATTGCGCGTGCATCACCGCAGCATAATAATACATATTTATTTCACGTTTCATTTAATTCCATGCAATAGTTGCTGAGAAACAGTTCCGGACAAAGTGAGATGACGAAAAAATCCAGAATTTCAATAATTTAAGGGGCCATAACTCTGGATGTAAAAAGTCAATCCGAAAAAAAATTGCGCATGCATCACTGCAGCATAATAATACATATTTATTTCAATTTTCATTTAATTCCATGCAATAGTTGCTGAGAAACGGTTCCGGACAAAGTGAGACGACGAAAAATCCAGAATTTCAATCATTCAAGGGGCCATAACTCTGGATGTAAAAAGTCAATCCGAAAAAAAATTGCGCTTGCATCACCACAGCATAATAATACATATTTATTTCAAGTTTCATTTAATTCCATGCAATAGTTGCTGAGAAACGGTTCCGGACAAAAAAGTGTGATGGACGGACGGAAGGACGGATGGACGGAAGGACGGACGGACAACGCCAAAACTATATCCCTCCGCCTTCGGCGGTGGATAAAAAATGGTTTCATGGTCGCCAGCTGGGCGACCGCCTGCAACTTTTTAGGGGCCCAACGGAATTTTCACTCGCATTGGGCGACTGGGCCAATGCTTATCCTTTTCCCTAATGAAGTCTATAACCCTTTCACCCAGCGGGGCTTGAAGAAAAAGACGGGCAGCATGATGCTTCCGCACAGAGCTGAAACAGACCGCATACGGGGACTGGTAAACCGCTTAGAGAAGTCGGCCCAGGCGAAGCGGTGCCAATCGGTTTGTCCATGCTTATAAACCCTATTGGTTTCATTGGGTGACAGGGCTTGAGATGTCCCACAAAATTGGAAGCGACGTCTCCAAAATTAACTATACTGTGTTGACGGAGACGTTAAACCTCAAATCAAACAAACAAAAAATAACCTTTCACCCCTGAATTACCGATGTGGAATCTTCATCTTTGAATTTGGACTTGTCCATTCTTATAAACTGGTGGTTTGGTCATATGCATATTATACAGGATGGGAAAAACTGTTGACTGGGCTGATCAGACTGCACCGACATGCAGGCTGAATTGTCTTCACAAATCACACAGATCTTGGTGTTGGTTTTGTCATGTCCCGACTTTTGTACCATCGGAAACCCCAAAATGGAAAACTGGCAAAGTGCAGGCCAAGATCAGACACTGGAAATAAATTTTGCAGAACACCCTTTAACTTTGAATAGATAAGCATCATTCCATTTGGTAAAAAATGGGTTAATAGTAAAGTTAATTGCTTTAGTCAACTGTAGATATTCAGAGTGAACAATGTAATCATGTTTATCATTGCCCAATGCTCACAAAATCATCATCATACTACAGCAAAACATCTTGAATATTTGTCTGTAACCTGGACTCTTGCTGAATTGGAACATTTTGTCCTAGACAGCTAACAATGTACAAAGATCTTGACATTTTGTGCGAAGACAGAGCATAGCAAAGCCTACAAGAATATCTGTACAACCACCAAGGCCTCAAATCAGCCTCCACTCTACTTGGTCTAACCACAGTCTTTACCCATTGCTCTCTAGATAGCCCGGAGATAACAGAAGGCTCACGAGATTGCGCAGATAAGCTGGCTTATTCGTCTTGACTGGCATAGGTCTGTTTGGGTTTTGATATGCCCAGTCCAAGTTTACACTGATTTACTTTTTAACTTTGTTCAAAAATTCTATATTGAATTAAATACAATGAAAACTAGCAAAGTGCAGGTCCAGATCAGACACTGCAGAATGCGGCATATTTTGCAGTGTCCAATCACGACCTACACGGTTTGCAGGCGGCTCAGCCATTTTCCAAATAAATTTTGCAGAACACCCTTAAATTTTGAAATGGACTCCTGTTATAGATAAGCAGTAGAATTCCATTTGGTACAAAATGGGTTAATAGTAAGTTGTCAACTGTAGTTATTCAGAGTGAACCATGTAATCATGTTTATCATTGCCCAATGCTCACAAAATCATCATCATACTACAGCAAAACATCTTGAATATTTGTCTGTAACCTGGACTCTTGCGGAATTGGGACATTTTGTCCCAGACAGCTAACTATGTACAAAGATCTTGATCCGCCCCTCGCCCATCTTGGCTTGGAGAAATAGATTGGGCTGCATGACGTTTCCATGCAGAGCTGAAAATGACTACATTTAAGTACACTTAGGACTATGCCTGAATAGGCAAAGTGATGCGAGTCAGACCGTCCAATGCATATAAGCCTTTTGGTTTCACTGGGTGGCAGGGCTTGACATGTCATTTCATCTCAATGTTGGTAAAAGTCCCACAAAATTGGAAGAAACATCTCCAAAATGACCTCAATAGTGTTGATGGGGATGTTAAACCTAAATTAAAAAAAAAAATGACTATTTGTGTGAACACGTTTCAGAAACCGAGGTCAAAATGACCATTTTTATTTTTTAAGGAAAGCAGTCTTGATCTTAATTATGAGTTTCACATCTGGATCAACACTGTATGGATGAGTATTGTATCGGTTATAGTCTGCAGGACAAGCAACAATACATATGGCCTGAAACTGTGTTTATAATGTTCTGTCTAATGTTACCAGTTTTTCACCAATCAGAAAGGTTTCAGAGGTCGCTGCCGCTGTCAAAGACAGAGCATAGCAAAGCCCACAAGAATATCTGGGCAAACACCAAGGCCTCAAATCAGCCTCCAATCTACTTGGTCTAACCATCTTTACCCAATGCTCTCTGGATAGCCCAGAGATTACAGAATGCTCACGAGACTGCACAGATAAGCTGGCTTATTCCTCTTGACTGGTTGAATAGGTCTGTTTTGGTTTTGATATGTCCAGTCCCATTTTACATGGAATTACTTTTTAACTTTGTTCAAAAATTCTTAATTGAATTAATTAACTGTAGTTATTCAGAGTGAACAATGTAATCATGTTTATCATTGCCCAATGCTCACAAAATCATCATCATACTACAGCAAAACATCTTGAATATCTTTAGCCTATACGGTGTTGAATTAACCCATATCCGGTTGAACACCATAACCCCTACCTTTGCAAACAGTTTAGATCCAGATCAGATGGCAGATCAGGCTCTACACTGTTTGGCATGCAGCTGCAAATTGAACAAAAGCATTAGATCATGTAATTTCATTGGCTGATATACAGAAGAGAGTTACTTAAATAAGCAGGATGATGGTTAAAAATAAAATACATGTACATGTATCAGCAAGTTTTGAAATTTGGGAACATTTGGTCACACACAGCTGACAGCATACAGACATCTTGACGGTTTGTAGGGCCCCATTTTTGACACTAGGTTCAACTTCGCCTTTGGGAACCCAAGTCCTGATTCTATCCAATATGCATAATGATAACAATGTTATAAGTTTTGGACCCTTTTTTCATATTAGACCTCTAAGCATGACCTTGACCTTGGAGGCAAGGACCTCGGTTTTGTGTGAGGCAGATTCTTCCATGATGGCCAACATTCCTGCCAAATAATTTCAAAATCCATCCAGAGATAAGAAAGTTATTGACTGCATTTAAGTTTCGGACCTTTTTTTTTTACCTTTGACCTCTAATTATGACTTTGATCTTGGAGGTACGGATCTGGGTTTACACGTGACACATCGTCTCGGGAGAGTTAACATTTCTTCAAAGTAAAATCCATCCAGAAATAATAAGTTATTGACTGCGTTTAAGTTACGAACCCTTTTTTTACTTTTGACCTTTAAGTATGACTTTGACCTTGGTGTTTTGTAGGTGACACATCGTCTCATGATGGTTAACTTTTCTACAAAGTAATTTCAAAATCCATCCAGATATAAGAAAGTTAATGACTGCGTTAAGTTTCAGACCCTTTTTTTGACCTTTGACCTATAAGTATGTTTGTTTGTTTGTTTGATTTGAGGTTTAACATCCCCGTCAACACTGTAAAGGTCATTTTGGAGACGTTGCTTTCCATTTTGTGGGACTTTTAACCAACATTGAGATGAAATGACATCTCAAGCCCTGTTGCC
Organism: Lucinisca nassula; assembly: GCA_963580285.1. NCBI lineage: Eukaryota > Metazoa > Mollusca > Bivalvia > Lucinida > Lucinidae > Lucinisca > Lucinisca nassula. Next base: position 66,947,270 of record OY757011.1, on the reverse strand, counting down.
CAATGAAACCAATAGGTGTTATTAGCATGGACGGTCCGCCTCGCACCGCGGTTCCTGGACAGGCTTAGATCCTCTAAGCGGTTTACCAGTACTAGTGTGCGGGCCAGATTCAGCTCTGCGTGGAAGCATCATGCAGCCATATATTTCTTCAAGCCCCTATGGGCGAGGGCGGTACCTCTTTAAGTATGACCTTGGAGGTACGGACCTGGGTTTTGTAAGTGACACTTCGTCTCATGAGGGTTAATATTTCTGCCCAGTAATTTTAAAATCCATCGAGAAATAAGGAAGTTATTGACTGCGTTTAAGTTTCGGACGCACGGACAGACTGACAGGGGCAACGCTATATGCCCTTTCCACCATTCTTCGAATGGCAGCAGAATAATAAAATGGTTAATAGCAGATGTACCTGCAGGAACATAGCTCCATTACAACTAGTAGATAGGATAATTGAGGCATAATCCTTCTTATTACTCAATTAACCCTTTTTATTCCAAATGTAATCATCCTCCTTATATATCGCAGCAGTCCATTCCAAAATTAAGGGGTGTCAGGTTGTGTTTTCTTCAAATGTTATTTAGAAAATGGCTTAACTTTTCGCAAACAGTGTAGGCCCTGATCAGACGCCGCGTTCTGCGGCGTCCGATTTGGCCTGCACTGTTTGCCTATTACCCATTTTGGGGCGTCTCTGATAGGAGCTGTGGGTTGATTGATCATTGCCTCCACTTCTATTTTCTGGTACAAAATGGGTTAAAACATGTACATGTACTGTGCCTAGTACTGGCTACCTGTTACAATCGCCTCAACCAGGCAATTCTTACAAATAGCCACAATATTTATTCCCAACAAGAAATAGGGGAACTGATCCTTAATTATCTTTGTAACTCCCCCTCCCCTTAGCTGGAGCTATGGCAACTAGAAAGACTCTAAGCAGCCTGCTCATCCACCTATCATCGATGGTTACACAAAACTCACATGACCAGCAAAGACTGAATGGAGCAGACTGCATAGCTGCACAGGCTGATCTGTGCCTCAAAAGGTTAAACATGTCAACTTAGTGGTTCTGCCGGGCCCTGCTTCAATTTACACTGATTTACTATGTTCATTATTTTAGTCAACTGTAGCTATTCAGAGTGAACAATGTAATCATGTTTATCATTGCCCAATGCTCACAAAATCATCATCATACCACAGTAAAACATCTTGAACCATCAAACTTGATAATCTTAATACTACCACCCAACAAATGATCACATCAAGACAACAGGAATTTTCTTTTTAAGACTTTGAGGCCCGGCCAAAACAGGGTTCCAATTTCAACTTTTTTGAAGGCTTGCTAAAATTAGCAAGTTGCATTACTTGTTACTTGCTAAACCATTCAGCCAACTTGTTATTTCACACTTGTTAACATTCTTACAGGAGGCTATAACTCATAGCACACTGAGTAAACAAGAGCATCGCATGTGTGTGCCAACGCTCGACTGCAGTTTCTTTTAGTTAAACAAAAATTCTAAGTCGAAAAAGGGGCATAACTGCCAAAAGTATTTTGAGGGTTACCTCACCTATTGGTATGAGTTCCCCTTTTCATAATGAACAACGTGTCCGAGTTTCAAGTAAATATGTTCAGTAATGAAAGAGATATTACAAAATGTCAAGTTTTTGCACGACGACGCAGACGACGCCAGAGCTATGACAATACCTCGTCGTTTACTTCGAAAACAGCCGAGTTAAAAACTTCAGCAGAGGACATTTTAATATTTTTTACCCAGAAAACAGGTGGGGCCATTTGCATGAAATGACAAACACCTATTTTCTGGTCAAAAAAATAGAAAGAAATATTAATTTGTTGTTTGCTGAATTAGCACAGAGTGGTGGTAAAGGCTTAATCCTCGAAATGCTATTAAAGAACTGCATCTGAAAATGTTGCTTGTTTATGTCGTCTGCTGAATCTTCGCACAAATTTTGAATTTAAATGTATTTTTGCTTAATACAGTCAAATGTAAAAGCTACTCCCATTTTTCAGCCAAAATACCAGCATATAAGATACATACTAGAACAGTTAACAATTTGAGTACAAACAAGCTAAGCTAACAATGCTTCGAACAACCGGACTCGGGATTAATAAAGGGATAAATTTATTTCTTGTAAGAAACGTATGTTGTACAGTCCAACCTGTATTAAGCAAGCACCTATGGGATAGTCAAAAAGTGCTTGCTTAAGACAGGTGCTTGCGTAACACAGGGGAATTTTAATACATTTTCCTTGTTCGGGAACAGAAAGCCTGCTTGCTTAAGACAGGTTGCTTGCTTAATAGAGGTGGCCACTAAGACAGGTTTTACTGTACATGTAAATACTTGTTGGAATCGCCTAAATGAGACGATTCTAACAACTATCCACAGCATGTTTCTTTAGAGAAATAAAGAAAATTACCTCAGAAATATCCCCAACATACATCCTTATATGGAGCAAAAAGACACATTTTCATTTTAGAACATTTAAATGATACTTACTCCATGAAGTTTAATTTTACAGTCCCCACATTTTGGTACACTGCCTAGCTTCTTCTTGTAAAGATATACAAGTTTACCACCTGTGAATGAAACAGACCATTAAATGTGGTAATTGTTTGTATTTTAACCCTTGTCCTGCTGAGCTCGGATATGCCTTATTCTTCAAACAACGAATATCCAGATCTGATGAAGCCATCTGATCAGGATCATTCAGCTTATGCATTTGTTGCAATAATTTGCATCAAGTAATCCGATTGTTTGATAATCAGTAGTGGGTGTGACATATTTAAATATTAAGTAGGACCAGGGTTAACCCATTTACACTGGTGGACTAAATGGTTTCCATTGTTTTATTTTGGACAAGTCTATTTGTCATTTAAGGGGTGTCAGGGTTTATTTTTTTGTTTTTATTCTATCTATGATAGGAAATTTGCCTACCAAGCACCGATGACCCTGATCAGATGCTGCATTACTTGGGGTCTGATCTGGGTCTGCACTTTTTGTCCCTTTTATAGGTTTCCAGGTAAGAATGTGTTAAATCCAAAGCACTGAAAGCCTCAGTGGTTACCACCTTGAGTTGGCTAAAAATGGCCCTAACGCAGACATGACTGCTTTGTTTAACCCGTACATTCCTCTTGATCAGATGATGAGTTTTACACCTCTGATCTTGGTCAACACTGCTTTACAATATCCTTTTTTGGGGATCCTGTATGCTGTGTATACTCATTAGAATGGCCACATCGAGGCAATTCTAATGAGTACACACTACATTTTGCAAGATAAAAATCAAAACTCTTATCATCCCTCACTATTTCTTATGTTGAGGAATTTCCTAGGGACTCAAGAAGGGGTTTGACTCGTCCATGGTATATGAGCCCATCCGTGTTTTTTTACATGGTATATGAGCCCATCCATGTTTTTTTTAGTCTTCTCTCCTCATATCAGTGTTTACAAATAGTACAGTGTTCACTGCTCGAAATCATTAAGGAAACAACAATTGCGTATTTGACCACTTCAGCTAGTGATTAGAGCTTTTGAGCTGGGCATTCGATATTGGTTGGTTGATTTGAGGTTTAACATCCCCGTCAACACTGTAAAGGTCATTTTGGAGACGTTGCTTCCAATTTTGTGGGACTTTTACCCGACATTGAGATGAAATGGCATCTCAAGCCCTGTCGGCCAATGAAACCAAGAGTTTATTAGCATGGACGGTCCGCCTCGCACCGCGGTTCCTGGACAGGCTTAGATCCTCTAAGCAGTTTACCAGTACTAGTGTGCGGGCCGGATTCAGCCCTGCGTGGATGCATCATGCAGCCCATATATTTCTTCAAGCCTCTATAGTTTGTTTGATTTGAGGTTTAACGTCCCCGTCAACACTGTAAAGGTCATTTTAGAACTGTTGCTTCCCCAATTTTGTGGGACTTTTACCCGACGTTGAGATGAAATGACATCTCAAGCCCTGTTGCCAAATGAAACCAAAAGGGTTTATTAGCATGGACAGTCCGCCTCGCACCGCGGTTCCTGGACAGGCTTATATCATCTTAGGGGTTTACCAGTACTAGTGTCAGGGCCAGATTCAGCTCTGCATGGAAGCATCATGCAGCCCATATATTTCTTCAAGCCCCATATGGGCGGGGGCGGCAAGCCTCTATGGGCGGGGGCCGGGGCATTCAATATTTATCTTCTGTAATTTTCACACTGCAGTTTTCAAATGGTATAACTAAGCATCATGTGACTTAATGGTCCAAAATTTCAATGCTCAGGACTTCAGAAATGGAAATGGAACTACCCTTTTATAAATGGTATGTCCACACAAAGGAATTAACTATGAAGGATGATAAATGGATTGGAAAATTGCAAAAACAGGACTTTTTCTCAAATGCACCCAATAGGGCAACAAAGGCAAAAGCTTATCTTCTAATTGGCATATCAGAATTCTTATTTCTAAATTGTATGTTGTGGGTACTGGTAAGTTTTGCCCCAACGTGTATGAATTAAAACATGGTGGCATGGTGAGGTGATTCAACGAAATGCCCACATTTCTTAAGACAAATAAGCAAAATCCTTTCATTACACTCATTACTCCTCCTTTACCTGGAGCTATGCTGCTAAGCAATGTACGAAACAGGATCTTGTTGTTCAAAACTAATGACGTCGTTAGTTAATATATTGTTAACACATTAATCATTTATTATGGCGTATATGCTAATATTTTTGCTGAAAAAATGTGAGTACCTTTTGCAAATGCAAAAGCTAATCACATTTTTTCAGCAAAAAAATGGAAGAGTCAATATTGCAGTGTACCTGCCAGAACAGTTAACAATTTGACTACAGACAAGCTTGTTAAGCTAATACAATGTTCTGATCAACTGGACACACAAGTTCATAAACTGAATCAACCACAGCAACAGATAAGGCAGGTATCTGGTGATAACTGACCAATAATTTTCTTTATTTCTGCATATAAACCTACATTGTTAATATTCATTTGAACCCCCACGAGGCAGTCACAACATAGGTCCTTATGGAAAATTGACAAAAAACTCAAATCAAACAAACAAATCATCAAATACATATCCAATCTGTTCCTATGAATTCAACATAACCAAGAAGGCGTTAAGAACTTAAGGTTCTGCTGAAGCCCTTCGGGGTGATTTTTTTTTCTTGTGATCCTTGTGTTTGATGATACAGTCAATACTATAATGGCATATGGAGCTGATCATTTAACCACACTTGTTAGTCCTAAGTGGTTAAACATTACACATTTTCGCCAGAAACCAACACCCACCCATCTTGATTTGTTTGTTTAATTTGAGGTTTAACATCCCCATCAACACTGTATAGGTGATTCTGGAGATGTTGCTTCCAATTCTGTGGGTCTTTTACCCGACACTGAGATGAAATGACATCCAATGAAACCAATAAATAAATACAGGTAAATGCTTATCAGCATGGATGGTCCGACTCGAACCGCTTTGCCTGGGCAGGCTTAGATCCTCTAAGCATTTTACTAGTACTCGTGTGCGGGTTCGTTTCAACTCTGGGTGGAAGCATCATGCAGCCCATCTATTTCTTCAAGCCCCGATGGGTGGGGGCCAGACCATCTTTCTTGAATCAGAGGAAAGGCAGGTGACAATAGAAACTATTTCAGAATGAAGCTTCATGGAATAATGTTGCCACAATATGGATCAAACCCTCAACCTCGTGGTCATGCCAGATACAGTAGAACTTTGATGGCTCGAACACTGATGGCTCGTTTACCATGCACGTGTCGAACCCATTCTTGAGCCCCTAGCGAAATCCTCTACATAAGAAATAGTGGGGGATAATTAAGGAGATTTTAGTCTTTTATCTTGCAAATGTATGCTGTGTGCACTCATTAGAATCGCCTCGATGAGGCGATTCTAATGAGTACACACAGCATACATTTTTTATTATTGAACACCAAAAAGATGTCTAAAACTATCTCGTTATGCCTCCTGACAGTAACCTCAGTGGCTCGAACTACCCCTATCTCGAACAGATTTTCGAGGTCCCAAAGGTGTTTGAGCCATTGAAGTTCGACTGTACTCATTTGATAAAGCCTAGGGAGGAACTAAGTATGTTCTGTCAGCTTAACTAGTATATCTACATCTTTACCTGGTGTCTTGGACCTTTGTTAAGCAAGTCGGAGGAAACATGAAAAAGAAAAAAGGAAAAACAGCTGTTATAAGGTGAACATGTAATATGTATTCAAAACAATTCAATCTTTTGTTGAAAGGAAATACAGGAATCTTAGGAAACATCGTTACCTTAATTTCATTCTAATTACACCAGGGATACAGACTGACCAAAACTTTGCAGGCACCAACTCGAGCCAGCCCAAAATTTCTGCACCCAGAATTTGAATCTATCAAGAGGCCCAATACTTGAACCACCACTACCATATTACTCATACAACCGACTCCCTTTCATGATTCTTGTGACATAAAGCGACAAATTAATGATTTTGTCTCCAATTTGCGTGTCTTTTTTTTTTTTTTTTTCAAGTGGTTGCAAAAGGGCAAATAGATACCACTTTCAAATGGCCAATAACATTGGTTTCAATACCGAAGTTAGATATGGTATGATACCAGTAGCAGGAAAGCAGCTCTGTTGTGATAGTGGTCATTATTACTCAACTGATAAAGGTTAACCCTTATCCTGCAGAATAACTTAGCCACACCCATTTCTGTCTATCAGCTAATAAAATTACTTGATCTGATGTATTTGTTCAATTCACAAACTGCATGAGTATAGATCCTGATCAGCCATCTGACCTGGATCTACACTACAAACATAGAGGTTGTGGTGCTCAGCAGGATAAGGGTTAAAATCCACTGAAAATCATGTTTTGCACAAACATAAGACTTTGACACATGTAGACTATACTTATCAAAAAGATGCTTGATGTCAACCTTTGGGATGACATTTATCATTCCTAACCAGACTACATGAAATTTTCATGGCATCCAACTCTATATAAGCGCACCTTGGGTGACAATTCTGTATCCCTGAATATTCTTACTGAAAGAGGAATGAATACACCTACAGGCAGATTTTTTCAGAAATATTTATCTACCCTAAGACTGTTCAAGTTCTCAAGGAGCCAATTCTTCCCATTACAGACATGTGCAGACACATCTTTTGGATGGGTTATCCCTTATCCTGCTGTTCATGACAACCCTACCTTTGCAAACAGTGTAGATCCAGATCAGATGGCTTCTATTGTAGGTCATTTTTGAGCCAGTCAGGTTATCAAGCCACACTTTCCCCTAAGAGCTTAATCAGTACAGTGCACATTCTTTCGCCAGAAACTGACAACTGCCTTTCTTGAATCAGCGGAAGGGAGGGAATCACCGTAGAAAAGATTTCACGATCAATCTCCATGAAAGAATGTTGCAGACCCTGCCAGGTATTGAACCCGCATCCTCCTGATCACCAGTCGGATGCACATCCGACTGAGCTACCGAGGCCGGCTCAGCAATGGTGTGGTGTGGCTGAATTAATTTATTCAGCAGAATAAGGATTAAGAATACATGAATGCAGTGAGGAAATAATTTCCCCCATTTAAATCAAAGCACTGACAGCTCTCGTAGGTCAATTGTCTCCGAGAATATGCTGGGAAGATGGTTCTGGCCCAGAGTTCGTGAAAAAAAAAATGGTCTTGACTGGATTTGTGTGTTGGGCCAGGCCCAACAAACAAATCCAGACCATTTGTACACAACACCATGACCTCACAAGATAAGAATAGTTGGACTGTAAATAAGTGTTACCTGGATTTCGTACAAATCAGTGATAGTCAGGTGAGAATCAACAATGTAAAGCTTCTGCACTAAGTAACTTTAGGTTCATAGATAATCAACCCAAAAATGTGGTGTAAAACATGACGGCTGGATTAAATGCATCTAGATTTTTAAGGTGTTTTTAATTTTGCATCTATCTGTTACAAGTCACATTACATATTTCAAAAGGACTAGGCATTTCACCAAAAAATGTTATTTTAAGGTTAACAGAGCCATAAATGACAAGCATAAAAATTTATATACTTACACTACTCTCCGATTACTCTTAGTATTGTAAGAGAGACGGCGACGGAAAGTAAGCCGTTGAACCATCTGAAAACAAGTAGATTGATAGAGATGAGATATAAATTTTTGACAACACATTACAAATATGTTACTGTTTTGACTTTTATTTCCATTGTTCATGTGACTTCTGCTGATTTCAATGAATTTCTTTACTTAAAATCTTCTTCTCGATGCCAGAAGTTTATTGCCATAAGTATCGCAGTGTGAATTTGTTAACATTCCTTCGTGCATGTGAAAAACATTTTCCCACAAGAATTCTGATTAATTCCTTCCTTGGCTAGCGAATAGGGCATGGTTCTAATAACCCTTATCTTGCTGTTCACGACAACCCCTATCTTTGCAAACAGTGTAGATCTGGATCAACTCTGTTTGGCATTCAGTTTATGAATTTGTAGCAATAAATTACATCAAGTAATTTGATTGGTTGATAGACAGAAATGGGTGCGGCTTAAATGAATATTCAGCAAGATAATGGTTAAAACGCACTTCAAACTCAGTTCTGTTCTATTAAAGGCTTATTTTAACAATCTTAAAGGCTTATTTTAACAATCTACGAATGGCTAGTTCAGTGTTTCTGCCAGAAAAAAATGGTCTTTTAGGACAGATGACCAAAGAAGGCCAAAAAGTTTTGGCCCTTTTGACCAAAACTCTTTTGCAACTTTGGACGGTGAGCGAACGAAGCGAGGGAACGCGAGAGATGCGAGCCCTTATAGGCCGGGTGTCTGGGGCCCGCCTAGGGCCCCTGAAGCTCTGGGGGTAAATGGTGCCATTTCCTGCATTCTGAGCATTTCCAGAGGGGTTAAATTTGATTTGAAAAACACCATTTTTTATATCTGAACTTCAACTTTTATCTCCGTTTCTGAAAATTTAATCCCAACTTCTAAAAATATAACACAAGTGAACCTCATTAAGGGGTAAATAAAACCTGAAAGTGTATCAATTCCTCTTATTGAGCCTCATTAAGGGGAATGGATACACTTTCAGGTTTTATTTCTAATTGAAACTGCCTTTCATACTCTGTTTTGACGCGTCTCGTCACTTGCTAGACGAATTGTCGATCGATTCGGTAGATTTATTTGTCCGAAATTCGCATTGAAATAAGAGTTTTTTGTCCCGTTTCGGGAGCTACTTTCCTTTTCCTTGAGGTTGCCATACTAGTAGGGGTGCAACGATACGCCAAAAAGCGTATTGCGATATGGAAAACCCGTATTGCGATACACCTTGTATCTATATTTCACTCTATTACTGTCCTTAGTTCATTTAATCATGCAATATAATGCCATATTTGAGAGACATGAAATTGTTACACATAGCATTTTTCATTTGATTAATTGATAAAGGAAACAACAGACAGCCACTATTTCTGCTTAAAGTTCCTTCTTGTCAGAATGACAAGACCTCGAAGATCAAGAACTGATAGACTTTTGGATTACTGTATTCCGGTGTGTATAACTGGCATTTACATAATATAATAACCCATACCTAGATATAGGGCTAAACACGGCAGAAAGAAAAAAAGAAGTTCTCATATATTATCCGCGGAGAAGATTTTCTGAATTGTTTGTTGCACCCAAGAGTGAAAAAAATACGAAATCACATTTTTGCAAAGAAAAAACGAAACTTAAGATTGTACAAAAAATGCGGGAAAAGCCATGTGCTAGCTTTTAAACATCATAATACACCATGCGTTGAAGATTTGCTGAATCATTTGTTGTATCTGAGAGCGAAAAACCCATGAAATCAAATGTTTTTGCCAAGAAGAAATGTCTAAAATGAAACTATACCATCCCTCACCCAACCCCCAACCCTAAAAGATGCTTTGGCAAAGAAAAACGTCACTTGAGATATTGTCGTCTTTAGCAGTGTTTGCGTTAGCGCAGACATGATTAATAGAGATCAATGAACAGGGCTCTATCCAGGTATTTTGGGAAAAGGCCCCTGGACGAAATTGGGAAAAAAAAACCCTGACAAAATACCAAATTGGGGACACAATTTCATCAGAGAAATGCCAGGATGATGAAGTTTTGCTCATGATAGTCTTATGAATAGTGAAAAATCTTCACTGTGGTGTCATTTTCATCTTGACTATCCAGTGTTAACCTCTGTGTTAAGTATTGTTTGTCCGTTTCCTTTTCTTTTGGCTTTTATTTCTTCATTTTTTGGGAAAAATTGAGACTATTTGGCATTGGGAATGGGGCCGAATTTCGGCCCTGCTGAACAGGCAGAAAATGCCCTGATGTATCTCAGTAACTATGAAGATCTTTGCAATTTGTTAGTGGTTTTGAAATATGTTAAAGCTGTCATTTTCTAAAAGACTTTGGAAATTGTACTTTTGGGCTATCGCCAGGTATCGCGATATTAGCCTCACGATACAATATGCTTATCGTTAGCAAAAGTATCACAATACGATTTCAATGTATTGTTTAACCCCTAGGGCTCCAACGATACAGTTACCTCACGATACGATACATATCGCGATATTTGTGTCACGATACATATCACATTACAATTTCTGACATGAAAAAGAAACTTAAAGCAAAGAAATCCTTGGCTAGACTTTAGAATCTGTCCGCTACTGTTTACTGACTTTTGTATGTTAGTAGGTCACTGATGGTTGGGGTTAGGTTAAGGCTAGGAGTAGATCACTAATTGTTAGGATTAGGTTAGGGTAAGGTTAGTCCGGTCATTAGGGTTAGGGTAATATGAAGTGGCGGACAGATTCTAATCTGTCCGCCACTGTTTACTGACTTTTGTATGTGTTAGGAGTAGGTCAATGATGGTTGGGGTTAGATTAGGGCTAGGAGTAGATCACTAATTGTTAGGATTAGGTTAGGTTGGCGTAAGGTTAGTCCGGTCATTAGGATTAGTTTTAGGGTTAGGGTCAAGTCGCTCTGAAATCCTTAAAATCAGCTGTAAGCAATACTCAAAGCAGCAATTAACTTTAATGTACATGAACAATGGAAATAAAAGTGAAAATAGTAATATATGCTTTAAATGTATATATGTTTATGCAAATTTATGCAAAACCAGCAAAAGTTTACATCTCATATCTATCAAATTATTCTGTTTGCTGTATTGTATCATCAAACTGCTTCATGATTCGATATGCATATCGTCAGCAGATGTATGGAGATTACGATACGATTCGGTGAATCATTGCACCTCTACTTTATATACTGTCACACGTTCTGACAGACATTGTTGAAAGGCGTGCGCCGTCACTTGGATAGGTGAGCAAAGATAAAAGGTTGAAAGTAGAATCAAAATTGTTACTGGTGACATGTCAGTTGAGATGTAGGTGAGTAGAAGGGTTAAAAAAACAATTTAAAACACCATGTTTGGATCTATGGCCTAGATTGGTGCAGCTTACCAACTGCTTCCTTGAACACGTCAAGGGTTTGTAAGCATACAATCCACTCGGGAAGGGCATTCCACTGGACTATTGCCAGAGGAAAACAGTGCGTGTACTTGGTAGTAAATTTAAGCCATAGGGTGGTAATAACTGGACACAGGGGTATTGGGCTGGGTGTCAACTGAGGTAATTGCCAAATATGACCGACTCAGTATATGAAGATAGACAGATAGGGATTTCTACAAGTCAATGAACTAGACGGTAGAAAAGCAGACACGGATCAGCACACCTATAGTCGGCTGTCTTTCTTCCTTTCTACTGATACTGCATCGGTCACATTTGACCATTACCGCAGGTGTACATTACATACACTCCAGGTTTATAAAGATAAGATTTATTTAAAAACTAGAAAAAGTGTCCATAGGACACGGATGCCCCCGCCAAATGCCATTAATAAAAAAATATTACAAATGTACTTCAAATCAATCATAAAATATATGCATCAAGGGCAGATAATCCAAAAACCCAAAATGCAAGAGTTGTCTTCCTTATTCATGACACATTGTCTCAGTGTGATGAAAATTCATGAATATATTCCATACGGTTTAGGAGTTATGGCCCGGACACGGTTTACTATATGGTACTAAGTCAAGGGCAGATAATTCAAAAACCAAAAATGCAAGAGTTGTCTTCCTTGTTCATGACACATCGTCTAAGTGTGATGAATGCACCTGTGAATTTTCATGAATATATTCCATACGGTTTAGGAGTTATGGTCCGGACACGACATACCATTTGACTATATATGGATGTTAGTCAAGGGCAGATAATTCAATAACTAAACAAGCAGGAGTTGTCTTCCTTGTTCATGACACATCATCCAAGTATGATGGATGCACCGGTGAAGTTTCATGATTATATTCCAAACGGTTTAGGAGTTATGGCTAGGACACGGTTTACTATATGGTACTAAGTCAAGGGCAGATAATTCAAAAACCAAAAATGCACGAGTTGTCTTCCTTGTTCATAACACATCGTCTCAGTGTGATGAATGCACCTGTGAAGTTTCATGAATATATTCCATACGGTTTAGGAGTTATGGCCAGGACACGGTTTACTATATGGTTTTTAGTCAAGGGCAGATAATCCAAAAACCTAAAACGCAAGAGTTGTCTTCCTTGTTCATGACACATCTTCTAAGTGTGATGAATGCACCTGTGAAGTTTCATGAATATATTCCATACGATTTAGGAGTTATGGCCCGGACACGGTTTACTATATGGTACCGAGTCAAGGGCAGATAATTCAAAAACCAAAAATGCAAGAGTTGTCTTCCTTGTTCATGACACATCGTCTCAGTGTTATCAATGCAACTGTGAAGTTTCATGAATATTTTCCATAGGGTTTAGGAGTTATGGCCCGGACACGATGTCACCGGACGAACGAACGGACAGGGGTAAAACTTAATGCCCTTCCGCTATTCTTCGAATGGTGACAGGACATCTCGGCCCCTAACAAACTCGGCCCCTAGCAAACTCGGCCCCTACAAACTCGGCCCCCAAAATTAGAATATGTATATATTAATGTTAGAATTGACTTATTATCAAACTATTACACATATTTTAATGTTCATATGCCTAATTATATTCATTTTTTGGCATTTTTTCCAATATATTTGAATAGGCGAGTTTTCTTAATGAGCCATCTGATCAGGATCTAAACTGTTTGCTATTGTTTGATAGTCTTAGCGAAGGAGGTAGTTCTAACAAAACCCACAAACTGTTTTTATGTTGATACAATATGCATAATCTAAACCGAAGTTAACCCCAGTTTTACAGGCATGATTTCATGATGATATACTGTGCTAGCAACGCTTTGAAAGTGTACTGGATGGAAATCAATGTGCTAAAAAGTTTTCTACCGACTCTGTATCAACCTACAAGCACGCAAAATGTTGTGTCAGTTTTATTCAATGTCGAAACTATTCCATTGGTGTGTACGCGCTATGCTGATATGTTAACATGAAACATGTGCATTGTTTGTTTTGTCTTACAATACATGTGCTGCATTTAAGAGATGAATTTTATTTTTCTGCTGTTTATGAAAGTATGAAAGCAGCGGTTCGCCTGCAAAGTAACTTGACCTTAAAGGGGTTCATGTAAACTTTGCTAGCCATGTCGAACTTACTGCAGTTGGTTAAAGTTAATACATGGATTTATATAGGAACTTGATAATTATTTCCCCATAAAATAAAAACTAATAAAAATATCTTTTTTGTGCCAGCGGCTCATGATCTTTCATTCTTTTTTTTTTTAATATTCACAATGAAATTTTATGAACAACGTTTTGGTCCTTAAAAATGAAAATAATTTGGTCCTTTTTGAAAATGAAATACACTACCCCCTTTTTTCCATTTTTTCTTTTTCTTTGGATCAGATGTCACCCAGGTAACCTTGGCTAGGTAGTTGAGGCCTTGAGGAGATAATTATTTATTTTCTGTGTTGTTCGCGTTAATTCCCTTGATTATCAACACAGCTGAGAAAGGTCGTGTCCGTGTAAGTCCGGTATGGCTACGCTGTCATTCATACTTTCATGAACGGCAGAAAAATTAAGTTTCTTTCTTAAAACTGGGGTATACAGGGCTAAGCATTATTTTTCTTATATCTGCTCAAAACAGATTGTGAGTACTCGATAGTAGCATCGAGGCGGTCCTATCCAGCCTCGTTATCTATGTTTCGAGAAAAAAATAAGAAAAATATCACAATAATTCATCTTCAAATTTCCATTTCTGGCCAAACAATTGATAATGTATTTGTATAGGAGTGTTTTCGTAATGAACGTCACCAACGCACAATCAGATCGTGGAGAACTATATATACCATGAACTATATTGTTTTCTATAGGTTTACTGGAAATGTAAATATCACAAAAACACGCCTATTCTAAAATATTGACATTCCGAAAACACGCCTATACAAATAAATTGGTAACTTTACCGCCGAAAAACGAACATTTTAAAATGAAAAATTGTAATATTTTTTCTTATTTCTGCTCAAAATATAGATTGTGGGGACATATAGATTGGTGGGCCTCGTTAGAACCGCTTCGAGGCGGTTCTAACGAGTACCCACAATCTATATTTTGTAGCAGAATTTGGAAAAAAAATAGGTTTACCCTTGTTAACCCCAGTTTTCCTATATAAAAGTGGCGTTCAAGGGAGTCAACATTATATAGGCGTGTTTTCGTGATGATTTTTCACCCCCCAAATATGAAAATTTTCAGATGAAATAAACATATTTTTCTTATTTCTGCTATAAACATAGATTGTGGGTACTCGCTAGAACCCATTGAGAAGGCGATTCTAACAAGTACCAACAATCTATGTTTTTGAGCAAACAGATTGCATCGATGATGCGGTTCTTACAAGAACCAACAATCTATGTTTTTGAGAAGAAAAATATAAATAATAATATAAACCCATGTAAAGCCAAGTTTTTCTGTATAAAAATGTGGTTGCAGGTGGTCAAAATTATATAGGCATGTTTTCGTGATGTCACTTAATTGTAATACCGTCCCAATTACAGCATCGGTTTCCGCGATCTTTTATCGTGGATAAGGTTTCGTATTAAAAACGATAAATTTGCTCAAACTTTCTGTGAAATTATCTATCCACCTTCCAAATTGATTATCGGAAACAAAAACATAGTATTTTAGGACCTAAATGCTGCAAGGGACTGAGTTTTTAGGGATGGATTTGAATGGGGGCCGAGTTTGCTAGGGGCCGAGTTTGTCAGGGGCCGAGTTTGCCAGGGGCCGAGTTTGTTAGGGGCCGAGATGTCTATAAATCCTTCGAATAGGCGGGGGCATAAAAACGGCAAGTTATAAACAACACAAGCTCTGTATGAGCTTTTGAACCGACTGAAAAGGTTTGCAGGAAAGTCTACACAGGGGATGGTTCTCCCTGTCGTAGTTCAGGAGACAGGCATTTCACCACGGACTGTATCTTGTTTCTTGAACTCAAAAGATGAGACTTGATGCCTTGGACAATCCCACATAACTTCATAATTTACAAGCAAAGAAGGTAGATTAAACCAATAAAAATATACTCAATATGGACTAAACATACGAGGAAAAAAATGACAAATCAGAATCAATAATTATTTCATGAATCAATAGATGGCAGCGGATATTGATGACAGCCTATCGTAAATCTCGCACCTTGTGAAATTTTGCCTAGAAAAGACCGGAAATAATACATTGACTGGTACAACTTGTTTACAGTAAAACTGAACAGCTAAAACCCGGGTCCATAGATGACTGTAACGGAACTAACTCAAGTTTCTGTCTCCCTCTACTGGTATGTATTCTCTTTAATTTTCCTTTTTTTCTGGCACCAGAATTTTTACTGGTGACACATGAAATGACATTCATACACCACTAGCGAAACGGATCCGAGGTTCAACGTACCCTTGCATATCCAGAGAATGAAGCAAATGTACATCCAGAGAATGAAGCAAATGGCTACTGAAGTGTACAGGATAGTAAATGACCTGTCCCCTCAGTTTACAAGAGACCTCTGTATCTGTATCTGTGCTTCTTAGAAACGACAATCACACTTGATCACTATGTCTCTGTGGCGGTAGAAAAGGGGAAAGAGGGAAATATAGGAAAGATAGAAATCAGTAAATAGAAAGGAAGAAAATAGAAAGTTTTCAGCCTGCTTTCAGATCTTCATTGGGTAATCAGACCAATCCGGCTACAGAAGCTGCCCCTGGGTATGATCGCCCAACCGGCCCAGCTCCGAAAACCCTCCGACCCTATTTGTAGACTGCCCCTACCTAGCTTAAAATTTAATAGAAGAAAGCTCCTGCTTGAAAGTTACCAAGTCAGAAGCCTCAGCCACAATGGCTGGTAAAGAATTCCAAGTCGGGGCAGTACGTGGGAAGAAGCTGTACTTAAAGGCATCACATTTGGATGGAAACTGTCTGAACTTCTTCGTGTGATTGGCTCTCGTCCTTGAGTTGGCAGGGGTGAGATAAGCTGTTGCTGGAATATCCACAAAATCGTTAACGATATTGTAGAGCAGGGTCAGCTGAATTTGGACTCTCCTGGACTCTAAGGATTCCCAGTCTAACTCCTGCAGCATTTCTGTCACACTACTGGTGTTATGGTAGCGATTGGTCGCATATCTGGCTGCTCGTCTCTGCACCATTTCCAGTTTTTGTTTTTCCGTGACTGTATGCGGACTCCAAGTTGAAGCGCAGTATTCTAGGTTAGAGCGAACGATACTCTTGTAGGCTGCGGCTTTGGTGTCACTGTTGCTGATGCGTAAGTTCCTTCGCAGGAAACCAAGCATGTTGTTTGCCTTCTTGACCGTCCGTTCAATGTGGCCGTTCCATGTCATATTACTGGATAATTCCACACCAAGGTACTTTGCTGTGCTAACTGTTTCAAGCTCTTGTCCTTTCAGGCTGTACTTGAATGAAACTGGCTTCTTGGCTCTTGAAACTCTCAATACGTTGCACTTGTCGGGATGGAAGGACATTCTCCAGGTTTGTTCCCATTGTGCTAGCTTATATAAGTCGTGCTGGAGTTCTTGGCAGTCCTGAATGGATGAGACATTTCGGTAGACTATACAGTCGTCCGCAAACAACCAGGCCTTGGAATCCACACAGTTGGGCAAGTCATTTATGAACAGCAGAAAGAGCAGTGGCCCCAACACCGTTCCTTGTGGTACTCCGCTGACTACTGGTACCTTGTCTGAAGTCGCTCCATCTACTACCACATGTTGGTTTCTGGATGAGATGTTGTTGTTGTTTTCCAGTTTCCCCGTGTCGCGGGTCGTCGGCTGGTGGGGTCCCAGGGAACGAATCCATGCTGGCACTACACCGTAGCCGTTCGGTGGTACCCCTTTTCCCCGTTGCCGGTGAACAGGGAGACCATCGCTTGGCTCCAGCCCCGTCCGTCCATGTTTGTCGTCTCACGTCTCAGGTGTCTCCGAGCCCACGGGCATCCCATTGCCCTGTAGCCAATCGCCGAGCTCCGTCCTGAGAGGTTTGTGAAACGGTGCCGTGACCTTTCCAGGTCTCGGTGGGGCTTATATTTTGTCTTCCCGTTTGCTTCAGGAGTGCATGTGTCCTGTCGCTAAAGGGCATATTTATTTCTAGGAGTTTCTGGGCTAGGCGTGCTTCATATTTCAAGGGCTGTGGATATGTTGCATAGTTCCAATGTGAGCCTTTGTTTTTGTGCAACATAGTTTAGTTGTAGTAATTTGGAAATAAAAATCAAAAATGAGTTCCTTAAAGAGCAATGGAAACATTCATAAGAAAGAAGATGGGCCATACTACGTAGTTTCGGCTAATAAAGCCTCATCAGTGACCCTGTAATGATCCGGCAAAGAAAGCCAGAGGAAACATACTGCAATTTTGCGAAATTCGAATAGGCAGTCGATTCAAAGACTGATATAAATCAAAATGGGGTCCAAATAATTAAAAGTAGAAGTAAAACAAAGATCAGGAATCGACACAATTAACTTACTCCATCCATAAAAGACACCAAAGGGAAAGAAACACAAACATTAAGCGACCAGACCATAATGGAAACCTAAACAAAGGAAGGCCATATGGACAGTTACTTTCCCACAAAATTGCCATATGGCCATCCAAAATTAAAAGACACAAGTGATACACACAGTAAGTAACAAACAACAACATAAATAAATCGCCACAGAAGAGCCGCCTTGGAACGGTCAGTGGAAGATTTCCACTGGGGGGCTTAAATCGATTTTACGTGGCCACAATCCTCGCCCTTACTTCCGTCGCGATTTAGACAAATAATTTGTTCATTCCGCATGAAGGCCTCCTAACTCATCAGTGCAACATCTCCGTGAACACAGAAATCAAAGAACCACAGAGGTGAGACAACGGTGAGGACTCGACAGCAAGAAACCACTGAAATGCTGGAGCAAAAGAAAACCAACAGTTAGACTCCGATGAGCCCGACCAGAGACCTGTCTAGAATGAGTCTAAACCAATAATTTATTTCTGATTTCTCAGAATATTCACGATGATCTCAAAGGACCAAAAGTAAAATATAAACTGCACTATGGTTGATGTACGGGGAGACGTTTTACGGCCGCCACACGGCACAACACCACGGAACTCCATTCTAAAGGTTTGGCTGCGTAATTGCACTGCGTTTAAGTTATAGCAGTGCTGTGCCTTGGGTTTTTGCGGTTTGCCACAAAGGGGTGTGGGTTGTTTTGTGTAACAGGGTAGGCTCCAAGTTTGAACTTATCATTAAGGGGGTCGTTTAGCTGTTAATTTTGTTTGAAAGTTTCATTGCGATTTGGAAGACGTTTCTAAAGATTGCTATACACGTTTCCATGTTACGTGTTATGCACCTTATATTCAATCAGGGGATTCGAGACAAAGTTTTTTAGCCATTTTGTGGTGCTTATTTGCACCACAAAATTGTAGAGTCCATCCATTTCTTTCTTCTAGCTTGTAGCTTCAGCCGCATCTACACCCTCAAGCCAGCACCATGTGTATGGATGTCGTCTACGCTTTATGTATCAATTAGATATTGGTATTTTTGTTTTTTTTTTTATTTTTTTGTTTGATTTTTGCATATTTTTGTAACGTATGTACATTTTTACATTATTTGGTCTTTGCCCCCAGCTTATTGAGTATATATGCGGGCGGATGTGCTCGCCCCGCCACGGACCTGTCGTGTTGTTTTTCTTGTGCTTTAAAGATGGTGTTGTCCGTTTTGGGGCAAGCCCACCCGCTCTCTATTGCTGGGTAGGACAGTTTTTGTACCTGCAAGGTTGTGCTTGTAGATTATATTTTGTGATTTTTGTTTATTCTGTACATACAACATATAGTATAGTGTGACGGCCTTCGCCATCTCGGGCCCAAGTTCGTGTTTATTTTAGTTTGTGGGTGACCTCTATCGCGGAGGATGTGGAAGTAGTTCATTCCCGTTTTCTGCATTTTTTGTTTAGGTTAGGAAAATGTGGTGCCCTCCTCCACGTAGGATGTCATATTCTGTGTGACCGTAAGTGGGTCATTCTGAGTCGCCATGTTTACATGTCATTATCGCATCCTACGTGAAGGAAGGCACCATAGGAGGAATTGTATTCCTACCTAGTCGGTTGAGGGCCCGAGATATCGTGTGCCGATCTCGTTAGCAATGTAGTTAGTACAGATTCATATAATCGTGTAGGTCGCATACAAGCGTCCGCCTGCGCACGTGCGCAGTCGAGCACTCCTATGCGATCTTGTTTTTATGTGTCATATTTACAGTTAACAATGTTTGAAATCGCTTTTTTGGGAAATAAACTCTTCTTCTTCTTCTTCTATCTCCAGGTTTTTGATCTCTCTTTTCCTATACTATCCTCTCTGCGGGATTCCTACTCTACAACTATTCTACAACTATCGCTTTATCTACCTAATTGAGCATTGCGTGGGTGGATGTATGTTGTTTTAGTTTTGCGTGGGTGGTTGTGTGTTGATGCCCTCCTTCAGGGTCGCGCTAAGTCATGCCCTAGTTAGTTAGTTTATTTCCCATATCTGTATAAATATATGGTCGTCTTGACCGTCCGTTTTAATTACGGTCATGGCGCGATTTGCTGTTTTTTGGTGATTCTTATGTTAGACGACAAGGGCAGTACCGAGGGCTGTTTGATGTGCCAGGCGAGGTTCGGTTTTTCGGCCATGGTGGTATGCGCGTGGCGAGCTATGATGTTGACTTGTGGGACAGCGTTTCTTATTTTCCGAACGCAAAGTTGGGACAGCGATGGCCGCCTCCACAGGCACTATTATAGGGACCGTATTCATTTGTCAAGGGAGGGACAGAAGCAATACCATATGTGCTTAGAGAGAGCCTTCCTTTGATTTTTCTGCTAGTCAGGTGTTTATAAAAGGGTCCTTTTGTGGCCCCAAGATCATTCCGTTTGGGTAACCTTATAATGTACATCCTTTATTCGAAAGCGAAACAAAAGAAAAACAAAGAGATGTGATAAGGCCTATTGTTTCTTATTTCTGTCCCACTAACCTATGTGCATTCCTGAAGGAGAGCCTTTTGTTTGCTAGTGTGTTGGTGTGCCGTGTTCCTTTGGGTTGTGTGGCTCTCGATCAGCCAGGATTTTGACGCAACGCTGCTCAGTGCCAAAGTCCTAAGACCGCAAACCCCAGCGTTACATCTCGTCCTGACGTCCCGTTTGCCTTCCCCCCTCCGGAGAGGCCGGGCGATGGATTTTCCTTGTGGTGGATCCATGCCCAGTTTCGGCGTGTTCTCGTGTGATCCTATTTCGGGCAGTGTGGCTCCCGATAAGTGCAAAGCCAGTGGGCCGCAACCACAACGCTACACCTCGTCTTAACCTCTCGCTTGCCACACCCCTTTGGAGGGTGGGTCGGGGCTATGGATTTTCCTTGTGGTGGGTCCATGCCCCGTTCTGTTATGGTCTTATCACAGTGATCCAGGGATCGCTGTCACCGTTAGGCACTCCTAAGTGCAAAGCCGAGGCCGCAAACCACAGTGCCTACCGTTGACTTTGTTCCCCTTTTCGCCGTGAGACGGCCGCCCTTTGATCACTACGCTCCTTTTTGGTTGGTAGCGTCTCAGGTGCGGTTAAATCATTTATTGTTTCTGAAATCTGGATGAGAGAAATGACTTGATCCAGTTATATGTCATGCCTCGGATTCCATAGAAGTCCAGTTTTCCCAGAAGGCGTTGATGCGGATCCTGGATGATAAGGTAAGGGACCTGATAAGTATCAAGGTCTCTCATTATGATTTCAGGGGCGAGCACAAAGCAAACCTGCCTCAAGTTAGCCCAACTAGATATGGACTGAAGTCGTTTCGTTATGAGGCCGCCCGGATATGGAACAGCCTGCCCAACAATATACTGACAGCAGAGTCGTTCCCACAGCTTAAGAGGCTTATCCGTACCTGGGACGGTGTCAACTGCAGATGCATTTCATGTTCGGTCTAGTTCAGTCCAAACTTCTTTTTTTTATGTTACATGAATATTTTAAAATGTTATGAAACTTAATATGTATTGTATTTCAGGTATATTTTTTAGATATGAGGGATGTAGATTTATTCAAGACCAAGGTATGGCAAAGTTCATTTAGGTATGGGTCACCCAGATCCGGTATAGTCTCTCTACTGCGTAGTGACCCTAGTGAAAGGCTAAATCTCCTTTCTCATATTCAGAGACTTGCCCTTGCTCTGGATCGCCCTGTATGTGAATGCCCTTTTTGCATGTATTGCAGTTTTTGTTTATCCCCGTTTAATACTCCCTTTGTTAGGAGGCCAAATGTTAGGTGGCCAAGGCAGACCTACCCCTTTTTTCGCGCAAAGGTTGTATCTCCAACGGGTTTCTTTTCGCTGCAAGGAATTCTTAAACTCTTATCGAACTTAAACCCGACCAAAGCCGCCGGTCCAGATGCTCTTAAACCAGTAGTCCTTAAATCCCTTAGAGACCAAATAGCGCCCATGCTTCAGGTCATTTTCCAGAAATCACTTTCCAGTGGTCAAATCCCCTCGGATTGGAAGACAGCCATTGTTTCTCCCCTGTTCAAAAAGGGTGACAAAAGTGACCCTGCAAATTACAGGCCTATCTCCTTAACTTGCATTTGCTGCAAGCTCATGGAGCATATTGTTGCATCCAACCTTACTAAGCATCTCGACAAACATAACATCTTGTACGATCTTCAACATGGATTTAGGGAAAGGAGGTCCTGCGAAACACAGCTCATCCAACTTGTTGATGAGCTTGCACGAAATCTATCAGCAGGTCACCAGACTGACCTGATACTCCTGGATTTTAGTAAAGCATTCGATAAGGTTAGCCATATTAAATTACTCCACAAACTGCACCAACATGGCATAACCTCAAACACCCTAAACTGGATCAAAGCTTTCCTTTTTGGCCGTACTCAACGTGTAGCCCTAGAGGGGGAAACCTCATCCCAAATTCCGGTCACATCTGGGGTTCCCCAAGGATCAGTACTGGGACCGATCCTGTTTCTTTTATACATCAATGACCTACCAGAGCAGATCCACTCACAGGTCAGACTTTTTGCAGATGACACGGCAATATATTTGGCTGTCCGCAGTGATGCTGACTGTACCTTATTGCAAAGGGACCTCCAAAAGCTTGAAACTTGGGAAAAAAAACTGGGAAATGGAATTTAACCCGGGTAAATGCCAGGTCCTACACATTTCCCGTTCTAAAGAACCCATTAGACACAATTACATTCTCCACGGTGAAGTCCTCCAGGAGGCTGATCATGCCAAGTACCTGGGCCTTGAGTTTAGCCGTGATTTAACTTGGAACACCCACATTCATAACGTGACCACCAAAGCAAATCGGACCCTGGGCTTCATACGTAGGAATATACGCACCAAACATCAAGGCATACGTGAAACAGCTTATAATACCCTTGTTAGGCCCCAGCTGGAGTATGCCTCCCCTGTGTGGAGCCCATATACCCAGTCAAATATAAACAAGGTTGAGCAAGTCCAAAGAAGAGCAGCTAGATGGGTCAAACATGACTACTCTTCATATAGTAGTGTGACCCAGATGCTTAATACCCTGGAATGGAGATCATTGGAACAGAGGCGGGCAGATGCTCGCCTCCTATTGTTCTACAAGATAGTATATAGTCTTGTCGAGATTCCGCTCCCTACATACATCCGACATCCAATCAGAACTACTAAAAACATGCATACTATGCACTATATTCAAATCCCTACTACTGCCAGTTACTGTAAATACAGTTTCTTCCCCTTGGCTGTGGTACAATGGAATCACCTTCCTCCTCATGCTGTTGTGTGCTCCGATCTGGATTCTTTCAGATCGACCATATGCACCCTCCATCACCCAATGCCATGAACCGTGAAACATTGTTTTTATCTGCTTTTAATCTCTACTTTACTAACACTGTTTTTACTTTCAATTCTCCTAAAATCTAATACTTTTTCTTCTATCACACTTTTCTTTTTCTGACGCGCGCAGCTGCACATAATCCTCGCGAGAGGGTGCTGCAGGATATATAGATAGATAGATAGGGTGTCAGGCCATACTTTGTGCCTCATCTTTTTAATTTTATTTATTTACTTATTGATAGGGATCTGAGGGCTATGTCTTTGTGTAGCAAATGAGCTGAACTTAGACGCCCTCTGACCCTTTAACGTTATCATTATCAAGCAGCTTTAATAGATTTTAGTCCTGAATAAATTATTTAATTATTTATATACATTATATTTTTTAATCCAAACTTTTTCTTTCCTTACTGTATAAGGATAATATCTCATAATATATGTGCTAAGTGTTTTTATATATTCATTTGTTTCATGCTGTGATATATTTAATTACAATACGTTTGTCGAAGTAAAAGCCCTACTGGGCTTATGTTATATTGTTAACACTCCTAATACTGCTACTCGCTCACACCTGAGCATTACGAGCAGGATTTCCTGGGTGGTAACCAGTACTTTTTTAAGCAATGTGGATGAAGCGCCTTGCTCAAGGGCACAACACTTTGTTCAGCGTGAGGCTCGAACCCGCAACCTCTTCATCACAAATCCGATGCGCTACCACTGCACCAAAGCGATTGGTTCGAATTAAAAAAAAAATCTATGTCTATGTCTTTTTCTATGTCTTTGTCTAACGTATGGTGTAGATGTAGGCTTTTCGGCATTTCTCTGCTTTTCGGTATGTCTGTGGACCGATATATATGGATACCGCGTTTTGTCACCGCTTTATCTGACTGGTTTTTCAGATACAGTTTCCGGTAACATCATCTGTCAAACTCACAAAAAATGACTTCTCTTATAGAATCATATGAACAACAATACTCAAATTTGACAGCAGATATAACAGTAAACATCGGAAAGATAGGAAACACTTTGGGAGGTAGAACATCTACACTGAAATTACCTCTTTTTATTTCTTTTTTCTTTCTTTCTTTTTCTCCTATTACTGCTACTCGCTCACATCTGAGCATTACGAGCAGGATTTCCTGGGTGGTAACCAGTACTTTTTTTTATTATTTTATTTTTTTTAAGCAATGTGGATGAAGTGCCTTGCTCAAGGACACAACACTTTGGTCAGCGTGAGGCTCGAACCTGGAACCTCTCGATCACAAATCCGATGCGCTACCACTGCACCAAAGCACTCCACTGATTTCTGATTTCACTTTCGCGACTACACATTTCGTTCTTCCCAGTGGGTCACTGGAAAGACCAAAATCACCGAAATATATCGAAATCACCACAGAAATCACTCTTGGAAGGTCAGAAACCTTCATTAAATGACTGGATAGGGTTGGGAAAGTCATGAGCGGGTAGGGTTTTGTTGGATTTGGTCAGGCTGGGTTTGGTTGGGACGGTTCCGGGTCATTTCGCCCTGAGTCGTTTCGCGCTGATTTTGGGGGTGGGTCGTTTCGCCCTTACCTGGTGGGTAGTTTCGCCCATGAGTCATTTCGCCCGTGGGTCGTATCCCATGGTGTAAGGGAGTTACAAATGGAATGGATGAGTAAATGGGCAGATGGATGAATAAATAAATGGGTGAATGGAGTTGTGCGTTGGTAGATGGACGGATGAACGGACAGCATTTGAATATACGGATATAGATAAGTTAATGAATGAATGAATGGAAAGTATTGTTAGATGGACAATGAAATGAATGAATGAAGTGATGATGAAGTGGACGAACTGTTCTGAACTGTTCATGGTGACAGATCAAATGACACCTACGTCCTACGGGTGGGTGACGTATGGACGGGCTCGTTTCAGAGTTCGGATAGAGAGATAAAAAGTGAAGAAAAAAAACTTATAAACTGTGTATGTGATATTCACAAATCCAAACAACAGTGTCAAAATGTGTTAAGTATGTGATATATGAGAACTCGTTAGAATCACTTTGCCGAGGCGGTTCTAACGACCACCCACATTCCATGCCTGGAGCTGAAATAGCAGACTATGGGTACTACCCACAAAACACACAACGAACATGCAACACATTGTTTTTCATATTTCCGCCCCAGAATACACAGACCGTTGGTGATCGATAGAACCGCTTCGCCGAGCGAGGCGTTTCTATCGAGCACCCAAGCAGAAATGTGAAAAATATAAGAATTTTTGATCAGAACAATTTTGATTTTTTTATTTGGTGGTACAATTTTCCAGTATTTGAATAAGCATGTTTTCGTAATGCAAACTATTACACAGACCAGTACGATAACACGGCCATGCAACACAGTGCATGTTTTCACATCTCTAAAATGACTATTTTTATTATGAAAATCTGTGGTATTTTTTCTTATCTATTCTGCAAACATAGGTTGAGTTCTAACGAGTACCCACAACTTTTGTCTTGTAGCAGAAATAATAAAAATAATGTATACCCCAGTAAACCCCAGTTTTCTTCATATAAGGAGGGGTTTAGGGGTAGCACAGTTGCTCAAACCTGACATAGAAGCCGTCAGTAGGTCGTCCAGCTGCACCTAACGAGGGCAAAACCATGTTTTCCGGAACTCCCAATACCCCCATCAATCCCTTTACATACCAAAACAAACATAACCTCAATCAATAGGGCTTGAAAAAAATAAGGGGGAAAGGACCCACCTAATCAGGGCGAAACGACTCACGGGCTCGAGACCGTTGGGATGAGTTTGGTTGCAGATTCGCCATGGATATCACCGAAATCACTAAAGTTGGGTAGGATACGATACAGAAATTATCAGTGTAATTATTTAAGGTATAAATAAATTATTATAAGATTGTTATAGTCTGTTAAATTGTCTAGTTAACATTTTTTATTTAATTATTTAACTCTAGCCTATTCAATAAGTGCCAGTTAGCCTGGAAACCCATAACTACGTTCACCTAAGGTTGAGCAATCCCGCTTTCAATTTTTTGTTGCAAGAATAATTTTTTGCAGGTATTTTTTATACATTTGACTAAATGCCTATGAGAATCGGTCGGGTATAAAAGCCAAGGCCGGGCCGAGCCAAAAATGCCAATCCGAAAATTGAATATATTGTCTTGTGTTATAATTATTATAATATATATTGCAGTCAGTTGGATATGTGAACAGGGTCGCTGAATCGGACTCTGAAAGGGCAGAGGAATTGGTTGGTCAATTCAATAATGCATTTAATAGAACTGAGTTCAACGAGGTTCCATTGACTGGAAGATCGGTCCCTTTCATGGAAAACATTGCGAAAACACGCCTGTACAAATACATTGCCACCTTTATCGCCGAAAAAATGAAAATTTTATGGTGAAAAATTATGATATTTTTCTTATTTCTGCTCAAAATATAGATTGTGGGCACTCGTTAGAACTGCCTCATCGAGGCAGTTCTAACGAGTACCCACAATCTTTTTTTAGAGCAGAAATAAGAAAAATAAGGTATACCCCCGGAAACCTCAGTTTTACTATTTAAAAGTGGGGTTCAAGGGGGTCAAAATTATATAGGCGTGTTTTCGTGATGTATTGTTGTATCCTCGGCAGGAGTGATCAAGTTACTTAAACAAGGTTGGGCGGTCAAAACCAGGGGCTGTTTTAACCGGTGGTTTTAACCGGTTAAAATCGTCCCGGTCAATACTCCCAAAGATGTCAATACTGGTCAATACTGGTCAATTGAAATACTAAGTGGTCAATTGGATAATTTTAGTGTTAAAAAAGCAAAGCTACTGAAACTATTTTGAAGTTTTGCTCTCTTTGCTGGAGGCTGATCATTTGATAGAGTTTCAGGTTCAAGATGTTATTTCTTCAAGTGGCCTCTTAGCAATACTTTCTGAGTTTTTATGCTAGGCATTTTTGTCTATGACTCATCCGTCTTAAGACCTTAGCACCTTGCACTGTTTTTTTGTTGTTGTTGCTGTTATCTTCCAAAATAGTGAAGAAGTTCCAAATTTGGTCTTTAGGTTTCATTCATTTTTGACACCTTCAGTAATATCTTGATGATAAGATACTGTCTATATTGCATATAAATCAAAATTTCACACATTATGAATAAAGCCTGGTGTCAGTTTATAATACCCCTATTAGGGACATGTAATTGGTCAAATTTAGCAATCAGATCTTTGCCACACCCACTGCAGTGGCATGATTTAGTCTGTTTTGACAGCAATTTACATGTGTTGCAGCTACTTTTAAATATTAAAAGACATCAGTGAATCTTCAAATATTGTTTCGTTAATAAATAAAGGACTTTCATGAATCCTTCAAATTCCATGATACATTCAGCTTATTCATATTCCTGTAAATCAAAATATGAACAATCAATCTAACCTTTAAAGGAAAAAAGAATAATTATGATTGAAAAGAACACCAGGCCTGTCTACCGTTCAGTGAGTCAATCGACCAGCAATAATGTCTTTTGACTTTTGATGAAATAAAAGATACCTCAAATAATTACTATTATTAATAAAAACTATTTTGTCTTGTTCAGTGGTGAAAATATAGTTTAACATCATGTACATGATGTAGGGGGAAAGCTTTTAAGACCAGTTTAGCAACAGGACAGAGGTACTCCAGTGATTTAATCAACCACCAATTGACCAGTTAAAACCGGTTTTAACCACCGGCCTGGTCAATACTAATATTGACCGGCTTTTTGCCAACCTTGTACTTAAAGGCTTGAACCCTTCTAAAGCTTCATCCTAGAGTCCTGAAGGAACTAGCAAACAAGTTAGGTCCAGTTTTTGCTCACCTTTTCCAACAATCTCTGGATACGGGGGAAATTCCCAAAGAATGGCTCCTAGCGAACATCTGTCCACTTTTCAAAAAAGGGGACAGGGCTCTTGCTCGTAATTATCGCCCGGTGTCACTGACCTGTGTTCTATGTAATTTGCTTGAACACATAGTCTGCTCAAACATCTTGGCCCACTTGGATTAACAGGGCATTTTCTGCCTGTTCAGCAGGGCCGAAATTCGGCCCCAATGCCAAATAGTTTCAATTTTTCCCAATTTCACCATATTTTTCCCCAAAAAAATGAAGAAATAAAAGCAAAAAAAAAAAAGGAAACAGACAAAACAATACTTAACATCAGAGGTTAACACTGGATAGTCAAGACAAAATTTCACTACAGTGAAGCTATTTCACTATTCATAAGACTCTCATGAGCAAAACTTCATCATGCTGGCATTTCTCTGATGAAATTGTGTCCCCAATTTTGGTATTTTAACGGTATTTTTTTCCCAACTTGGCCCTGGGGCCTTTTCCCAAAATACCTGGATAAAGCCCTGATGAACATAAACTTTTGTCAGACAGACAACATGCATTTAGGAAAAGGCATAGTTGTGAAACTCAGTTGAGCATGGTTATTAATGATTGGGTAAAAATCCTGGACAAAGGGGGGCAGGTGGACACATTTATTCTGGACTTCAAGAAGGCTTTTGACACCCCTCCTCATGAACTACTTAAATCCAAATTATTTGGTTATGGAATTGGAGGGAAGACTCTCAAATGGATAGATTCCTTCCTTTGCTACAGAAAACAGCGTGTTGTTGTTAATGGTGAACCTTCAGTGTGGGCTCCAGTTTGTCTGGAGTCCCGCAAGGGACTGTTCTTGGTCCTCTATTGTTCTCCCTGTACATCAATGATATTTCCACTGACATTGACTCAGAAATAAGACTGTTCGCAGAAGACTTTGTTTGTTACCGGAAAATTAGAGATACAGATGACTCACTGAAACTTCAGGCTGACTTAGATAGATTAGGAATTTAGGATGTTGGGCCCGAAAATGGGGCATGAGATTTCAGCCAGTTAAATGTAATATTATGCCGATAACTAGGAAGAGATCTAATAAAGTCGAGGCTTCTTACACTTCAGAGGAAACGGTCCTTGAAAATATGAATCCCATTAAATACCTTGGCGTGGCAATCACTCACGATTTGAGATGGAATACACACATTAGCAACATGTGTACAAAGGCGAATAGAACACTTGAATTCCTGAGGCGAAATCTTCATCAGTGTCCTCAGGATGTGAAAGAAACAGCATACAGGGGACTTTTTCGCCCAATCTTGGAATATGGTAGTTGCATCTGGGACCCAAGCGGAGTGGTCCTTAATGAAGAAATTGAAAAAGTTCAGAATAGAGCTGCTAGATTTGTAACTGGAAATTACTGCTTTGAAACTGGGAGCATGACTGGCATTCTAGGAAAATTAAGATGGGAGTCTCTCAAGAAAATGAGAAGAGACAGTAGGCTCATACTCTTATACAAAGGTCTAAAGGGTGCTGCCAGCATTCCAACAGATGACCTTGTTCCCCCCAGCTAGGCACTGTAGAAAGCACCATTCTATGAAGTTTCAGACCCTTACTGCAGGAACGGATATTTATAAAGAATCGTTCTTCCCCCGAACCATTAGAGATTGGGATGCCTTTCCCGGTTCGATTATTTCGACGGCTGAAGGTGCTGAGGGTTGTGTAGCTAAGTTTACCTCTTTGGTTAGAGCTAGGGGCTAACTTCCCATATCACAGGTCCTGGTGTATGAATGTCATTTGACGTGTCACCAGTAACAATTCTGATTCTGGTATCAAATTATTATAAATAACATACTTGATAACTGCACAAAGGTTTATCTCTCTATATTGATTAAATTTCTTGTAATAAACATTTTTCCCAAATCGAGGGGTATAAAAGCCAAGGTCGGGAAAAATGATAATATTTCTTAATTTCTTGCAAATGCACAGGTTAAAGTACTTATTTTTGTCCTGAAAGTATTTGAATTTGATTATTGTCATCATTTGTCAATAGAAAAATATAACGAACATATACGACTACCTTAAATTATCAATTTTCTTATTTTCTAATTGTTTTTATTTTTAGATTTACTTAAGGAAAACGACCGAAAATGAAGAAAATTTGTTTCCTGCTAAGTGGAATTAAAGAAAAATAAAAAAAAAAAACTTTTTTTTCTTTATCAGTTTAATATACACATACATGTTTACAAATATAACAAGTTTTTATATTTCCTTAATCCCAGCTTGCAATAACAATAATTTTTCTCCTTTTCGGTACATTCCGGTCGTTTCCTTTAGTAAAGTTAATCTAAAAATAGAAACTATTAGAAAATAAGACATTTGATCATTTAAGATGATTTTGATATGTTTATTATATTTTCTATGTACACATGATAAAAATATTCAAATTTAAATATCATCAGGGCAAAAAGAATTCCTTTAACCGATAAAATCGTAAGAAATTAAGAAATATTTCCATTTTTCACAGCCTTGGCTTTTATACCCCTTGATTTCGGAAAAATAGTTATTACAAGAAAATGATGACCTTCACTGCATACTTACAAAAAGGTTCAGCCATTTTTGCCAAATATTTCGTGGAAGCCACAACCTGACATCCCTGATTTTAAAATGAACTCATTCCATACTGATATAAGGTGTTGAGGATTCCATTCGTTTAAAATGGGTTAAAAGTACGCAGTGTGGGTCGATAATGTATTACCAAAATAAGACAGTTGGAATGAGTTTGGACAGGTGCACGTATTATAAGCAGTAAACTTTGCAGTTTAGACACAGATGCCACGCCACTTGTTGTAGCGTCTGATCCGGGTCTGCTATGTTTGTCCCTAAAAAGGCTGCTAGACATATACTCAGAGTATGGGTTAATCGTGTTTGTGGGCGGGGGGGGGGGGATGTTACCTTTTTTAAAGCGACCGGTCTGCGTCCTAGGCATGTGACCATAAATAAAGCAAATTATCAGCTCAGACGCATGTTCGACACCTGTCGGGTTCGGCAACATTCTTTCCAGGAGATTGATCGTGAAATCTGTTCCACGGTGATTCTATCCCTTTCGCTGATTCAATAAGGGCAGTTGTTGGTTTCCGGTAAAAGACTATGCACTGTGCTGTATTGACAATATCTAACCAAAGAAATTGCCTTAATGCCTGATCATTTCATAAATGGCCTCGTCGAGGCAATTTATTTTTATATAATAATAACGGAGTACAATGTCTAAACCTCTTCAAATATTCCTATGGATTCATATTGACAATAACTAACCCAAGAAACTGTCGTATGCAAGACCACTTCATAAATGGCCTCACCGATGCAATATATATTTAGAAAAATGTTAACAGAGTATACTGTTCAAACCTCTCTGAATATTCCGATCATTTTTGGCATTCTGATTGATATTGACAATACCTAACCCACGAGGCTGTTTTATGCAAGATTACTTTATTATTTTGTCTCGCCGAGGCAAAATAATATAAAAAATGAATACGGAGTATAACATCTAAACCCGGCTTTGATCATTTTCGGCATACAGGTTGATATTGACAATATATAACCCCCAAAATTGCCTTATGCCAAATTACTTTACAAACGACCTCGCCTAGGCAAACTGAAAAATTATTTCGAAGTGTAACTGCTAATCCACTTATATTTTTGACAAGTGTTAGCATACAAATAGATCTAATGTACAGATCTAGCCAACGCGATTCATGAATGCCGAATTTCTTTATTTTAGCCTCGGCAAGGTAAAACATTCACCCACTGACACAGTCATACAACTTTCAAACCGACGGGTATATTTTTATTATGTTTTGCATGCAGATGTAAATTGACAAGATCAAGCTAATGATATTGTCTAATGCCAGATAGCTTTTTAAACAGCCTCATCGAGGCAATTTTTAAAGACTGATTAAGAATGTGTAACTTATAAACTGCTGGAAAAGTATGATAATTTTTCACATGAAGATAAACATCATCAAGGAGAATGTCTAATGCAAGATAAATAACCTCCCCAAGGTAATTTTTATAAAATAACTTTAAAGCCGCCAAACAATTGCGCAAGCCGCAGTTATTGCATGAACTATAGCTCAGCAGAAATCTTTCAAGTAAACTGTAGAACTGCATGGTTGCTGTATTGCTCAAAAATATTGATTGCGGGTACTTGATAAAACTGCCTCGTCAAGGTGGTTCAATCAAATCCCCGCGATCTATGTTTTGAGCAGAGATAAGAGAATATCACAATTTTGTATCTTAAAATTTCCTTCTTTTTTTTTGCCGAAAAATTGACAATGTATTTGTACAGGCGTGTTTTCATGATGGTTGTTGCGGGGTCTACACCTTAGCGTGAAATAATTTCAATATAGGTCATGTTGCTTTAACACGACTTCTGGCCCAGAATAGCTTCAAACAGATATGTTTAGTGGATCAATATGAGCCT
Source organism: Lucinisca nassula (assembly GCA_963580285.1). Classification (NCBI taxonomy): domain Eukaryota; kingdom Metazoa; phylum Mollusca; class Bivalvia; order Lucinida; family Lucinidae; genus Lucinisca; species Lucinisca nassula. Next base: position 66,914,585 of record OY757011.1, on the reverse strand, counting down.
GAATTAAAATACCAATCAGACGCTAAATCAAATTATCAAAGCTACGCTCCATCAGCACTCTCAGTGCTTTGATTATATATTTCTTCATTGTGACAAGAGAAGAAATATAAAATCTTTGGCTCGGCGGCTCGGCCCGGCCTGGCGTGGCCTTGGCTTTTATACCCGACCATGAGAATCTCAAGATTTAAGAAAATAAACATTACTTCTCTGTTTATTCTACAGCTGTCTAGAAATGCAGGGCGTATTTGGGGCATGTTCTCATAACTCTGTTCACCCCAATTTGTTTAATTATCATAAGTAATCAGAATCATTCTTTGAACATTATACATGATGAGTATTTTATTTAGACAGCGCACTATTCTTCTTATTTTCAGTCACATGCTTGTCATTGGTTAGAGATTATTTTTGTGGACCCCTAAAATATTAAGCATTTTGTGACAAATTTTGATTTCTATGATTTAGAATTTTAAGTCAAAACTTATTTTCTTCAAAACAGGTTGATAAAAATGATTCCTTTTCATATTAATCAAAGAAGAGGGTGAACAGAGTTATGAGATTGAATGGAGATCAGATATGAGAAAATGGGATAATTAAGTATGCAAATCAAAGTTGTCGAAATCACATTAAGCATAGGCAGTTTGTATTATTAATCAAATTATAATTACTAAATAATAGCTTAATTATATTGATTTCTGTTTATCATAATGTGTTAATGGTGATTTCGGTGATTTCCACTGGGATTTCAGTATGCTACTACCTGCCCTATCTTAACTCCTACCCCTCCTACCCACCCCACCTTTCCCCTTTCAACCGCACATCACACCTACCACACTTTATATCACCCCCACCAACCATATGATTGTGATTTCTGTCATTCCCAGGGTGATTTTGATAGATTTTGTCTTTCCTGTGACCGCTTCCCAGTGGCGATCATAATTCAGAATTGTTACTGGTGATTGGAGCATGTCCAATCTGCAAAATATCTTGGCATCTATCAAGTCTGTCATATTTGGCCATTACCTCAGTTGGGTGGATGGCTAAATTTAGAATTTAGCTTAAAGGAAAAAAAAATATGAATGCCCTATCACTAAACAGTCAAAAGTTACCTACCTATCTTCATATACTGAGTCGGTCATATTTGAACATTATATACCTCGGGTGGGTGGCTAAATTTAGAATTTAGCTTAAAAAAAAAGGGAGAGGACACTGGACGAGTCCTCAAAACTATTTACAATCTGATTAACAGAGTTATACTAAAACGCATACCTCTGAGTCCCAATCTACACAGTACGGGCTTTGAACTCCTCTGCGGACTTGGCATCTACCGCAGACGAGGGAAGACTATTCCATTGAGGAATAGTTCTGGGAAAAAAATGCTTTAGGGTATCACTATAGGCCAGGTACCTACGATATTGTGTGTTATCTACTGTTGATGCCCTTGTTTGAGTTGAAGGTGTCACAGGGGTCAAATAGTGTATCTTATAGAAGAAGGTTAAAGAGGACTGCTCACAACGTGCCTCAAGGGACGGCCACTCCAACTCGCTGAGTATGTCACCAACGCTTCTCTTATTTCGTCATTGCCGACATGCCCATCAAGCTGCTGTCCTCTGAACCTTCTCAAACTGCTGAATCTGAGTTTTAACATGGGGATGCTACTAAATGGGTGATGCATATTCAAGTTGAGGGCGAACCAATGTTTTATATGCAACATCCTTTGTCTGCCTCGGTGCAAAAGCCAAATTACGTCTCAAAAATCCTAAAGTCCTAGTTGCTTTTGATGTAATCTCTGAAATATGATGACCCCAATCAAGATTGTCAGTGATGGTGATACCAAGATATTTGGCGGATTGAACCTGCTCCAAAGCAGAAGTAAGACAAAGATCAGGAATCGATACAATTAACTTACTCCACCCATAAAAAAACACCAAAGGGAAAGAAACACTAACATTAAGCGACCAGACCATAATGGAAACCATAATGGAAACCTAAAGTTTGGTGGTGTAGTGAGTATTCAAATTTAATCTGATTGTCAGGAAGATTTGTGACACCCTCTTTGAATGAAATTTGGCCGAGTATATATTCCTATACAGTACACAATCGTCAGCAAACAAACGGACAGATGACCTCATATTATCAGCGGCATATGCATTCTGCGGCATCTTATCTGGGCCTGCACTGTTTTCCAGGGTACCCATTTGGGGGTTTCCAGTACAACATGGGTTAATTGCATCCATCCATTCTTTGGCAACCCATCTGTATTTCTGTCTCTAAAAGTTAACTCTCTCTCTCTCTCTCTCTCTCTCTACATTATGCATTTTTCAATGGCTGTAAAATGGGATTAATTTTATAAGATAAAGCATTTTTTTTTCTGTTTACGCAGTTCTCTGCTGACTACCCACAGTCATTATTTTTTATGCCCCCGCCACGAAGTTGGGAGGGGCATATAGTTTTGTTCTTGTCAGTACGTGGGTACATATGTACCTCACACTTTGTGGTACTATTCTTGTCTTCGCAACTCCTACAGTATTTCATGCAGGGCATTGAAACTTGCAACACACTTCAGACATGCATTGAGCATGTGCCAAAAGGAAACAGGTTTCTGATCCAGCCCCTTATTGCAGAATTATGCCCCCTTGAAAGACTTAAACATTTTGGCGATATGTGTAGCATAGTAGGTTAAATAGTACTGTTAGTGTCTCCGCAACTCCTCCTATAGTATTTGATGCAGAACATTGAAACTTGCAACACATTTCAGACATGCATTGAACATGTGCATAAAGGAAACAGGATTCTGATCCAGCCCCTAAAAAAAATCAAACGCGCCAAAGACACTGAAATGACAGATTCTATGTGAAAGTCATAACACTGTGAAAACTTACAGAAAACCTTTAAGGTATTTCTGCAAATTTCAGTATATGATATATTTGCAGATGTCTCTAGACTGGTGGTATTATGAAACACCATTCAAAGTTTCAAATTTTTGAAAGAAACTAACAAACATTAAAATTCAAGTTTTAACAATGCTACTGTCCATAATTAACAGTTTTTGTCCGGTGGGTTGTGGATACCTCTCCCAAAATATACTCTATGGGAAAGAGATCAGAGGAGAAAGGTTGGCTAGTCCAGTAAATGAATTCCATTGGCTTGAAGACATTTTTGAGTAATCCTGCTGGATAAGATATCCCGGATTCTGAGTGTAAACAAATAAATGGAACCATATGAGGACGAAGCACTTGATTGATGTAACGTCTCGCTGTTCAGTTCACGTCTCAGCCATGATCTTGAATGTTAACTACATGCAATAGCTCGCCACACAATTACGCTTATTTCACCCGATATGTCATGCTCTATTACGCACATGTCGCCTCGGCATACCTTACACCTATACGTCGAAACACCCGGAAACGACAACCGGCATGATTCACGCTGAAGTGCGATTTGTCACTGAAACGCATATGTCAGTCGCTTAGACGCCATTTTAAGTATTTCATGCATTAGCGTAAGTGTTCCGTACTGTGTTGACACGTTAACTTTGGTCAGGACAGGGACGTCTAGCTCCCAAACGATCATCGCATAAGGGCGACAAACAGTGTCAGTGCTTATTAGTCGGTAGTTGAGACCCCTTGTTTTAGGCCCTTCCATGCTTATTGACCATATTGGTTTCATTGGGCGGCAGGGCTTGAGAGGTCATTTCATTGTGGGGTAAAAGTCCCACAAAATTAGAAGCAACGTCTCCAAAATGACCTTTACAGTGATAACGGGGACATTTAACCTCAAATCAAACAAACAAAAGATCCCTTGTTTATCTACAGCTTCACTGTAGCAGCTGCCAGCGAAAATCTGTTTCGCATATGCATCTGACGGTTGAAACGATCTTGATGTACTGACGTCGGTCTTCAGCTACGTCGACGTCCACTAGCGTCTTCTGTATATAGTATCATGTCACTCCAATAGACAATAGATCACACACATGTGTCACCCAAAATCAGAGTCAACATCATCCGCTTTCCGACCAGCTTCTAACTGTCCAGGGGCATGGTTACGATCCTTTAATGAAAAATGTTGCAATACACTCTCACTTAATGCTTTATTGAGAACAAATTTCAGTTTCTTCTTTTCTAGACACAACCTTACATTACACATCAAAAGTTTGATCCTGAACATGTGGTTTCTATCCGTACTGGTGTGAAGGTGGTGCACAGGATCAACGTGGTCGGACTGGTAACCAGACCTCACGGTTGATTGATTTAACCTTTTTAGCTTAAGGGCATGGTGCCTAAGTGTGTTGTAATGATGCAATCATTTGGTTTCAGAATCAAAGCACTGAGAGTGTGGGGTGTAGGTTGGAGAAATAGTCCTGGGCTGAGATTTAAACTGTTTCATTTAACTCTGAAATTCCAAACAAATAGTGAAGATTTTGATAAGAAGACGCATCCTGCAGCATCTGGTCTTGGTCTTCACTGTTTGCCAAGCTCACCCTTTGATTCCAGGATAATCCTCCTCAGTCTTATGGGATATTCTGATCTCATTGTGGCTATTTTCTACAAGACAAAAGGTTATTCTGACAAGTCAGTGATTATCACGTAGACGTTAACACTGAAGCGCTTTTCTTATTAGCAACTTCGGGTTGAATGCCAAACAATCAACCCAAACATAGCCACGTCGTTTGTCAGTGTTGGGTACATATAAGTGTTACCTGTAAAATCTGCACATGAATCAAATGTTGACTCTGGCAAACAATGTAAACTCAGATCAAACACCACAGAACACAGTGCTGATCTTGTTCTACACTTTTTTGCAATATGCATTAGTTACTAACATCTTAAGTTTAAACGAATCAGTCTAAGTCCCCGTTCATAACCAGCCTGCATTTAGAGACAGTCGGCATGAGTGTTGTCAGTGCTTTGATTTATTCACTGCCTTGAGTTTCTGTAGTGCACTCTTCCATCACTGAAGTAGGGCTCATCCATTCTGCTAAATATGGCATCTAGAATTATATCACAGGACCTACACTAAGTATCTGTACCTTATTCCAGGGTTGAAAGGGACAGCCTTTTTTTCCAATTTCTCCACGCAAAGTCAATATACACCTAAGTTGTAACTGACCTAAACTTGACCTCGAAAGTCAGAAAGAAAACCCATTAATAGTCTTGTCTGCAGCTGACCTGGTCCAATGACAGACAAGACTGGTCTTTAAGGATTAAATATTGACAGCACTGATAGAAAACAGTTTAAAACCTGAGCAGACTGCTGAGCAGACGCCGCATTGATCTGGGTATTCAGTCTTCGCCAAACCCGTTGCATGATGCAGCTGATTCATATGAAATGCTGAATCGTAAGATAAAATCGTCAAGCCGTCTGCTTCAAAAGTTTGTATTACTCTTTTTGGATTACTAATACGCTTGTACAATTTTGATTACTGCGCCAGACCGGACTACATTCTGTGCGGACTCGTATTTCTATCATGGCGGTCAAAGCCGAAAAAAGCCTGAATTACTTTAAAACCTGCAGGATAGCCAGAAATGACAGATTGAATCTGTCATTAAAAATTGCAGAACTATGCCCCCTAGAATGACTTAATTATTTTGGCTATATGTATAGCATAGGATGTTAAATAGTACTGTTTGTTCCTCCTCCTACATTACTTGGTGCAGAACATTGAAACTCTTGAAAGACTTAAATATTTTGGCCATAATTATGTGTAGCATAAGAGGTTAAAAAGGACTGTTTGTGCCTCGTTCAGTATTTGATGCAGAACATTGAAACTTGCAATAAAGCTTAGACATGTATTGACCATGTGCATAAAAGAAACAGGGTTCTGATCCAGCTCATAATTGCAGAATTATGCCCCCTAGAAAGACTTAATTATTTTGGCCATAATATGTGTAGCATAGGATGTTAAACAGTACTGTTCGTGTCTCCACAACTCCTCCTACAGTATTTGGTGCAGGACATTGAAACCCTTGAAGTCTTAAACATTTTGGCCATATGTATAGTATAGGAGGTTAAATAGTACTGTTTGTGTCTCCGCAACACATCTACAGTATTTGATGGAGGACATTGAAACTTGCAACACAGTTCTGACATGCATTGAACATGTGCATAAAGGAAAGAGGATTCTGATCTAGCCTCTAAATGCAGAATAATGCCCCATAGAAAGATTTAATTATTTTGGCCATATGTGTAGCATAGGATGTTAAATAGTACTGTTTGTGTCTACACAACTCAGAAGAAAATTTCAGTTTTTTTTTTGTTTTTTTTAAAGTTAATCAGGCTGATTAACTTTTGAAAAAAAAATCTGACATTTTCTTCTTTAGTTACATGTATGGACCTTTGAAAATTTCAGCATTTTAATCTTGTATGCAAGATATCTCAAAACCTGTTTAAGTTATTGCCTTGAAAGTTTACAGCCTATAGGGACTTATAAGTAAATGACCTGATTGACTTTTGAAAAAAAGTCTGATTTTTTTAGCTCACCAGAGCCGAAGGCTCCGGGGTAGCTTATAGGATAGGCAATTGTCCGTCGTCATCTTCTGCGTCGTCATCTGCGCCGTATGTCCGTCGTCAACACTTTCAATGACTTCTTCTCTGAAGCCACTGGGCCGATTGGACCCAAATTTTATCTGTAGCATCCTTGGATGAGGGGATTGAAAGTTTGTGTTTTTTATAAAAATCGGCTCATTAGTTTGGTTGCTATGGCAACTTAGAGTTACCAGAGACTTATAATGGGGAAAATTGAAAAATGGGATTTACTGCCAAGCCTCTGCAGATATTTTGACAAAACTTTCATAGAAATGTTCCTTAGACAATCTACTCTCTGCCATATGAATTTAGGGCTGCTGCTCATTTGTATTGGTTGCCATTGAAACCAAAATGAAAAAATAGAAAAAAAAAATACTTAAAAAATCATCTTCTCAGAAACCGTATGCTCTATGAGGCATGAGTTTATGGAAATATTCACCATATTTGCCTTTACAGGTTTTGTGTTTTTTATGAAATTTGGCTCTTTAGTTTGGTTGCTATGGCAACTTAGATTTTCCATAGACTTATAATGGGGAAAATTGAAAAATGGCATTAACTACCAAGCCTTTGCAGATATTTTGACAAAATTTTCATAGAAACGTTCCTTGAGTAAACTTCTCTCAGCCATATGCTTTTATGTCAACCTGTGGGTCCCGTACGTTGTGCCAGGGCCATATCCCGCCCCCTCCACTTCATAAAATGCCTTATATCTCAGAAACCTTACAGATCCCCACCCCTAAACCATATATATTCTTGTTCCTTATGATAAGACACATTAAGTGACACCAACCTGGGGGTTCCCCCGGATGTGCCGGGGACATGCCCCACCCCCTCCACTTCATTAGATGCCATTTATCTCAGAAACCATTCAGATCCCCACCCCTAAACCGTATATATTCTTGTTTCTTATGATAAGACACACTCAATTACAGCAACCTGGGGGTCCCTCGGGATGTGCCTGGGCCATGCCCCACCCCCTCCATTTCATAAACGGCCCAATATCCCAGAAACCCTACAGATCCCTTCTCCTCTGAAGCCACTGGGCCGAATGTGCCCAAATTTTATCTGTAGCATCCTTGGGCGGGGGGATTGAAAGTTTATGTTTTTTTAATTTCATGAAAATCGGCTCATTAGTTTGGTTGCTATGGCAACTTAGAGTTCCCATAGACTTATAATGGGGAAAAAATTGTAAAATGTCATTAACTACCAAGCCTTTGCAGATATTTTAACAAAATTTTCATAGAAACGTTCCTTGAGTAAACTTCTCTCAGCCATATGCTTTTATGTCAACCTGTGGGTCCCGTAGGTTGTGTCAGGGCCATGCCCCGCCCCCTCCACTTCATAAACTGCCTTATATCTCAGAAACCTTACAGATCCCCACTCCTAAACCATATAATTCTTGTTCCTTATGATAAGACACATTAAGTGACACCAACCTGGGGGTTCCCCCGGATGTGCCGGGGACATGCCCCACCCCCTTCACTTCATTAGATGCCATTTATCTCAGAAACCATTCAGATCCCCACCCCTAAACCGTATATATTCTTGTTTCTTATGATAAGACGCACTTAATGACAGCAACCTGGGGGTCCCTTGGGATGTGCCTGGGCCATGCCCCACCCCCTCCATTTCATACACGGCCCAATATCCCAGAAACCCTACAGATCACCACCCCTAAACCATATTATATTCTCGTTCTTCAAGATAATTCACATTCAATGACATCAACCTGGGGGACACCCAGGATGTGCCGGGGCCATGCCCAACCCACTCCACTTCATAAAAGGCCAAATATTCCAGAAACCTTACAAATCCCCACCCCTAAACCATATATATTCTTTTTCCTTATGATAAGATGCATTAAGTGACACCAACTTATAGGTTCCCCCAGATGTGCCGGGGACATGCCCCACCCCCTCCTCTTCTTAAAATGCCATTTATCACAGAAACTATACAGATCCCCACCCCTTAACCATATATATTCTTGTTCCTTATGATAACATGCACTCAGTGACACCAACCTGGGGGTTCCCCTGGATGTGCCGGGGCCATGCCACATCCCCTCCACTTCATAAAAGGCCAAATATTCCAGAAACATTTCAGATCCCCACCCCTAAACCATATATATTGATGTTCCTTATAATAAGACACATTCAGTGACACCAACATAGGAGTCACCCAGGGCATGCCCGGGCCATGCTCTACCCCTCAACTTTACAAAAGACCATATATCTGAGAAACTGTTCAGAGCCCTACCCCTAAACCATAATATATTCTTGTTCCTTATGATAAGACGCAATCAGTGACACCAGCATGGGGGACTCCCGGGGTGCCATCGGCCATGTCCCACCACTTTTCTTCATTAACCTTATCTTGCTGAATATTCATTTAAGCCACACCCATTTCTGTCTATCAACCAATCAAATTACTTGATGTAATTTATTGCTACAAATTCATAAACTAAATGCCAAACAGTGTAGATCCTGATCAGATGGCTTCTTCAGAAGCCATCTGATCTGGATCTACACTGTTTGCAAAGAGAGGGGTTGTCGTGAACAGCATGATAAGGGTTAAAAGCCATATATCTCAGAAACTGTTCAGATCCCCACCCCTTAACCATATATATTCTTCTTTAGGATAAGTCCCCACTTCATAATAGGCCATATATCTCAGAAACCATTCAAATCCCCACCCCATAATCACATATACTCTTGTTCATTGTTATTAGACACATTCAGTCACCACCATCTTGGGGGGTCCGCAGGGGGCCATTTCTCTCATCCACTTCATAAAAGGGCCTCATATCTCAGAAACCGTTCAGCATTCAGTGACAGCAATCTTGGGCTTTTCTGGGATCCACCATGCACAAATCCCTCTACTGCTTAAAAAGCCTTACATCTCAGGAGCTATACATATCCCCATCGCTAAACCATAATGTCTCTGTTCCTTTTGATAAGATGCATTTAGTGACACCAACCAGGGCTCCATTGGTTCATGCCCCACCCTCTCTACTTTATAAAACACCTAATATTTCAGATACAGTCCACATGAGTGCTCATTTGGGTATGGGGTTTGTTTGCGAGACCTTATAATTGGTAGATTAAAATCATATCCTGTTAAAATACAATGTCATGGGCAGTGCCCACCTGAGATCTGGTTTATGAAATTTGGCTCTTTGGTTTGTTTGCTATGGCAAGTTAAGAATTTCCATTGGCTTATAAATGGGGAAAATTGAAAAATGACATTTATGCCTTTCAAGATATTTTGTCAAACTTACATAGAAATGTTCCTTTAATAATGTTCTTTTAGGCCTATGAGTTGCCACAGATGGGAAATTGTCAATTGTCATCTGTTGTCCTGCAACAAGACATTCAAGCGACATCAGACCTCTGAAGCCACTAGGCTGATTGGGTCATAATTCTATCTGTAGTATCCTTGGGCGCAGGGCTTCCATGGTTAATTAAAATACATTGCTGCCAGTGGGCAGTGCCCCCTGAGCTCTGGTGAGCATAGTGGCCCATGGGCCTCTTGTTTTTCTTGGGTTATGGCCCGTTGAAAATTTGGGCATTTTAACTTTGTAAGCAAAACAACTCAAAAACTATTTGAGCAATTATCTTGACAGGCTGATAGGGACTGATGAGTAGATGACCTGATCAACTTTTGAAAAAAAAAAAATACAAAATTTTCTTCTTGAGTTATGGACCTTTGAACAATTCATCACTTGAAGCTTGTAAGCAAGATATCTTGGAAATTGTTTAAGATATTGCCTTGAAACTTGACAGGCTGATTGGGAATGATGAGTAAATGGCCTGGTTAACTTTTGAAAAAAAATCTGACAATTTTTTTCATGAGTTAAGGCCCTTTGAACAATTCACCAGTTTATTTTGTAAGCAAGATATCTCAAAAACTGCTTTTGCCTTGAAACTTGAAAGGCTGATAGGGAATGATGAGTACATGTAGATGACCTGATTAGAGCTGGGGCGATATCATCGATGTATCGATACATCGTGATATTTTTACTGAACTGTTAACCATTACAGTGCACATTCTTTCACCAGAAATAATTTGGATGAGTTAAGGATATCTTTTTGATCTTCTATATTACAGTAGAACTTCGATGGCTCGAACACCGATGGCTCGTTTACCATGGCTGAGTCGAACCCATTCTTGATCCCCTAGGAAAATCCTCTTTATAAGAAATATTGGGGGATATTTAATTAGATTTTAGTCTTTCATCTTGCAAATCTATGCTGTGTGTACTCATTAGAATCGCCTCGATGAGGCGATTCTAATGAGTACACACAGCATACATTTTCAGTATAGAACACCGAAAAGGTGTCTACAGTATCTCATTTCGCCCCCGACAGTAATCCTCAGTGGCTCGAACTACCCCTGTCTCGAACAGATTTTCGAGGTCCCAAAGGTGTTCGAGCCATTGGAGTACGACTGTATAATAAAGGAATGTTGTGTGTACTCTTTTGAATCACCTCATTGAAGTGATTCTTATGAGTACAAGATTAAACCTCTATAAACGTTCTTTAATACAGTAAAATTCCCATATTAAGACCACTTTTGGGACTGTTCAAAAGTGGTCTTTAAGACCACTTTTGAACAGCCCCAAAGGTGATCTCTGACCAGAAAACACTGTATGCAGAAAACACAAAGACAGAATGACTGCAACATACTGAATAAACTTAACTCTTATTCTGCTGTTCACCACAACCCCTATCTTTGGAAACAGTGTGGATCCAGATCAGATGGCTTCTGAAGAAGCCATCTGATCAGGATCTTCACTGTTTGACATTCAATTTATGAATTTGTAGGAATAAATTACATCAAGTAATCTGATTGGTTCAAAGTCAGAAATGGGTGTGGCTAAACTGAATATTCAGCAAGAGAAGGGTTAAAGCAGAATTAGTCTATATTTAAGGTGGTCTTCACAGCGGAATTTCACCACATACCTTTTCAAGATTAAACCTCCATAAATTACCTTTAATATATTTATATTAATTTATATTTGTAACTATGAGAGAAACTTACTGGAGACTCAAGAACAAGTTTGAATTATCCGTGGTAAAAGAGCCATCTTTGTTTCAATTATCCAGGTTTTTGATTTACTGTATCAGGATTGTCTGAAAAAAATTAGTATATTTGCCACATGATCATAGTTTTAACCCAAAAGACACTGAGAAAAACTAAATCTGAAAATGCCGTCTGCTTATGTCGTCTGCTGAATCTTTTTGCGAACTTTGAAAAAAAATATTTTTGTATACAGACAATTTGCCAAACAGTGTGGACCCTGATCAGACTACTCCTAAAGGAGCAGTCTGATCTGGGTCCACACTGTTTGCAAAAATGACTTTTAAAGTAACAGGCAGACGACAAAGCAGACGACAATTGTCGTGATTGGCATTTTATGGGTTAACAATACGCTAACTACCCGGTAATGACACCATCAGTGTTGAACAACTGGCCCCAGTTTGTGAGGGTGTTCATTACACAGACTTGTTAACATGATGATTTTCCTTTCTTTTTCAGCGGAGAAACAAGGACACATCAGACATGTGGACAGGCTGTTTGATGAAGTTACTGAACTGGTGAGAAATTGTACCCTGTTTTCAGAGGCAAATGAATATGCTGGTATTGTCTTAGTGGTCCACCTAATGTCTGCTGGTGTAACACCAACATCAAAATAACGAACCAATGACCCTGGTATGTGAGGCAAGTTGTTGTTGCCACTACACCATAGAATCAACCAAAATTTGCTGAACTACCTGTCAAAACAATCTTTTCTAATCTTGTTTGTTTGTATTGGAGTTTAACGGCCCAGTCAACACTATTTAGGTCATTTTTGAGCCGGTTAGTTTACCTATCCACACTTTCCTGGACAGGCTTATACGTAGCGGTTAACCAGGACAGTGCACATTCTTTCGCCAGAAACTGACAACTGCCCTTCTTGAATCAGAGGAAGGGAGAGAATGACTGTACAAAAGATTTCATGATCAATTTCCATGAAAGAATGTTGCTGACCCCGGCAGGTATCGAACCTGCATCCTCCTGATCACGCATCCCACTGAGCTACCAAAGACGGCTTTTTTTCTAATCTGACACTGTCAGATTTGACCCATTTTACACAGAAAACTTTAAAATGTATCACTGCTAAACAGTGCAGAAACAGATCAGTGAAAGCATCTAGGGTCTTCATTGTATGTAAATACATTTCTAAAAATGAACTCAACTTGACATTAAAAATAGAGTCCCGTTATGTGCAAAGCAGAAGATTCTCTTATCCTGATGTTCACGACAACCACTACCTTTGCTAACAGTGTAGATCCAGATCTAATGGCTTCTGAATCAGGATCTTCACAGTTTGTCATGCAATTTGTGAATTGAATGACTATATAAAATCTGATTGGCTGATAGCTTTTAGTGGCTCAATTAATTTATTCAGGAGGATATGGGTTACAACAACGTAGCAAGATGGTGTTTTCAAGTTGCTCTGGGATAAATAGACTTCCTCATAATTGTTCAGTGGGCACAGAGAAATCTCAACAAGAGAGTCCAGCAGTCATGCAGGAAACAAGGCTTTGCTGAGTTTACCACATGACCACTGGACCTGATGGTTTTGATTTACTGTCCCCACTGAACAACAATGATCAATTCTTTTTCTCACATTTAACCTGAATGTGACAATTTGACAAGACATACCGGTAGGTTATGGGTATTCATTAGAACTACCTCAATGAGGCGGTTGTAATGAGCACCAACAACCTATATATGTGGGGCATTAATAAAAAGACTATCACAAATAAGAAAAAAAATAGAAAAAAAAAGAAAAAAAATTGTTTTTGAGATATGACAGAATGCACCATGTCACATGTCTGTGCTATCATAATACTGGCTTGATGTACAGGCTTATCTGAGTCTTTGTTGATCAAACAGGTTTTCTACTAGGTTTTGTCATGCTTAGGCTTATATTTTTCTGTGTTTCCGGTAGTTGGAGCAGATGGAGTTGGAGATTAAAGATCTACCAGGGAAAGATAAACAGAAGTACAGGACTAGGCTGACAAGTTATAAAGCTGAACTCTCCAAACTACAGGCAGATCTGGTAAGTTGTATACCACAACCTCTTCATTACAGTTAACCCTTGTCCTGCTGAATATTCATATATGCCACGCCCACTACCAATTATCAACCAATCAGATTACCTGTAGCAAATTATTACAACAAATTCGCAATCTGAATGACAAACAATGTAGATCCTGATCAGATGGCTTCTTCAGAAGCCATCTGATCTGGATCTACATTGTTTCAAAGAAAAGGCATATCCGGGCTCAGCAGGACAAGGGTTAAACACTCTTGCAGGGGTCTAAAGTTGAAACAACCATGAAATATCCAAACAAATACAGTAAAATTCCTATATTAAGACCACCTTTGGGACTGTTCAAAAGTGGTCTTTAAGACCACTTTTGAACAGTCCCAAAGGTGGTCGCTGACCAGAGGACACTGTTTTCAGAAAACACAAAGAAAGAATAACTACATACCCCTAAATAAACTTTTTAAACCATAATAAGTCTAAATTTTAGGTGGTCTTAATAGCGTAATTTAACTGTATGTACATTACATAGAAGAATTACCAGTTGAGCCAGGGCACAGCATTTCCTACAGCTTACATGTGTGCCCAGCAAAGATCAGATCAGCCTGCACATCCATATAGTCTGACCAGATACTTTTCTTGCTGCAAGAAGGAGCATTGGCCCTTAGCTATCTTTAGGGTGCATGATGAAGACTTTGATCAGACTGCGCAGATGCGGAGGCTGATCTGAGTCTTCATTGGGCGCGCATCATGACATGTAAAATTGTAAATTGTAGGAAATCCTGTGCTCCAGCTCATTTATATAAGTTTAGTTTCCATTTTTTAAACTGTTACACCACAACCATGTTATAACACTATTTGTTATAACATTGTTTCAGATATAGCACAGTTTCAAGATGCATCCCAAAATGTATAGATTATATAGAAAAATGACTATAACAGTGTTCAATCCATTGCGCCATGGGCCTGCTTTTTACATGGGGGTGCACTGGAGATAATTCAATGGACCTGTTTGGGCAACTGTAGAATTTAGTGACTGTTTCTTCTAGAGTTCAGTTTTGCGATTTTCTCGCAATTTTTCGGCTATCTGGTGCGTATTATTGAGTTAATCACAAACTGCATGTTGTCCAATCAAAATAACTTAGAAAAACGTTTTGTTTTATCTGTTTAACCAGGAACTTTTCTTACTTTTTAAACCCAAATCAATGTTTTGTTTACTGTGGATGCAGCCAGGTTTGGTCTACTTTAATACACCATATTCATGTGCGCCGTGCGGCTTATGCTAAATACCGGACTGAAATACCGCAAAATACTGAGGCGGGCGCTAATTATTATAGAGTTCTTCTCTTCCAGAAATAGATTTAATGGCATTTCATTCTGAATAAAACATGCATTTAGTTCTTGAGCAAGACATGCTATCCAAATTGCTATATACTGGTTAACTGAGGTACTGGGCATATGTGACCAATTCAGTATTAGAAGATGGATAGATGGACAAAATAGATTTTGTCTGTGATGTCCATTTTTATCTTGCAACCAAAACTTACGATGAATCTGGCAACTTTATATTGTTTAATTTAAGGGCCCCCTAAATTTCTAAATGACCCACCTTTTCCAAGGCCTGTGAGCCCCCAAACCCCAAATCCTAGATTGAACACTGCTATAAATGGTCAGTTTTCTATATAATCTATACATTTTTGTTTGGATATAAAATGGTTGTTAAACTAGCACAGTTTCTGCTTTGGACCCCAGTAATAGTTTTATAAAGAGGTTGTGGTGTATATCTAAAATGTGTGTTATAATGAGCAGTGTTGTAAAGAGGCTTAACTGGTCTGCCATGATCTAGCACGTCTCTGCGGCCTACTGTTTTGGGAACAGACTTAAAATGTTCAGGTTTCTCTCAGCTGTGGATTCAGGCCCAAAGATTATAAAACTTTTTTCAAAACATATAAGCAAGACAATAACATTCTCCTTGATCGCTTTTAATTTTTATGAGCTTTACAAATTTCATAGTTGAGTTGAAAAAAAGTTATTTAATCTTGGCCCCAGGCTTTGGTTTGGTCACAAGTAAAAGCCAGATTCTGCTGCAGAAGGTCAGGTGTACTCTGAACACCACTTGTGATATATGTTTGGCTCAGCATTTGAGTACATTTCTGTAACATTTACCATAGGTGTACATCCTTTAATATTATGTTTTTAGCTCGGCTGTTTTCAAAGAAAACGACAAGGTATTGTCATAGCTCTGACGTCCTCTGCATCGTCATCGTACAAAAACTTGCACATTTTGTAATATCTTTGTCATTACTGAACATATTTACTTGAAACTCAGACTAGTTGATCATTATGAAAAGTGGAACTCATACCAATAGGTGAGGTAACTCTGAAAATATTTTTGGCACAGTTATGCCCCTTTTTCGACTTAGAATTTTTGCAGCCGAGCGTTGGCACTCGCATGCAGTGCTCTTGTTTTACCTTGTGACAGAAATGAATATTTTCAGTGTTACAAATAACCGAGCTATCAGTTCCAAACAGGATACTGGCTACTTCTTTCTTTGATATGTTACCTGGCATTGCTTTAACCCATCTTATACTGAATGGACTCTTCCATCTCATATGAACAACAGGCATCTAATTCCAGATAAGGGGTGTCAGGTTAAGTTATCTTAGAAATTTAATTTGGAAGTGGATGAACTTTCTGCAAACAGTGAAAGCCCCGATCAGATGTGGCATCTGATCTGGACCGGCACTGTTTGCCAGTGACCTGTTTCCTGAATAAAATGGGTTCAGTCTTGTGACTGTTTTCTGTCAAAGTCCCTGATGAATCAAATGAAAACTGCTGTTTTATTTATTTACTTTTATTCAGAAAAGAGCTAAGTTAGGTCTGAATGCCAGAGATGACCTGCTGGGTGAAGAAGGAAATGATTCTGAAGATCAGGTAAGCTGAAACATGTTCTAACATAATTTAACGACTGGTATAGGACACAGTTGTTCAAAGCCTTGTTAGCTTAGCAAACTCATAAATGGACAAAGCGTTAACTGTTTCAACATGTATGGTATCTTTTACGCTGGTATGGTTGGGGACCCTTGTTATAATGGCAGTATTTGTTCCCTGACACTTTACTATTGTAAAGAATTTGTTTTTGGAGCAACAAATCCAATATTCTTGAATATCTCCATCTTGAGCTAAAGATTTCCTTCCATTGTAACTCGTTGTAACGAGTTTTGTCGTTATATAAGATAACAGTATAAAGAGGGGTATCAGTACATTTGCTGTATTGAATGATTGAAGTTTTAATATACTGCTGATGTTTAGTTTTATTTGTTTCTTTTGGAGTTTAATGACCTGGGGCCAGTTGGTCAAAGCCTTGTTAGCTTAACAAGGTCGTTAGTGGTCATAGTGTTAACTGTTGTAGCAAGTACCGTATTCGGGCGTGTATTACCCGCAGTTTTTTTCCCTCAAATTACAGGCCCAAGTTCAGGGTGCGGGTAATCCGGCCGAATTATTTTTGGCCCATTTTACTTTTACTTTTGTCAGCTGAAAATACGATGCATCTCATGTTATGCTCTATCCTTTTATGATTCCCGGCATAAATAACGTTTAATTGTCCACTCAATTTTACTTACACATGAGTAATATAACAATCTCCATTACTAGCAAGCACGATTTTGTAAGTATTATTCCTAAAACTCTGATTTTAGACAAAATAAACAAGCAAGTTCAATGCGAACATCGAAGTTTTCCGGCATCCAAACCGCTGCCCACTAACCACTGCTACAGTTTTTTTCTGTACGCGATCGGTAAATGACGTCATCTGACCCCAGCAACCCCACACATGTCTATTGTTTTATCTTAATGGGCGTATCTCTTTCATAAAAAATTGTTTGGAAACGGTAAAAAAAAATCTCGATAGCAAAACGCTTGTTGAAAAAAGCGGTTTCCATAAGCTCCTTGTCAATAACCAACAACAGCATACAGATGAGTTAACACGAATTAAAACATTCAGCTTTTCTCCCCAAGCGTCTGCTATTTGGCGCCAAAACATAACCATTCACGAGATACTAGAATAGTCGAAGCAACTCGTCTTAGGAGCAATTAAATAATTTTCACATTGATTGCGGATTAAATTCTATGATTGGGGAATAAACGCAAAGTAGTGACATAACTTGACCATATTTTCACACCTTATTGACACGCACCCCAGGGTAGCAATTATATGACAGGGATTAACAATAGTGTCATAATTGAACCGTTATAAATCATCAAAGAGTGTAAATCCAAATGAGACGTCTGCGGCGTCTTTCTGAGGTGTCTGATCTGGGACTGCACTGTTTGCCGATGTCCCGAAAAAGGGCCGCGGGCATATGTGGGTTAATAAATAAATACTAATGGTGAACAGGTAAAGTTTTTTCAGCATTTTAATGTAAAATACATGCTTTCTGGTGATACTCGCACGCACGTGCATTTTCCCGCCTTTTGAAGACGATCAGGCATTCCGTTGTGTGTTACAAAAACTGGCCAAATTGTTACTTTTTCTCACTTACGCATCCACCAAAATTTCAGCAAATGTTCCATGCGGGTAATACAACAGAATAACAGTTTTCCCCCAGATTTTGGCAAAAAAAGGGGGTGCGGGTAGTAGGCAAATGCGGATAATACATACCTGAATACGGTACATTATCTAAAATTTTGGTATTTTTGCTGAAAAAGTGTGAGCAGCTTGCAAAAGCTGCTCACATTTTTTCAGCAAAAATATTAGCATATTTGCTGTATTAAATGAACAAAGTTTGAACGAGATATTAGCTAACGATGTCGTTAGTTTTGAACAACTGTATTCTGGTCAAGGCGATATAGGTCATATCAAGCCAGTTAGTTTACCTATCAACACTTTCCTGGGCAAGCTTATGCATAAGGGGTTAACCAGTACAGTGCACATTCTTTTGCCAGAAACTGACAAGTGCCCTTCTTGAATCAGTGGAAGGGAGAGAATGACTGTAGAAAAGATTTCATGATCAATCTTGAATCAGCGGAAGGGAAAATAAGTAAATACTCCATTACCTTTTGAAAAAAAAAAATGGGTCTTGTTAGGTAAGGGAGATAAAACACACTGTCTAAACACATGTGTAAAATCTTGAAATATTATTCTTATGTTAACCCATTTTGTACCGAATCTTCTGCCTAGTCCATTTTGAAAATTTAGTGGTGGCAAGTTGTGTTATACTAAAAATTGAATTGAAAAATGGTTGAACTTTCTGCAAATAGTATAGGCCCTGTTCAGATGCCACATTTTCCGCATCTGATCTGGGTCTGCACTGTTTACCAATGTCCTTTTTGGGGCTTTCCAAACAAAATGGGTATTATAATAATCAAATACAAAGTCTTCATTTAGAGATAGGGGCTTAAAGAAATATATGGGCTGCATGATGCTTCCACGCAGAGCTGAATCCGGCATGCACACTAGTACTGGTAAACCACTTACAGGATCTTAGCCTGTCCAGGAACCGCAGTGCGAGGTGGACCGTCCATGCTAATAAACCCTATTGGTTTTATTGGGGGACAAGGCTTGAGATGTCATTTCATCTCAATGTCGGGTAAAAGTCCCACAAAATTGGAAGCAATGTCTCCAAAATGGCCTTCGCAGTGTTGACGGGAACGTTAAACCTCAAATCAAACAAATCATTTAAAGATATTTGCATACTGTAGGTACTCCATGAATTGTTTTTTCCACAAAGCAGTGTTTCAAATCATTTGCTTTGAAATACGATGTAAAGTAAAAATATTTAGTTATGTACCAAAGAAGTACATGTAGTGCATTTTCTACATAGCAGTATGTTATAGATACTCAGGGAATAAACTAGAGGGAGAAGTGGGATAAATAGTCTCCCTATAAGCTCAAACTTCTCCCAATTTTGATCTGAGAGAGAAGTCAAAACGTATAACGTATGTAGGAAAATATAAAATTCAGCCAGAAACTTCTCCCTAGTTGTCTTTGAGACCACACATGAGTGCTGGTAAACCGCTTAGAAGGTCGGAGCCTGCCCATGCAAAGTGGTGCAAATCAGATGATCCCTGCATGTAAACCCTATTGGCTTTTTGGGGCGGTAGGGCTTGAGATGTTGCTTCATCTCTTTGTCGGGTAAAAGTCCCATAAAATTGGAATCAACGTCTCCAAAATGACCAAAATGCAGTAAAATTCCTATATTAAGACCACCTTTGGGACTGTTCAAACGTCCAAAAGTGGTCACCGACCAGAGGACATTGTTTCCAGAAAACACAAAGAAAGAATAACTGAAACTTACAAAATAAGCTTTTTAATGCAGAATTAGTCTCAATTTTAGGTGGTCTTAATAACTGAATTTTACTGTATACTTAGTGACAAGAATGTAAAACCTCAATTCAAGCAAAATACTGCCTTTGTCATATGATAAAGGTTTATATGTACAGTGAAAGTTTGAAAACACAAACTAATTCAAACATGGCTAATTCAAACTAGTTCTAGAGTCCATTGAGAATTCCTTCCAAAGCTCCAGATAGCTATATACATGTATTTAGGATGATATATGGATTTTTAGCTCACCTGAGCCGAAGGCTCATGTGAGGTGTTAATATGCCAATGGTCCGTCGTCCGTTCACGTTTTCAACTAAGTATATCTTTAAAGCCAGTAGGCCAATCATGATTAAATTTCTTGAGAAGCACTATCAGGTTGGGGGAAAAGATGCATTATGTTTTGAAGCAGATCAGATGGAAACTCTTGTTGCCATGGCAACATATAGCTCCGATAGACTTACAATGGGAAAAACTTAAAAAATCTTCTTCTCTGAAACCTCTAGGCCCAGAGCTTACATATGAAGCATGTAGCAATGTCAGGTGGTTCCCTACATAAATTGTGCCAATCATGTCCCTGGGGTCTAAACTGGCCACGCCCTGGAGTCCCTTAGTCCCCATAGACTAATAATGGAAAAAAAAAAAGCTTAAAAAATCTTCTTCTCTGAAACCGCTAGGCACAGAGCTTACATATTAAGCATGTAGCAATGTCAAGTGGTCCCCTACATAAATTGTGCCAATCATGTCCCTGGGGTCTAAACTGGCCGCGCCCTGGGGTCCCTTAGTCCCCATAGACTAATAATGGAAAAAAAAAAAGCTTAAAAAATCTTCTTCTCTGAAACCGCTAGGTACAGAGCTTACATATTAAGCATGTAGCAATGTCAAGTGGTCGCCAACATAATTTGTGCCAATCATGCCCCTGGGGTCTAAACTGGCCACGCCCCGGGGCCCCTTAGCCCCCATAGACTTATAATGGAAAAAAACCTTTAAAATCTTCTTCTCTGAAACCACTAGGCCCAGAGCTGACATATTAAGCATGTAGCATTGTCAAGTGGTCCCCTACACAAATTGTGCCAATCATGCCCCTGGGATCTAAACTGGCCCCTTAGCCCCCATAGACTTATAATGGAAAAAAAGCTTAAAAATCTTCTTCTCTGAAACCGCTAAGCACAGAGCTTACATATTAAGCATGTAGCTATGTCAAGTGGTCCCCTACATAAGTTATGCCAATCATGCCCCTGGGGTCTAAACTGGCCACGCCCCGGGGTCCCTTAGCCCCCATAGACTTATAATGGGAAAAAAGCTTAAAAATTCTTCTTCTCTGAAACCACTATGCCCAGAGCATATATATTAAGCATGTAGCAATGTCAAGTGGTCCCCTACATAAATTGTGCCAATCATGCCCCTGGGGTCTAAACTGGCCATGTCCCGGGGCCCTTTAGACCCCATTGACTTATAACGAAAAAAAAAAACCCTTAAAAAATCTTCTTCTCTGAAACCACTAGGCCCAGAGCTTACATATTAAGCACGTAGCAATGTCAAGTTGTCCCCTACATAAATTGTGCCAATCATGCCCCTGGGGTCTAAAGTGGCCACAGCCCAGCGCCTCATAGCCCCCATAGACTTATAATGGAAAGAAAAGCTTAAAAAATCTTCTCTGAAACCGCTAGTATTATTAGCTCACCTGAGCCGAAGGCTCATGTGAGGTATTAGTATGCCAACTTAAAAGCCTCTTGGCCAATCATGATTAAATTTCATGAGAAGCATTATCCGGTTGGGGGAAAAGATGCAGTATTTTTTGGGGTAATTCAGATTGAAACTGGTGTTGCCATGGCATCATATAGCTCCCATAGACTTACAATGGGAAAAACTTAAAAAATCTTCTTCTCTGAAACCACTAGGCCCACAGCTAACATATTAAGCATGTAGCAGTGTCAAGTGGTCCCCTACATTAATCCTACCAAACATGCCCCTAGGGTCCAAATTGACAATGCCGTGTCCCATTAGGAAGAACTACAAAAAAAATTATGCTCAAAGACCATGAGACAAACAGCTAACTAAAATGTTCCTCGGGTGAGCGGTAAGGCTCATTGAGCCTCTTGTTTCTGATTTTATTCTGAAAAAGTATTTCATATGCACTCACTAAAATCGCCTCAATTCAACTCAATGAGGTGATTCTAATGAGCACACAGAACATACCTGAGTTTTATAAACGATCATAACGATGTCTTTTAGGGGAATCGAAACACCTTCAGTGGAGGTAACTCCTGCAAAAGTATTTTTGTCTCCTATGTCAATAGGGGTCAACTCTTAAAGGAAAGAATTTGCTCCTGAGAAGCAAATTCTTTCCTTTAAGAGTTAACCCCTTTTTCCATGTGACAGAGCTTATTACAGAAAAGCGAACAGTTCCAAAAGTTGTCTCCCTTTGAAAAATGGCAGAGAAATCCGCCAGGTGTTCCCATCCCCCCCCCCCCCCTTTTTTAGTGGGACAGGGCTTATAGAAAAGCAAACAGGAAGTCCCAAAAGTTGTCTCCCTTTGAAAAATGGCAGAAAAAATCTGCCAGGTGTTCTCAATCCCCTGAAGTTATCCATATTATGTTTCGTGATTATACCTCAACAGTTTAAACTAACCATATCTCAAACAAATTTTCATGTTCCCAATGGTATTTGAGTTATTAAAGATCAACTGAACACTGTTGTCCTGTTTTCAGAGAGCCAGACTGTTAGATAACACTGAGAAACTAGAGAGAGGTTCAAGAAGACTAGACCATGGCTATAAAGTTATCCTAGAAACAGGTGGGAATCATTATACAGTTATTTCATGTATGCTTTACACTAGGTATTATGGGAAATAGTCCTAACTATTGACTGTAGGTGTCAAGGAAGTTTTTTGAAGTTGCCCAGTGCCTGTTGGTTCGAAAAGTTTTCACTGTCAGATATTATTTTGATTGTTTTCTCAGTACACCCCACATGTGAAAAACTCTTCCATTGCTGTATATTGGACAAGTCCATTTGTCATGTAAGGGGCGGTATGCCTATTTTTTCATTTTTATTCTATTTTTGACGGAAAATTCTGCCAGCAACTAGCGCAGGCCCTGATCAGACGTCGCATTCTGCGGCATCTGATCTGGGACCGCACTGTTTGCCAAGGTACCCCTTTAGGGATTTCCCGCCTGCAATGGGTTAATGGAATCTGAATACACTTTATTATACATGCCGGCCTCCATGGCTGAGTGGATAAGAGTGCTGACTCTTAATCATTAGGTCTCTCACTGCTGTTGTTTCAGCCTCGCTCTGGTCACAGGTGTGAAGCCAAGTTCTGCAACGGAAGGTCAGGTGGTTTTTCTCTGGGTGCTCTGGTTTTTACCCATCTCTGATTAACAACTGGCTTGAAAATAAGTGAAATAATTTTGAAAAGGCTTTAAACCAAACAAGAGGGCCCAGAGGGCCCTGGTTCGCTCACCTGATCCAATGTATAACAAGTGGGCCCCGGGCAGGGTCAATTTTGGCCCCAGGGCTATAATTTGAACAATCTTGGTAGAAGTCCACAAGATGAACCTTCATATCGAATATGAAAGACCTGGGCTTTCTGGTTTCAGAGAAGAAGATTTTAAAGGTTTACCCTGCATATAGAAGTCTATGTAAAACAAGATCAAAGACCTGGGCCTTGCGGTTTCAGAAGAAGAAGATATTTAAAGATTTTCCCTATATAAGCCCATGTAAAACCAAAGGGCCCCCGTGCGGGGGGCATTTTTAGCTCCAGCACTATAATTTGAACAATCTTGGTAGGGGTCCACTAGATGAAGCTTCATACCAAATATCAAAGACCTGGGCCTTGCGGTTTCAGAGAAGATGATATTTAAAGATTTTCCCTATATAAGCCTTTGTACAACATAAGGGCCCTGGTGCGGGGGCATTTTTGGCCCCAGCTCTATAATTTGAACAAGCTTGGTAGGGGTCCACTAGATGAAGCTTCATACCAAATATCAAAGACCTGGGCCTTGCGGTTTCAGAGAAGAAGATTTTTCAAGATTTTCCCTTTACAAGCCCATGTAAAACCAAAGGGCCCCCGCGCAGGGGCAATTTTAGCTCCAGCACTATAATTTGAACAATCTTGGTAGGGGTCCACTAGATAAAGCTTCATACCAAATATCAAAGACCTGGGCCTTGCGGTTTCAGAGAAGAAGATTTTTAAAGATTTTCCCTATATAAGCCCATGTAAAACCAAAGGCCCCCGTGCGGGGGCATTTTTGGCCCAGCACTATAATTTGAACAATCTTGGTAGGGGTCCACTAGATGAAGCTTCAAACCAAATATCAAAGACCTGGGCCTTGCGGTTTCAGAGAAGAAGATTTTTCAAGATTTTCCCTATATAAGCCCATGTAAAACCAAAGGGTCCCCGTGTGGGGGCATTTTTAGCTCCAGCACTATAATTTGAACAATCTTGGTAGGAATCCACTAGATGAAGCTTCATACCAAATATCAAAGACCTGGGCCTTGTGGTTTCAGAGAAGAAGATTTTTAAAGATTTTCCCTATACAAGCCCATGTAAAACCAAAGGGCCCCCGTGTGGGGGCATTTTTGGCCCCAGCATTATAATTTGAACAATCTTGGTAGGGGTCCACTAGTTGAAGCTTCATACCAAATATCAAAGACCTGGGCCTTGCGGTTTCAGAGAAGAAGATTTTTTAAGTTTTCGGTGAAAAAAATCTATTTTTGGCTATTGTGACCTATATGTGCAACGGACCGGAACCATTTGAACAACTTTGAAAGGGGACCACCTAAGGATCATTCCTGTGAAGTTTGGACAAAATCCGATCAGTGGTTTAGGAGGAGATGTCGTTTGAAGAAAAGTTTACGGACGCACGCACGGACGCACGCACGGACGGACGACGGACAAAAAGTGATCCCAAAAGCTCACCTTTTCACTACGTGACAGGTGAGCTAAAAAAACAAAACAAAAAATCTTCATCATACAAGGCCTAATGAAGCACTGAAATTTTATTGAAAGCACTTATAGTTTTATTCCTTACCATTTAATCATAGAGACCTGGGTTCAGGTTTTACCCAAATGCAATAGTTTAAACCATTTTCAAAACATTGATCAATGCAGCTGAACCCTCTCTGATGTTTGAAGACATTTGACATGAACATCTTCATAGTTTTTTTGTTTTGTTGTTAAAAAGGTCGAAGTTTTGATCACTCTTTTAATTTCTATGGACCCCGCCCATTAGGGCTTGGAGAAATAGATTGGGCTACACGGTGCTTCTGCTAATAGCTGAAACCAACCAACATTGAGTTCTGGTAAACCACTTAGAAGGTCTAAGCCTGCCCAGGAAAAGTGGTGCAAGTCAGACCACACCTTAAATCTGAGCAGTTTCTTTGGGTGGTAGGGCTTGAGATGTCATTTCATCTCAGTTTTGGGTGAAAGTCACACAAAATTGGAAGCAAAGTCTCCAAAATGACCTAAATAGTGTTGACAGGGATGTAAAACCTCAACACAAACAAATACTGTACTTTCTCCGCATTTCATATCATGCATGCGGAACACTTTGTAAGTGGTGAAACAGTAAAAGCTGTTGCCCTTTACCATTATGAACTGTTTCCTGCTAGACCTGAGACTGGCAGAACACACAAAAACATTCAAAATAGATCATACGGTAATAATATACAGTTATTGCCCTTGTGGGATGATCACCGAAGGTAGGTAATATTGCCCTTTTTTCAACCGATGCAGGTAATATTGCCTGGGCAATTTCAACTTTACCAGAATGGAAAACTGTATACATGTAGATCCTTATCAGAGGGCTTCTTAAGAACCAACAAATCAGGATACTGTTTTCATCTCAAGCTACAGCCTGGGGTGGATGACCAAAGGAGGCAAAAATATTTCTACATTACCTCCTTAAAAGGTGTGTCCATTTACATTAAGCTGATGATTTGGAGGATATGATTGGTTATACTGTAACAGTTATTTGTAGATTTACAGCTTAAGCCCTTTTATAGGTTTTATATAGATTTTCGACATATTTTCAGAACAAATGGGTGCTCAAGTATTAAATGATTTACATGAACAGAGAGAAACTATACAGAGGTCAAGAGGCAGGGTAAGCATTTCAGAAGCTATTTTGAGTTTCTTTTGACTATTTGATGTCAATAAATTTTCATCCACTAATTGCACAAGATCAGCTTTTATATAAAGGCGGTTTATTTTTTTTATCACATGTTTGCGTGCCCAGTGGTGCTAGGCGGACCATTCATGCATATAAACCATATTGGTTTCATTGGGCAGCAGGGCTTGAGATGTCATATCATCTCAAAGTCGGGTAAAAGTCCCACAAAATTGAAGGCAATGTCTCCAAAATGACCTAAATAGTGTTGACCTGGACGTTAAACCTCAGTTCAAACAAACAAGTCTTGTTTTAGGTTTTCTTATGCGCTGGCTCATTTTTTTTTCACATTTCATCTTCATTTCTTCTTTAGCCATCAGCTTTAGCCAGTAGAATTGTGAAGTTCAAAGTGCCATAAAACCTTACATTTATTTTCTGTTTGCAGCTCCAAGAGACCAATGCAAATTTAGGAAAAAGTTCCAGGGTTTTATCAGGAATGCTTAAAAGGTAGGTATAATGGGAAATAATCACCAGAAAAGCCACTTTGATGTTTTGGTAACAAGATATGATGCCACCAGATTTTAGCGCTTCCAAAGGATTGCTGCTTACTGCCAAATTTCTCTCCAAAATATTTTCAAAATTCCACAATGGAATCAATGATCACAAAGGACAAGAAAATATAAACTACACTATGATGTAGGGCAGGGAGACTGTTTACGGCCGCCTAACATTCCCAGACAACAGGTGTAGTAATGTTAAATATGTTCTAGAAAGGGTTAACCTTTTGAAGCAAGGAATACACCACAGAATTGGAAAATATGGAGTGTACATGTTTTCTTGGCCAGACTAGCTAGTTTCGGCCATTTAGGCCTCATCAGTGACCCTAAAATATTTTCAAAATTCCACAATGGAATCAATGATCACAAAAGAAAATATAAACTACACTATGATGTAGGGCAGGGAGACTTTTTACGGCCGCCACACATCCCAGACAACAGCTGTAGTGATGTTAAATATGTTTAAATACTCTTTATAATGAAAATTCCAATGGAATAAATCCTTAGCTCAAGTGTTAGTCTGTGATTGCCACCCTCAGTTTGGGAAAGCCTATATCGAATCCATTATAATGAAAGTTTCTTGCAATCTAATACACCTAGAAACAAATAATATAGGTATTTGTTAGATTCGCCTCGGTCTACATTTGTTTAGAAGCCTCTGGTGTAGTGGTTATGCTACTCGCCTTGTAAACTAGGGGTCGCAGGATCAATCCCCGGCTTCTCTAGACTTTCGGATGAGTCTTTAAACCGAGGTCCCGTCTCTGTATGGCCTTAGCTGTTGGTGAGATGTAAAACTCAAATACTCACAACATTTATTTCTAGGAGTTTTTAAAGGGTTGTTAAAATACTGTCATTATAATATCCATACATTTTTGTTTGAATATGACAGTTATTTTTGCTTTGGACCCAAACTGTCATATTATAAAGAGGTAGTTGTCTACTGTTATAAGCAGTCTGATTATTATCTTTAACAGTCAGGGTCCAGTTGTTAGTTGAGCCATGCCAGGTGAAAAGGAGTCTCCCAGCATGTACTCTAATCAGCTTGTATACTCACTCAGATATTATACAGCCTTCTCATTCTGTACGAAGAAACTTTGGGGTGAAGAGACATCCATATTGTGCACAGAGAGTACTTTGAACCGACTGTGTAGATGTGCAATGTGATCTGAGTCTTCGACTTTCTGCAAGTTTCTTAAATTTCATATGAAATAACCAGGAGTGTAATATTCTGTTAATCACATAACAATATAAAGGGAATGGGAACACCTAGTAGGTTTTTTTTCCACCATTTTTCAAAGGGAGACAACTATCAGGACTTCCTGTTCGCTTTTCTAAGCCCTGTCCCACTGTAAAAGGGTCTACTCTTAAAGGAAAGAATTTGCTCCTTATCCTTAGGAGCAAATTCTTTCCCTTAAGAGTTGACCCCTATTGACATGGGAGACAAAAATACTTTTGCAGGAGTTGCCTCCCCTGAAAGGTGTATTGATTTCCCTAAAATCAGATTTTATTGCCAAAGGATTTCAATAGAAAACCAAGGCTTGTTACATGCCTTACATGCCACTAACCATGCATTATTTCACGTAAGACATATCATTGATAAATCATTTCAGTGCGACACAGTAGAGCCAGATAAGAGCCATTACCTGTCTCCCTAAGGACAGCCTTGGGTATAGTGGAACATCATACAGACAGCAAAAGCTCAGATCATATGTTGTATCTCAGCCTTTGCTGGCCACCTATGGAAAAATGCCTATTTTTTCATGAAGCGGCACATATCCCCACCACCCTCACCCCCAAGATTTCTGTTTGGCAGCCAAGGCCAAGTTATTAGTTTAAGAGCTTGTTGGCAGTCAAAATATTAACTGTCCTAGCGAGTGCAACATTGAATACTCTCATAGTTATGCTGAAAAAAATGTGAAATGCAAAAGCTATTCACATTTTTTCAGCATAAACTTGAGCATATTTGCCGTATTAAATGATAAAAGTTTCAATGATATGATACCTATTAACATCATTAGTTTCGAACAGTTGGACCCAGGCTGATCCAGAAATACCAATCCTTAATTCATTTCAGTTGAAACATTACTTGTGATTCTGTTTCAGAATTGTGCAGAACAGGATTCTCCTGGTGGCTATATGTTTATTTATTATCCTGGTTATAGCACTGGCTATCTACTTTACTGTGAGGAAGAAGTCATGATGGGCTGCGAGCTGCATCAGGCAATACAGCCTACAATCATCACTCAGGAAGATGTCTGGTGACTAGGAGGATTCCTGTCTTAACACCACTGTTGGAACTGTTACATGGAGATATCCTGACGGAATATTGACTACTACAAGCCGTGTCAAGCGAAAATGTGTTTTCAGTTGACAGACTCAGATGATCAGTCTCGCTATGTGTTATTGTCGAACTTCAATGGCTTGAACACCTATAGGTCTGTGAAAACTGTTCAAGTTCATTGAGGGGATTCTAATGAGTACACACAGCGTACATTTTCAAGATAAAATAAGAAAAAAACATTACAAATATATCAATGGCTTGAAAACTGTTCGAGACAGGGGTAGTTCAGGCCTCTTAGTGCCTGGTCAGGAGGCATGATAGGCATATCTTTTCAATTTTCTTTAACCCATTGCATGCGGGAAACCCCTAAAGGGGTACCTTGGCAAACAGTGCAGGCCCAGATCAGACTTGGCGTCTGATCAGGGCCTGCACTATTTGCTAACAGAATTTTCCATCAAAAATAGAATAAAAACGAAAAAATAGGCCTGACACCCCTCATATGACAAACAGACTTGTCCAGCATATAGCAATGGAAGAGTCCACCAGTATATAATGGGTTAAAATAAAAGTATGTTGTGTGTACTCATTAGAATTGCCTCATCATTCATTTTCAAGATAAATTAAGAAAAATACCACAAATAGAACAATATCTGCAGCTGTATAGTAAGAATATAAGAATCTTATATGGGTGTGAGGGGTGGATTGAAAAATCCGTCCCGAGGGACACTGTCTGGCATCACGAGGCTTGCCGAGTGATGCCGGACAGTGATCCCAAGGGACGGATTTTTCTATCCACCCCTCACACCCATATTGGATTCTTTTTCTTGCATACCTTCCATTTCTATTGCGAATTTTTAATACTGCTGTCACTTTGGTTACCGACGTCCGCCATTTTGTGATGACACAACAGGAATGTTTAGTGACTCGACGACGCCGCGCATGAGGTTGTAATCAACCAGTGCATTTATCAAACATGCGATTATATTCGATTTGGGGTCGGAACACCAGGGTGAGAACATAAATTTCTATCCCGGGGTAAAATCACAGATTTCCTTGTCTGGACTCCGAACAAGTTGGAAACAGCCATGGTAAACTAGCCATTGGTGTTCGAGCCACCGAAGATTCACTATTGATGGATAGACAGTGAATCAAACCTTTCATGCACACTGCAAATACAGTGTTCTGACTTGAGTGGGTAAACAAACTGATTGGTGGGGTGGTTGGGTACGGCAAAGTGCTATGTACCTTACGTCACTGGGGCATCCATCTGCTATTGGCTTGAAGTTGGGCAAGGCCTGCTGTCTTTGCAGCAGATAAGGAAAGAGGGGGAATGTTTTTATTTCATCTGTTTCTTCATTTTTATTCATGTTTCTTCTCCCATCCCTCTTTCATCTCCTCTACAATCTTTTCTATTTCTTGTCTCCCTTTCTCTGGGTGACGACACAAAATGACCCAAAAGGGTTTAGGGGCAGTTAAACACCAACTCAATAAACAAAGTGATTGTAGTCTTCACTAAGCACACACTGGAAGACATATTTTCTCTTGTCTTGGCTCATATGGTCAACCCTTCAGCTGCTACATAAAATCCTAGAGCAGGGGACAGTCAGATTTTTACAATTATTTTTTCATAGTAAATAAGGCTTGACTTTACAGGTGAATCATCTGCCCAGCAAATGATTCACATGTAATGTCAAGCCTTATTTTCTCTCCAAAAATAAAGAAAAAAGGCTTTTTGAAAATGCCATTCTGCTAGTTTTGTTTTTATGATTTTCTGTTCCACAGGTGAGCGATACAGGGCCATCTTGGCTCTCTTGTTTGTAATATTTTGATGAAAATAGTCTATGGTATATGTTATTAAACTTGTTAAAAGTTGTCACATTACTTTACACATGTGCCAGATGCAGTGGCTCAGTGGAATGCGCATATGACTGTTGATCAGGTCACGGGTTCAATCCCTGCCCAGGACCCAAATGTAGAGAAGACATTTACATTTGTACTAGTTTCAGGCTGATTATAAGTTTGATACTCAAAGAAGCCTCCTATAGTCAGCTTTTGTGGCTCAATAACATCTGCATCAGACTGGTGATCAAGAATGTGCACAATTCTGGTTAACCACTTGGGCATAAGTATGCCCAGGTGTGGTTAGGTAAACTGATCGACTCATTAAGATCCTAAATAGTCTTGATTGGGCCACACTTTCCAGATAAAATCCCTTTTAAAATCTCATCTGGAGTTATGAGTTGAATATCATAGAGTCTTAAGAATTGAATTTTACTCTATGAACTACATCGTGATAAAAACTGTTCTATGACATATGCATATAAAAGGTTCAGATCAGCCTGTGCAGATGCAATCACCCTGCACAGATGCAGAATCTTTGTGTTTGCCGCTTGGATAGTACAATAACTCTAGTTTCTGTATCAAAAATTTGAGACACTTCTCTAGTCTGTTAATACTAGCTGAGCAGGCTGGCACAGAGGTTATAAACTTGATACATTCATCCTTAACTCACTTGAGATGCTTAACACACTTGATTAAAATTTATGATCACGACAAATGACATTCTCTGCTGAACTGAAAAGGAAAATATCTGTACTTATTGGTATTTTAATTTTTATGAGTATTATGCTCACTCGAGTTGAGCATGAAATAAGTTTTATAACCTCAGGGCCTGGTTTGTCTAGCTGAGCAGCCTGGTTGTCGTACTTAGTCGCAAACCCCAAAGGCCAGTTTCTCATGAAAGGGCTCATTATCATATATTGTATAGGGGTGTCATTCTAATGAGAATTTTTTTGCATTTTTTTTTTTGGTTTCTGAACAGGAAATATTAACAAGAGGAATTTTATCAAGAGAATCCACTTTAACTTCACAGGTTTCAATCTCCCCAACTAAATTTGGATTAGTAGTGATCAAGTGCTGAAATAGTTGTCGATGTTTTAACGAAACCTCAATTTGTTTGGTCTCCCAGATAAAGGGAGAAATAGTAGAGGAGATGAAAGAGGACAGTCGAGAAAGAACAAGGGCAGGCCAGTATCAGCTTGATGCCCTTAATGCAGATACACAACACCTTGGCCTGTGCTTAAGGGGAATGGGAACACCTGGCAGATTTTTCTGCCATTATCAAAGGGAGACAACTTTCGGGACTTCCTGTTCGCCATTCTATAAGCCCTGTCCTCAAGGAAAAAGGGGTCAACTCTTAAAGGACATAATTTCTATAAGCCCTGTCCCAGGGAAAAAGGGGTAAACTCTTAAAGGACAGAATTTGCTCCTCAGAAGAAAATTCTTTAAGAGGGTCAACACTTAAAGGAAAGAATTTGCTCCTCAGGAGCAAATTCTTTCCTTTAAGAGTTTACCCCTATTGACATGGGACACAAAAGTACTTTTGCAGGAGTTGCCTGCCCTGAAGGTGTTCCCATTCCCCTTAAATTCTTTTAATACACAACTATTGGAAATGTGTGCCAGAGGCTTGCATCAGTTTTTATATACATGTATTTTAAAGTGCTTATTTAGAAGTATTGTTGTACTGTAGAATGTTGTTAAACAAAAATACTTGACAAAAACAAGCCTTTGTTTATACTTATTTCCCTTTGTTCAGAATGTATTATTTGCGTTTTACGGCCCTTTCAAGAACATTTCACTTCTATAAAGCCAGTCATCAAAGGTGGGCAAAAACCAAAGTACCCAAAGAAAAGACGCCTGACCTTTTGTTGCGCAGCTAGCAGGACCAGTAAGGCTCAAGTTCACAGCAGTGAAACCTCTAGTGTTCGAGATTCCCTATTCTCAAACACAAAGGCCTATTTATCTAAGAAATATTGCTTCTTTAAACCCATGTTTTATTAACCCTTTTTGTACCCAATGGAATCTTCCACCTTATATATAGCAGGACTCCATTTTAAAATTTAGGGGTGGCAGATTGTGTTTTCTTCAAAAACTATTTGGAAATAGGCTGAAAATTCTGCAAAAAGCCTAGGCCCTTATCAGACGCATCTGTGGCATCTGATCTGGGCCTGCACTGTTTGCTAACTACCCATTTTGGGGTTTCCAGTACAAAATGGGTTAAACATATATTGTTTGTGGACAGATTGCAACACATTAATTCACAACAATGAAGCTGGAGTCACTATTTGCACATGCCCAATTACATTTGTTGGAGGAAATTTTATAGGACTGTTACTGTTCTCAGAAGATGAGTTGACAGGGACGCAAAAGAGTAAACCATTACAGGAAGGTTTGACAGGTTGTACCATTATCATTATCACACCCTTCATTGGTTGGCAAGACAGACTGTACCATTATTATCATCGTAACCAAAGCGTCTTCACCTACCTTTTGACAACAATGGAATGCTAAATAACAAAAACATTCGCTGACGTCACTTTCAACTTGTCCTCCGACAACAGTACATGATACATAAAAGTGTATTACTATAGAGACTGTTTGACATGCATATCAACAGAAATGTTCTGTTTGACATTCACATCATTTGTTTGTTTATATTGGAGTTTAACGGCCCAGTCAACACTATTTTAGGTCATTTTGAGCCGGTCAGTTTACATATCCACACTTTTCCTGGACAGGCTTATACATAAGCTGTTAACAATACAGTGCACATTCTTTTGCCAGAAAATTGACAACTGCCCTTCTTGAATCAGCGGAAGGGAGAGAATGGCGGTAGAAAAGATTTCATTATCAATCTCCACAAAAGAAGGTTGCTGACCCGGCAGATATCGAACCCGCGTCCTCCTGATCAGCAGACACGCATCCGACTTAGCTACCGAGGCCGGCCACATTCACATCATCTTGGTTGCCATAAACTTATGTGAAAATTTAACACAATGCAGGTCTTTGTATCTCCATGTTGCTCCAATGCCTCCCATCAAGTTTCAGCTCAATTCAATCCCTGGTTCGGGAAGAGATGTCATTTGAGAAATATCAGGATGGCCGCCATCTTTGATATCAGAACAGAACGATTTTAGCAAATCTGAATCCCCATTTCACCCCGATGCCTTCCATGAAGTTCCAGCTTAATCCAACCTCTGGTTGGGGAGGTGTTGTTTGAAAAATGTCAAGATGGCCACCATGGGAGCCATCCAGGATATCAGAATGGAATGATTTTAGCAAATCTCAATCTCTATTTCATTCTGATGCCTCCCATCAAGTTTCAGCTTGATCAGACCTCTCGTTTAGGAGGAGATGTTGTTTGAAGAATTTCAAGATGGCAGCCATGACGGCCATCTTGGATATTAGAATGGAACAATTTTAGCAAATCTAAATATCCATGTCACCCCGATGCTTCCCATGATGTTTTAGCTCAATTTGACCTTTGGTTCGGGAGATGTCATTTGAAGAATTTGATATCAGAACAGAACGATTTAAGCACATCTGAATCTCCATGTCGCAATGGTGCCTCTCAACTTTCAGCTCAATTCGATCTTTTGTTCGGGATGGAAATTTCAAGATGGCCACCATGGTGGCAATCTTGGGCATCTGAACGGAACTATTTTAGCAAATCTGAATCTCCATGTCACCCGGATGCCTCCCATCAAGTTTCAGGTCAATTCAACCTTTGTAGCCATCTTTGATATCAGAACGGTAAGATTTTAGCAAATCTGAATCTTCATGCCACCCCGATGCCTCCCATCAACTTTCAGCTCATTTCAACCTTTGGGTTCCGGAGATGTCATTTGAAGGATTAAGATGGCAGCCATGGTGGCTATCTTGAATATTGGAACGGAACGATTTTAGCAAATCTGAATCTCCTTGTCAATCCGATCAAGTTTCAGCTCAATTTGACCTTTGGTTAGGGAGATGTCGTTTGAAGAATCTCAAGATGGCCATCTTGGACATCGGAATTGAACGATTTTAGCAAATCTGAATCTCCACGTCACCCCGATGCCTCCAATCAAACTTCAGCTCAATTCGATTTTTGGTTCTGGCGGAGATGGTGTTTGAAGACTTTCAAGATTGCGACCCTGGCGGCCATCTTTGATGTCAGAACAGGAAGATTTGAGCAAATATAGGAACGGAACAATTTTAGCAAATCAACCTTTGGTTTGGGAAATGTCGTTTGAAGAATTTCAAGATGGCCTATCAGAACGGAACTATTTCAGCAAATCTGAATCTCCATGTAACCCCCCGATGCCTCCCATCAAGTTTCAGGTCAATTCTACCTTTGGTTCGGATGGTGATGTAGTTTGAAGAATTTCAAGACGGCGGCCATCTTTGATATTGGAACGGAAAGATTTGAGCAAATCTAAATCTCGACCTTTGGTTCGGGAGATGTCATTTAAAGAATATCATGCCATCTAGGATATTGGAATGGAATGTTTTTATACCAAATCTGACCCTGGTGCCCCCCTCAAGTTTCAGGTAAATTCGACCTTTGGTTCGGGAGAGAATGTCGTTTGAATTTTGTTGGGTATCGAATGGAACAGCTTAATTAGACCTTTGGTTTTGGAGGACATGTTGTTTGAGGAATTTCAATCATGGATATCGGAACAAAGATTTTAATAGCAAATCTGAATTTATCTGTCACACTGACACCTCCCATCAAGTTTTAGCTCAATTCGACCATTGCCTTCACTTCTATTTTGGTTCGGGAGATGTTGTTTGAAGAATTTCAAGATGGCATCTTGGATATTGGTACAGAAAGAAATTTGAATCTCCATGTCACCCCAATGCCTCCCATCAAGTTTCAGTTCAACCTTTGGTTCGGGGCGGGGACATTGTCAAGAGAATTTCAAGATGCCCGACATGGCGGCCTTCTTGTAAATCCAAAAGGAACCATTTTAGCAAATCTGAATCTCCATGTCACCAAGATGCCTGCTTAATAGAACTTCCAGGTCGGGAGCAGATGTCGAAAATGTGGAGGAAAGTTAACGACGGATAACAGGCAGTGGCATTAAGCTTACCAGGAGCAGGTAAAACACTGGTCTCTCTAGAGACGACAGATTTGCTTCAATTTTCTTGAAACTTAAACAGAATGTCAGTCTTGAAAAGACCAAAGTAAGAAGAATATGGGTAAAGTTGAAATATGGGTCGTATGGGGTCAACAAGAGCTCCGCAAACTGGGAATTATACGCCCATGGCAATTAGTAAGATGGAACATATATATATACTGACTGTTGTACAACTTTGGGTTTGTGGAACGTAACCAAGGAACAATATGTGCTCCATATATTCTTACCTGGCACTATTAATAACCCTCAATGGCTCAAACTACCTGTCTCCAACAAATTTTCATGGTCAGTATTATATGGTGGACCATAACTCTGGCAATAAGTGGTGGACTGTAACATTGAAATAATATGCGCTGCTCCACGTCATAGTCTAACTACACGTAAAATTTCAGCTTCATCAGATGTAAAATGTGGGAGGCATTACCCGGTATCCGGAAACAAATACAATTAGAAAAATATGTGAAAGCGGAATAACTCTGGTAATATCTGGCCGACTGTAACCTAAAAATAATATGCACTGTACATCGTTTTACTATATGTAAAGTTTCAGCTTCATCAGATGTAAAATGTAAGACGAGTTATCCGGAAACAGAATGTTTAGAAAATATATGTTAAAGGGGTGTAACTCCGGTAATATTTGGCAGACGGTAACCTCAAAATAATATGCACTGTTCAATATCATGGTCTTACTGTATGTCAAGTCGCGTCTCTGTATGACCTTAGCTGTTGGTGGGACGTAAAACTAAACACTCACACTTACAGTATGTAGTTTCAACATCATCGGATCAAAAATGTAGGAGTTGTCCAGTAACAAAATATTAACAGAATTTTTCAAAGGGGCGTAACTCTATTATTATTTGGTGGACCATAAACTCGAAACAAAATGCACTGCCCCACAGCATGGTCTGATTATATATGAAGTTTCAACTAAATCGGATGTAAAATGTAAGAGGTCATCCAGAAATGAAAAGTTTACAAAAAATTTCAGTGGCATATCTATTATTATTTGGTGGACCATAACCTCGAAACAATATGCGCTGTCCCAAATCATGGTCTAACTATGGCTGAAGTTTCAGCTTGATCGGATGTAAACTGTAGGAGTTATCCGGAAATGAAAAGTTTACAAAAAATTCCAAAGGGGCATAACTCTATTATTATTTGGTGGACCGTAACCTCGAAACAATATGCACTGCCCAACATCATGGTCTAACTATATATGAAGTTTCAGCCTAATCGGATGTAAACTATTGGAGGAGTTATCCGGAAACAAAAAGTTTGCAAAAAATTTCAAAGGGTCAAAACTCTTATTTTTCAGGGGACAGTAACCTTGAAACAATATGTGCTACCCCCACATCATGGTCTAACTATGGAAGAAGTTTCAGCTTGATTGGATGTAAACTGTAGGAGGATTTATCTGGAAACAAAAAGTTTACAAAAAATTTCAAAGGGGCACAACTCTATTAATATTTGGTGGACTGTAACCTTGAAACAATATGCGCTGCCCCACATCATGGTCTAACTATGTATGAAGTTTCTGCTTGATCGGACGTAAACTGTAGGACTTATCCTGAACACAAAGTTTACAGACAGACGGATGCCAGGGGCATAACATAATACCAGTTTTTCAAACGGGCGCATAAAAACTAGGTCACCCTATCGAATTGCTTTTAAATGACTCCCGTGAGCAATTTAAGGGCCATTATAGCCCTCTTGTTAAAGTGTATCATGGTGATGCAGCTTCCATAAACCCATTTTGTACTGGAAACCCAAAAAGAGATAATTGGCAAACAGTGGTCCCAGATCAGACGCCAAAAAATGAGGCATCTGATCAGGGCCTACATTGTTTGCAAATAGTTCAGCCATTTTCCAAATAAATTTTGAAGACAACACAACCTTTCACCTAAATTTTGCAATGCACTCCCGTTATACGTAAGGATGAAGATTCTATTTTGTACAAAATGGGCTAAGGCAAATTAATATGAAGGTAGATGTATTCTCTTCCATGGGTGCCTTCTGTTATACGGAAACCTCTCATCCCACTAACAGCAATGTTATTCAGAAAATTGAGGGCAAACACTTCATTTTCAATGGATTTGCATGCCTTAAAATGCACCAAGTTTTTTTTCTGCTTCTTGCAAAGGCCACAAAAGTGAATCACAGCTCAAGATAGGGAATAATGAGGATTAATTTTCTTATTTCTCCACAAGAATATCGGTGAAACCGATGGGTGCTCCCCGAACGTGCAAGTCGGAACAGGAACCATTCCAGTTAAAGAGCGGTATACTGTGTATCTCACTGTACTTCAAAATGGAGTATAACAAAACCTGTGAGTGGACAGATTAGCTTGACTGATGGTACTGTCATACAAACATGAGCAACACAAGTCGGAATAAATGAAAGGAAGTGTCTTCAGGTACGATACCATACCCCAAAATCCTGGGTGGTAGTTTAGCTATACTGTTTAATACAAATTGAAAACTTACTCTCGTACACAGAGGCAATCCTCATAGGACTGTCTCCAGGTATGGTTCCGTATTGGGTGCCTTTAGATGCATATAAAATATCAGACGGGTTCGAAAATTATATTAAAATCCATCAGCAAATGTAGCTGCTAGAGCGATGACAAAGTTTTTCTAAAAATAGCCACAGTGACCTTGACCTTGAGCCCAAGACCCTAAAAGTCAAACTTGCTGGAGATATCATACCCAACATTTGTGTGAAGTTATATTAAAATCCATCAGCAAATGACGACGCTAGAGTCATGACAAAGTTTTTTCTAAAAATAGCTGCAGTGACATTGACCTTGAGCCCAGGACCCTGAAAGTCCAACTTGCTCGAGATATCATACCCAACAATTGTGTGAAATTATATTAAAATCCATCAATAAATGTAGGCACTAGAGCGATGACAAAAGTTTTTTTCTAAAAATAACCACAGTGACTTTAACCTTGACCCCAGGATCCTGAAAGTTGAACTTGCTCAAGACATACCCAACATTTGTGTGAAGTTATATTAAAATCCATCAGCAAATGACGACACTAGAGCGATGACAAAGTTTTTTTTTCTAAAAATAGCCACAGTGACCTTGACCCCAGGACCCTGAAAGTTGAACTTGCTCGAGATATTATCATACTCAACATTTGTGTGAAATTATATTAAACTAGAGCGATGACAAAGTTTTTTGTTTTTTTCTTTAAATAACCACAGTGACCTTGACCCCAGGATCCTGAAAGTTGAACTTGCTCGAGATATTATTATACCCAACATTTGTGTGAAGTTATATTAAAATCCATCAGCAAATGACAACGCTAGAGCGATGATAAAGCTTTTTCTAAAAATAGCCGCAGTGACCTTGACCTTGAGCCCGGGACCCTGAAAGTTGAACTTGCTCGAGATATTATCATACTCAACATTTGTGTGAAATTATATTAAAATCCATCAATACATGTAGGCACTAGAGCGAAAACAAAGTTTTTCTAAAACTAGAGAAAGCAACCAGTGGGTCACGTATACCCCCGGCCAGCGCCACCCTCTAATATATCTTTAGAGCTTAATTGTATGTACCCAGTAATATGGAAGCTATAAGAATCTATAAATGTGCTTGTAAAAGCTAAACCAAAGATAAAATTTCTATATGGACCAAGGGATTGAGGGCATCAAAGTTACTGAAGGGGTGGGGGCATCAATGTTACTGAAGCAGCAGGGTTGGGTATACATCAATGAAATATTTGGACTGGTATGCAAGATCGATGCAAGTATCAATTGGATTTGTCTTTGAGTTTAGGACATACAGGGATCTATAAACTTTGTCATAAAACTTCAACCAAATATAAAATTTCTTAAGTCTGTGACCTTGACCTGAAAGTCACTGTGGTGGGATGGGATATGCATCAATGAAATCTTTAAACCAGTATGTAACTTCAGTGTAAGTATCAACTAAATCTATCAATGGGTTCAGAAGATACAATCTCTTAGAAACTTTGACGTAAAACTTTGACCAAACATAAAATTTCTAAGTCTGTGACCTTGACCGCAAGGTCACTGTGGGGGTTGGGACATGCATCAATGAAATCTTTGGACCAGTATGTAACATCAGTGTCAGTATCAACTAAATCTATTAAAGGGTTCAGAAGAAACAATCTCTTAGAAACTTTGACATAAAACTTTAAAAATGTTAACGGACGGACAGAAGGACGACCTGAAGGTCACTATGGGGGTGCATCAATGAAATCTTTAGACCAGTATGTAACTTCAGTGTAAGTATCAACTAAATCTATCAAAAGGTTCAGAAGATACAATCTCGTAGAAACTGACGTAAAACTTTAACCAAACATAAAATTTCTAAGGTCTACCCCAAGGTCACTGTGGGGGTGGGACATGCATCAATGAAATCTTTGGACCAGTATGTAACTTTAGTGTAAGTATCAACTAAATCTATCACAGGGTTCAGAAGATACAATCTCTTAGAAACTTTGACGTAAAACTTTAACCAAAACGTTAACGGACGGACGGAATGACGGACGTTCTCATGGATGTATACTTATGTGGCTATTTTTGGCAGGATTGATACTTAAGTGGCTACTTTTAGCCACAGAAAAGAAGTATTTTCGGTGTCTAACAGAATAAATTCCATAGACTTACACTGATTCTGTCCATTTACATAGCCACCTAACTATACATTTGTTGGTGCGGACACACGGACAGACGGACGAACGGCAGGACGAACACTATATACCCCCATAACATACTTTGTATGCCGGGGGTATAAATAGCCACAGTGACCTTGACCTTGAGCCCAGGACCCTGAAAGTTCAACAAGCTCAAGATATTATCATACCCAACATCTGTGTGAAGTATATTAAAATCCATCAATAAATGCAGGCACCAGAGTGATGACAAAGTTTTTTCTAAAAATAGCCACAGTGACCTTACACTGCAGCTTTAAACAAAGTACCATAACAAATGACCTATACAGTGTTGACAGGGACATTAAACCTCAAAACAAACAAACAAAACCTATCAAATTACTTTGTGTAATGTACTATTAAATCAATTCAGAAACTGCATGACAGTGTAGATATTTACAGTGTAGCTCCTAATCAGATGGCTTCAGAACCCATCTGATCCGCATCTACACTGTTTTCTTCAGGAGGATAAGGGTGTACTTAGACCAATATCATAAGCAAAGTACAAGGGAAATCCACTCAGGGTTTGAAAAATCCAAGTTATTGAACGTTTTCCCCTCCCAAGTTTCTAAAGTAAAGTTAAATTTCCGCTATTAAGACCACCTAAAACTAAGACTAAATTTGCTTTTAGAAGCTTATTTAGTAGGTTGCAGTTATTCTTTCTTTGTCTTTTCTGCATACACTGTCCTCTGGTCAGAGACCACCTTTGGAACTGCTCAAAAGTGGTCTAAAAGACCACTTTTGAACAGTCCCAACAGTGCCTTTAATAGAGGAATTTTACAATATATCTTCCATCTATGAATCTGGACCAGTCCATTCTTGTAAACAGAGTGTTTGGTCAAAAGCAATTAACAGGATGGCAAACAGTGTTGAGCCAGAGCCAACTAATCTGGATCTACACTGTGTGCATACAAATCTGTATCTGCCTCCATGGTTAAAACTGCCAATACTGGGGGTAGTGCAAACTTTCTTTTTGTACGTTCATATACTGGAGGTAAAAAACTAAGCCAGAATATTGTGCCTTTGAGAAAGGTTTATTTTCCAGTTTCAGCCACATGATCAGCAGCAATTTACACTTTAAATCCCCTGCTCTTTCTCCTTCCTCTGGCTCTCTCAAACTTCCTGCCCTTAGCACGAATGTACGGCCTGCAACAGAAAATTACATAGCATCAGATTTGTTAACTTTAAGTCAGGTCTGAAATACAACTGTATTATTCGACACTATATATTAACCCTTGTCCTGCTGAGCCCGGATATGCCTTACCTTTCAAACAATGAAGATCCAGATCAGATAGCCATCTGATCAGGATCTGCATTGTTTGTCATTCAGTTCATTAATTTGTTGCAATAATTTGCATCAAGTAATCTGATTGGTTGATAATCAGTAGTGGGTGTGGTGGCATATTTAAATATTCAGCAGGACAAGGGTTAACTTCACATTCAGGGCAAAAGTTGTCTAACCATTTCATCAATAGCTAAACAAACTTGCTGGTGCTGGAACTGTTTAACTTTTTATTAACTCTTGTATACTGGTGGACTCCTAATTGTTTTATGTTGGACAAGACCATTCGTCATTTAAGGCATGAGGCGTCTATTTTTTTTTTTTTTTTATTCCATTTGTGATGGAAAATCCTGTTAACAGTGTAGACCCTAATAAGGTGCTGTATCATGTGCACTCTAAGCGTATGTCCCTTTTTCAACACAAAGTATTTCCAGGCAAGAATCTTGTTAGTTTGATTTGAGGTTTAACGTCCCCGTCAACACTGTAAAGGTCATTTTGGAGACGTTGCTTCCAATTTTGTGGGACTTTTACCAGACATTGAGGCATCTATAGCCCTGCCGCCCAATGAAACCAATAGGGTTTATAAGCATGGACAAACTCACACCGCTTTGCCTGGGCAAGCTTAGATCCCCTAAGCGGTTTACCAGTACTCGTGTGCGGGTCGGTTTCAGCTCTGCGTGGAAGCATCATTCAGCCCATATATTTCTTCAAGCCCCGATGGGCGGGGGCTGCAAGAATAAGTTAAGGGGAATGGAAACACCAGACAAATTTTCTTACATTTTTTGGGAGACAACTTTTGGCTTATTTTCCTATTAATTTCCAGGTAACTGTCATTCTAATGCACTTGAGAACAAGGTGAATGAAAATTCCCAGACTGACAAAATCTGTTTTCCCTGACAAAATATCAATCTTTTAATGCCTCCTCTTTCATTGGCTGACATTTGGGTTTTATGTTTCTAGCATTGCTTGGCTTTTTGTGTGAACAGTGTGATTCTTAAACAAAATGACTGTGTTAAAATGGGGATTACTGTATTAAAAATATCATTTGGCGAGGTCAATCATTGATCTTATGATATGATGTTTCTACGCCTGGTTAGCACTGCAAGAAAACAAAATTTGCAAACATAATGCCGCTAATTTGTTTCCCCAAATGAAATACTGCGGAAAACAGTATCCCTTAAATGGAATAATGAAAGCACAGAAGTGTCAGATATAAGAGCCATTATTGTAACAAGAGGACCATGATGGTCCTATAGCGCTTGCCTGAGCTAAGAGCTGATACATACTTAATATTATTATTGAAGATTCACAAGGTATACTGCTTTAAGACTTCATTTAAAGTTAATGTTCAAGAATTTAGCCACAGGGCTATAATTTGAACATTCTTGGTAAGTTGGTACAGATCCAATAGATGTACCTATGTATCAAATATCAAAGGCTTTGGTTTCCTGGAAACAGACAAGAAGTATTTTTAGCTTTCCCTATATTGGTCTATGTAAAATAAGTGACCCTTTGGGTGGGGCCACTTTGGCCTAGGGCTATTTTTTGTTTGTTTGATTTGAGGTTTAACGTCCCCGTCAACACTGTAAAGGTCATTTTGGAGACGTTGCTTCCAATTTTGTGGGACTTTACCCGACATTGAGATGAAATGACATCTCAAGCCCTGTTGCCCAATGAAACCAATAGGGTTTGTTAGCATGGACGTTCCGCCTCACACCGCGGTTCCTGGACAGGCTTAGATCCTCTAAGTGGTTTACCAGTACTAGTGTGCGAGCCGGATTCAGCTCTGCGTGGAAGCATCATGCAGCCCATATATTTCTTCAAGCCCCTATGGGCGGGGGCCGGGCCTAGGGCTGTAATTTGAACAATCTTAGTAGAGGTCCACTAGATAAAGCTGTGTACCAAATATCAAAGGCCGGGCCTTCTTGTGTCAGATGAGATTTTTTAAGGTTTTCCCTATGTAACTATATGAAAAACATACAAAATAATTTGTTCAGTCCATATGAAGGCCTCCTAACTAATCAGTGCAACATCCCTCCCCATGAACACAAAAATCAATCAACACAGGGATAAACCTCTATTATGCTGATTGAAAATGTCATTTTTAATGTCATCATTAGGTCATCATTTGAACAGACATCTCATCCCCCCCGAGTCCCCAATGCTGCATACCAAGTTTCAAGGCCAATGGCCATTGGGTTCTTGAGAAGATTTTTTAACGGTTTTTACCATATATGGGCATGATGGCCATATTGGTCATGTGACCACGACCTTGCGAACTAACTTTCGTCCCCCTTTCCCTGCACATGTAAACTGGTTTCAATTGGCCTAGCAGTTTCAGAGGAGATGTTTGAAAATGTATACGCAGACGACGACGGACCACTGGCAATACTATAAGCTCCCCCGTAGTTGAATCTGGTGAGCTAAAAAGGGCATCACAACCCAAATCCAAAAGCAATACTAATACATACGCAGTTTTACTGTGGGGTACACCTGGGGCTTTACCAAAGTGTCTGTAAGCTTCTCTTGCCTTTCTACGACCTGTGTAGAAAACAACAATAGGAATTTTTTTCGTGGTTTGCCAATTAACACCTTTTGTACCAAATGGAATCTTCCTACTTATATATGACA
The DNA here is from genome assembly GCA_963580285.1 of Lucinisca nassula. Classification (NCBI taxonomy): domain Eukaryota; kingdom Metazoa; phylum Mollusca; class Bivalvia; order Lucinida; family Lucinidae; genus Lucinisca; species Lucinisca nassula. Next base: position 66,870,139 of record OY757011.1, on the reverse strand, counting down.
GGAGTCCATTTCGAAATTTAGGGTAGACAGGTTGTGTAATCTTTAAAATTATTTGGAAAATAGCTGAACTTTCTGTAAATAGTGCAGGTCCTGATCAGGGGCAGCATTGTGCGGCATCTGATATGGGCATACACTGTTTGCCAGGTTACACATTTTGGGGTTTCCAGTACAAAATGGCTGAACCTATTAGATGTCAATCATGACAATTGTCGCCTGTTTTGTCGTCTGCCTGTAACTTTAAAAGTCATTTTTGCAAACAGTGTAAACTCAGATCAGACTGCTCCTCTATGAGCAGTCTGATCTGGGTCCACATTGTTTGCCTGTACACAAAAATATTTCTTAAAATGTTTGCAAAAAGTTCAGCAGACGACAAAAGCAGACCTTTTCAGATGTACTTTTTCTCGGCAACCTAAGTGTAATTTTGTAAAGTTTTCATGACCCTTTCTGGAATATTTCACACATCAGGACCCTCACTAATCATAGGTGGGTGAAAATCAGAGTACCCAGGGAAGAAACACCTTACCTTACCATACTTGTTCTAAAATTTGAACAAGAGCAATTTCCTACCCAATGTTATGTCTAAGAATAGTATAGCCGGATGAGTGGCAAACAGTGTAGACCCTGAAGAGATGCCGCATTCTGCAGCATCTCATCAGGGTCTACACTGTTTGCCCAGGCCTGTCCGTCCCAAAACACACAGTAAATACCATATGCACCATCCAAGTGAGACTTGAACCGATCACAGTGAGAAGCTAATGTCAGCACTATCACTGAGCCAGAGACCCGTTTAGGTTTATTGATTAACCCTTAGCCTGCCAATCACAACTATTGTTGTCTGCTGCTTACTTTTTATGTCATTGTTGCAAAGTGTAGACCCAGATCAGACTGCTCGTCGGATCCGGGTTCCAACTGTTTGTATGCAAAATATTTTTTCTAAAGTTTGCAAGAAGAGCAGCAGAAGACATGAATAGAGGACATTTTTAGATTTTTAGCATGCAGTTTGTAATGATTAATCATTTTGCTTGATGATCAATAAGTAAAGACAGCGAGTGGTTTTAAATTTAAACTTCATCCAAAACAGAATACATACTCACTACTGAACTTCAAATGGCTTATTAAAATGCAAAGATTATAGAGAAAAATTATCATTTATGATCATTATTCTGCTTAATCTATACATTTATCAAGCATTCTTCCAACTGTTGTATGCCAAACCATGCAGTAAGGAACAGAGCTATTACTATTTCAAACAGTTTCCTTGAATAAGTTGTTTAAACTGCTCATCAGTCAGCTGTATACACTGATGATCTAAGAGTGTGTCCATTGGTCATGGACTAGCTAGTCTGGCTCAGTAACAGTTATGATTAGTAAACTCCAGCTGTCCAAATGATTTTTGGAAGTCCATTTCAGTATTCAAATTCTCTTATTATAAAAGTTTCAAAAAGAAACATGGCATAGTGTGTGCCACGTTCAATAGTAACTATTGACGAAATTTTCATTTCCAGGAAACATTCTATTTTATTTTTTTTAGACTATAAGGCTTGAAATTACATGTGAATCTGCAGACAATTCACATGTAATGTCAAGCCTTATTTTCTCAAAAAATAAGAAAACTAGAGCTGTCAGTGAAACTGACTAGGGCCCGGCAGCGCTATCAGAGGAGTAGGAAAATTTGTGGACGGACAGACGGACGGACATAGTGATTACTATAGGGCACCCACACTTTCAGTGCGAGGCCCTAACAAGAGGGCCATGATGGCCCTGGATTGCTCACCTGATCCACACTGTAGAAATTAAATGGTAGGTAATATAGTTAGGTGCCTTGCCAGAAGGACAAGAAGAAGTCTGGAGGACAGCCAAATCCCCCAGCCGCATTTTGTATCAAGGCTCAACCTTGTGACCTTCGCCTGTGACCTTGACCTTGACTTGGCATGGTTAGCTCACTGAGGGGGATAATTGACTAAAGGTTAATGAAAATCCTTTTAGGGGTAAAGGAGAAATGGAACGGACAAAAAATTCAAAGTTTTACTCGTGACATTCAAATGTGACCTTGACCTTGAGTCGGCATGGTTCATTTATAGGTTCTGCACATCAGCTCACTGTGGGGGATAATTGACCAAAGTTTAATGAAAATCTATTAAAGGGTCCAGGAGATATGGAACGGACAAGAAAAAGTTACGGACGGACGGACAGACTGACAGATGGATGGACGGACATGGGTTCTGCACATCAGCTCACTATGAAGAATATTTGACAAAAGTTTAATGAAAATCCTTCCAAGGGTAAAGGAGATATGGAACGGAGTTTCAAACTCGTGACCTTCAACCATGACCTTGACCTTGAGTCGACATGGTTCATTTATAGGTTCTGCACACCAGCTTACTGAGAGGTATAATTGACCAAAGTTTAATGAAAATCTATTAAAGGGTTCAGGAGATACGGAGCGGACAAGTAAAAGTTACGGACAGACGGATGGACGGACAAACTGACAGAGGGACGAGCAGACATGGGTTCTGCACATCAGCTGACTGTGAAGAATATTTGACCAAAGTTTAATGAAAATCCTTCCAAGGGTAAAGGAGATATGGAACGGACAAAAAATTCCAAGTTTCAAACTTGTGACCTTCAACCATGACCTTGACCTTGAGTCAGCATGGTTCATTTATGGGTTCTGCACACCAGCTCACTGAGACGAATAATTGACCAAAGTTTAATGAAAATCTATCAAACAGTTCAGGAGATATGGAGCAGACAAGAAAGTGTTACGGACAGATGGACCGACAGATGGACAGACAGACGAAGGCCATTCCTATAATCCCCGCTCCGCTTCGTGGCGGGGGATTAAAAATACATAACAAATATGAAGGCTCCATCTCAAATGGTTCAAAAGTTATGATGAAGTAGGTCAAGATCACAGGTCAGACTTTTGGTATGGATGTGAAGCCATTGTCACAAGGAATATACATGCCAAATATGAAGGCTCTATCTCAAATAGTTCAAAGTTATGATTAAGTAGGTCATAAATCAAGGTCAAGGTCACAGGTCAAAATTTTTGCATGGGTGGGGAGGCCTTGTCACAAGGAACATACATGCCAAATATGAAGGCTCTACCTTAAATGGTTCAAAAGTTATGACAAAAACGGTCGAAGGTCAAGGTCACAGGTCAAAAATTTTGCATCGTTGAGAAGCCCTTGTCACAAGGAACCTACATGCCAAGTATGAAGGCTCTATCTTAAAAAGTTCAAAAGTTATGAGAAAGGTCAGTCACAGGTCAAAATTTTTGTATGGGTGGAAAGTCCTACAAAAGGAGCATACATGCCAAATATAAAGACTCTACCTCAAATGGTTCAAAAGTTATAAAGTAGGTCACATGTCAATTGTTTGTTTGATTTGGAGCTTAATGTCCCTGTCAACACTGTAAAGGTCATTTTGTAGACGTTGCTTCCAATTTTGTGGTACTTTTACCAGACATTGAGATGAAATGACATCTCAAGCCCTGCCGCCCAATGAAACCAATAGGGTTTATAAGCATGGACGGGCCGACTCGCACCCCATTGCCTGGGCAGGCTTAGATCCTCAAGCGGTTTACCAGCACTCGTGTGCAGGTCGGTTTCAGCTCTGCGTGGAAGCATCATGCAGCCCATCTATTTCTTCAAGCCCCAATGGGCGGGGGCTAAGGTCACATGTCAAAGTCACGTCATTTTTGTATGAATAGGAAGCCCTTGTCACAAGGAAACTACTTGCCAAATATGAAGGCTCTATCTCAAATGCTTCAAAAATTGACGAAGTAGGTCAAAGGTCAAGGTCATAAGACAAAAATTTTTGTATGGGTGGAAAGAACTTTTCACAAGGAACATACATGCCAAATATAAAGGCACTATCTCAAATGGTTCAAAAGTAATGATAAAGTAGGTCAAATGTCAAGGTAAAGGTCACAGATCATTTTATGTATGAACAGGAAGCCCTTGTCGCAAGAAACCTACATGCCAAATATGAAGGCTGTATCTCAAATGCTTCACAGGTCAAAAAAATTCAAGGCTCAAACTTGTGACCTTCAACTGTGACCTTGACCTGGAGTCGTCAAGATTTATTTATAGGTTGTGCACATCAGCTCACTGAGGGGAATATTTAACCAAAGTTTAATGAAAATCTTAAACAAGGTCTATGAGATATCGAGCGGACAAGAAAGTGTTATGGACAGAAGAAGGCCATTCTTATAACCCCCGCCCCGCTTCACAGCAGGGGATTAACAAACTGTTCCTCTAAGAGCAGTCCAATCTGGGGCTACACTGTTTGCCACAATGACTTTGGAAGTGACCAGCAGACAGCAAAGCAGACAACTGTTTTGATTGGCATCTTACGGGTTAAAGAATAGACCCCTATTGAAAGGGGAGACAAATATTTTTAAACAAATGCCTCCCTGAAGGTGATCCACTCTGACTAATACTAATTCAGTTTACAGAAGTATATACCAACCTTGCATGAGAACAGTATTCTGTCCCTTAGGTGACTTCAAAGCCAGCTGATCAAAGGTCATGATTTCACCACCAGCTTTTAAGATCCGACCTCTGGCACGGTCAGTGACTCGCAGTGCACATAGCTGCAAATAGAAAACATTCGATTAAGATGCACCAACACACACATGCCAATGAATTCAAAGTTTTCTCCCCCCCCCCCCCCCCCCCCCCCACACACACACACACACACACACCTCTTTTTTTAAGAAAAAAAAAAACTGCAAAAAAAAAGGGCTGATTTTTTGTCCTACAATCTCTTACATCAAGCTCATTAATCAGAAGTGGGACAAGAGCATCAAGAGAAAAAATGCCCAACTGCCTGTTGCAGTTTGGCATGTTTTATGTGACACGAGTGAGACTCAAACCCACAAACATCATGCAAATCATCAGTTAGGCAGTATTTGATCTAAAGTCAATTTTTTTATCTTTTTTGCTGCGTTTTTCTGCGGTTACTTTTTTGTTTAGATATTTTATCATCATATCCAGCGAGAAAGTTGTAGAGAAGCTCCGCCAACTTCTCAAAACTGTTTCATGCCCCTAGTAATCTGAGCAGAGCTGTAAACAGTGGAGATTCTTCAATTTCAAGTTTGTGGAAAATTTTGTTTCCAGAAGCCCTGCCTTGATATCAAGGTGTGGTTTGTTGATTTGTCGTCTCTTCACTGTTCAGTTCTTGACTGAAGGATAATAATGTGGGTCATTCAAACATACTGCATGCTTTCAAGGTGCACATTCGTGATTCAAACAGAATGTCAGACTGAATGAGGTACTGGTAGTATTTTTAATATTTTAACAATGATAGATCAAAGCCATATATGATGTATAATGTCTGAACTGAAGTTTTGCAGACTAAACCAATGCATTTCATGTTTTTGACTGTCTACGCTTTGTTCAATGTTCCTTCCGTTGGTCGCTTCGTTGACTGCAGGAGATTTATCCAAATATAGATACTGTTTAACATAGGCTAGTTATTTCTTTACATTTCGATAGTTTGAGTGACAGAATTGGACTGTTTGTAACAAAAAATTCAGAAATTCTAAAAACTAATCTGATTAAAGCAAAAAGTATACAATTCTGGAGATTAACGCTATAAAATTGGCGGAAGCTATCCTCTACAACTGTCTCGCTGGATATGTTGATCAAAAATCTAAAATAAAGGAGTTATTGCCGAAAAATGCGACAAAAAAGATAATATAGTGCGTTTTATTTGGAACTTTGGGAGTTAGCGACCTGTTCAGGATCTTTACTGATTGCTTATCTGCATGTACTTTTCTAGTATCAGAGTGAAATGTTTGGTGTCAGCACAGTGATTATCATTAATTACACTTTTCTGTCAAGATGAAGAACTGGTTGATTCTTGACATGGCAGCTCCCTGTCAAGAATCAAAAAAACCAGTGATATCTGGTGTGACTGCTTGAACACAGACATACATGTAAAAATGTAGCTGCAGATAAGAGGTAACCAGGATCATTGAGCGATAATTTTCTTATACAATGTAACTGTTGAGAAACCCATACTGTGGGTATTGGTTGTAATCACTGTTGATTCTAGAAAATGTAGAACATGTGCCCACAAAACAGGTTTTGATTGAGAAACAAGAAAGTCAATGAATGGGCCACTGGCTATGCTGTGATTGCCAGTTGGGAACTGCTGACAGAGTTTAACAACAACTTCAGCCAAGGATGTAAAGCAGGTCAAGGTCAGTAATTGTCGAGTTGACAGCACTAAGCAAAGGGCATCACAGTGAATGTGTGTATTTGGTTTCATATAGCCTTGGTGTGGTTTTACATTTCCATCAATTATTTAGGTCGTTTTGGAGATGCTGCTTCCAATTTTGTGTGAATTTAACTCGACATTGAGTTGAAATGACATATCAAGCCCTACCCACCAAAGAAACCGCTAGGGTTTAAGTAGTCGGACTAGCAACACAGTGGCCTTCTTAGAGGTTTACCTGTACTTGAGTGGCTTCACCTCTGCGCGGAAGCACCATGCAGCCCAATCAATTTCTCCAAGCCCCAATGAGTGGGGGCACCAAAAGCAGGTAAATCTCTAGGCTATTCAGCAGACAACATATTGGCTTATAGTTGGGCAAGGCCTGCTGTCCTTGCAGCAGGTAGGGTAATGGCTTAGTGTTACTGCTACTTCTGTTTCTACACTTCCATTTGTTTTCTTCCTTCTTCTCTGTCCCTCACTTTTATCGCCTCTACAATCTCTTCTCTTTTCTGCCTTTCTCTGGGAGACGACATAAAATGACCCACAAGGGTTGACGTGTTGTTAAACCGGTTTAACCCCATACAATTAATCATCACAACAGATGTACGCATGAGGTTACACTGGGCTGGAGACAAGTCTTTGAAAAATGGGAGTTAAACGCAGAAACTGCTGATGATGGGGATCAATCCTTACATTATTCTTGCTTGCTATAGCAGTCACGATAAAGAACAAAAGGTCCATGGGCCACTACGCCCACCAGAGGTCATGTGATTTTTACCATAGATGTCATGTGACCAGTCCTCACTAACAAACTTTCGTTCCCCCTTGCCATAGAGGTTCCACATGTAATTTGGTTTAAATTGGCAGAGTAGTTTCAGAGGAGACGTTTGAAAATGTTGACGACGCAGACGACCATGACTGCCTATACTATAAGCTCTCCTTGAGCATTCCGCTCTGGTGAGCTAAAAAAATATAATTGAATAATCCTCATTGATCCTTCTTATCTGCAAATATGACAAAAGTACGAGACCTTCAACTTGGGGATTTTGAGGAGCCTAAGATCATCAGTGACTGTCCCCACAACAACGGCAGTTTTATTTTCACGTCCTTCTTTCTTCATCATCCTCACCTGTAAAGAAAATAAATCAGAGCTGTCGACTTAATGCGAAAGAATTTAAGTACACCTGAGCCTCTTAACCCTTTTTGTACCAAATGGAATCTTCCTCCTTAAATATAGCAGGAGTCCATTCCAAAATTTAGGGGTGTCAGGTTGTGTTTTAATCAAAATTTATTTGGAAAATGACTGAACTTTTAGCAAACAGTGGAGGCCCTGATCAGATGCCGCGTTCTGCGGCATCTGATCTGGGCCTGCACTGTTTGCCAGGGTACCTGTTTTTGGGTTTCTGGTACTAAATGGGTTAAAGCCTTTATACTGTTCACTGTAACACTGTTATGGATATACATGTTACACAGTTTAAGACTGGTCCCAAAAATCATGTATAGATTATAAAGATAAATGATCATAAATGGTAATTTTTCTACAGTACGGCTCAGGTATTTGAACCGTTTTTCTTTTTCATTCCGCGGACAACTTTTTAAATCCGCGTTTTTCCGCCGAATGGTTTGGAGTAAACAACTCCGAGTGAAAATATTTTACTCCAAGTTATGCGCTCGATATTCCGAGGAAATTCCGCGGACCTCAGAGCTTACCTGTGATATTTGGAGTGTTTGCGAGTATTTGCGAGTGGTGATTAATTTAATTAAACATGTGTCGCCGGTGCGACGTATCAGAGGTCAATAATGGCGGCCGAAACCCGTCAAAATTTCGCTGACAGTTATCACTTTGATTATTTGTTTCTCACTTGTCCGATAATACTTCACATTAAAATTATTAAGGAATGAAAGACAAATGATTATATTTTATCAAAATAATTTTCTTTTTTTGAAAATATAAAAATTACATGGAGAAATTTTGAGTTCAAAATGACCGATTATGCAGTTTAAAAGCCAATAATGGCGGCCGAAATCCCTTGAAATTTCGCTGACAGTTATCACCTTTGATTATTTGTTTCTCATTTTTCCGATTATACTTCACATTAGAATTATTAAAGAATGGAAGACAAATGATTATATTTTATCAAAATAATTTTCTTTTTTTGAAAATCTTAAAATTACATGGAGAAATTTTGACTTCAAAATGACCGATTTTGCAGTTTAATAGAAGCCAATACTGGCGGCCGAAACCCGTCAAAATTTCGCTGACAGTTATCACCTTTGATTATTTGTTTCTCAATTGTCCGATAATATTTCACATTTAAATTATTAAAGAATGAAAGACAAATGATTATACTATATCAAAATAATTTTCTTTTTTTTTAAAATATCAAAATTACATGGAGAAATTTTGAGTTCAAAATGACCGATTTTGCAGTTTAAAAGACGCCAATAATGGCGGCCGAAATCCCTTGAAATTTCGCTGACAGTTATCACATTTGATTATTTGTTTCTCATTTGTCCGATTATACTTCACATTAGAATTATTAAAGAATGGAAGACAAATGATTATATTATATCAAAATAATTTTCTTTTTTTGAAAATCTTAAAATTACATGGAGAAATTTTGAGTTCAAAATGACCGATTTTGCAGTTTAAAAGAAGCCAATAATGGCGGCCGAAATCCCTTGAAATTTCGCTGACAGTTATCACCTTTGATTATTTGTTTCTCATTTGTCCGATAATACTTCACATTAAAATTATTAAAGAATGAAAGACAAATGATTATATTATATCAAAATAATTTTCTTTTTTTGAAAATCTTAAAATTACATGGAGAAATTTTGAGTTCAAAATGACCGATTTTGCAGTTTAAAAGAAGCCAATAATGGCGGCCGAAACCCGTCAAATTTTCGCTGACAGTTATCACCTTTGATTATTTGTTTCTCAATTATCCGATAATACTTCACATTAAAATTATTAAAGAATGAAAGACAAATGATTATATTATATCAAAATAATTTTCTTTTTTTGAAAATATCAAAATTACATGGAGAAATTTTGAGTTCAAAATGACCGATTTTCCTGTAATTTTATGATGTTCAACATGCTTTCAATTACGGACTTGCCCAACTGATTCCTTTGTTTGAAATCACTTCGCAGTTTCACACCCTGGTAATTAATGATTACCTCTTTGTTGACTTTTGACATTGTTTACATTGTAATAACTATCAGTGATAATTATTATCTTATGATTATATATAAATTTATATGATGGTAAAAGAACACTAAATAAACAAAAACCAATGCCCAGGTATTTCGTCAAATTCCTCCGAGTATTTCCGCGTAACTTCGCGAGAAAATATTGCCTCCAGGTACGATATTACGACTCGGAATAATTTCGCGAAATTTCGCGTACCGCGGACCTTGCGAGTGTTTTCGAGGAGTGTCCGCCGAATATATACATATACTCGGAACAATTCCGAGTGTTTTTGAAAGTACTCGAAATGCCGAGATTCGGAATAAAGAGTTTTTTGGTTCTTATACCTGAGCCGTACTGTATATTATGTTTTCATTTTGGCTTGGATACACTGTTTCTGTTTTTGACCCCGACAACATAAAATATGCCAGCCTCGGTAGCTCAGTCGAATGCGCGTCTGACTGGTAATCAGGAGGATGCCGGTTTGATACCTGGCAGGGTTGGCAACATTCTTTCATGGAGACTGATCATGAAATCTTTTCTCCGCTGATTCAAAAAAGGGCACCTGTCAGTTTCTGGCGAAGGAATGTGCACTGTACTGGTTGACTGCTTACGTATAAGCCTGCCCAGGAAAAGGGTGGATAGGTCAACTGCCTGGCTCAAAAACGACCTTAAATAGTGTTGGCTGGGCCAATAAACTCCAATACAAACAAACTCACTGTACCAGGTTTTGACTTTGCAACCCTTAATTTCTAGCTTTCATAGTTCAGCCACTGAGAAATCTGTTTGAAAACCAACCAAGGGACATAACTCCAAAGAGTTCTGGGCCCTAAGTCACTATTCTGCTACTGTGCCTTCCTGGACCAAGTGTAGTATAAGTTTCATTGAAGCAGGACCACAAACATAAAAGTTAATAAGCAAAATGCATTTCAATTTTGCAGTCACGGAATCACAGAAAGACAGAATCACGGGAGGACATGGCAAATCCAGTATAAGGCGGGGCTATAATAACTCGAGACATAACCTAAACAGGTTCAGGGCTGTAGATAAGCTGCATACAGCGTAAATTACGAAAATATTTGAGAGGATAATCTTTTTTTTTTTCAAATCTGGTGCGTATCAGGAACAAAAAAAACAAATAAGCATTACGCATTAAATATTTTTTAAGAGCGTATTTTGTTGTTTTTTTCCACCCGTTGTGTACAAAGTCAAAGAAAACGGTAGAGGATATCTGAATGAATTGAGTAGCATCCTTTTGTTTTGGTCAATGATTAAACCGCACTGAATATTGTAGCGGAAGCCGATCGGTAAACCTTGTCCTTGCTGCGACTCCTAAAAACGGCATACACCACCTCGATTACAATCGATACAACCTGTTCTAAACCGAAGTAGCATGACTATATTGACAAAGCATGAGACGAGGACGACCTCCAAAACAGCCTACAACAAGAGCTCCGCAAGCGGGGCATTATACGCCCGTGGCAAATTCGTATTTGGTAGACTGAAATCTGAAAACAGTATTCATTGCTTATTCATGGTGGAACTATTTTTCAAGTTTCAATGGGTGACAGCAAAATGCAAGAAGAGCATGCACAGTGCGAATCCAGAGCTAGGGCATCACAAACAGAGCTTTCTTCCTTTTCCCTGTATTGCTGCATCCACAGCAAACAGCTTAGAACTAGAATTAATCTGATTAGCAATTTAGAACACATAAAAAAGAGCACTTATAGCATTTGCTTAGCCTTTAACCTGCTGAATATTCAATTAAGCCACACCCAAATCTGACTTTGAACCAATCAGATTACTCGATGCAGTTTATTTCTACATGTTCATTTACTGAATGTCAGTGTAGATCCTGATCAGATGACTTCTTCAGAAGCCATCTGATCTGGATCTACAATGTTTGCAAAGATAGGGCTTGTCGCCTACAGCAGGATAAAGGTTAAGACTGGTCATTGCAGTAGTAAACATACTATCAATATTATAACACATAAGGGAAGTAACAAGGGCAATTAAGCAACAACATTTCCTTAATACTCTTCAAAAATGAATATTTTTGGTACTTCTTTAAATCACCTCATGAAGGTTATTCTAACAAGTACACACAACTGTTTTTTTTTTAAAGAAATGTAAAATTATTCTTTATGCACATTTCCTTGTTACTCCTAATCTGGATCTATGTTAAAACTCACATAATGAAACACCAATTTCTGGTATGGATCCTTGTGCCGCAATGGTTTGACAACTTCCAGTCATTTGAGTCAGTATGACTCCCAAATATTTAAGGGTGAGTGTTATTAAGTATTAAGGTGGCTGTTAAATAGACACTTTAGAGCGAATACCATGATTCTATCTTGCCTATTGAAGGCCTTACTCCAAGCAGCAGGTGCTGCAAAATGTTTACCAAGCTATCCAGATTATGTTATGATCTGAGTAGTATGTTTCACACACACCAGAATCCACATTTTGAATGTTAGTAAATATCAAGTCTATTATTGAGCCATGGTCGTTTGTTGGTTGTGAAATAACCTGCCTGTATTTGAAGGTTTTTACCAGAAGGTTATGAAGAATTGTTTTATCACAATTATCAATGTTCCAATTGATGTTGAAATCTCCAAGAATAATAACTGTCTTGTTTTGAAGGTACTTCTGGTGAAGGTTTGACAGTTTTTCACATAATACTCGAACAGGGGTAGCAGGTGATTTGTATAGTGCAATAATTAATGTATCTTTTCTATCATGCACTGAAATGACTGATATTTCTAGTTTATTTGTAACATTTTCATTCTGAGGAGTACCAACAAAGGAACTTTTTGAATAAGCCACTATCCCATACGGAGATCTCTGGTTTGGATTAGAATTTGTACCATCCTGTCTGTACTGATTAAAGGACTGTAAGTTCGTCTGTTCTAGCGAGTCACTGATAGAGAATCGTGTTTCACAAAAACATGCAATATCAGCAGATTTTATGTTTGGATCATCTCTGATGTCATCAATATGTCTTTTCATGGAACGAGCATTTAGAAAAACAAGTTTAAATTTATCTTGTATATCATCTAGAAACTTTGAAGAATATAAAAGGGTGGACGATCGAAGTCGAGCCATTTTTTTAGAACAGGCATATCTACCTCAGAAAATCAGAAACAAGAGGGCCACGATGGCCCTGGATCGCTCACCTGATCCATAGAGTAACAATTGGGCCTCGGGTAGGGCCATTATTGACCCCAAGGGTTATAATGTGCATAATGTTGAGGAAGGTCTAAAAAGGTGAAGCTTCATACCAAATATCAACAAAGGCTATAATTTGAACAATCTTGGCAAAGGTCCACTAGATGAAGCTACTCAAAAAATATCAAAGACCTTGGCCTTGCGGTTTCAGAGAAGAAGATTTTTTTAAAGATTTTCCCTATATAAGCCTATGTAAAACCAAAGGGCCCTGGGGCGGGGGCATTTTTGGCCCCAGGACTACATAAGCCTTTGTAAAACCAAATGGCCCCAGGCGGGGGCATTTTTGGCCTCAGGGCTATAATTTAAACAATCTTGGTAGAGGTCCACTAGATGAAGCTTCATAACACATACCAAAGACCTGGGCCTTGTTGTCTCAGAGAAGAAGATTTTCAAAGATTATCTCTATATAAGTCTATGTAAAATCAATGGGCCCCGGGGCGGGGGCATTTGTGGCCCAAGGCTATAATTTGAATAATCTTGGAAGAGGTCCATACCAAATATCAAAAATATGGGCCTTGCAGTTTCAGAGAAGAAGATTTTAAAGATTTCCCAATATAAGTCTACGTAAAACCAAAGGGTCTTTGGGCGGGGGCATTTTTGGCCCCAGGGCTATAATTTGAACAATCTTGATAGAGGTCCACAAGATGAAATTGCACACCAAATATCAAAGACCTAGGCCATGTGGTTTCATAGAAGATTTTTTAAAGATTTTCCCTATATAAGTCTATGTAAAACCAAAGGGCCACAAGGCGGGGGCATTTTGGGTCACAGGGCTACAATTTTAACAATCTTGGTAGAGGTACACTAGCTGAAGCTTCATACCAAATATCAAAGACCTAGGCCTTGTGGTTTCAGAGGAGAAGATTTTTCAAGATTTTCCCTATACAAGTCTATGTTAAACCAAAGGGCCCCAGAGCGGGGGCATTATTGGCCCCAGGGCTATAATTTGAACAATCTTGGTAGAGGTCCACAAGATGAAGCTTCATACCAAATATCAAAGACCTGGGCCTTGCAGTTTCAGAGAAGAAGATTTTTAAAGATTTTCCCTATATAAGCCCATGTAAAACCAAAGGGCCCCGGGGCGGGGGCATTTTTTGCCCCAGCACTATAATTTGAACAATCTTGGTAGGGGTCCACTAGATGAAGCTTCATACCAAATAACAAAGACCTGGGCCTTGCGGTTTCAGAGAAGAAGATTTTTAAAGATTTTCCCTATATAAGCCCATGTAAAACCAAAGGGCCCCGGGGCAGAGGCATTTTTGGCCCAGCACTATAATTTGAACAATCTTGGTAGGGGTCCACTAGATAAACCTTCATGCCAAATATCAAAGACCTGGGCCTTGTGGTTTCAGAGAAGAAGATTTTTAAAGATTTTCCCGATAAAAACCCATGTAAAACCAAAGGGCCCCGGGGCGGGGGCATTTTTGGCCCCAGCACTATAATTTGAACAATCTTGGTAGGGGTCCACTAGATGAAGCTTCATACCAAATATCAAAGACCTGGGCCTTGCGGTTTCAGAGAAGAAGATTTTTTAAGTTTTTGGTGAAAAAAAATCTATTTTTGGCTCCTGTGACCTAGATGTGCAACGGACCCGAACCATTTGAACAACTCTGAAAAGGGTCCACCTAAGGATCATTCCTGTGAAGTTTGGTCAAAATCCGATCAGTGGTTTGGGAGGAGATGTGGTTTGAAGAAATTGTTTACGCACGGATGACAGACAAAAAGTGATCCTAATATTAATCACAAGAGGGCCATGATGGCCCTGGATCGCTCACCTGATCCATAGTGTAACAAGTGGGCCCCAGAGAGGGCCATTATTGGCCCCAGGGCTTTAATGTGCATAATGTTGAGGGAGGACTTAAAGGTGAAGCTTCATACCAAACATCAACAAAGGCTATAATTTGAACAATCTTGGCAAAGGTCCACTAGATGAAGCTACACATCAAATATCAAAGACCTGGGCCTTGCGGTTTCAGAGAAGAAGATTTTTTTTTAAAGATATTCCCTACATAAACCTATGCAAAACCAAATGGCCCCGGGGCTATATAAATCTATGTAAAAACCAAAGGGCCTTGCGGTGGGGGCATTTTTGGCCCAAGGGCTATAATTTGAACAATCTTGGTAGAGGTCCATTAGATGAAGCTTCATACCAAATTTCAAAGTCCTGGGCCTTGTGGTTTCAGAGAAGAAGATTTTTAAAGATTATCCCCAAATAAGCCTATGTAAAACCAAAGGGCCCCGGGGCGGGGCCACTTTTGGCCCCAGCACTATAATTTGAATCATCTTGGTAGGGGTCCTTTAGAAGAAGCTTCATACCAAATATAAAAGACCTAGGACTTGTGGTTTCAGAGAAGAAGATTTTTAAAGATTTTCCCTATATAAGTCTATGTAAAACCAAAAGGCCCCAGAGCAGGGGCATTTTTGGCCCAAGGGCTATAATTTGATAATTTGAATCATCTTGGTAGGGGTCCTTTAGAAGAAGCTTCATACCAAATATCAAAGTCCTGGGCCTTGTGGTTTCAGAGAAGAAGATTTTTAAAGATTTTCCCTATATAAGCCTATGTAAAAACCAAAGGGCCCCGGGGCGGGGGCATTTTTTGCCCCAGCACTATAATTTGAACAATCTTGGTAGGGGTCAACTAGATGAAGCTTCATACCAAATATAAAAGACCTAGGCCTTGTGGTTTCAGAGAAAAAGATTTTTAAAGATTTTCCCTAAATAAGTCTACGTAAAACCAAAGGGCCCCAGGCCGGGGGCATTTTTGGCCCAAGGGCTATAAATTGAACATTCTTGGTAGAGGTCCATTGGATGAAGCTTCATTCTAAATATCAAAGTCCTGGGCCTTGCGGTTTCAGAGAAGAAGATTTTTAACGATTTTGGCCTATATAAGCCTATGTAAAACCAAAGGGCCCCGGGACAGGGGCATTTTTTGCCCCAGCACTATAATTTGAACAATCTTGGTAGATGTCAACTAGATGAAGCTTCATACCAAATATCAAAGTCCTGGGCGTTGTGGTTTCAGAGAAGAAGATTTTTAAAGATTTTCCCTATATAAGCCTATGTAAAACCAAAGGGCCCAGGGGCGGGGGCATTTTTGGCCCCAGCACTATAATTTGAACAATCTTGGTAGGGGTCAACTAGATGAAGCTTCATATCAAATATCAAAGACCTGGGCCTTGCGGTTTCAGAGAAGAAGATTTTTAAAAGATTTTCCCTATATAAGCCAATGTAAAACCAAAGGGCCCCGTGGCGGGGGCATTTTTTGTCCTAGCACTATAATTTGAACAATCTTGGTAGGGGTCCACTAGATGAAGCTTCATACCAAATATCAAAGTCCTGGGCCTTGTGGTTTCAGAGAAGAAGATTTTTAAAGATTTTCCCTATATAAGCCTATGTAAAACCAAAGGGCCCCGGGGCGGGGGCATTTTTGGCCCCGGCACTATAATTTGAACAATCTTGGTAGGGGTCCACTAGATGAAGCTTCATACCAAATATCAAAGACCTGGGCCTTATGGTTTCAGAGAAGAAGATTTTTAAAGATTTTCCCTATATAAGCCAATGTAAAACCAAAGGGCCCCGTGGCGGGGGCATTTTTTGTCCCAGCACTATAATTTGAACAATCTTGGTAGGGGTCCACTAGATGAAGCTTCATACCAAATATCAAAGTCCTGGGCCTTGTGGTTTCAGAGAAGAAGATTTTTAAAGATTTTCCCTATATAAGCCTATGTAAAACCAAAGGGCCCCGGGGAGGGGGCATTTTTGGCCCCGGCACTATAATTTGAACAATCTTGGTAGGGGTCCACTAGATGAAGCTTCATACCAAATATCAAAGTCCTGGGCCTTGTGGTTTCAGAGAAGAAGATTTTTAAAGATTTTCCCTATATAAGCCTATGTAAAACCAAAGGGCCCCGGGGCGGGGGCATTTTTGGCCCCGGCACTATAATTTGAACAATCTTGGTAGGGGTCCACTAGATGAAGCTTCATACCAAATATCAAAGACCTGGGCCTTGTGGTTTCAGAGAAGAAGATTTTTAAAGATTTTCCCTATATAAGCCAATGTAAAACCAAAGGGCCCCGTGGCGGGGGCATTTTTTGTCCCAGAACTATAATTTGAACAATCTTGGTAGGGGTCCACTAGATGAAGCTTCAGACCAAATATCAAAGTCCTGGGCCTTGTGGTTTTAGAGAAGAAGATTTTTAAAGATTTTCCCTATATAAGCCTATGTACAAGAGGGCCCAGAGGGCCCTGGTTCGCTCACCTGATCCAAAGCATAACAAGTGGGCCCCGGGCAGGGTCAATTTTGGCCCCAGGGCTAAAATTTGAACAATCTTGGTAGAGGTCCACAAGATGAAGCTTCATATCGAATATGAAAAACCTGGGCTTTCTGGTTTCAGAGAAGATGATTTTGAAGGTTAACCCTGCATATAGAAGTCTATGTAAAACAAGATCTTCCCTATATAAGTCTATGTTAAACCAAAGGGCCCCTGAGAGGGGCATTTTTGGCCACAGGGCTATAATTTGAACAATCTTGGTAGAGGTCCACTAGCTGAAGCTTCATAACAAATATCAAAGACCTAAGCCTTGTGTTTCAGAGAAGATGATTTTTAAAGATTTTCCCTATATAAGTCTATGTAAAACCAAAGGGCCACATGGCGGGGGAATTTTTGGTCTCAGGGCTATAATTTGAAAATCTTTATAGAGGTCCACTAGCTGAAGCTTCATAACAAATATCGAAGACCTAAGCCTTGAAGTTTCAGAGAAAAAGATTTTTCAAGATTTTCCCTATATAAGTCTATGTAAAACCAAAGGGCCCCAGAGCGGGGGCATTTTTGGCCCCAGGGCTATAATTTGAACAATCTTGGTAGGAGTCCACTAGATGAAGCTTCATACCAAATATCAAAGACCTGGGCCTTGCAGTTTCAGAGAAGATTTTTCAAGATTTTCCCTATATAAGCCTTTGTTAAACAAAAGGGCCCTGGTGCGGGGGCATTTTTGGCCCCAGCACTATAATTTGAACAATCTTGGTAGGGGTCCACTAGATGAAGCTTCATAACAAATATCAAAGACCTGGGCCTTGCCGTTTCAGAGAAGAAGATTTTTCAAGATTTTCCCAATATAAGCCCATGTACAAGAGGGTCATGATGGCCCTGGATCGCTCACCTGATCCATAGTGTAACAAGTGGGCCCCAGGGAGGGCCATTATTGGCGGAAGGGCTTTAATGTGCATAATGTTGAGGGAGGTCTTAAAGGTGAAGCTTCATACCAAACAAAAACAAAGGCTATAATTTGAACAATCTTGGCAAAGGTCCACTAGATGACGCTACACACCAAATATCAAAGACCTGGGCCTTGCTGTTTCAGAAAAGAAGATTTTTATAAAGATATTCCCTACATAAGCCTATGCACCAGGCTATATAAGTCTCTGCAAAACCAAAGGGCCCTGGGTGGGGGGCATTTGTGGCCCCAGGGCTATAATTTTGACAAACTTGGTAGAGGTCCACTAGATGAAGCTCCATACCAAATATCAAAGACCTGGGCCTTGCAGTTTCAGAGAAGAAGATTTTTAAAAATTTCCCTTTATAAGTCTATGTAAAACCAATCGGTCTCTGGGCGGCGACATTTTTGGCCCAAGGGCTATAATTTCAACAATCTTGGTAGAGGTCCACTAGATGACGCTTCATACCAAATATCAAAGACCTGGGCCTTCTGGTTTCAGACGAGAAGATTTTTAAAGGTTTTCCCTGTAAAACCAGTGGGCCCTGGCGCGGGGGCATTTTTTGGCCCAAGGGCTATAATTTGAACAATCTTGGTAACGGTCCACTTGACGAAGCTACTTACCAAATATCAAAGACCTGGGCCTTCTGGTTTCAGACAAGAAGATTTTTAAAGGTTTTCCCAATATAAGCCTATGTAAAACCAGTGGGCCCCGGGGCGGGGCCGGTTTTGGCCCCAGGGCTATAATTTGAACAATCTTGGTAGAGGTCCACTAGATGAAGCTTCATACCAAATATCAAAGACCTTGGTCTTCTGGTTTCAGACAAGAAGATTTTTAAAGGTTTTCCATATAAGCCTATGTAAAACCAGTGGGCCCCGGGGTGGGGCTGTTTTTGGCACCAGGGCTATAATTTGAACAATCTTGGTAGCGATCCACTAGACAAAGCTACATACCAAATATCAAAGACCTGGACCTTCTGGTTTCAGACAAGAAGATTTTTAAAGGTTTTCCCTATATAAGCCTATGTAAAACCAGTGGGCCCCGGGGCAGGCCGTTTTTGGCTCCAGGGCTAATAATCCATCCACTGGTTAAGCAGGAGAAGCTCTGGTGGCCATTTTGTTCGCCCTAGCTGAACAGTATGAGCAATTTTGGTAGAGGGACACCAAACGAACATTCCTGTGAAATAATTTCAAAATTCATCCACTGGTTAAGGAGAAGAAATCGTTTAAAAGTTTTTCTATTTTTGCTCTGGCAGCCATTTTGTTCACCCAAGGGGAACGGTATGAGCATTTTTTGATGAGATTCACCAAAGGAACATTCCTGTGAAATAATTTCAAAATCCATCCACTGGTTAAGGAGAAGAAGTCGTTTAAAGGTTTTTCTATTTTTAGCTCTGGTGGCCATTTTGTTCACCCGAGCGGAATGGTTTGAGCAATTCTGGTAGAGGGTCACACAAGGAACACTCCTTTGAAATAATTTCAAAATCCATCCACTGGTTAAGGAGAAAAAGCCGTTTAAACGTTATTCTATTTTTAGCTCTGGTGGCCATCTTGTTCACCCGAGCGGAACGGTTTGAGCAATTTTGGTAGAGGGTCACCCAAGGAACCTTCCTGTGAAGTAATTTCAAAATCCATCCACTAGTTAAGGAGTAGAAGTCGTTTAAAGGTTTTTCTATTTTGTAGCTCTGGCGGCCATCTTGTTCACTGGAGGGAAATGGTTAGAGCAATTTTGGCAGAGGGTCACCCAAGGAACATTCCTGTGAAGTAATTTCGAAATCCATCCACTGGTTAAGGAGAAGAAGTCCTTTAAAGGTTTTTCTATTTTTAGCTCTGGCGGCCATTTTGTTCACCCGAGCGGAACAGTTTGAGCAATTTTGGTAGAGGGTCACCCAAGGAACATTCCTGTGAATTAATTTCGAAATCCATCCACTGATTAAGGAGAAGAAGTCCTTTAAAGGTTTTTCTATTTTTAGCTCTGGCGGCCATTTTGTTCACCCGAGCGGAACGGTTTGAGCAATTTTAGTAGAGGGGCTCCCAAGGAACATTCCTGTTCAATAATTTCAAAATCCATCCACTGGTTAAGGAGAAGAAGTCGTTTAAAGGTTTTTCTATTTTTAGCTCTGGCGGCCATTTGGTTCACCCGAGCGGAACGATTTGAGCAATTCTGGTAGAGGGTCACACAAGGAACATTCCTTTGAAATAATTTCAAAATCCATCCACTGGTTAAGGAGAAAAAGCCGTTTAAACGTTATTCTATTTTTAGCTCTGGCGGCCATCTTGTTCACCCGAGCGGAACGGTTTGAGCAATTTTGGTAGAGGGTCACCCAAGGAACCTTCCTGTGAAGTAATTTCAAAATCCATCCACTAGTTAAGGAGTAGAAGTCGTTTAAAGGTTTTTCTATTTTTAGCTCTGGCGGCCATCTTGTTCACTGGAGCAAAATGGTTAGAGCAATTTTGGCACAGGGTCACCCAAGGAACATTCCTGTGAAGTAATTTCGAAATCCATCCACTGGTTAAGGAGAAGAAGTCCTTTAAAGGTTTTTCTATTTTTAGCTCTGGCGGCCATTTTGTTCACATGAGCGGAACAGTTTGAGCAATTTTGGTAGAGGGTCACCCAAGGAACATTCCTGTGAAGTAATTTCGAAATCCATCCACTGATTAAGGAGAAGAAGTCCTTTAAAGGTTTTTCTATTTTTAGCTCTGGCGGCCATTTTGTTCACCCGAGCAGAACGGTTTGAGCAATTTTAGTAGAGGGGCTCCCAAGGAACATTCCTGTTCAATAATTTCAAAATCCATCCACTGGTTAAGGAGAAGAAGTCGTTTAAAGGTTTTTCTATTTTTAGCTCTGGCGGCCATTTTGTTCACCCGAGCGGAACGGTTTGAGCAATTTTAGTAGAGGGGCACCCAAGAAACATTCCTGTGCAATGATTTCAAAATCCATCCACTGGTTAAGGAGAAGAAGTCCTTTAAAGGTTTTTCTATTTTTAGCTCTGGCGGCCATTTTGTTCACCCGAGCGGAACTGTTTGAGCAATTTTGGTAGAAGGTCATCCAAGGAACATTCCTGTGAAATAAATTCAAAATCCATCCACTGGTTAAGCAGGAGAAGTCGTTTAAAGGTTTTTCTATTTTTAGCTCTGGCGGCCATCTTGTTCACCCGAGCAGAATAGTTTGAGCAATTTTGGTAGAGGATCACCCAAGGAGCATTCCTGTGAAATTAGATCAAAATCTGTCCAGCAGTTTTGGAGAAGAAGTTGTTTAAAGCAAAAGTTGACGACGGACGCACGGACGACGGACAAAGACCGATCCCAAAAGCTCACCTTGAGCACTTCGTGCTCAGGTGAGCTAAAAACCAAAGGGCCCCGGGGCGGGGGCATTTTTGGCCCCAGCACAATAATTTGAACAATCTTGGTAGGGGTCCACTAGATGAAGCTTCATACCAAATATCAAAGACCTGGGCCTTGTGGTTTCAGAGAAGAAGATTATTTAAGTTTTTGGTGAAAAAAGTCTATTTTTGGCCCCAAAAACCTACATGTGCAACGGACCGGAACCATTTGAACAACTTTGAAAGGGGACCACCTAAGGATCATTCCTGTGAAGTTTGGTCAAAATCCGATCAGTGGTTTAGGAGGAGATGTCGTTTAAAGAAATTGTTTACGCACGCACGCACGCACGCACGACGGACGACAGACAAAAAGTGATCCCAAAAGCTCACCTCGTCACTACGTGACGGTGAGCTAAAAAGGTACCTACAAACCCTGCCCAATGGCAGACAGACGCCAGCCCATAACAAATTCAGACTTTTTTTTTCAAACAGCAGTATTGACCTCAGAATAAGTACCCCCAAATGAAAATGTTTTTTACAGAAATTTTCAAAGGGTCATAACTCTATTAATATTTGGTGGACGGTTCACCTCGAAACCTCACACACATGTTCAGACCACAGTCTTGCTATCTACCAAGTGTCAGGTTGATCGAATGAAAACTGACAGAGGCGTTATCCTGAAAAGAAGAAGCTTATGGGCAGATGGGCGGAAAGGCGGACGGAGGCGGTCCTAATGGATGCCAACTCCATAACATAATGCGACGTTTTTTATCAAAATGGGCATATGTTTAGGTTAATCACTTGTTATCCATAAACAAAATTTTCAAGGGGTCATAATGTTATTAATATTTTGTGTATGGTTAACCTCAAAACTTAACGCACATTTCCAGCTCAGTCTTACTATCTACAAAGTATCGGGTTAATCAGAATAAAACTGTAGTACGAGATATGCGGAATGAGAATGTTTACTGAAAAAATTCAAAATTTATCTACCAATTGTCAGGTTGATCGAATGAAAACTGACAGAGGCGTTATCCTGAAAAGAAGAAGATTTTGGGCAGATGGGCGGAAAGGCGGACGGAAGCGGTCCTAACGGACGCCAACTCAATAACATAATGCGACGTTTTTTATCAAAATGTCCGGAAACGAAAATGTTTACAAAAAACTGACAGAGGCGTTATCCTGAAAAGAAGAAGATTTTGGGCGGATGGGCGGAAAGGCGGACGGAAGCGGTCCTAACGGACACGAAGTCAATAACATAATGCGACGTTTTTTATCAAATGTCCGGAAACGAAAATGTTTACAAAAATTTCAAAGGGATATAACTGTTAATATTTGGCGGACGTTAATACTCGAAACTTTACGAACATCTATACATCAAGGTTTATCTACCTACCAAGTTTCAGCTTGATCTGATGAAAACTCTAGGAGTAATCCGGAAATGAAAATACTTACAAAAATTTCAAAGGGGCATAACTCTTTTAATATTTGAAGGATGTTAATTCTCGAAACTTTACCCACATCTACACATCATGGTCTTACTACCTCCCAAGTTTCAGCTTGATCGGATGAAAACTGTAGGAGGAGTTATCCGGAAACGAAAATGTTTACAAAAATTTCAAAGGGGCATAACTCTGTTAATATTTGAAGGATGTTAATTCTCGAAACTTTACGCACATCTACACATCATGGTCTTACTACCTACCAAGTTTCAGCTTGATCGGATGAAAACTGTAGGAGTTATATGGAAACGAAAATGTTTACAAAAATTTCAAAGGGACATAACTCTGTTAATATTTGGCGAACGTTAATTCTCGAAACTTTACGCACATCTACACATCATGGTCTTACTACCTACCAAGTTTCAGCTTGATCGGATGAAAACTGTAGGAGGAGTTATCCGGAAACGAAAATGTTTACAAAATTTTCAAAGGGGCATAACTCTGTTAATATTTGGCGAACGTTAATACTCGAAACTTTACGCACATCTACACATCATGGTCTTACTACCTACCAAGTTTCAACTTGATCGGATGAAAACTGTAGGAGTTATCCGGAAACGAAAATGTTTACAAAAATTTCAAAGGGACATAACTCTGTTAATATTTGGCGAACGTTAATTCTCGAAACTTTACGCACATCTACACATCATGGTCTTACTACCTACCAAGTTTCAGCTTGATCGGATGAAAACTGTAGGAGTTATATGGAAACGAAAATGTTTACAAAAATTTCAAAGGGACATAACTCTGTTAATATTTGGCGAACGTTAATTCTCGAAACTTTACGCACATCTACACATCATGGTCTTACTACCTACCAAGTTTCAGCTTGATCGGATGAAAACTGTAGGAGGAGTTATCCGGAAACGAAAATGTTTACAAAATTTTCAAAGGGGCATAACTCTGTTAATATTTGGCGAACGTTAATACTCGAAACTTTACGCACATCTACACATCATGGTCTTACTACCTACCAAGTTTCAACTTGATCGGATGAAAACTGTAGGAGTTATCCGGAAACGAAAATGTTTACAAAAATTTCAAAGGGACATAACTCTGTTAATATTTGGCGAACGTTAATTCTCGAAACTTTACGCACATCTACACATCATGGTCTTACTACCTACCAAGTTTCAGCTTGATCGGATGAAAACTGTAGGAGGAGTTATCCGGAAACGAAAATGTTTACAAAATTTTCAAAGGGGCATAACTCTGTTAATATTTGGCGAACGTTAATTCTCGAAACTTTACGCACATCTACACATCATGGTCTTACTACCTACCAAGTTTCAACTTGATCGGATGAAAACTGTAGGAGGAGTTATCCGGAAATGAAAAGTTTACGGACGGACGGACGGACGGACGGACGGATGGACGGACGGACAGACGCGGACCCCATAACATAATACGTCCCGTTTTTTCAAAACGGGCGTATAAAAAGGGCTGAAAATAATTCAGAGACAATCCTTAAGTTCTTTTCAGATGATCAGGAGCCTGTCTCTGACGCACTTGTTGTGAAAAAGGTCCCGACAGATTTTTGACCCAGTAACATTGCCTGTAAGGAAACATGATGGGTCCAAAATTCAAACTTCCACGAGCGAACGGTGGAAAAAAATATATCCATGGACAATATATGATGAAATTGAGAATATGGTTTGGAAAAGGAATAAAAGTTTAACGAATATGATTTTCACTCCATATCTTTAACAATAAAGTGAAGCTCATATTCTTTTATTTCACCCCCAAAACTCTTTAGCCACAATAATCAGACATTAAAGTCCTGCTGTCCTCCAAGAGAAATGAACCCCAAAAGCTAGATTTCTCTGTCAACAAACTGCTCAGAAGACAGTGTCCCCACCCATGTTTGTTTTTGGGGGTAAACTTACCCTCTGGGCACAAAAACTGGGGGTAAGAATCAAATTTAGGGGGTATGAAATTTTACAACGAAACGAAATGTGTGAGAAAAACTGTATACTTGTCCATAATGCTTTGGAATTTAATAAAAACATTAAAGGTTGTGTCAATGCTTTGTTGTTTATTCTTTCTCCATTGATCATGATGTGAGAAAAACATTTTTGTTATTTTTGTTTGTTCGATTTGAGGTTTAACGTCCCCGTCAACAATGTAAAGGTCATTTTGGAGACGTTGCTTCCAATTTTG
Source organism: Lucinisca nassula (assembly GCA_963580285.1). Classification (NCBI taxonomy): domain Eukaryota; kingdom Metazoa; phylum Mollusca; class Bivalvia; order Lucinida; family Lucinidae; genus Lucinisca; species Lucinisca nassula. The sequence continues at coordinate 66,845,288 of OY757011.1, read as the reverse complement.
TGGGACTTTTACCCGACACTGAGATGAAATGACTTCTCAAGCCCTACCGCCCAATGAAACAAACAGGGTTTATAAGCATGGATGGGCTTGTTTTCTAATAGACACAGATATTGAATATGTGTATCTGTAAGAAAACAAACAGTACACCAGGGATACAGACTAACCATTTTGCTTTAGGCACCCAGACTGCCATAAATCCAAAGTTTACAGTAAGTTAATAGGCGCTTTTATTCAAAACTTAGACGCTCAGGCAAAAATTTAGGCGCCTTGGGCGCCTGTTAGTCTGTATCCCTGTTACACCTGGCCGCAAATCAGTCCATAAAAACTTTGTGTCGAGGCTGTAAAATAAAGTTTTTTGGTTTATTTGTCAGTACTCTTAAAAAAAATTCTAGTTACTCCTTTTCTTTTTTTTAAATGAGTACTGTACTTTTGAAGAAAACAAAATTATCTAAAGCCCTGCAGGTTACCTTTTTTTTTCTCACTTTGAAATTAATGACAGACAAGTGACTTTATAACTGCATTAAGTTAAAACAAGAGGGTCATAATGGTCCTTGATCACTCACCTGGGTCCAAGAGCTTTCATAGCCAGACTTGTCTACCCCTTGAGCCGGAAAATAGTAAGATCCCATAAAACTAGAAATGCGTCCATAGGACACGGATGCCCCCGCCTGAAAATATGTCTATGTTCGTATTCATCCATAGAAAGTTACTGATCGTGTTTAAGTTTTGGACCTTTTTTCACATTTGACCTCTAAGTATGACCTTGACCTTGGAGGTAAGGACCTTGGTTTTGTGTGAGGCAGACTGTTTCATGATGGCCAACATTTCTGCCAAGTAATTTCAAAATCCATCCAGAGATAAAGTTATTGACTGCGTTTAAGTTTCGGACCGTTTTTTTACATTTGACCTCTAAGTATGACCTTGTCCTTGGAGGTACAGATCTGGGTTTGCACGTGACACATCGTCTCATGATGGTTAATATTTCTTCAAAGTAATTTCAAAATCCATCCAGAAATAAGTAAGTTATTGACTGCGTTTAAGTTTCAGACCCCTTTTTTTTACCTTTGACCTCTAAGTATGACCTTGACCTTGAAGGTACGGACCTGGGTTTTGCACATGACATGGTCTCATGATGGTTAACATTTCTACACAGTCATTTCAAAATCCATCCAGAAATAAGAAAGTTATTGACTGCGTTTAAGTTTCGGACCCTTTTTTTGACCTTTGACCTCTAAGTATGACCTTGACCTTGGAGGTACGGACCTGAGTTTTGCACGTGACACGTTGTCACATGATGGTTAACATTTCTGCCGAGTAATTTTAAAATCCATCTAGAAATAAGGAAGTTATTGACTGCGTTTAAGTTTCGGACGCACGGACGAACGAACGAACGGACAGGGGCAACGCTATATGCCCTTTTTCCACCATTCTTCGAATAGCGGGGGCATAAAAAAATCGTAAGATTCAAATTTTATTCGTAAGCTTTGTAAGGTATCCGATGCGAGATCACAATAAGCCCATTCAGGCATTGCCTTGTGTTTTTTCGGCCGATTCAGCTTTTGTTTTTCCCACATGTTTTTATTTCCTTTGTAAAGGCATCTATCTTGCCGCTCAAACCAAAACAAATTTGTTAAATGACCTGTGATTGGATTACTTACCTATCATTAGCCAATGAAATTTTATTTGATTTCGCAACGAGAGTAAGCCAGGAACGACATCTATTATCTTGTTCAGGTATTAACGCATGCTTACCTGAACCGAACCGAAATAATCACGCCAATTTACCGATTTTTTACAAACACAAAAAATCGTACAGAATTCGGCTGGGGTCGTAAGGTCGTAATTTGGGCATGCAAATAGTAAGCCTCACGACCAAATCATAAGGGTAGGCAAGTCTGCATAGCTTATGCAAGTGAAGAAGTCACTGGTTTTAAGAGATGTGGACCGAATATTTTCTTTCAATTTTTAGCTTTGGATTTTCTATTTTTAGCCTTGGTGGCCATTTTTTTTAGCTGAGCAGAACCATTTTAGCAATTATGATACAGCCCAACCTGTACTTACGGCCACCTCTATTCAGCGGCCACCTGTCTTCAACAGCCACTTTTGGGTCCCCCCAAACGATTTCCCATGTAAATAAACCTCCATTAAGCAAGCACCTGTCTAACGCGGCCAACGGCCAGAAAAATATATCTGAAATTTAATATTACCCTTGTTTAAGCGGCCAATAGTTGTTGGCCGTATCAATATTTTGGTACTGCTTCACAGCGTTGTAAAAGCGTGGGGTGTTTTTTCCGACTGTTACGGTATTTAGTTAGACCAAATCGATCGTAGCGCTAAATGAACACGCATTTTATTTTCGTTTACTAAGTCAAGTTAGCCCATTGCTGCCGACTGAAATAAAATGATTGTTTTGAGCTGAATAAAAATATAATTTGACAGGTGCAATCAAATAATGGATAATAGCTGTTTGTTTGCCAATTAGCAGAGGTGAGAAAGTTGTGTTTCTTACACAATGAAGAGATAAATAACACAATGGGTTGTCACCTTGACAAGTCATGCTGATCCATTATGTAAGAAATTGGAGCAAAGGTGCGAAAAATTAATGACTTGCTTTAATAATCAAAGGCAGTTTGTATGTTTTAATGACCAGGTATGTTAACCCTCATTACTGAACATCATTTGTTTTTTAGCTGTCCTCAATTTTGCAGACTTTCACAAAGTGGATAGTAGGGGAAGAAAGGGCATTGTCCTGGCTCATCAGACAAGCAAAAGCTTTTTTAAAAGAAACAATTGATCCTCTCATTCTATCTCTTAATTGACACTTGCCTGCTATATTGAATTGGTTGCACTAAATTTGCAATAATGGCTGGTACTGGTAAAAAGAGAAAACTATAGACTCTAGAAGAAAGAGTTCAAAGCAAAATAAATGAAATGAAAAAAAAAAAAAAACTGTATGAATAAAATAAGAGAAAAACAGACTGCTTTGGCAGCCATATGTGCCACCTGATGAGTACCCTTGGTCGATACGAAACAGTTTTTCTCGGGTTTCATTGGACCCTCTATTAAGCAAGCACCTGTCTTAAGCAAGCGATTTTGCTCTTTCCCAAAGCCACTTGCTTAATACAGGTTGGACTCTAGATGGTCACACAAGAAACACATCTATGAAATTATTTTGAAATCCAACCACTGGTTTACGAATAGTAAATTGCTAACAGTTTAAAGGGATTTTTTTTTCTATTTTTAGCTCTAGTGGCCATTTTGTTCAGCGAAGCAGAACATTTTAGCAATTTATGTGGTGGGTCACCGAAGGAACATTTCTACAAAATTATTCCGAAATCAGACCAGTAAGTTTTTTTTATTTTTAGCTCCGGCAGCCATTTTGTTTAGCGTAGCCGACCAATTTTAGCAATTTTAGGTGGAGGATCACTCAGAGAATTACTGAAAAATTATTTCAAAACACATTCACCAATTTAGATGTTTTTAAGTAAATTGTTGAGACGCACGACTGACAATGGACATTGAGCGCTCACAAAAGATCCAATTCAGCCTTTGGCTCAGGTGAGCTAAAAATAACTGGTTGAGGTTATGCACCTGACTGAGAAAGGGCTCCTGTGATGTTCTTTTTTTACTCACTGACGAGTGCGAACAATATTCTTTTGAAAGTTCCCCCTCCCCTGAAACAATGCAATATTTGTATTACACCTGTGGACACAAAAGCGTTCAAACTCCAGTGAAATAACTTTCAATGAATCTCTTTGCATCAAGTTAGTTTGACAAGCAAATGTCATTCATCAAATAATTCTAAAACTAGATCAAGCAATTGATTGGTTTCATTTTGGCAAACACTTTCTGATTGACATTTGAGATGTATTTTGATTCGACAGTGCAGGAGTCAGTAATGAAATGTACACCACCTTGTGTTTTGAATTTATTTCTGTCCATAGGATGTTAGGATATATATATTGATTTATGTTTCAAGTCAAAATGAAATGAAGCTCATCAAAGTTTGAACGCTTTTGTGTCCACAGGTGTATAACATACCCAGAAGTGTTTTGTCAGAAGTAAACTTACCAGTCTGGCAACTGAAAGAGGAGGCCTATTATTTTTACTCATGAATAACCTTCTCAGAATTATCTTGTTGAATTTGGCATTGGTACGGCGAGCCAGGAATCTGTACAACTGAAATAGGAAAACAAAGCAGTGGGTCTTTGTTTGTTTGAATTGAGGTTTAACGTACGCTTCAACACTGTAAAGGTCATTTTGGGGACATTGCTTCCAATTTTGTGGAACTTTTACCCAACATTTCTCAAGCCCTGCCACCCAATGAAACCAGGGGCTGACAAATCAATTGCCCGGCAGCCCGGGGCAAGTCCGAAATTGCGCCGGACAGGTGCACTTTGACCTTACGACGCCCGGTCGGGCAAGTGCCAAAAAATCGTCTACAACTGTCAGTTTTTTGAGTGCTTAAATACGGTAAAACTAGACCCGTAAGTAAATCACAATAATTGCTGCACTGATCCCGCTTTGTCCACAATTCAGATACAAACCATCTGTGTATTTATAACGGTTCAGTTATGACACTATTGTCAATCCCTGTCAGATAATTGCCAATTAAACATGATTGACCTGCGATGCGTGTCTTTCATGTCTGGCGTAAGGCGCTATCAATAAGCCAACTTGAACAAGGTGTGAAAATATGGTCAAATTATGTCTCTAATTTGAGTTTATCCCCCAATCACAAAATCAATTAACTTACTCACTCAATTTTATATAATGAATCGAGCCATCCATACCTACACTGGTAGGTGTGCTAGGCTCAATTCATCCAACGCATGCAGTAAGAAACAACTATGAAAACCTTTTTGGGACATAGGGCCATATATATTTTGAAAATTTTTGTTAAAAATTTGTGCATGTGAATACATACATGTACAAAGCAAATACCAACATGAGACAGAATGCCTAATAAATTTTTCAAAATACCTCTGACAGTGTTAGTAAGGCAAATATTGTATGTGTGTGTGTGTGGACACACCAAAGTCACCCCAGGGGTCTATCACTTATGTTGAACCGTGTCCTTACACTCAACGAATCCTCACTTGGAGTTCATCAAACGAGTTATTTTTGGAAGCCACATGTATTTCATTATGCATTGTCCTCAGTGTCACTATCACAGAATGCTTCCACATTCCTTATTCACTATGTATATATCTATGTGTAACTCCAAAGCGCGATAATGAATATAAATAAATGTACTCCTGAAGTCTATGCACAATGCAGTCCAATTGCAAGTTGGCGTCCTATAAGCTCTTGCGCCACACCGTCATAACTTATTATACATGGCCCAACTACATAATCTACAAACTAAACTACTCCACAACACCAACCATATAGGTACTAATAACAGTAATAATAAAATAGTAATAATAATGATAATGATACTAATAATAATGAGGATAATGATATCAATAATGGTAAACATCTGACATGATAAAGGTATGGCTGTCTAGTAACATGTAGCCAAATTGGTTGACTGAACGGCGAACTAGTAGAATCATCGAACCTGCCCCAGAGCTTTGCAGTAAGGGCGGGTGGGTTGGGAGAAAAGTTCCCAAGGTAGGAATCAAGTTTTTTATCACAAGAGCAAAGATCATGCGCTGAGAGTGTATATTTTCAAACTGATGCGCGAGCTAGGATGACCTTGCCGCCAGATATATAAGACTGGTTCCATTGGTCCACTATAATTGCTATTGGTTCCTGATTGGATAGGAGCATCTATCCCAAGACTCCCTGGAAGGGTCCGTGTGCAAAAACCTGTTATGTAAATTCAGGACAGGCTAATATTAGATTTCTAGGAAGCTGTGTCCAAAAAAGGGCATCACACATCAACCAAGTGGAACCAGTCTCGCCAGGGACGAGACCATGCGGTATCTGCATGACCAGGTCAGCAAACAAAGCCTGTCACATGAAAAGGGGACTGCTAGTGTCACCGTTCGTCACTTAAAACAAGATTAATTTTTAATCTCTTTATTAACTTACTCACTCAATTTTATATAATGAATCGAGCCATCCATACCTACACTGGTAGGTGTGCTAGGCTCAATTCATCCAACGCATGCAGTAAGAAACAACTATGAAAACCTTTTTGGGACATAGGGCCATATATATTTTGAAAATTTTTGTTAAAAATTTGTGCATGTGAATCAATTAATGTGAAAATGATTAAATCACTCCTCAGACAATTAGCTACATCTAACGGTAGATGTATGCATAATAAAAAAAATAGCCATCGGAAGAGATGGCAAATCCCCCGACCAAAAGCCAATATGGCCTTCAGAAGATTGTTCACCAATAGAAAGTGCACCAGAATTAAACCAGCAATATATCACAAAAGTATTGCAGTTATGACCATCACAAGGTTATACTGTTAGGAGAGATAACTAAAAACCAGGGCACACAGAAATGTGGTTCTTGCGCATGACATGCCTGCTTAAGCTCATGTATTTCTGTACAAAGTACCATCAATATGTCTCAAAAGGTATTGGAGATATGGTGATCACAAGCTGGTCATACTGTTATATTGGAATGGTAGATAACTCAAATACCATAGCACCAACAGTTGTGGTTCTTGTAGTGATGTGCGGTATTATCGGTATACCGGTATATCGTGATACAGTTCAGAAAAAAATCGTATCACAATACGGCCCGCCATTACCGATATTTTCGATATTTTCTTTGCTTTCATCCATTTTTCATATTTTCTTTTGTAACTGATCGGTAAATACAGCTCCGTGAAACAGAATCATTCCCGCGGCTAAATTAAGTTATTTAATCCATTCCCACCCTTTATGTATAAGCCGGACCACTAGTGAACACCTGCTATTACTCAAGAAAGAAATGCGTAACTGTCTTTGAAAGTATTGTCACACTTTGCATCGCTTATGATAATCCTACTACCAAACACCTAGATTACGACCCTCTTTAATTTAAACAGTAACAAGTTTACAAGCTTAAAAATGCACTTAGGTATCATCAATGAGATAATTAGTTTATCCTCAACTGCTAATCCGTTTAATTATAGCCAAACACCAATCAATCACCACGACACCTTTTTCACACACCGATGACGATCAAAGGCCATGTGCCGCCGCACGTGATTTTGGCTGTCAATATAATACCGCGCAAGGGGAAAATGGGACGTCCTCTAGTACTCAATAAACAGAGAAAGCTGTTTCAGACAAGAAGGCGGAGCAAACATTTTACAAACTGCTAACAGTGGGCGGGTTTATATGTGCACGTTGGGACGCCTCGGTAATAATGTTTGGCCGTACAGAGAAATTTTCGGAAGTTTGCGGGACGCCTTTGATGTTTAATTCGGGCATCCGGAAGCGATTTCAGGACGTAATATACGCCGTACGTCCGCCTAACTGAAGCCCCGGTCGGTCATAGTGTTGGCCGAACTAGGATTTCGGGGAATCGCGTACATGTCGTTGTTGTATACGCCGTTTTAGTGCAAGCCACCTAACATATACAATTTAGCGTAATCGAGGAAAACCATAACAAACTGTAAATGGTAGTTGGAAGTCGTTTAAAATCAATAAGGAAAAGCCAATGACTAGCAACATTTCAGGTCGCAAAAGTTGACAGTCATAAATAAAGTGACTGGGGCCATCAATCTAATACATTTTATAGCATTTTCAGATATTATCTTTATATACCCATGAAAACTCCATTCTTTTTCCCAAATATATTTGGGTTTTCCAATTACCAGTGTGTTTCAGATTGCTACATAATATATCGTGATATGTATCGTGATACGTAGTAACCGTATCGCAATATATTGTGATACGAAAATTCTGACAATACCCATCCCTAGGTTCTTGCACATATCCCTTCTGTACCTTGTATACAATTGTGCCAAGTTCCTTCAATATATCTCAAAGGGTGTTGGAGTTATGGCCATCACAAGGCTATACTGCCAGGGGAGATAACTAAAAAACCAGAGCACCCAGAGTTGTAATTCTTGAGCATGACACACCTGCTTAACCTCATGTACATCTGCATCAAGTACCACCAATATGTCTCTAAGGGTATTGGAGGTACGATGATCACAAGGTTGTCATACTGTTATATTGAAAGTGGGAGATAACTCAAATATCATAGCACCCAGAGTTGTGGTTCTTAGACACGAAGTGCCGTCTCAACGTTGTGTACAATTGTGCCAAGTACCATCAATATATCTCAAAGGGTATTGGAGTTATGGCCATCACAAGGTTATATTGTCAGGGGAGATAATTAAACAACCAGGGCACCCAGAGTTGTGATTCTTGCACGTGACACACCTGCTTAACCTCATGTACAACTGTACCAAGTATCATCAATATATCTCAAAGAGTGTTGGAGATGTGGCCATCACAAGGTAGTGATTCTATATTATTGGAAGGGGAGATAACTAAAAAACCATGGCACCCAGAGTTATGGTTATTGTGCATGACACACCGTCTCGGCCTTGTGAACAACTGTGCCAGGTATCAACAATATATCTTAAAGGGTATTGGAATTATGGCCATCACAAAGTTGTCACTCTATTTTATTGGAAGGGGAGATAACTCCAAAACCATGGCAACCAGAGTTGTGGTTCTTGTGCATAACATGCAGTCTCAGCCTTGTGAACAACTGTGCCAGGTACCATCAATATACCTCAAAGGGTATTGGAGTTATGGCTATCACAAAGTAGTCATTCTATTTTATTAAAAGGGGAGATAACTAAAGAAGTATGGCATCCAGAGTTCTGGTTCTTGCGCATGACACGCCGTCTCGGCCTTGTGAACAATTGTGCCAAGAACCATCAATGAATCTCAAAGGGTATAGGAGTTATGGCCATCACAAGGTTGCGTCTACGGACGGACGGACGGATGTTCTTAGTAGAGGTACCTTGTGGGGTTACTAATGTAAAGTCTATGGAGACTTTAACCCCATAACGTACCACTGTACAGAGTTTTAACCCCACATACGAAATTTTTAACCCCACTAACTGAAAAGTTACTGTGCCTTACGGAATAAACCTCATTAAGTTGAATAGGGCAGAATCATAACCCCACTAGGTACCTCTAGTCTGCCCGGACAGACGGACGGACGCCAGGCTGATCGCTATATCCCCCGAACCTATTCGGTCAGGGGATAAAAAAAACTTATCGTCAATGAGATAATTAGTTTATCCTCAACTACTAATCCTTTTAATTATATGCAAACACTGAGCTATCACCTTGACACGTTTTTCACACACCGTTGACGATCAAAGGTGTGCCGACACACGTGATTCTGACTGTCAATATAATACAGCGCAGGCAGAAAATGGGACGTCCTTAGTACTCAATAAACACAGAAAGCGGTTTCAGCTAAGAAGGCGGAGCAAACTTTTTACAAACCGCTAAAAGTGGGCAGGTTTATACGTCTCTGTATAGATTTTTGGCCGTACAGAGAAATTTTCGGGAGTCCGCGGGGCGCCTTTGATGTTTAATTAGGGCGTCCGGAAGAGATTTCAGGACGTAATATACGCCGTACGTCCGCCTAACGGAAGCCCTGTCAGATGGAGAACCATGGTTTAGACTGAGGTCACTTCACGTCACTGAAAATCATGTGATTTGATGCGTTCATAAAGTATGAACATTATTTTCTATAGGTTAACATCAGGCTGTACACTGACAATGTAAATATTTAGTTTTAACCCTTATCTTGCTGTTCACGACAACCCCTATCTTTGCAAACAGTGTAGATCCACATCAGATGGCTTCTGAAGAAGCCATCTGATCAGGATCTACACTGTTTGGAATTCAACTGTGCCAGGTACCATCAATATATCTCAAAGGGTATTGGAGTTATGGCCATCACAATGTAGTCATTATATTTTATTAAAAGGGGAGATAACTAAAAAAGTATGGCATCCAGAGTTCTGGTTCTTGTGCATGACACGCCGTCTCAGCCTTGTGAACAATTGTGTAAAGAACTATCAATGAATCTCAAAGGGTATAGGAGTTATGGCCATCACAAGGTTGTCACTCTATTTTATTGGAAGGGGAGATAACTCCAAAACCATAGCAACCAGAGTTGTGGTTCTTGTGCATGACACGCCGTCTCAGCCTTGTGAACAACTGTGCCAGGTACCATCAATATATCTCAAAGGGTATTGGAGTTATGGCCATCACAAAATAGTCATTAGGCCAAAACAAAATATATGTGTGGTTCCGGTTACCCGACCGTGCCTAGCTTTTTCCCGCCGACCCTAATTATTTTTCTATCGTGAATATTCCAAACATTTTATGTGCAAAAACGGTCTTTGAATTTTTCATGGTTAAAGTATTTTAGTACATATTCATTAAAAAGCGCTTTCATTAAAGGACAATCTGGTCGTATTAACGCATGAAAATGGTGTGCGTCTGCCAAAAAACAACAACAAAAAAACATCAAAAACATCCGTGTTTGTCTCTAAATAACCGTGAGCCTAGAAAAACAATGCATATCGTAAGCATCGCTATTTAAAAGCTGTTTTTTTATCAATTGCCGCGAGCTGCCAGTTAACGGTAAGTGCATGACCCGTGCTAATCAATAACAATTAGCCAGTTACAGTTCAAATGGGTCAGGGATATGGCACGTGGCTACTTCTGAAGAAGCCGACGCTTTGAAGTAACCCATAATTATAATCCAAAATCTCCAGTACTTAGCACATTCAAGACCGTTCATCCAAGCCAATAGTTTGTTTGTTTGATTTGTGGTTTAACGTCCCCGTCAACACTGTTAAGGTCATTTTGGAGACGTTGCTTCCAATTTTGTGGCAATAGAACCACCACCGGAAACAAAACAAATAAGAAAAAAACTACTACCAGAGGGTAAAACGTCTGTTGTCTCCTGTGATCAACAGGTATTTTCCATGGACCGGTAAGAGAGGCAAAATTAGGAAGCGGTCGGAACCCACAAATTTTGAATGCAATTTGTTTTCGGAAGCGCAAGATGCATAAACCCATGTCTCGGACGCATAAAAAAGGACAATGGCGCACATTTATTGCGGTATGCAGACCGTGACGGTATGATCCCTCGCAATAATCAGATTACTTTTGTGACAATAAAAATTATCCAAATTATGTTTTACCACCTGTAGCGATAATCAGACAAGTGTGCACGCTTCAACAAACATAAATAATGCAGACGGCTTGTGTAAATCTCTCAAGTATTTTCACGTTCTCCATGAACAGAAAGCTAAGCCTCCACAGATGCGCAGGCTGATCGTAGTCTTCGCTGGTCACACATATATAGTTTTTGTCATGCCGCGCTTAATTTCCCGCCGTCATTTTGAACGTGCATTTGTTGCAGTCTGAATTTTTCCCACGTTTTTCAATAACACGTCATCGATAGTTTGCACACACGGTCTTCGCATCCAATTTTTGGAAAACATGACAGTAAACTGTGCGACAGGTGAAGTCACAGATCAGCCTGCGCAGTCTTATCAGTCTTTGCTCTTTGTTCAAACCTGTTGTAGTATGGCTTCTGCGATATGCAGAGAGCAGCAAACGAAAAGCTCGATGTGCAGGCTGATCTTACGTTAAAATTTTTATTTTTCGTGAGTGCACTGTTGTAATATATGTCCGATAAAGACGGTAGTTAATGAGCTAGGGTGTCATATGGTGGTGACATCAGAAATGCTTTCCGCGAAATGCACTGAATGCGTATGCGCACACAGAAAAGACTCAGATCAGCTTGAAGTTCTGCACAGTCTGATCTGAGTTAATTGTTCACAAGGTTTCATTTCTCGGAAAGTTTAGACACTCGCCGATCAGACTGGCCGCATTCACCTTATTTGCATTATATGCTGGTTCCTACTCTGAAGGTTATCAGTGTTGGAAAAACAGGTAACCAGACCCCCCCTGACCTTGAAAGGTCAGGGGGGTCTGTTTACCTGTTTTTCCAATATTGACAATGTGCAAGCTGTGATCCAGCAAATAATGCAAATATGGTGAATATGCACATGATAACACTGGTCAGGTAAATTTTCACACCTAATCGTTTAATTGGTATCACTTACATGTACACTGGTCATCAAATCTTAAAGTGAGATAATTTGGAACAATAAACAGCGGGATTAGCGGTAAACCATCAAACAGGCAACAATCTATTGCTAAAAAAGTGTCTAAAATATCCATTTTCTCCATTCTTTAAACAGGCACGACGTTGTTATATTTTGGTCATTTGATTTGAGGTTTAACGTTCCCGTCAACACTGACTGTAAAGGTCATTTTGGAGACATTGCTTCCAATGTTGTAGGACTTTTACCCGACATTGAGATGAACAGACTCAATAAAACCGAGTCTGCTATTTTCGTTTATTTGGTGTATTCTTTGCTTCCGGAGGATCTAACTATTCAGAACTTATTTATCCCTGCTCACCCTTGCATGCCCCTAGTTAAAGGGGAAAGCAGACTTAACTGGGGATATATTTTTCCCAATCTCAGCTCCAGAACATACATGTACGTTGTGGTTTCTTATTACAACCACCTCAATGGCATGGTTCTATTGAGTTTCCACACTGTACAAGTTTGGATTAGAGTCATGAAAGAGGCAGTTAGGGAAACATGCAACTATGATGGAGTGTACACGTGTGTAGAAATGTTTATGTTTTTTGTACAATCAAGATCAGGAACTTAACTTTTCAAAATGAAGGATTTTGGACTCCTGTTTTCAGAATCATTGTGAGATCTATCTATCTATCTCTCTCTCTATATATATATCTCTCTCTCTATATCTATCTATCTATCTATCTATCTATCATGTTCAGCTTTAGGACCAAGTAAGACAGATACAAATGGAACAAGGACTACGATTTGAAAAGACTATAAATAAAATAGTTTCTGCTGGTGCTAATTGGTGGATGTTTAATTTGCAGCATTAAGCCGTTATAAGAAACTTTCTGATATCCGTTTACTCTGTCATTTCATCTTGATCTTTTGAACTTTTACATTTATCTTCAATGTATATATGGTACAATAACAGTTACAACACTATTCAAGATAAAGCAACCTTCACTAGAACAGCAAGTCCCAAAGGCTGACCTTTTGTAAAAGGCGAACACATACACAGGATGTCCAATCAAAATACTTTGTTCTGACTGAAGAAAACCCTTATTTTTGTAACAATTAGGACAATATGGATGAAAACAAAGCAATATTTATTATACTTTTATTTGTTTACAATGTTTTCAAGTACAATTATACAACAGAAGCAAAACAATATAACAAAAATAAGTGCAGTGTGTAGCATAGTATAGAAGGTGAGAAAAAAAAATAAAAATAAAAAATAAAATAATTTTCCTACCTACCTACCCTATTTTTGAAAACCATGTAATAGGAACCACACATATAATTTGTTTTGGCCTTATATTTTATTAAAAGGGGAGATAACTAAAAAGGTATGGCATCCAGAGTTCTGGTTCTTGGGCATGACATGCCGTCTCGGCCTTGTGAACAATTGTGCCAAGAACCATCAATGAATCTCAAAGGGTATAGGAGTTATGGCCATCACAAGGTTGCGTCTACGGACGGACGGACGGACGGACAGACGGACGGACGGATGCCAGGCTGATCGCTATATCCCCCGAACCTATTCGGTCGGGGGATAATGAACTATTCTGTGAATGGTTATGCTTTGGCGTAAAATAGCAGAGACTTGGCGGGAAAAGTCGAATGCTGTTGTTGCTTATTGACAGGGAGCCGGGAGCTGTGCAAAGCGGTGTTTTCTATCCACCTCTATTCACAACCATTTAGCTATCGAGAAAATATTACTACCTGCTCCAAACATTTTTTTTTATGAAAGAGATACACCCCATAAAAATAATACAATTACATTAAACACGTGTGGGGCTGCTGGCGTCGGATGACGTCATTTACCGATCGCTTGCAGAAAAATGGTAGCCGTGATTTATTGGCGGCGATTTGGATGGGGAAAAACTCTGTTGTTCGCATTGTACTTGCTTGTGTGAAAGTTTGGGCTCATTTTGGATGGAGGGGGTCCTCGTCTTGTGGTTGGATCATTAAACTGTAAACTAAACTGCTTTCTTTTAATCTCTTATCTCGCTGCCCTGACACTTCTGATCTTTTAAGTATAACGGCTGCAGCTCCCAGAGTAATTGATAAGGGTCATATCGTCGTAAATACGACTCTAAAATCGAGCAAATACGCCTAGAAATGAAGAAAAAGTCGTACCAAATACGACCATCAAATTGGCGATACACCAAGGTCGTTCCATTGCAGTCGTATCGGCAATGGGGAAAAAAACGTGACGCCTGACAAAAAGCTATCAAAATCGCGGTAATTTTCGCCGGAACATAGTCTTCAACAAAAACTGTTCCAATCTTCAAGAACGATTCGAAATTCATCCATTCATGAATGATGGCATTTGTTTGAATACGCTGAAACACTTCAACCTTACCTTTTGACGATCATATATTGAATACCGATCCGCTTATATTTAATCAAGTTATGACAACTATCAACATGATTAGGAAACCGATTATTGATGCGCGATTACATAACGGTATTTATTATCTAAGGGAAAGCCGCCCGCATTATTAACTTTATTAACAACGCCTGAAGCATGTACAGTAACTTTATGACAAGCGTGCATAAAAATGCGATCCTGAATATTGTTAGGCAACCACATTGACTTCTACGGAGTGTCATCTTCGAGAAAAAAATATTGGGTTCAACAGATCTACAGATTCACATTGTCATGTAGTTAGCAATCAAATATCAAAACAGACGTGCAGACGATAAAAAGTTAAGACCACTTTTTCTTTTTGTAGAGAACCTGACAAAGTTTCTCCGGAAAAACGCCAAAAAAAAAAAAAAAATCAAATGCATGAAAAATGTCTGGCGGCTATTTCTCCCAAATCGCAGAAATTCACGTTGAAATGGATTACTCTGTATTTTGTGGAAAAAACAAAACAGAAGCAACAACAACGGGGCACGTTTTATTGTATTTTTGCTTAGCGCTGAATTTCTCGCCTTTTACCAATCGCATGCAGTTGCTACAATTAGTGGAGATTTCCCGTCTTTGAACGCGTAGCGCATAAGGCCGTTGCAGACACAAAACATGGGTTTGAAAACGTTTTGATGACAATATGACCTGTGTGACGGCTGAAGACTCCGACCAACCTGCACAGTCTGATCAAAACGAGCCTCCAATGGTATCTGGAAAATTCCAAAAGCACATGCGAAGACTACGACCACATTGGCTGGATTTACATTCTTTAGAAGAAAAAGTAATTTTCATTTTGCTCTCCGCCAGCTTATTAACATGAAAATGTATATCGGTATGTTACGACGATAGAATATGTGTTTGTCTTTTACATATGGCCAGTGCCACGTCTGACATTAATATAAGTGCACTTAGCAGCCATCCTGTGATGACAGATGAAGATACGACCCTGGTTTTGAATTTAGGAGTACCGATACTCTCAAAGAATCACCTGATACGCCTACAGTCTTTGGTTGAAGGAGTAACAGTACTCCTCGGGCAAAAGCTTATCAATAACACTGAGCTCCTGTTAATGATGCATGTCAAGGTAAATGAGTTTATATATCCGTATCTTAAATTGCTAATCGGTTATGGTGTTATGACATGTTAGCAATTAACTTGAAAAAGTACCATTATTGACCGTGACAACTTCAGTATTTTCTACCTTATTACCGCATGGAGGGAAATAAATAGAAGTGGATGCAATGATCAGGAATCGATACATTTAACCCACAGCTCCCATCAGAGACACCAAATGAAATAACTAGACCCTAATGGAAAGGTGTTGTGCTTAAAATTAGACAGAAACCTTGGATCATTATATTTATAAATGTGGGTTATCATCGTCACCAGTATCCCCCAGCACCCACCCCTCACGTTGAGTTCTAAAATCCTGGGCAAGTAGGATTTTGAGCTGGGCAAGTGCAAAAATATTTTACTTGCCCGGTGGACAAGTGGAAATTTTTTTGATTTGTCAGGCCCTGGAAACCAACAGGGTTTATGTACATGGGCAGTCCGACTCGCACCACTTTTCCTGGGCAGGCTTAGAACCTCAAAGCGATTAACCAGTACTCGTGTGCGGTTAGTGTCAGCTCTGCGGGGAAGTAGCCCAATCTATTTTTTCAAGCCCCGACAGGTGGGGGGCCAAAATCAGTTGGTCTACTTCTATGAAGAAATACTGTAGGTTAAGGGTAACCCCAACCCTACCTATTTTCGTTTTTTGTAAAATTTGTTTGATTCGAGGTTTAACGCCCCAACACTGTAAAGATCATGTTGGAGACTTTGCTTCCAATTTTGTGGGACTTTTACCCGACATTGAGATGAAATGACATCTTAAGCCCTGTCGCTCAATGAAACCAATAGGGTTTATAAGCATGGACGGACCTTCTCCCACCTCTTTGCCTGGGCAGGCTTAGATCCTCTAAGCGGTTTACCAGTACTCGTGTGCGGGTCGGTCTCAGCTCTGCGTGGAAGCATCATGCAGCCCAATCTATTTCTTCAAGCCCAGACGGGCGGGGGCCAAAAGCAGTGGGTCTACTTCTACGAAGAAATACTGTAGAGTTAAGGGTAAACCAAACCCTACCTATTTTCCTTTTTTGTAAAAACTAGATTTCTTTCATGTGGTACATTTAGGCTCTTTTGTAATTCATTTGTATATTTCCAGATCAGTAGGAGTACTACAGATGGTAATTTAGGGATAAGGTTTCTTTTCTGCATCAAAAGTGTGTACTGTATGTTGCAAGTTCCCACAACGTATGTTTCTGAATCCTGCCAGGTATATTTTGTTTGTTTGTGCTGAAGTTAACGGCCCAGTCAATGCTAAGGTTATTTTTTTAGCTAAACAGTTTACCTATCCACACTTTTCCTGGGCAGGCTTATAAGCAGGCGGGTCAGCCAGTGCAAGTTTTTATTGAAATTATGGACACACGTGATTGGTATGGGTGAAAATACTGGGTTTTCTTTGTGCTGTGCCCTAGAAAGCTTTGAAATCTCTTGGGTTTTGTTTGATTTGTTTAAGGTTTAATGTCCCTGTCAACACTGTAAAGGTCATTTTGGAGACGTCGCTTCCAGTTTTGTGGGACTTTTACCAGACATTGAGATGAAATGACATCTCAAGTCCTGCTGCCCAATGAAACCAATAGGATTTAGGAAGTGTCTGCTGACAGCCGGCTGGCACCAGACTTTTAGGTCTAGTGACAGCCGGCTGTCACCAGACCTAAAAGTCTTCTGACAGCCGGCTATAATATTTGTTCAATAATTCAGTAATAAGCATATTCTTTTTCACTGTTAAACATATCCTTTTTCATGAGATACTATACTACTTCCATAATTTTTTATGCCCCCGCCTATTCGGAGAATAGCGGAAGGGCATTAAGATTTACCCCTGTCCGTCCATTCGTTCGTCCGCACCAACAAATGGGGGGGGGGGGGGTGCATTACTAGTGCATTACAAACTGGAAGAGAATGGTACCCTTGTTTGTTTTGTTTGTTTGAGGTTTAACGTCCCCGTCAACACTGTTAAGGTCATTTTGAAGATGTTGCTTCCAATTTTGTGGGACTTTTACCCGTCATTGAGATGAAATGACATCTCAAGTCCTGTCGCCCAATGAAACCAATAGGGTTTATTAGCATGGACGGTCCGCCTCGCACCGCGGTTCCTGGACAGGCTTAGATCCTCTAAGCGGTTTACCAGTACTAGTGTGCGGGCCGGATTCAGCTCTGCCTGGAAGCATCGTGCAGCCAATATATAGGAGCTTTTTTCGTGACGTACTTCCGTTCTAAAATAGAACGGGAAATGCCCTGGCCGTCATCTATCGTATTGCTTCAAAGGCAGTGGGACAGATAAAGTGTTAATTACAGCGTAAAACAGTGGAATTCTTTTAAACTTTTGGTGAATTCTAATGTAAGATAATGGGAGAAACACCGATATGCTGCCAGATGTGAAATTTCGCATTATGAAAATGATATATTGTACATACGATCTCTCTCTCTCTCTCTCTCTCTTAGCGCACCAACAATTAGCGAGCGCAGGCAAATGTAAATTACAGTTTGTCGTTAAATGACGCTACCTCAACCGACATGTAGCGTGTCAACAACGTCTTGTCTACATCAAACCAACTTTAAAGCGATGCATTGAATTTGACATTGCAACGTCGATGAAACGGCCCAACGTTTCGTTGGCGATAATCGTACGGCGTTGCTTAATAAAATGTCATTTGCCCAGTGCTCGGACCCATCAAGACTCCGTCGGATTGGAACATTAAATTCAAAACAAACGTAGAACACCCTTTCAGAGCCTAAGAATGTTAAACACTCCTGCGCAAGTCAGAGAGCCAGATAAGCTTCGTATTTTCGTAAATTACGGATTAAAAAATGCAAAATACGAAGTGGTTGAAAATTTAAATCGTACCATTTACGGTAGACCTTTCTTAGGTTACGAAGGAGACAATGATATGGCGCGTATTTACGCAGTAATCCTTGCATAACGTTTCGTAACATGACCATCTACAATTGTCAGCTCAAAGACAATGAAAGGATATGTAATTAATACCCTTCCTCTACACGACGGCTATCTGCTGTGATTAGAAATAAGAAGAAGAATCCGAAACGTGTTTTCACACCTGCAGCTGTAGTTAGTCACTTCACTGGTCTCACAAATGTTTTCCTTTTATTTTCGTGCACATAATTTCCCGCATGTACGTTTGTTGCATTAATACTTTAGCGGAAAATATGACTGTGGGATAGGTGAAAACGACAAGCCTGTGCAGTCTGATCTGTCTGTACACTCCTTTTATGCCTCTGGTGTTTTAAAACAGCAGCACGCGGGTTGTCTAGACTCACTAGTTAATCTGGTCTTTTGTAAAAAAGTAACAAATTTTTGGCTGTTCGTTGACTCATTAACCTTGTTTGTTTCGGCCGTAGAATGCGCCTGAATGCAAACTATTACAGGGTCCGAAATTAAGCTCGCATTTACGCTAAATGCGAGTGAGAATTTCAAAATGCGAGGCCAAAATATTTGTACTGTAACTAGAAAGTTTTCGCGAGTGTCCGATCGTCGGTAAAAAATAATAATAGTAATAATACAGACGACAATAATAACTCGCCATTTCCGCGACTGCTTCTGCAATTCCGACGTTCTAAATTTAGATTATAAACTTTCCAGAGGTCAGGAGGCGTAGCACGTAAGGCCGGTGCACCGGTAAACCGCGGTATTTTCTTTCTTCTTTGCCGTATCGGTACTTTTGGCAAGTGACGGATTTTATCGGAAATTTTATATCATTTAATTCAATGTTTGCGAAAGAACAAAAATATGTTTGCAAAACGATTTCACTAGCGTCGGCTGCGAAAAAAAACCTCGCAGGGACGCAAAGTATCTTTTATAATGCGCCGCTAGTCATGCTGAGCACTGTTAAGTTCAAAGACACCGACGCGACCGATAGGGCGCGAAAATTATCGGATACTTGAGATGAATAGCGGTAATAACTAATAGAGCATGCTCCGCATGCCGGCCACTTGGGATTAACACAGATAAATAGGTAATAAATTTCTAATCAAAACCTAACAGTTTAATCCTGCTAATTGGGGCTCAAAGTAATCTTGCGTGAAAACTTTGTAGCATATATATGCACTGCTTGTCGGAACACGACTGAGAAAGATGACATTGCAAGACAGCATGTATGTTGATCAGTCTGTGTAGTGCTGTGTCGAACTGTGAATAAATAATTTTATCACAAATTGCCCAGAGACAGTTCAAATGGATAATGCAGGTAGATAGCATGTGGCGACTTCTGAAAAACCCTGACGTCTTTAATCCTATTAATGTGGTCAATAATTATAAAATATGCTCAATACTTAGCCAACTAATATCAAAAGAACCGCTATATATCGGCGGGTTGAACATCAGGCGTGGTCATGTCCTGAACCAGCAGGTATTGATATTAAGTGACACATGAAAAGAATGACTTGCAATCTTGGCTTACTTTACGCTTATTTACAACTATTCATCTTAATTTGAAAATAGAATTATCGTCCTATCAAGCTTCTTAGATGTCTCGTCGGCGTCTTTGAACATGAACGCAGAAAAACTGGCAGTGCATCATAAAAGTTTCTTAGCGTCCTACGACACAGACGGTATTTTTATTCGCGTCTACGCTACTGATATCGAGTGCCCCACTCCCACTTTCCGGCTAGCGCAAACACTGAGCATATGTTCAGAAAGTGTAGTCTGTTCTGGGTGTGTGCTGTTTGCTAAGAACATCTGTCCAGAAACATAAGGGTGATTCTGTTTACTGGCTTGATATGTCTTTATAATCAGTATCAGTGAACTATTAACTAGCTTAAATTGTAATGAATCGGTAGTTAACCAGGTTCATAAAAATACGAAACGACCTCCCGATTTGATCAGTATATTTACTGACCCATTTTTTCAGTTTACTGAAAAGGTTTTAATTTTGATAAGTAAATACGAAGTGGGGATAAAAAATTATCTGGAGCTATGGCGCAAGTGCAAGATTATATAGTAAAATCTGGTACATTTGTAGATTGGTTCAACCTGCCCAGCCCTTAGGTCTACATGAACCCATTTGGTACCGGAAACCCCAAAAGGGGTAAGTGACAAACAGTGCAGGCCCTGATCAGACGCCGCAGAACGCGGCGTCTGATCAGGGCCTACACTGTTTGCAAAAACTTCGGCCATTTTCCAAATAAATTTTGAAGAAAACACAACCTGACACCCCTAAATTTTGAAAATGACTCCTGCTATATATAAGGAGTAAGATTCCATTTGGTACAAAAAGGGTTACGGGCTTCTTGGATACAGGGATCAGTCAAACCATCTCAACGGTCACGTGCCACTGAAGTGAGTTGGAGTGGTTGTCGATGGCATGACGTCAAGCCAACGTTGACTCGACGCCCGTCTGTAAGTTTTTTTTTCGACTGGCAGTATGTTTATGTGTCTGTCTAACAGTCCGTCCGTTCATTTGTTAGTCAGTCATTCGGTCTGTTTGTCGTCTGTCTGTCTACTGTCAGTTTGTCAGTCAAACCCCCCTCTCTCTCTCTCTCTCTGTCTCTCTCTCTCTCATGCCAACGGCCATGTGACAATGAAATGAGTTGGAGTGGGTGTCGAAGGCATGACGTCGAACCAACATTGACTCAACGCACCTCCGTCAGTCCACTCATTAGTTTATTTCGACTGTCAGTATGGACATTTAAATTGCACATGTAGACAGATCGTTGGACAGATTTCTCAAGATAGAGAGAGAGAGAGAGAGAGAGAGAGAGAGATAGATAGATAGATAGATAGATAGATAGATAGATATAGCGAATAAAACGAAGGCGAGGTCTGCTGACAGCCGGCTGGCACCAGACTTTTAGGTCTAGTGACAGCCGGCTGTCACCAGACCTAAAAGTCTGCTGACAGCCAGCAATAATATTTCTTCAATACTAAGTACATTTTCGTATTTTGATTTTCACCATATGTCTGGATCCAATTATAGGACTAGAAATTTACCAAGTACAATCAAAATTCACCAATTTGGCATGAGCTAGGGTACTGAAAAGCAATTTTGGCTGAAAATCAAGTTTTCTGGAGCCTATGACCTTAAAAATTAGGACAAGGTCACCAAAGTCTAATTAAATTTTTTTGTTGGTGGTATATTAAAAAGTTTGACCAAAATCCATTGATTTGTTCATGAGATAGGGTGCAGCCATTTTTTGTCCAAAGTTTACAGTTTTTAGGGGCCTGTGGCTTTTAAAACAAGGTGAAGGCCATAAAAACATGACTGATTTCCCCGCCTAGTGATGATCCTCCTAGTGATATAACCATGTAAGATTGGTCACAAATCCACAATCAATCAATAGGTTCAGGAGATATAGTGCCTAAAACAGGATATGCAGAGCCACTGTGGCTGATATAAACAGGATCAGCACCTAAAACAACATGTGCTTCTTCTTAGCTCACCAGAGCCGAAGGCTCCAGGGGAGCTTATAGGATAGACGAGCGCGAAAAAAAGGCCACTTTTCAGGCCAACAAGTCGTAAAGCAAACATAACTATCCTGGGGTAGCAAAATGCAGATTTTAGGTGCTTCAGGTGATTTTAGGTGCTTAAAATGGAGGGGGGGGGGGGGGGTTGCAGACACGTAAAATCATGTATCTGAGTGGGAAAGGGTTAAAGTAGGAGTATAGTTTTCTTATTAAAAGATGTCTTAGAAGCTAGACTAACTATACCCCCAGCATATGAATTATGCTATGGGGGTATATAGTTTTAGCCTGCCATTCGTCTTTTCGTCTGTCCATCCATCGATGTGTCAGTCTTTCCATCCATCCAGTAACATTTTGGTTAAAGTTTTTGTTTTGTTTTGTTTGAGTTGAGTTGATTTGTTTGATTTGAGGTTTAACATCCCCGTCAACACTGTAAAGGTCATTTTGGGGATGTTGCTTCCAATTTCGTGGGACTTTTCCCCAACACTGATATGAAATGACAGCTCAAGCCCTGTTGCCCAATGAAACCAATAGGGTTTATTAGCATGGACGGTCCGCCTCACACCGCGGTTCGTGGACAGGCTTAGATCCTCTAAGCGGTTTACCAGTACTTCGGCTCTCCGTGGAAGCATCATGAAGCCAATATATTTCTTCAAGCTCCTATGGGCGGGGGTGTCTTGTTTGAGTTGAGGTTTTACATCCCCATCAACACTATTATGGAAGAAGCCTCCGCGGTGCAGTGGTTACGCTACTCGCCTTGTCGCAGGATCGATCCCGGGCTTCTCCAGACTTTCGGATGAGTCTTTAAACCGAGGTCCCGTCTCCGTATGACCTTAGCTGTTGGTGGGACGTAAAACTCAATCTCACTCACTCAACACTATTACGGTCATTTTGGAGACATTGCTTCCGATTTTGTGGAACTTTTTCCCGACATTGAGATGAAATGACATCTCAAGCCTTACCAACCATAGAAACTGTAACCTTGGGTTTAAGCAGCGGTCCGACTCGCATCAGTTTTCCTGGGCAGACTTAGACCTAAGCTGTTTACCAGTATTCAAGTTCTGTCGGTTTCAGCTCTGCGTGGAAGCACTGTGCAGCCCCATCTATTTCTCCAGGCCCTGATGGGTGGTTGGTAAAAGTTTTGCGACAAAGTTTCTAAAAGACTGTATCTTCTGAACCCTTGGATAGATTTAGTTGATACTTACACTTAAGTTACATACTGGTCTCAAAATTTCATTGATGCATGTCCTACCCCCACAGTGACCTTGAAGTCAAGGTCACAGACTTAGAAATTTTACATTTGGTCAAAGTTTTATGACAAAGTTTATAGATGTGTGTATTTTCTAAACTCTGAGACAAACTCAGTTGATACTTGCATCAATGTTGCATACCAGTCCAAAGATTTTGTGATGTATGTCCCTTCCCCCACCCAGGGTGACCTTGACCTCAAGGTCACAGGCTTAGAAATTTTACATTTGGCTAAAGTTTTATGACAAAGCTTATAGATGCCACCAGTATGTTCTAAACTCTAAGACAAATTCAATTGATACTTGCACCAATGTTGCATACCAGTCCAAAGATTTCATTGATGCATACCCTACCCTGCTGCTTCAGTAACATCTATGCTCCCACCCCTTCAGTAACTTTGATGCCCTCACTCCCTTGGTCCATTTAGAAATTTTTTGTTTGGTTTAGCTTATACAAGCACATTTGTAGATTCTTATAGCTTCTTGACTTCTTCATTCATATTACATACAAGCTTGAAACATATATCAGAGGGTGGCGCTGGCCAGGGGTATACGTGACCCAATGGTCTCTTTCTCTAGTTTTTAAGCACTCATATTTTCCAAACCATTTGAAGGATTGGGTCCATATTTGGAATTTGTTAGTTTGAATTAAGGTTTAACATCCCCGTCAACACTTATTTAGGTCATTCTGGAGATGTTGCTTCCAATTTTGTGGGACTTTATCTGACATTGAGATGAAATGACATCTCAAGCCCTGCCGCCCAATGAAACCAAAAGGCTTATATGCACTGGCCAGTCTGACTCATTCCACTTTACCTTGGCAGGCTTAGTCCTTCGAAGCGGTTTACCAGTACTCATGTGTGGTCAGTTTCAGCTTTGCTTGGAAGCACCATGCAGCCCAATCTATTTCTCCAAGCCCCGATGGGCAGGGGCAGGCCCATATTTGGAATTATCATAGTTATTTTTATAAAGTTTAATCAGCAATACACCCCACCAACACACACACACACACCTATGCCAATAACCTCAAAGACACTGTTCCAGGTGAGATATGCTGTCTGTGGACAGCTGTTGTTACATGACTAGGAGGGGGGGGGGGGGAGCATCTGAGTCATATTGACACATTTCTAGTTCTGTCAGTGCTGTCCAAACCCAGATGAAGTGTGTGCCCACCACTCTTCTCAAGTTTACGCATGTAAGTTCTGCTGATGGTATGCCTAGAAATAACCTTATGATTTATGATTTAGAACTAAGCTGCAATAATACCAGCATTGTTACACATAGTTTGAACAAAAATGCAAGTCCCCATTAGAAATTATTGCATCCTTCACTGTTCAACAAAGTTCTGTAAGCGGTATAGTATCTCATGAAACAGGATAAGTTTATTAGTTAAAAAGAAGGCGATCGCTATTGACAGCCGGCTGTCGATAGCGAATTCGCTATTGACAGCCAGCAAACTAAATTGATGAAAATGGGTATTTAGCATACTTATATTGCAAATTTATTGTGTTTTACTTCATACACATTTATGAACAGGTTATTTAATATAATTTATTATATAATGGCTTCAGGTACTGTGATTATCCAGTCAGTTGATCTTTACCATGGAACTTGCAAAGGTAATGATATTACCAGCTGTTCCAATAACTTGGTGACTGTCTATCTTCTGATACATATCATTTCTATGACAAAGAATATTGTGAAGCCTTATTAATCTTCTTAATGCAAACAAATATTTACTGCTTTGCCTATGACTGGGGCCATTGTTGGCAGAAATTCCTGAGTTTTTTCATAAGTTATCTATGCATCACATCATGGCCAATCATGCATATGGAAAGTGAACACTTTTATAGGACAAACTGACAAAGTAAAACTCCCTGGCCCATAACGATTAACCTTTGTCCTGCTGAATGAATTAATTTTGCAACACCCATTTCTGTCTATTAACCAAACAAATTGCAGAATATAGTGAATTTGTCCAGTTCACAAACTGAATAACAAACATCCTGATCAGTTGGCTTATTTAGAAGCCATCTGATCTGGATCTACACTGTTTGCAAAATGTAGGGTTTGTCCTGATCATCAGAACAATGGTAAATAGTGATCTGTTGGAGATGTAGATAGGACAATCCACAATGTTATTTTAGCCCCCCGCCCATCAGGGCTTGAAGAAATACATGTAGATGGGCTGCATGATTCTTCCATGCAGAGCTGAAACTGACCCACACACGAGTACTGGTAAACCGCTTAGAGGACCTAAGCTGCTCAGGCAATGCAGTGCGAGTCGGCCTGTCCATGCTTATGAACCCTATTGGTTTCATTGGGCAGCAGGGCCAGAGATGTCATTTCATCTCAATGTCGGGTAAAAGTCCCACAAAATTGGAAGCAATGTCTCCAAAATGACCTTTACAGTGTTGACGGGGACGTTTAACTTCAAATCAAACAAACAAAACAATGTTATTTGTTTCCAGCCCATTTAACGTTCCTTCAGAGCTCTAGACCCATTTTGTCTAGTCGATGGTTAAAGAACAGAGACAAATTGGCCTTGGTGTGGACATAAGTTTTCCCTTGTATGTCTTTTGCAAAGGTGGGCTTAGAGGTCTAAATGTCTCTCAGGCTAAATGCTAAGTAAACTGTTACAAAAGCCTGATGTGAAGCTGAACTGTTAAGGAGGAAAACCTAGATACAGTGGAACTTCGATAGCTCGAACACCGATGGCTCGTTTACCATGGCTGTGTCGAACACGTTCCCAAGCCCCAAGGGAAATCCTCTATATACGAAATAGGCGGGGTAATTTAGGAGATTTTTGTCTTTTATATTACAAATGTATGCTGTGCATTGAGGCGATTCTAATGACAGGCCTCCTAGCAAAACCTATAAAACCTATAATAATCTATAATTTTGTGCCAAACCTATAAAACCTTTATTTTGTTCATAAAACCTATAAAAAGCCTGTATTTTCATGAAAAAACCTATATTTTTCACTTTTTGAACCTTCTTGCGACTCAACCCTAACTTTTCTTCAAAATGCACTACTGTTTTTTACTTTTTAGTCCCATAAAAAGTGATGAAAACTGCAGTGATTTTTTTACAAATTTTCAACTATGCGTCCTGGGACTCGCTCAACCAAAAAACTGTGCGTCCCAAATCTGAAAGTATGAGTCCCAATATTTGGAGGGAAAAAAGGAAGTACAAAAAAGATTGGTTCAGTATAAAATGCCATTATTCATAGTTAAAAATAATGCCGTCTAGTATCTTTTATTTGCAATGAATAGAATCAATCATCAACTTGTGTTGTTTACTAGCCCTAAGAAATCCTGCTAATGTGTACGTTTTTTAGTCTATTTTCCGTAATGTTTTCTACTTTCGTTTGCGATAAATGCGCACCGCAACATGTGCGTGAAATTTACTTCATGCACATTGGAGATAATATTCCGAACCATTATCGACAAACGTTTCCTCCCCTGATTGGGACACCAGCTATCTAGGTTCAGGTGCTGACAAATCCATTGTCCGGCTGCCCGTAACAAGTCCGAAATCGCGTCGGGCAGGTGCACTTTGATCTTAGGACGCCCGGTCGGGCAAGTGCAAAAAAATCGTCTACAGCTGTCAGTCTTCTGAGTCCTTAAATACAGTAAAACTAGAGTAAGTAAATCACAATAATTGTGCTGCACTGTCCTGCTTTGTCGACAATTCAGAGACAAACTGTAATTATGACACTATTGTTAATCCCTGTCATATAACTGCCAAGTAAACATGATTGCCCTGCGGTGCGTGTCTTTCATTTCTGGCGATAAGCCAACTTGAACGAGGTGTGAAAATATGGTCAAGTTATGTCTCTAATTTGCGTTTATTCCCCAATCATAAAATTTAATCCACAATCAATGTGAAAATGATTTACTCACTCCTCAGACAATTAGCTACATCTAACGGTAGTTGCATGCATTATAAAAACGGACCGTGAATGGTTGTGTTTTGGCGCCAAATAGCAGACACTCGGCTTGGCGGGAAAAGTCGAACGCTGTTGTTGGAGCTGCTGGGGATAATTCGGGGGCTGTGCAAAGCGTTGTTTTCTATCCACCTCCATTCACAACCGTTTAGCTATCCCCATAATAATCGAGAAAATATTTTTTTACCGGTTCCAAACATTTTTTTAATAACGGGATACAGCCCATTAAAATAAAACAATGGCATTAAACACGGACGGGTATGCTGGCATCGGATGAAGTCATTTGATACATTTGCCGATCACGTGCAGAAAAACGGTAGAGTTGGTTTGTGGGCGGCGATTTGGATGGCGGAAAACTTTGATGTTCGCATTGAACTTGTTTGTGTGAAAGTTTGGGCTCATTTTGGATGGAGGGGATTCTCGTCTTGTGGTTGGATCATTAAATTGTACCTGTATCGATTTTTCGGTGACTCGTTGGGCAGTTGAAGGTTCGGTAAAAGTGCCGTATTTTATCACTTCCGCCGACATTTACAGCAGTGAAAACAAAAGTTGGATTTTTCGCCGACGAAATATTTGCGTCCGACGGACGCACATATTTTACGATCGTGCGTCCTCAGTCCTATTTGTGCGTCCTGGACGCAGGACGCAGGGGTAAAAAAATCACTGAAACTGTCAAGAAATTGTAATTTTATTCCTAGCTCGCTTGGCTCGCTCGGACTTTGAATAATTCAGATCAGGTTAAGCTATCTGTACAAGGTAGAACCTTATTATTAAAGAGCTTATATCTTCCAAAGCATATTATGGATTTGGATCATATATGGTATGATGATTGATAAATGTGCAAAGTTTTAATCAGCAATGCCACCACTCAAGCCTATGACTTCAGGGTCAAGGTCACCAACTTAGAAATTTTTAATATTTAAGACTCAAGTTAAGATATTTGTACCAGGTAAAACCTTAACTGTTTTTATTGAATTGGTTCATATTTATGATGATAGATGTAGGTCCAAAAATTCATTCAGCAATACCCATGCCCATGACCTCAAGGTAAAGGTTACAGATTTAGAAATTTTTAATGTTAAAGTTTTCAAAAAGCTAGTATTTTCCAAACCATACAATGGATTTGGTTTATATTTGCTATGATGATAGATACAGGTCCAAAGGTTTATTTGGCAATACCCCCACTCATGCTAAGACTTCAAGGTCAAGATCACAAACTTAGAAATTTTAATGTTGATTTTTTGAGTTCATATTTTGCTATGATAGATAAAGGTCCAAAGTGATATTAAGCTGTACCCCCACCCATGTACATGGCCTCAAGGTCAAGGTCACAGACATAGAAATTTTCAAATTTAAGTATGTTAATTGCCCATATTGTCCAAACTATAATATTTGGTATGACAATAGTTACAGGTCCAAAATTTTATTTGGTCATACCCCACACCCATGACCTCAAGGTCAAGGTC
Source organism: Lucinisca nassula (assembly GCA_963580285.1). Classification (NCBI taxonomy): domain Eukaryota; kingdom Metazoa; phylum Mollusca; class Bivalvia; order Lucinida; family Lucinidae; genus Lucinisca; species Lucinisca nassula. The sequence continues at coordinate 66,816,585 of OY757011.1, read as the reverse complement.
ATAGACTTAAATTTCTTAGCTCACCAGAGCCGAAGGCTCCGGGGGAGCTTATAGGATAGGCAGTTGTCTGTCATTGTCTGCGTCGTCTGGTGTCAACACTTTCAAACGACATCTCCTCTGAAGCCACTGGGCCGATTGGGCCCAAATTTTATCTGTAGCATCCTTGGGCTGGGGGATTGAAAGTTTGTTTTTTATGAAAATCGGCTTATTAGTTTGGTTGCTATGGCAACTTGTAGTTTCCATAGACTTATAATGGGGAAATTTGAAAAATGACATTTTCTGCCAAGCCTTTGCAGATATTTTGAAAAAACTCGTATAGTAATATTCCTTGCGTGAACTTCTTTAAGCCATATGCTTTTATGCCAACCTGGGAGTCCCCCAGGCTATGCTGGGGCCATGCCCCACCCCCTCCAGTGCATAAAATGCCATAGATCACAGAACTATACAGATCCCCACCCCTAAAGTATATATATTCTTGTTTCTTATGATAAGACACATTCAGTGACACCAACCTGGGAGTCCCCTGGGATGTGTCGGGGCCATGCCTCACCCACTTCACTTTGTAAAAGGCCCAATATCTCAGAAATCATTCAGATCCCCATCCCTAAACCATATATATTCTTGTTCCACATGATAAGACACATTCAGTGTCACCAACCTGGAGGTCCCCTGGGATGTGCCTGGGTCATGCCCCCCCCCCCCCTCCACTTTTGAAAGGCCCAATATCTCAGAAACCATTCAGATCCCCACCCTTAAACCATATATATTCTTGTTCCTTATGATAAGACACATTCAGTGATACCAACCTTGGGGTCTCTAGGGGGTGCGCTGGGGCCATACCCCACACTTCCACTTCATAAAATGCCATATATCTCAGAAACCATTCAGATCCCCACCCCATAACTATATATATTCTTGTTTCTTATGATAAGACACATTCAGTGACACCAATCTGGGGGTCCCCTAGGATGTGCAGGGGCCATGCCCCACCCCCATAAAAGGTCTAATATCTCAGAAACCGTTCAGATCCCCACTCCTAAACCATATAAATTCTTGTTCCTTATGATAAGACGCATTCAGTGACACCAACTTGTGTGTCCCCTGGGATGTGCCCGGGCCATGTCCCACCCCCTCCACTTTGTAAAAGGCCAAATATCTCAGAAACTATTTAGATCCCCACCCCTAAACCATATTTAATCTTGTTCCTTATGATAAGACACGTTCAATGCTACCAACCTAGGGGGCTCCCAGGGTGCACTTGGGCCATGCCCCACCCCTCCACTTCATAAAAAGACATATATCTCAGAAACTGTTCAGATCCCCACCCCTAAACCATCCTTATGATAAGACACATTCAGTGATACAAACCTTGGGGTCTCTAGGGGGTGCGCTTGGGCCATACCCCACCCTTCCACTTCATAAAATGCCATATATCCCAGAAACCATTCAGATCCCCACCCCATAACTACAGTAGAACTTCGATGGCTCGAACACCGATGGCTCGTTTACCATGGATGTGTCGAACCCATTCTTGAGCCCCTAGCGAAATCCTCTACATAAGAAATAGTGGGGGGGGGGGGGGGGGGGTTAATTAAGGAGATTTTAGTCTTTTATCTTGCAAATGTATGCTGTGTGTACTCATTAGAATCGCCTCGATGAGGCGATTCTAATGAGTACACACAGCATACATTTTCATTATAGAACACCGAAAAGATATCTAAAAGTATCTCGTTATGCCTCCTGACAGTTACCTCAGTGGCTCGAACTACATGTACACCTGTCTCGAACAGATTTTCGAGGTCCCAAAGGTGTTCGAGCCATTGAAGTTCGACTGTATATATATTCTTGTTTCTTATGATAAGACACATTCAGTGACACCAATCTGGGGGTCCCCTAGGATGTGCAGGGGCCATGCCCCACCCCCTCCACTTCATAAAAGGCCCAATATCTCAGGAAACCGTTCAGATCCCCACCCCTAAACCATATATATTCTTGTTTATTATAATAAGACGCATTCAGTGATACCAACCTAAGGGTGTCCCGGGCCGCATGGGGGCTATGCCCCACGCCTCCACTTTGTAAAAGGCCAAATATCTCAGAAACCGTTCAGATCCCCACTCTTAAACCATATAAATTCTTGTTCCTTATGATAAGACGCATTCAGGGACCTCAGGAGAGTTATGCTGTCCAATGACAGGTGTTGTTAAATGAGGATTTTTGGGGTGAGGTAGCCCATGGGCGGGGGCATCTGTGTCCTATTGACACATTTCTAGTTCTTTTGTTAAGACGCATTCAGTGACACAAACCTACTGGGGGTCCTCTGGGATGTGCCGGGGCCATGCCCCACCCCCTCCACTTTGTAAAAGGCACAATATCTCAGAAACCGTTCAGATCCCCACCCTTAAACCAAATATATTCTTGTTTCTTATGATAAGATACATTCCAGTGATACCAATCTAGGGATCTTCCCAGGTGGGCCGGGGCCATGCCCCACCCCTTTCACTTAATATAAAAGGCGATATATCTCGTAAACCTTTCAGATCCCCACCCCAAAACCATATATATTCTTGTTCCTTATTATAAGATGCATTCAGTGATAATCATACCAACCTAGGGGTCTCCCAGGGTGCGCCGGGGCCATGCCCCACCCCTCCACTTCATAAAAGGCGATATATCTCACCCCACCCCAAAACCATATATAACTCTTGTTTCTTATGATAAGACGCATTCAGTGACACCAACTTGTGTGTCCCCTGGGATGTGCCTGGGCCATGTCCCACCCCCTCCACTTTGTAAAAGGCCAAATATCTCAGAGACTATTTAGATCCCCACCCCTAAACCATATATAACATTGTTCCTTATGATAAGACACGTTCAATGCTACCAACCTAGGGGGGCTCCCAGGGTGCACTTGGGCCATGCCCCACCCCTCCACTTCATAAAAAGACATATATCTCAGAAACTGTTCAGATTCCCACCCCTAATGCATGTATATTTGTGTTCCTTATGATAAGACTCATTCAGACACAACCTGGGGAGTCTTTGTGCTAGGGTAACGTGTCAATGCCATGGCCCACCCCTCTACTTCATAAAAAGCCATATATATCTCAGACACCATTAAGATCCCCACCTCATAATAATATATATTATTGTTCCTTGTGATTAGACACATTCAGTCACACCAACTAGGTGGTTCACAGGGGTCATTCCTCTCGTCTTCACTTCATAAGAGGGCCTCATATCTGAGAAACATTTCAGATCCCCACTCGTAAACAATATATTTTCTTGGTCCTAGTGATAAGACACATTCAAGGACAACAATCTTGGATTTCCTGGGTCTCCCAGCGTCATGCTCCAACCCCTCCACAGCTTAAAAGGCCTTATATCTCAGGAACTGTACACATCCATACCCCATAACCATATATATTCTTGTTCCTTATGATAAGACACATTCAGTGATACCAACCTGTGCTCTGTTGGGTCCATGTCCCTCCACTTCATAAAAGGCCTAATATTTCAGATACATGGCCCCCGCCCATCGGGGCTTTACAAAATACATGGGCTGCATGATGCTTCCACGCAGAGTTGAAACCGACCTGCAAACAAGTACTGGTAAACCGCTTAGAGGATCTAAGCCTGCCCAGGCAAAGCAGTGCGAGTTGGCCCGTCCATGCTTATAAACCCTATTGGTTTCATTGGGCGGCAGGGCTTGAGATGTCATTTCATCTCAATGTTGGGTAAAAGTCCCACAAAATTGGAAGCAACGTCTCCAAAATGACCTTTACAGTGTTGACGGGGACGTTAAACCTCAAATCAAACAAACAAATATTTCAGATACAGAGTCCACATGGAATGGGGTTCATTTGGGAGACTTTATAATCACTAAATTGAAACCATACATGTCTGCCAGTGGTCAGTGCCCGCCTGAGCTCTGGCGAGCATAGTGGCCCATGGGCCTCATGTTTATTTATTTATTTTAGCCACAGCATGGAGTTACATCTTGTGGAGTTCCACCCATTTATGCCTTAAGTGTATTGAACACTTTAACAGTTCATTTTCATATTTTATAATTATTCAGATGAAAAATTTTCATTTGTATGAAAAAAGTTTAATACTTCACTTTAATATTCTATAATTATTTCATTTTTATTTATGGATTCATGTTTTTTATCAGAGATATATATACTACAAATATATATATCCAATACCTTAGCTGGCTGTCAATAGCGAATTCGCTATTGACAGCCGGCTGTCAATAGCGAATTCGCTATCGACAGCCGGCTGTCAATAGCCACTTCCTAAAAGGCACTTTTAGGTCTGGTGATAGCCAGCTGTCAATAGACCTAAAAGTCTGGTGCCAGCCGGCTGTCAGCAGACACTTCCTAAAACGAAAGTTACGTAAAAACTTATTTTATGTATAACGGTATCTCAAGCCATTGACATGGGTCATTCACGAAATAAAAAGATGTTCGTAAATTAAAAACGGATTTAGGATAAATGAATTTCGGTAATGAAAGTAAAATATCATTCTTTCCTTTTCGAGGCATTATTTCAATGAAAACGGGTATATTTTTTCTCTCAAAATGTCTGAATATTGTTAGCATTTTAAGTTCTGCCAATACATTTGAATAGCGATGGCCGTTTCAATTGACGGCCAGTACTTTGCGCATGCGCAGGGATCATCCTTGGCCCAGGAAGCAGGGAGAAGTGACTTCTCCCCACCAGCACTGACAGGGCGAAATGAGGGACAAGAGGGAGAAGTAGGGCTCGAGAAAAACGACTAAATTACGGAAATTGCAGTGATTTTTTTAGGCGTGCGTCCTGCGTCCTGTACGCATAATTTCGCCAGAGGACGCATAAAAATATCGTCGGCGGGTCCTGGGACGCATAAAAATTCTCGGATGAATGCTTGTTTATGAACTCTTACTTTCGTTTTCGGAATGCAAAAACGGTGTTTAAGTACAATATTTGATAAAACCCAGACGTCTGATATGGATTAAAACTGTTTGATAATTTATAACGGTTCAATTATGACACTATTGTTAATCCCTGTCATATAATTTCCACCCTGCGGTGCGTGTCGATAAGGTGTGAAAATATGGTCAACTTATGTCTCTAGTTTGCGTTTATTCCCCAATCATAAAATTTAATCCGCAATCAATGTGAAACTTATTTAATTGCTCCTAAGACGAGTTGCTACGACTATTCTACTATCTCGTGAATGGTTATGTTTTGGCGCCAAATAGCAGACGCTTGGCGAGAAAAGTTGAACTCTTTAATTTGTGTTAACACATCTATATGTTGTTGTTGGTTATTGACACGGAGCTTACGGAAATCGCTGTTTTCCACAACCGTTTTGCTATCGAGAATTTTTTTACCTTTACCGTTTCCAAACAATTTTTATGAAAGAGATACGCCCCATTAAGATAAAACAATAGACATGTGTGCGGTTGCTGGGGTCCGATGACGTCATTTACCGATCGCGTGCAGAAAAAAACTAGCGGTGGTGTGTGGGCCGCAGTTTGGATGCCGGAATTCGATGTTGGCATTGAACTTGCTTGTTTATTTCGTTTAAAATCAGAGTTTTAGGAGAAATACTCACAAAAATCGGACTTGCTTAGTAATGGAGATGGTTATATTACTCATGTGTAAGTAAAATTGAGTGGACAATTAAACGTTATTTATGTCGGGAATTGTAAAAGGATAGAGCATAACATGAGATGCATCGTATTTTCAGCTGACAAAAGTAAAAATAAAATGGTCCAAAAATAATTTGGGTGGGTTACCCGTACCCTGAACTTGGGCCTGTAATTTGAGGGAAAAACTGCGGGTAATACACGCCTGAATATGGTACAGACATGTTAAGTTTTGAAAATAAAAATGAGGGAGAAAGCGCGTTCTAGGAGGATTGGCGAGTGCCAAAGGCGCGAAGTCTTGGTGGCAAGCTCTCAGGAAAGGCTAGAAAATGGTGCATTCTGAGAGCTTTTTGAACATTTTTTGTTTATTCTTTACACTCCTGTTCATGGATAAATAACTAATAAATATTTTTAAAATCATTTCCTTGGGAAGATGCCAACAAACTAACACCTAGCCATACCAGTGCCCCACTCCCCGCCCACCCCAGGTGTATAATGCTACAGCACAAGAGGATACCATATCATTTGTGCCTAGATCGGTCATAACAAAAGTAGCCCAATTGATTCTTTATTCCAAGGGCCATCAAATAACCAAAGTTTCAGAAGTGTAGCTCCAATAGTTTAGAAGATATGGCAAAGTAATACTTTTTGACCTTTGACCTTGGGGTCATGTTGAGGTCGAGGTCACACCAACAGTAGCCCAATATAGTCTATATTCCAAGGCCATCGAATAAGCAAAGTTTCAGAAGTGTAACTCCAATAGTTTAGGAGTTATGTCAAAGTCATACTTTTTTATCTTTGACCTTAGGGTCATGTTGAGGTCAAGGTCATGCCAAAAGTAGCCCAATTCATTCTATATTCCATGGGCCATTCAGTAACCAAAAAAGTTGCAAATAACATTCTAACTGATAAACAAAGTTTCAGATGTGTAACTCCTATAGTTTAGAAGATATGCCAAAGTCATACTTTTTGACCTTTGACCTTGGGGTTATGTTGAGATCCATCAATAGCATTCCAATTTTTCTATATTCCAACGGCCATCCAATAACCAAAGTTTCAGAAGTGTAACTCGGATAGTTTTGAAGATATGGCAAAGTCATACTTTTTTTACCTTTACCCTTGGGGTCAGGTTGAGGTCAAGGTCACAACAAAAGTAGCCCAACTGATTCTATATTCTAAGGGCCATCGAATAACCAAAGTTTCAGAAGTGTAGCTCCAATAGTTTAGAAGATATGGCAAAATAATACTTTTTGACCTTTGACCTTGGGGTCATGTTGAGGTCACACCAAAAGTAGCAAAATATATTCTATATTCCAGGGGCCATCCAATAAGCAATGTTTCAGAAGTGTAACTTCAATAGTTTGGAGATATGGCAAAGTCATACTTTTTTACCTTTGACCTTGGGGTCATGTTGAGGTCAAGGTCATGTCAAAAGTAGCCCAATTCATTCTATATTCTAAGGGCCATCCAATAACCAAAAAAGTTGCAAAGAACATTCTAAATGATAAACAAAGTTTCAGATGTGTAACTCCTATAGTTTAGAAGATATGCCAAAGTCATACTTTTTGACCTTTGACCTTGGGGTTATGTTGAGATCCACCAATAGTATTCCAATTTTTTCTATATTCCAAGGGCCATCGAATAACCAAAGTTTCAGAAGTGTAGCTCCAATAGTTTAGAAGATATGGTATAATAATACCTTTTGACCTTTGACCTTGGCATCATGTTGAGGTCGTGGTCACACCAAAATTAGCTCAATATATTCTATATTCCAGGAGCCAAAGTTTCAGAAGTGTAACTCCAATAGTTTAGAAGATATGGCAAAGTCATACTTTTTTACTTTTGACCTTGGGGTCATGTTGAGGTCAAGGTCATGCCAAAAGTAGCCAATTCATTCTACATGTATATTCCAAGGGCCATCCAATAACCAGTTTCGGAAGTGTTACTCCAGTAGTTTAGAAGATATGGCAAAATCGTACTTTTTGACCTTTGACCTTGGGGTCATGTTGAGGTTAAGTAGCCAAATTTATTCCATATGCAAAGGGCCATCCAATAACCAAAGTTTCAGAAGTGTATCTTGAATAGCTTAGGAGATATGGCTAAATCATACTTTTTGACCTTTAACCTTGGGGTCATGTTGAGGTCAAGGTCACGCCAAAAGTAGCCTGGTGCCATCTACATACCATGTACTATCCAGAGGCAAAGTTTGAAAAGTGAACCTTAACCGGTTTCAGAGGAGATCCATTCCATAGAAACGTGACGGACATATGTACACACACATACAGATACACGGACTGAGAGACACTCGACTCTGACATGAAATCGATATACCCGATTTTTTTATCGCAAAAGCCGGTATAATAATCCAAGGTTTTGATCAAGTTTCAAGCACAGCAACTTTATTCCTCACCGACTTTTAAGTGCGGCAATACGGTAGATAATACTGTAGTTGTCACGGTCAATAACGGTACTTTTTCAAGTTCAAATTAATTGCAGACATGTTATAACAGCTTATCCAATTAGTAATTAAAGATACTGTTAGCTGTATAAACTTGACACACATGATTAACACAAGCTGCAGCCGATATACTCAAAAGATCAAAATTGTCAGGTTAGCGAGATAAGAGAATAAAGAATGCAGATTAGTTTATAATTTAATGATCCAGCCACAAGACGCGGACGCCTCTATCCAAAACTTCCACACCTGCTCAACAAGCAAGTTCAAGGCGAACATCAATGATCTCCACCACCAAAATCGCCATGAAATCCACCGCCCACAAACAGCAGCTACCATTTTTCTGCACGCGATCGGAAAATGACGTCATCCCACCCCAGCAACCCGCAAGTGTTTTCTGTTTAGTTGTTTTATTTTATTTTAATGGGGCGTATTGCTTTCATAAAAAATGTTTGCAACCGGTAAAAAAATATTTCCTCGATAACTAAAAGGTTGTGGGTAGAGCTGGATAGGGAACGGTGCCTTGCACAATTCCCGACTTATCTCGGGCAGCTCCGTATCAATCACCAACAACAGCATACAGATGTGTTTACACACATTAAAGCCTTCGATTTTTCCCGCCAATTGTCTGCTATTTTGGCGCCAAAACATAGCCATGCACGACAGTGACGAGACAGTAGAATAGTCTGTTTTTATTATGCATAAATTTACCGTTAGATGTAGCTAAACATCTTATGAGCGATTACATCATTTTCACACTGATTGTGGGTTAAATTTTGTGATTGGGGGATAAATGCAAATTAGAGCCATAACTTAATCTTATTTTCACACCTTGTCGCGCAGAAGATTGTAGGCTTATCGAGAGCACCGGAGGCTTGTGTTTACAGTGTAATAATAGAATAAACTGATCCTTGACAAATACGGTCGGCGTTTATAACACGATTCGGTTAACTAACATGGTCTGTTGGTTTAAGGAATTTACTTTCATTTTTGCAATCACATCAAGAAGCGACTGTTTTCATTTGTTAATGCCCATCTGCAGGTGTGGAACCGTGTTTTAATCCCCAATTATACTGGACAGTGCATTAATTATTATCAGTTGTACTCACGGATTAACTCGGATTTTTCCGCTGGTTTGCACACACAAAAATACAAGCGTAGCTTTTCAAAAATTTGCCCCAAAACGGTATTTTCATTTTTCCGGGAGTTTTATCCTGAATTTCGTGAGGCGTGAGAAAAGTTATTTTTTCGGGAGTCTCCCGCGATTTTCGGGAGACTTAACATGTCTGATGGTATATACACAAGTTTAAATAAAACTGAAAACGGGCAATGATCAGGAATTGCTACAATCCAGAATTCATGCATTCCAGACTACAAAACTTACTCTAGGGTGCAAAAGAAGGTTTCACAATGAGTCCTGGGTTGGATGCATGGTTTGGGTCTGGGATGCATTAATTCTGGACCCAGCGGGTCCCAGGACTCATACTGGCAAATTTGTAAAAAAATCACTGAAATTGTCAAGCCGAATTTTCGGTAATTTCCGTAAATATCGTTGTTTATTTGCAATTTAGAAATACAGTGTGCTGGTGTGTTATCGTTCCGAATTACATACCAATGTTGCTGTTGCACTTGCTGAATGATTATGCACATCGGTATCTCGATTATAGCAGCAATAATCAGACATCAGATACTTATCTACTTTCATTTTCTCCCGCTCACTTAGTCACTGAAGGGCGCTTAAGGGAAACAACCAATTTAATCTCACCTCGAGGTTATGAGTCATGTTTGTGCAGTCGGGCGGGAGTTTCGATCTGCGCGACCGTGATATGTCGGCAAGTTGCTGCAGGTGCAATGGGGCATTTTTTTTATATGTTCTTTTCATCTATCATATCCTATTCCCTTTTTTCTAGTTCCCATCTTAGCGCCTGATCGGGACTTGACATCACGGTTTTTATTTGTTAAGGTAATCCTGTTAACCCATTTAGTACCAGAAACCCCAACACGGGTACCCTGGCAAACAGTGCAGGCCCAGATCAGATACCGCAGAACGCGGTGTCTGATCAGGGCCTCCACTGTTTGCTAAAAGTTCAGTTATTAACTTATTTTCCAAATAAATTTTCATGAAAACATAACCTGACACCCATAAATTTTGAATTGAACTCCTGCTATATTTAAGGAGGAAGACTCCATTTGGTAAAAAAGGGTTAAAGTCGAACAGATATCTATCTTTTATTGATATGTAAAATGAGACGCACGTTTTTCATGCGTCAATCATATTGCCAAGATCAAAAAGACCGATCGTCTCATGCTACGCGGACAAGTCTGATTACTCAAAGTCTAAGTGGCCATGAAATAAGATCAAAGATGCCGATCTGGACTGACCCGATTCACCTATTTACATAATTAACTGATCTGACAACTTGTGCTCAACGCTATAGGTGGTCAGTTTCTGACTCGAGCAATTAACACATGAAGTTGGATTATTAATTATCGGATTATCAATAGGTGTTTTTGTTATCAATTTTGTGCCTTTATTGATGGATATAACTTCGCATTTGAAAAGCCGATCCTGGAGACAAAGAGAAAAAAAGTTGGAAAAAACAGGGCGAAGTCAACTTCTCTTTTCCAGGCTGGTTAGGCGAAGTTCTTCAACTTCGGGCGAAGAAGTCGCCCGAATCGCCCCCTCGGCTGATCCCTGATGCGCAAGAATGACGTCATAAACGGAATTCCTAAAACCTCCTATTTCTTCAAACCCCTATGGGCGGGGACCGGTCAGTCTGAAAGCCCCAAGACACCACATGACACCCCAAGACACACACATTTATTATTTATTTCTTTCCATAATAGTGTTAGAAGTCTTTTCAATACCTAAACGTATTTAATAAACCAAATTAAGGCGCTTTTTACGTCCTAAACAGTTACAGAATGCACTGTTTATACACTTGTAGCTATCATCGAAGGCAATTCGGCAATGTAATAAACACCCCAAGACACTTATATATGGCCTTTGTTGTTAATTGCCATACCATCTAAGACATTTATAGCACGAACAGTTAAAACCAGCACAATACTAAGAAATTATAGAGATAATTAGGTATTCTCTGTTCAATATTCTGGAGTTTGGGATTTATCAAATAATTGGTCAAAAACAAAAAGTTCAAAACCAAAGCCTTGTACAGTGATTTTTTTACAAATTTGTCATTATGAGTCCCGGGACCCACTGGGTCCAGAATTAATGCATCCCAGACCCAAACCATGCATCCAACCCAGGACCCATGGTGAAACCTTCTTTTGCACCCTAGAGTAAATCTTGCATGAATTCTGGATTGTAGAAATTCCTGATCATTGCCCGTTTTCAGTTTTATTTAAACTTGTGTATATAACGTATTAGGGTGTGTATTACCCGCAGTTTTTTTCCCTCAAATTACAAGCCCAAGTTCAGGGTGCGGGTAACCCGCCCGAATTATTTTCGGACCATTTTATGTTTACTTTTGTCAGCTGAAAATACGATGCATCTCAAGTTATGCTCTATCCTTTTACTATTCCCGACATAACGTTTAATTGAATAATTGTCCACTGAATTTTACTTACACATGAGTAATATAACAATCTCCATTACTAAGCAAGCCTGATTTTGTGAGTATTATTCCTAAAACTCTGATTTTAAACAAAATAAACATGCAAGTTCAATGCAAACATCGAATTCCGGCATCCAAACGGCGGCCCACAAACCACTGCACGCGCTCGGTAAATGACGTCATCGGACCCCAGCAGCCCCACACGTGTCTATTGTTTTATCTTAATGGGGCGTATCTCTTCCATTAACAATGTTTGGAAACGGTAAACAAATTCTCGATAGGAAAACGGTTGTGGAAAACAGCGCTTTCCGTAAGCTCCGTGTCAATAACCAACAACAGCATATAGATGTGTTAACACAAATTAAAGCGTTCAACTTTTCTCGCCAAGCGTCTGCTATTTGGCACAAAAACATAACCATTCACGAGATAGTAGAATAGTCGTAGGAGCAATTAAATAATTTTCACATTGATTGCGGATTAAATTTTATGATGGGGGAATAAATGCAAACTAGAGACAGAACTTGACCATATTTTCACACCTTATCGACACGCACCGCAGGGTGGCAATTATATGACAGGGATTAACAATAGTGTCATAATTGAACAGTTATAAATCATCGAACAGTGTATATCCATATCAGACGTCTGCGGCGTCTGAGGTGTCTGATCTGGGACTGCAGTGTTTGCCGATGTCCCCAAAAAGGGCCGCGGGCATATGTGGGTTAATAAATAAATAACAGTGGTGAACAGGTAAAGTTTTTTTCAACATTTTAATATAAAATACATGCTTTCTGGTGATACTCGCACGCACGTGCATTTTCTCGCCTTTTGAAGACGATCGCGAGTTCCGTTGTTATTGATTATTGGACTGCACAGGTAGAATCGGTTTACCGTAGAACTACGACGCCTCTGAGGACTGGGTTTTATCAAATATTGTACTTAAACACCGTTTAAAGCAGCGTACATTCATCCGAGAATTTTTATGCGTCCCTGGACCCGCCGACGATATTTTTATGCGTCCTCTGGCGAAATTATGCGTACAGGACGCAGGACGCACGCCTAAAAAAATCACTGCTTGTATCGCCATTGTATATGCTTTGTTTTATATCCTCATGGGCTTTATAGCCTTCTGGACTAGTTCAATAAAATTTCTTCTTCTTCTTCTTAGGACACATTTTATCATTGCCTATTTTCCCCCTTTGTTTTGTTCGTAATTAGTAAAAAAAAATGTCAAGTAACCCATTCATCTATTTGTTCCGCTCTTAGGATAGAAGGTACCGAATATATAATTTAATTATCACATTTATGCCCGTCAATTACTTCTAGCTGATATCCATGCATGCAAACGGCCACTTGTTTACTGATTACGTTATTGTTCGCTTAATCCTTTTTAATTGATAATACTGTTCACACCTAATGAATAGACACAAGTGTGTCTCTGCAAAGATACTGGTGTATGAATCTTCCTGGTGTATGAATGTCATGTGACGTGTCACCAGTAATAATTCTGATTCTGAATTCTGATGACACAGCAAAGTGTTGGCGACCGATAGAATATTAAATCTTTAATGTTATTTCTAATGTTTTATTTTCTTACTTTACTTTTTACAGTATTGAAAATTATACCTCATAAATAAATAAATACTAAATAAAAATAAATAAAATTTTCTGATTAAAAATGTTATATTTTTGCATATTTCTACTCCAAACATAGATTGTGGGCACTCATTAGGGCGCCAAGGTGGTTCTAATGAGTAACCACAACTTATGTCTTAGAGGGAGGCCTTCATGCGGACTGAACAGATTATTTGTCCAAATCCCGACGGAAGTGGGGCGGGGATTAATTGTAACCATGGTGGAGTTCGTTTCGCTGAACGTTCCGGGGCGGTTCTTCTGCCGTGGTTAATTTTTGTTATTGCTTGTCGTTGAGTATGTGTCGCTTATATTATTTTGTTTTGGCTAGCCAATTGCATGATGGCCATTTTGAGGGAAAGTAACTGTCCTTTTGGCTTTTCGCTAGTGATGTTTCCATTAGGGTCCAGATGTTTCATGTCTGTGTTTCTTTCCCTTGGTGTCTCTAATGGGAGCTGTGTGTTAATTGTGTGGATTCCTGATCATTGCCTTCACTTCTATCAGAGCAGGGATAAGGAAAATAATGTATAACACTGTAAAATAGAAGGCCTGTTTAAAACAATGTGTATATATCTGTATATACTGATATCTGTATATGTAGTCCAACAAGTTAGACGTATGCATGCACTCATTTATAGATTTGTTTTTTTTATAGATGTGCATGCGACGTCTAACACGGGGCTTATACAAGTTCATATAGCACTTTTAAAAATTTCACTTAGCATGTATACCCATTGTTTTGTAAGTCCAATTTATGCCTTAGATTGTAAAAAGTCGAAATCTGTGATAAAAATGCTGTCGAACCTTTGGTGATGTAAGAATATTCCTTATTAAAACAAACCATCACTTGACTGACAGAAGTCCACCACCATTGTTTTGAAATAATTGTCATGTGACTTTGGATACGACTAAAAGTTGGAATTGGATTTTTTCTTCAACGGTTTTTTTTTTCTTTCATGTGACGCAACAACTGGGAATATAAATATCGGAACACCACAGCAAGGGAAACAGGTGGCTGGGGTTTGTAAAGCGGAAAGCAGAAATGAAGCAGTAAAAGAGAAGTGGCATACAAAACGTTGATACACCTCAGTAGTTTAGTTGGATCTATGACGAAACATAGAACGACAAAACATAGAAAAGCAAAAACATAGAAAAGACAAAACATAGAAAGACATAACATAGAAATAAAACATCGAAAAAACATCGAAAAAAGATCGAAATAACATCGAAAAAGTTCAGAAATATCGAAAATTTTATTCTATCCATTTTTCGACAACAATACTTTTTTTTTTATTGTAAACGTACACGTATCTCGGGAATTTTGAGGTTGCGGACAGGTAGCTTGAGTTCATGGATGGCATGGCGGACAGAGTCGTGTGGTAGGAATGCAAGTGCCGTAAACATATGTACTTTCAAGCTGTAATCAAGGTCGTCAATGTACTTAGTTCGAAGGCCGAGTTCAGAAATTTTGCGCCAGTTAGCCTGTCCAAAATGAAAAAGCAGCATTCAATACTGAGCTGAGGAAACAAAAATCTCATCGAACTATAAGCCGCGGTTTCAAAGTCTGATCTAAATGTTTGGATTTCGGTGCTCATTCCAAGGGATTCCATTTTGTCTTTTATAAATTTAAACACAGTTGTGTATGTTTCACTGCTTCTCTTTGGTAACATACAGAAAACCATTGGAAAAATGGTTCCTAGATATTCTCCGTGAATAGTGTATAACTGTTTAAAGGAAGCCATCTAACGCCAGTTGTGGCTTTCATTTCTGCGTGGTCAAAATTTCCATTTCGATTGAAAATAACGGGCTGTATCAAAAGCATGGAAAATAAACGTGAACACAATTTATTTAATATATTTCAAAAGAAATACAAAAGAAGTACAACAATGGCCCCGTAAAGAGTCATCAAAATTTTCTCGACCGGTGCTTAACTGAAACTTACTGATCGGTTGACTTGATCGAATGAGCGAATGTTCAATGGCGTGTAGCAATTGCCAAGCGGTCAGGTAATTGCCGTTTTTCACACTTATTGTTCTATTATTGGTCGTTCTATTATTTGTCGATCTATTAAATGTCGCGTCTATGTCTTGACTTATCTATTTTGTGTCGCTTCTCTCTTTTGTCTTTCTATGTTTTGTCGTACACCGGTTTAGTTACTCGCCACTAAGAATAGTATAATTATAATTGAAATGACCCAAAGAAGAACTGCTAGTTTGGTGGAAGGGGATTAAATACTCCCCATATGATAGTGCATCTAACATGCTATGCGAGATCATTGCCAGGGATGACCAACCAAAAAATATTCCTTTCATTATTGTCTTTTAAAAATAATACATAATAATGTTGTCATGAAAAAAAATCCACCATGCTTTTTGACACCCAGATGTTCACTCTGCATATGCTCCCTGTTTTGTTTTGGCAGATGCAGATGCACACTGATGCAAAGTATCAGCAGCACTCATTTATCGATTATCAACAGATCTTTGGGACAGATTATTTAATCTCCAACAATTTTTCTTTTATCCTTCCACTGACTGCGCAAATGCACATGAAACTCGAAGGAGGGTACTGAGAGAGAGAGAGAAAGAGAGAGAGAGAAGCATCATAAAAATATACATGTTATACAACATCGAACATCACTGCATTAGCCTGAACCTAAAAAAATGAATGATTTTCGGATCTTGTGTGTCCCGAGAAAATTAATATTTTTCCGACAATAAATTGCGAGTAAGGCAATTATCATTCTTACTTTGGCAGTGTTGACTTAGAAGAAACAGGTTAGGTGCATGGCTGTTGCACGCTGGTATGTATGTTTGCAGAACGAGAGAGGATAAAACGTTACCTTTTATATACATCACTAACAAGAAAGGACCCAGCACTGAACCTTGCAGTTTCTTTTTCACCTGAATTAAACGGCCCTACTTTACTATAAAATTTGAAGGCAGTGTTCTTTTGTAGGGATGGCAGGGATGAATAGATTTTATGTGGCCACAATTCTAGCTCTTGACACAAAAAATGTATTAACACTGAGCTCTGCTTGGGATAAGACGATCTACAGATTGTGGCATGTTTTAGACTAGGTGCAAAGAAATAGAAGTGATGGCCGCAGTTATAAAATAGAAGTGGCGGCAATGATCAGGAATCGATACAATTAACCCACAGCTCCCATCAGAGCCTTTAAAATTGGTTCTTGAGATGAAATCTCAAAATAAATTTCTGCTGTATAAAACTAAGTTTATAGAAGAAAAAGCCCAAGCCCACCTTAAAAGTGTAATTGTAGTGAGGAACTTTACTTCACTTGTGTCTTTTTATTTTGGATGGCCATATGACCATTTTGTTGGAAAGTAACTGTCCTTATGACCTTCCTTTGTTTAGGTTTCCATTATGGTCTGGTCGCTTGGTGTTTGTGTTTCTTTCCCTTTGGTGTCTTTGATGGGTGGAGTAAGTTAATTGTATCGATTCCTGATCTTTGTTTTACTTCTACTTTAACCTGAAACAAAGGGAAGAAAGAAAAGAAGCGAAGTCAACCTGAAACAAAGGGAAGAAAGAAAAGAAGCGAAGTCAAACAAGAAATGTTGAACCTCGCTGGGAATTGAATAGGGCACAAGAAGGTGACCCTGCATGAATGGAAACGGGTGAAAATCCACTACCCATTCCATTCCTTCATGATGAGAAAAGCAGCCTTTCACAGCTTAACATACACACAGACTCAATAGTTTTCAGAAAAAAAAAAATACCATTTTAATAGTGGGCAAATGCTTTTAGTGACACTACTGAAGGGGGGAAGGAAACAATGATTGGTGGGGTTTGTCAGTTTGTCACAGATCCAGAAGAGAAAGCCAAGCCTCTTCAACTATGGCTTAGGAAACATGTTTTAGTTTAAACAGAACTATAAATAATGATCAAAATATTTGTTATCCAAAACTTTCCCGGAAAATTTATCTCCTTTATTCTAACTGTGATAGAGATTGTCTCAAGTGAAGAAAGAAATTGAAATTAGAAAAGTACGTCAAACTAATAATTTATTTTCAAAAGCACAACATTGGTTCCTTAAGGGACGCTCATGTATTACCAACTTCTAGAACTAATGAGGGAATTGACAGAAGCCCTTGACGCAAACGAAGACATCAGTATAATTTATTAAGAAGGCCTTTGGCAAAATGCCACATAAAAGATTGTTGACTGGGGATATGGTACTTAATTGAATAAAAGAATTTCTGTCGGGTAGAACCCCAAAAGTTGTTATCAACGGCAAATACTCTAAAATGGCAAAAGTCACTAGTGGTATCCTGCAGGGAAGTGTCCTGGGTCCTATTCTATATCTACTTTTCATAAATGACCTTCCCGACGTTGTTATTGCATGTATGAAGCTCTTTGCTGATGATGCTAAAATACTTGGGAAACTCAATTAGACAGACAGAATATGTTCAGACAAGTATTAACAATGCTTTTGATTGGGCAAAAACTTGGAAAGGAATGTGAACTTGGAATGTGAACTATCACCTCAAGAAGTGTAAGTACCTACACATCCGAAACCACAATTACCATTATGAATATAAAATGGAAACTGACCAAGAGTCAAAATCAGCTGAAACAGTAACCACAGAAAAGGACTTGTGTGTTATTATGCAAACTTCTTTGAAGTTCACAGAACATATCAATAATAAGGTAAATAAAGCAAACTGAAATGTGGGATTAATCTGTCGAACCTTTACATACATAGACACGGAAATATTTTTGAATCTGTACAAATCTCTTGTGAGACCTCACCTCGAATATTCCAAAACCATTTGGTCGCCGATGTTTTAAAAAAGATAAAACATATTATCGAAAATGTTCAGCGCCGAGCCACCCAACTAGTAAAAACAAAAAGCGGACAGCATCTGAGTTATCCGGAAAAATTAAAGACACCAGGATTTCCATCCCTGAGATATAGAAGAGACAGAGCCGGTTTAATTCAGTTGTACAAAATATAGCACAAAATAGACAGAGTTGACAAGAACAACGTATTTATTATTCATACACAAGCATCAACTCCTGGACAAATTTTAAAGGTCACATTTAAAAGTACGGGCAGATCCTTTCAAAAATCATAGCGTTGATATTTGGAATTCTCTTACTGAGGACATGGTAAACGCACCCTACTAAAATGCCTTTCATATATCGTGTCATTGATAACTTGAATTCCCTAAATGTGGACATGGTAAAAGCACCCTCCTAAAATACCTTTCAAATAAGTTCTGAACGGCTGAATCGCTTTTGGCAGCAACGCCCATCTAAGATCAGTCCATCCTGCTATGCAGCCGGACCAGCTAACAGAATGCATCATCAGAGGCCAGTGTATCTGTTAACATGTCGACCTAGATCCACAGGAATATCAGGCATATAATGGTCACACCAATGCAGTAATGAGAGTCAACATTTTAGAGGACCGTTCCCTTATAAGTGTAAGAAGCCTCGATTTTTTTCTTTTCTGGTTGCCTGCATATTTTTTTATTTAACAAGCCGAAATCTCCTGCCCCATTTTCTTGCCAAACAACCTAATATATCAATATCCATTTGGTTTCAATTTGCCTTTCTTATTTAACTATAGTAAACACGGTCTCATTACAGAATCATTGTCAGTTGAAATATCACTGATGTACGAAGAGAACAACAATGGACCAAGAACGGTACCTTGTATAACACCAGACTTAATTGGAGCCTAACTTGAAGGTTAACCATTAACAACAGCTCGTTTTCTGTAGCAAAGAAAGGAATCTATCCATTTTATAGTATTGTCGTCAGAGAAGTAAACAAATGGCGTGGTGCATACCAAGGCATAACAAAATAATTTGTTTTTAAGTTGTTTAGTAGTTCAGTTGATGCGGGTGTTGGTCGTGGTCGTGTCAAAAAATTGTAAATGTGCCCACCTATGCTTCTTTGTCTGATATTTCTAGTCAATCATTAATCACCACTGTGAAAACATTAACGTTCAAGGGCCTTGTATTCTTGTTCTCAACCACGCACCAAGCTCTCGCATGAAGAGAAAAGAATTAAGTGGGGGAAATGCCTATTAAGATTTGTAAAGTAGAAGTGAAGACCATGATAACCTTTTAATACATTATCATTGGTTTTAAAAGAAAAAAGAATCTCAATATCCCTTTATTAACTTGAGTTTGTCACCGAGCTATTCTGTTTCACTCTCCACATACTTATTCTTTTTTTTTCAATGCTATCCGTCTTGTTCGTTCGAAAAATAAAAAGAAAAGTATTCCGGTTTTTGCTTTTACCGATGACGTCATTTGACTTCTTTGACCCTGGCTGAGAAGTAAACAAATGGCGTGGTGCATAATACCGGGACGGAATATTGCCTGATTAAAGTTTTAATTTAGTGACTTTTTGAATATTTCATGTTGAGATGAGGAGTTAAAGCATTACTTATGTAAGTTACATAGGCAGTTTGTTATGACAACGTTTTAAATGCTCTCAAAGTAATCAGAAAGTGCTGCGCTAGTTTGTCTAGCGGTCCTCACGAAAAGAAAATGGCGTAATCCTTATGAGAGTTCGCGTTCCGAAGAATAACAAAAACATAAATATCGGCATATAAATGTAAAATATGAATGTCTGGAACGCAGAACTCTCATGTATGGGAGTACTGTATATGCTGATATCAGGTATTCTAAACGTGGCCAAATGTAAATCTTTTCGCGAAAATCGCTTCAATTATATCATAATATATATAAAAGAATAATAAATGTGTAATAATAAAGGTGTCTTGGGGTGTCTTATGGTGTCTTGGGGCTTTCAGACCGACCCGGCGGGGACGGTGATGGTGCCCTTGTCTATATTATCATAGGATAGTATATCTTTCCTCTCAAAAATCTTGAAACTGGCCCCTGTGGGCAAAAACATTTACTTGCCCGGTGGGCAAGTGGAAAATTTTGGGATTTATTAGTCCCTTCTTCTTATACTGCGATCTGTCACATTTGACCATTACTCGCAGGTGTACATTACATACACTCCAGGTTGCAGGGTTGAAAGCCTACACAGTAATCATGTTATTATGGTAGGGGTCTTTAACCTGCACAGGAGAGGACTCTTCCTGCACAGGGGGGCCTCCAGTTAACATCCCGATCCAAAGGATGGTGCACATTTCGGCATTCATCCCTGCAAATGATGCCAATGGAGCGTTCGGCCACCGAAATAATCACAGCCTCCGGGGATCGAACCGGGGCCTCTATCATCAGAGGCAAATGCACTAACCACGCTATCACGCTCCTCCCTTGCAATTACTGAAGCATTTAGCTTAAAAATAAACATTAAATCGAAAAGCAGGAAATAAAAATCATACCTTGACCAAGAGCCGCAAATAGATGTCATCGCTCTTTGGGGCTGTTCGGTGTACCTTCCGCTTATGTCTATGGGAGATGTCAATCCCCTAAAATATAAACGGAAAATAATTAGAAAAGATTAAGGTTTATGGGTGTTGCATAAACTTCATATTTAACAGTCAAAGTAACGGGCTGTTGGTCGATTTTTCTACCCAAACTTTATTCAACACACACCATTTTCGACTTAGATTAAAAAGAGGAAATTGCACTTGGCTGGTTCCCCAATTACAGGAAACGCATCAAGCATGACCGAAATACCGACCAGACCCCCGAAGACGTATGAAAAGGAAGGAAAAAAAAAAGAAAAAAAAGATTTAAGATAAAGAAATTTTCTTTAACGTCACATATCCGAAGCAAATAACACAAGCTCTTCTTGCGACAAAACAAAGTACTTACCTGCCTTCATTTAACTTCCTAGGGGTAACAAGACGTTTCGCCCCCAAGACGTCCCCGCCCCCCCCCCACCTTGAGAGAGAGAGAAAGAATATGTATGCTGAATGACAATGTAAATCATGTATTATGAGAAGTGCGTATTACCTTTTTTATCCATACCGTTAATCAATCAACTCTATGAGAGAGAGAGAGAGAGAGAGAGAGAGAGAGACAGAGAGAGAGAGAGAGAGACAGAGAGAAGAACAACATGTACTTTGAATGGAAATGTTAATAAGGATTCATGATAAGTATTACCTGTTTTGATCAATACCATCAATCACATTGTTTATTTGGTTTGACTCATATGACACATTAATCACGCAATTAATGTGATTAATGATGAGGTGTGAAAACATGTGCTCTTTGTAAAGTTAAATGTTTATTTGGTTTGTCTCAAATGACTCATTAATCACGCAATTAATGCGATTAATGATAAGGTTTGAAAACTCGTGCTCTTTGCAAAGTTAAACATCTTTAATTATCTCTTTAACACCTTAGCTAGTTTTGTTTTAAATTGTTTTGTTCTTTCGATAACAGTGCCGGCGAGCAACGGCTATTATAAATAGTGAGGACGAAAACGCGTGCTCTATGAAAAATTCTTTTTACATATAAATTTATTTATTTATAGTTTGTTTTTAGGCATTTAATGTTTTCTGATCACACAAATTACCCATGACGCTCGACTTTCTTGATTATTTTTTTATTTATTTATTACCGGTACTGATTTAATATTTAGTCTGTTGTGCTTTCTAGGTCGAAATAAATATCAGTCAAGCAACGTTCGTATTTATTTATTTGTGTTGGTGTATTCCATCTTTCTGTTTATTTTTTGCGTGTTAATTGTACTCTGTTTTTGTTATTACATTTTTTTTCAGACCAGACAAAGTACCCGTGAAGCTTTATATTGCAAACATAGGTTGCGGATGCTTGTTACAGCCGCTATATTGAGGCGGTTCTAACGAGTACCCGTAACCTTTATATTTGAATGTAAATAAGAAAAAAAATAATGACACCCCCGTAAACCCCAAAATTGAATGAAAAGTAGAAGTAAAACAAAGATCAGGAATTGATACAATTAACTTACTCCACCCATAAAAGACACCAAAGGGAAAGAAATACAAACATTAAGCGACCAGACCATAATGGAAACCTAAACAAAGGAAGGCCATAAGGACAGTTACTTTCCCACAAAATGACCATATGGCCATCCAAAATTAAAAGACACAAGTGATACAGACAGTAAGTAACAAACAACAACATAAATAAATCGCCACAGAAGAGCCGCATTGGAACGGTCAGTGGAAGATTTCCACTGGGGGGCTTAAATCGATTTTACGTGGCCACAATCCTCGCCCTTACTTCCGTCGCGATTTAGACAAATAATTTGTTCAGTCCGCATGAAGGCCTCCTAACTCATCAGTGCAACATCTCCGTGAACACAAAAATCAAAGAACCACAGAGGTGAGACAACGGTGAGGACCCGACAGCAAGAAACCACTGAAATGCTGGAGCAAAAGAAAACCAACAGTTAGACTCCGATGAGCCCGACCAGAGACAGAGCATCAGGCACCAACCAACATTACCTTGAATTAGATCTCTCTAATTCTCAATAAGCCTTTACGTTGGAGCCGTCATAGAATCTGAGGCCTGACCCACTGGCGTGCAATTAAAGAGGGAAGCAAAGTTGCCAACCGTGATTGGGTTAACTACCATGCATGCAGTCTGTCGTATAATATCCATGTTGTACCCAATCTTTTTATATCGAAGAATGATTTTACGAAATTGGGCGCTGAAGTCATTGCGGTTATATATTTTTCTGAATTTATATACTAAGTCACCATAAAATTCGGGTTCCGATAGACCTTGTTGCAGAAGAGATTTAAGTCCAATATTGACTTTTGAAATTAAATCAGAATGGCGTCTATAAAATTTTGAAAAGGCTTTGCGTAGTTTATGGTACCGATAACCCTGATTAAGAAGTTTAGCCGTTAATAATTTATTACGAGTGTTGAAGTCAGTTACATGACTACACACTCTAGCAAATCGAATTAATTGCGAAATATAAACGCCATATGATGGCGCACGAGGAACATCACTATCCCAAAAAGGAAAATTTCCAATCTCAAAATCAAAGTCATCGCGTTTATCATAAATTTTGCACGAAACAAATCCATCTACAATAGATAGATGTAAATCCAAAAAACGGGGCCTCGGTATCAGAAGAATTTGCTTTATTTAACTGAAGTTCTACGGGGTAAATCTGACTGATCAAACCATCAAAATAGGTATTATCAATATTTAATAAATCATCTAAATATCTAGAAGTGGAGCTATAAGCTTCAATAATTTCAGATTGGTTATCAATGGAAAGCGACAAAATGAAGTCTCTTTCATAACAATACAAGAACAGATCCGCCACAAGAGGTGCGCAATTAGTACCCATCGGAATTCCCACAATTTGTCTAAATAACTTAGTACCGAATCAAATATAGATATTGTCAAGTAGAAAGGTGAGGGCATCACACACTTTCTCACATGACCAAAGTGTATAATTCTTATGCTCTTTAGAAGTGAAATAAAAATCAAAAATGAGTTCCTTTAAGAGCAATGAAAACATTCATAAGAAAGAAGATGGGTCATACTACGTAGTTTCGGCTAATAAAGCCCCACCAGTGACCCTGTAATGATCCGGCAAAGAAAGCCAGAGGAAATATACTGCAATTTTGCGACTTTCGAATAGGCAGTAGATTCAAAGACTGATATAAATCAAAATGGGGTCCAAATAATTAAAAACCTGTCTAGAATATGAGTCTAAACCAATAATTTATTTCTGATTTCTCAGAATATTCACGCTGAACTCAACGGACCAAAAGTAAAATATAAACTGCACTATGGTTGATGTACGGGGAGGCGTTTTACGGCCGCCACACGGCACAACACCAGCTGCAGTGTAGGCAAATAAAAATAAAAAATGAGTTCCTTTAAGAGCAATGAAAACATTCATAAGAAAGAAGATGGGTCATACTACGTAGTTTCGGCTAATAAAGCCTCATCAGTGACCCTGTAATGATCCGGCAAAGAAAGCCAGAGGAAACATACTGCAATTTTGCGACTTTCGAATAGGCAGTAGATTCAAAGACTGATATAAATCAAAATGGGGTCCAAATAATTAAAAACCTGTCTAGAATATGAGTCTAAACCAATAATTTATTTCTGATTTCTTAGAATATTCACGCTGATCTCAAAGGACCAAAAGTAAAATATAAACTGCACTATGGTTGATGTACGGGGAGACGTTTTACGGCCGCCACACGGCACAACACCAGCTGCAGTGAAGGCAAACAAAAATCAAAAATGAGTTCCTTTAAGAGCAATGAAAACATTCATAAGAAAGAAGATGGGTCATACTACGTAGTTTATGCATTTCTGACATTACATGCAAGATAGAGAGAATCTTCTCTGTGAAAAGCCCATTCAATTAAATCATTAAGCTTTTCTTTTATAAGATTATGAGGAAGTGTAGTGTAAAGAGCGGAAAATCGTAAGTAGACAGACTAGAAGCACGAAAATGTCTGGATTTCAATTTATTTAAAACCTCATTCGAATTTTTTATAGACCAAAACAGATTTCTTCCTGATCTTTCAAAGACTTTATCACACTATTTAATTACATGCGTTTTAATAGCAGTAAGACAGGAAGTTAATAATTTAGAAAGTTCAGTGGTAGTGCAAGAGCTAGAATTTGCAATAAACCGTGCTTTGTAAGGTCTTTTATGAAGTTTTGGTAACCAGTATAGCGTAGGAACCTTGTCTTGGCCTTCGTTAACACACACAGCAAACTTGGTGGCTGAAAGACAAACATGTTTATCTACTATAGCTCTCTCTTCAGCTAAAGGCTGAAGTTCATAGGCCTTAGTACCACCAAGCTCCTGCTTAAGCGTGTTAACATAGTGGAGCCGTCACGCAACGACGACGTTGTTAGCGGCCTTGTCTGCAGGGGCCAAAACAAACTTCTTATGAAATTCTTGAATACCTAGTTTAAGATGACGAAAAGACGTCTTGGGCTTAGGAGGTAATAAGTTAGTATTTTGGGAATAGTAAGAAATGCGTTTATTCACTAGTTTTAAAATGCTAAGTTTCCAGTCCTTAAGGGCTTTATGCTCAACATACTCTCGCTTACACCATCGATTACAGAATTCATTCAAGGAAGCAGCGATTTCATCTCTACATTTACTGAAATCAATTTTAGAAGGAAACCGATATTTCGGAAGAAACAATGAATCCAGTAACAGACGAAAAATTGACCATTTTCCTTGATCGTTAATGTTATTGTCGAAATATTTCCTTATGTTAGCATGTCTATGCAATATAATGTGATTGTTTACAATGATTAAAATTGTTTTAAGAAAAGAAGCTTTATAATTTCAGTTGCCCCCGCCCATCGGGGATTGAAGAAATAGATTATGTTGCATTTCGCCCCAAATCATTTCCCATTGTATAAATATTTATGAATAGAAAGAGAGGGAGAGAACATGTAGTTTGAAAGTTTGAATCGAAATGTTAATTAGGATTGATGATAAGTATTACCTGTTTTTATCAATACCATCAATCACATTGTTTATTTGGTTTGACTCAATTGACTCATTAATCACGCAGTTAATGCGATTAAAGATGAGGTGTGAAACGCGTGCTCTTTGCAAAGTTAAACATCTTTAATGATCTCTTTAGCACCTAAATCAGTTTTGTTTTAAATTGGTCGGTTGGTTCGTTAACAGTGTCGGCGGGCAACGATTCATGGGGCGGATGAAAACGCGTGCCCTTTGAAAAATGTATTGTCTTTTATCTCTTTATATCTTTTTTCACACTATAAATTTATTTATTTATAATTAGTTTTGTTCATTGTATAGCGTTTTAGGCATTTACTGTTTTCTGATCACACAAATTGCTCATGCCGCTAGCCTTTCTTGATTATTTATTTATTTATTTATTTATTTATTACCAGTACTCATTTATGTTGGTGCTTTCCTTCTTTCTATTTTTTTCTTTCTTTCTTTTTTTTTATTTTTGTTAATAATACTCTGTTTTTGTTATTACATTCTTTTTCAGACCAGACAGTACCCTTGAAGCTTTATATTGCAAACATAGTTTGTGGATGCTCGCTACAGCTGTCATATTGAGGCGGTTCTAACGATCGAGTACCTATGTCTTTGAATGTAAATAAGAAAAAAAATAATGAACACACCCGCAAACCCCAAAATGGAATAAAACAATGAATCCAGCAACAGACGAGAAATTAAGTGACCACTTTTCCTTGAACTTAAATCTTATTGTCGAAACACTTCCTTACGTTAACATGAATATGCAATAATATGTGATATTTTTTACAATGATGAAAATTATTTGAAGAAAACAACTTCAATAATTTTAGTGTAACAAGTCCTAGTCACAGCTCTCCGAATGGCCATTTTTAGGGCACGGTGCAGGCCGGTAACTAAGAATAAGTTATCCTTAGGCTGACATGACAGGGCGATGGTGCAACTTAAATATTTGCCTCTTCTCAACTCTGTCCTATAAAAGATGAATAAAAGTTCTGCAGTGGAAATGAATTGTCTCTGGTCGGGCTCATCGGAGTCTAACTGTTGGTTTTCTTTTGCTCCAGCATTTCAGTGGTTTCTTGCTGTCGAGTCCTCACCGTTGTCTCACCTCTGTGGTTCTTTGATTTCTGTGTTCACGGAGATGTTGCACTGATGAGTTAGGAGGCCTTCATGCGGACTGAACAAATTATTTGTCTAAATCGCGACGGAAGTAAGGGCGAGGATTGTGGCCACGTAAAATCGATTTAAGCCCCCCAGTGGAAATCTTCCACTGACCGTTCCAAGGCGGCTCTTCTGTGGCGATTTATTTATGTTGTTGTTTGTTACTTACTGTGTGTGTCGCTTGTGTCTTTTAATTTTGGATGGCCATATGGCCATTTTGTGGGAAAGTAACTGTCCATATGGCCTTCCTTTGTTTAGGTTTCCATTATGGTCTGGTCGCTTAATGTTTGTATTTCTTTCCCTTTGGTGTCTTTTATGGATGGAGTAAGTTAATTGTATCAATTCCTGATCTTTGTTTTACTTCTACTTTAACTTGGAAAGTGGGCGAAACGACTAGTGGGGCGAAACGACCAGGGGCGAAACGACTAGGGGGGAAACGACCTGGGAGGAAACGTCTTGGGAGCGAAACGACTAGGGGAGGAAATGGGTGCACACTAATGTCCGGGAGTGTCCGGAAAATGGGGGTAGTGGTGCGTTATTCCTATTATCTCCACTTCGGGTGTTCAGAAATTAATAAAATTAGTATCAAATAAAGTTTTAAGTTCCAGTCTAAACGATTAAAAAAAATAATTTTCTTTTTTAACATTTTAGGGGTCCATTTTTTAAGTTAATTTATCCGGGAAATTCTCGGATTGTGTCCTGGATGTTGGGGCTAGTGGTGCGTTATCCTTAACATCTCCATTCGGGTGATCAGAAATAAATAAAATTAGTATCAAATAAAATTTTAAGCTCCATTTAAAAAGAGTATTAAAATAATTTTCATTTTTAACATTTTAACATTTTAGGGGAATATTTTTTAAGTTAGTTTGTTTGGGAAATTAGCGGATCGTGTTCTGGATTTTGGGGTAGTTGTGCATTTTCATAATATCTCGATTTGTGAAGATCACTTATTGATAACAATTGTATCTGTTAAAATTTTAAGCTCAATTCTAAAATAATATTTAAAAAAATCTTTTTATACACCTCATTGAGGCAGTTCTAATGGATTGTGTCCAGGATGTTGGGAGTATTGGTTAGACTCTCTAAGCGGTTTACCAGTACTTCTGTGTGGGTCGGTTTCAGCTCTGCATGGAAGTTATAAAGTTCTGTACATAATGTTAGCAGGTTGATCACTTCAAAAATATGCCCCTTCAAGACTATTTCACTCATTTGGAGCAAAATGCTCATCAGAGGCAAAAAAGACAGACTAACAAAAAACATCTGACCTTCCATTGCAGAACATTGTACGACAAATATGTCTCGAGCCAGGCTCGAAAATTAGTCTACATGTATATGTCACTATACTGGTAAAGTAGAAGTAAAACAAAGATCAGGAATTGATACAATTAACTTACTCCATCCATAAAAGACACCAAAGGGAAAGAAATACAAACATTAAGTGACCAGACCATAATGGAAACCTAAACAAAGGAAGGCCATATGGACAGTACTTTCCCACAAAATGGCCATATGACCATCCAAAATTAAAAGACACAAGTGATACTCACAGTAAGTAACAAACAACAACATAAATAAATCGCCACAGAAGAGCCGCCTTGGAACGGTCAGTGGAAGATTTCCACTGGGGGGGCTTAAATCGATTTTACGTGGCCACAATCCTCGCCCTTACTTCCGTCGCGATTTAGACAAATAATTTGTTCAGTCCGCATGAATGCCTCCTAACTCATCAGTGCAACATCTCCGTGAACACAGAAATCAAAGAACCACAGAGGTGAGACAACGGTGAGGACTCGACAGCAAGAAACCACTGAAATGCTGGAGCAAAAGAAAACCAACAGTTAGACTCCGATGAGCCCGACCAGAGACAGAGCATCAGGCACCAACCAACATTATCTCTTTAATTTTCAATAAGCCTTTACGTTGGAGCCGTCATAGAATCTGAGGCCTGACCCACCGGCGTGCAATTAAAGAGGGAAGCAAAGTTGCCAACCGTGATTGGGTTAACTACCATGCATGCAGTCTGTCGTATAATATCCATGTTGTACCCAATCTTTTTATATCGAAGAATGATTTTACGAAATTGGGTGCTGAAGTCATTGCGGTTATATATTTTTCTGAATTTATATACTAAGTCACCATAAAATTCGGGTTCCGATAGACCTTGTTGCAGAAGAGATTTAAGTCCAATATTGAATTTTGAAATTAAATCAGAATGGCGTCTATAAAATTTTGAAAAGGCTTTGCGTAGTTTATGGTACCGATAACCCTGATTAAGAAGTTTAGCCGTTAATAATTTATTACGAGTGTTGAAGTCAGTTACATGACTACACACTCTAGCAAATCGAATTAATTGCGAAATATAAACGCCATAGGATGGCGCACGAGGAACATCACCATCCAAAAAAGGAAAATTTACAATCTCAAAATCAAAGTCATCGCGTTTATCATAAATTTTGCACGAAACAAATCCATCTACAATAGATAGATGTAAATCCAAAAACGGGGCCTCGGTATCAGAAGAATTTGCTTTATTTAACTGAAGTTCTAGGGGGTAAATCTGACTGATCAAACCATCAAAATAGGTATTATCAATATTTAATAAATCATCTAAATATCTAGAAGTAGAGCTAAAAGCTTCAATAATTTCAGATTGGTTATCAATGGAAAGCGACAAAATGAAGTCTCTTTCATAACAATACAAGAACAGATCAGCCACAAGAGGTGCGCAATTAGTACCCATCGGAATACCCACAATTTGTCTAAATAACTTAGTACCCAATCTAATATAAATATTGTCAAGTAGAAAGGTGAGGGCATCACACACTTTCTGACATGACCAAAGTGTATAATTCTTATGCTCTTTAGAAGTGAAAAATGCATTTCTGACATTACATGCAAGATAGAGAGAATCTTCTATGTGAAAAGCCCATTCAATTAAATCATTAAGCTTTTCTTTTATAAGATTATGAGGAAGTGTAGTGTAAAGAGTGGAAAAATCGTAGGTAGACAGACTAGAAGCACGAAACTGTCTAGATTTCAATTTATTTAAAGTAGAAGTAAAACAAAGATCAGGAATTGATACAATTAACTTACTCCATCCATAAAAGACACCAAAGGGAAAGAAATACAAACATTAAGCGACCAGACCATAATGGAAACCTAAACAAAGGAAGGCCATATGGACAGTTACTTTCCCACAAAATGGCCATATGGCCATCCAAAATTAAAAGACACAAGTGATACACACAGTAAGTAACAAACAACAACATAAATAAATCGCCACAGAAGAGCCGCCTTGGAACGGTCAGTGGAAGATTTCCACTGGGGGGCTTAAATCGATTTTACGTGGCCACAATCCTCGCCCTTACTTCCGTCGCGATTTAGACAAATAATTTGTTCAGTCCGCATGAAGGCCTCCTAACTCATCAGTGCAACATCTCCGTGAACACAGAAATCAAAGAACACCAGAGGTGAGACAACGGTGAGGACTCGACAGCAAGAAACCACTGAAATGCTGGAGCAAAAGAAAACCAACAGTTAGACTCCGATGAGCCCGACCAGAGACAGAGCATCAGGCACCAACCAACATTATCTCTTTAATTTTCAATAAGCCTTTACGTTGGAGCCGTCATAGAATCTGAGGCCTGACCCACCGGCGTGCAATTAAAACCTCATTCGAATTTTTTATAGACCAAAACAGATTTCTTCCTGATCTTTCAAAGACTTTATCACAATATTTAATTACATGCGTTTTAATAGCAGTAAGACAGGAAGTTAATAATTTAGAAAGTTCAGTGGAAGTGCAAGAAATAGAATTTGCAATAAACCGTGCTTTAGGCCTCAGATTCTATGACGGCTCCAACGTAAAGGCTTATTGAAAATTAGAGAGATAATGTTGGTTGGTGCCAGATGGTTTGTCTCTGGTCGGGCTCATCGGAGTCTAACTGTTGGTTTTCTTTTGCTCCAGCATTTCAGTGGTTTCTTGCTGTCGAGTCCTCACCGTTGTCTCACCTCTGTGGTTCTTTGATTTTTGTGTTCACGGAGATGTTGCACTGATGAGTTAGGAGGCCTTCATGCGGACTGAACAAATTATTTGTCTAAATCGCGACGGAAGTAAGGGCGAGGATTGTGGCCACTAAAAATCGATTTAAGCCCCCCAGTGGAAATCTTCCACTGACCGTTCCAATGCGGCTCTTCTGTGGCGATTTATTTTTGTTGTTGTTTGTTACTTACTGTATGTATCACTTGTGTCTTTTAATTTTGGATGGCCATATGGCCATTTTGTGGGAAAGTAACTGTCCATATGGCCTTCCTTTGTTTAGGTTTCCATTATGGTCTGGTCGCTTAATGTTTGTATTTCTTTCCCTTTGGTGTCTTTTATGGATGGAGTAAGTTAATTGTATCAATTCCTGATCTTTGTTTTACTTCTACTTTGTAAGGTCTTTTATGAAGTTTTGGTAACCAGTATAGCGTAGGAACCTTGTCTTGGCCTTCGTTAACACACACAGCAAACTTGGTGGCTGAAAGACAAACATGTTTATCTACTATAGCTCTCTCTTCAGCCAAAGGTTGAAGTTCATAGGCCTTAGTACCACCAAGCTCCTGCTTAAGCGTGTTAACATAGTGGAGCCGTCACACAACGACGACGTTGTTAGCGGCCTTGTCTGCAGGGGCCAAAACAAACTTCTTATGAAATTCTTGAATAGTTTAAGATGACGTAAAGACGTCTTGGGCTTAGGAGGTAATAAGTTAGTATTTTGAGAATAGAAAGAAATGCGTTTATTCACTAGTCTTAAAATGCTAAGTTTCCAGTCCTTTAGGGCTTTATACTCAACATACTCTCGCTTACACCATCGATTACCGAATTCATTCAAGGAAGCAGCGATTTCATCTCTACATTTACTGAAATCAATTTTAGAAGGAAACCGATATTTCGGTCCTTTAGAAATTATATTCCTTATCCTAGAATCAGGAATAATTTTCAAATTGCCAGTAATTACATGACCAGCAGCAGGATAGCAATACTTTGAGTTTTTACAATCACATGAATCAGGAGTATTAGTATCAATATCAAGATCTGAAACAAGTTTATTGAAATTAAAAATGATAGATCTAACAGGTTTGTTATATTTATAGCAAATTATAGGTGTTTCAGTATTTTGAAAATAAGCAGGAATGGAAGAAAGCACCGATCTCTCACGGAAGATACTGGGCAAATCTATAAAATCCATACCCTTATTAATGAAGGATATTTTGAAGAAATGACGTTTATGATTAATTTCAGAATCAATGTAAGGACGGAGAGTATGCTGAGTATAGCCTCTAGTTAAGAGAGCCGCATCATATAACTGATGAGAACTATCGTAGAATTTATTCGCCTCGGTGTCCAGAAGACGTAAAACAGAAACGGGTAATGAACTTAAAAATGAAAGCATAGAGTGGCGTCCATGATTTAATAATATAATTGACAGTCGCTTCAGTCTAGTATTGTTTCGTTTAAACGCATGTGATTTACGTTTAAAGTTACCATTTTTCCTGGTGCCGTGTAGATCTAGTTCTGCGTTTTCGACATTCCAGGAGTGAGAAAATATCAAAGTCCGGCATTCTGGAAATATTACCCTCATGATAAATGTTGTCATTAAATCCCAGTGGGAAAGGGGTCTGTAAAAATTTAATCCATTTCAGTTCAGCTTCATGTCTTTTGATTATTTTGAATCTAGATGTAGAATTTGCATCGTAATAAAGTTTTTCCACTGGTTGTATAATAATGTTATTTACAGAATGACCTGTACGTCGAAAGTGACGGTACAAGAAAGTGTCAGTTTTCTTAGGCTTACTCATTCTACGATAATGCTCGTTCAATCTAGTTTTAAGCATGCGGTTAGTTTGACCGACGTACTGCATATTACAGTTTGCAGCACGTCAAGTAATTAGATAAATTAAATCTGTAGACTGTCATGTCAAGTCAGACATATTAACTACAGAGAAGCGTCTACCGTTTACAGATGAAGTAACGGTAGACGCAGTGCTTAAATGCGAACAACATCTGCACCTCTTGGCATTGCACTTAGAAATACTAGGATACACTTCTTTTCCAAGGATTAGTATATTTTCGAAGGATGGGTGATTTGAGAGGAGATAGTCTTATACGAAGACTACTCCCAAAAACATTGGTATTGCCTGCTCCTTTGAGATTAACTGAAGTTACAGAAGACAAATTTAAGGGTCTAACCAATACCGAAGGCAACATAGTATTAAAGTTCTTAATAGAATGGGGAATCCGTACAGAAGAAGCAGAGTGTAACCTAAGGGGTGATATTGATATTTTAAATGTATTTGTAATACTCATTTTGGATAATAAGGTTGTGATACCGTCAAAACTAAAGCGATGTTCATACCGGTTATTAAATAAATAAAATTACTGAAGACCAGTATTAATGAGCATGTAAGCTAACTGCTTTCAGGAGTGGTACCCAGCTATATTCACCAAGCCCCGAGGTACAAAATGTCCTCGCATAATTTGACCGTCTCCGTTAACACTATATAGGTCATTTTGAAGATGTCGCTTCCAATGTACTCAGTTTTTATTCAGTGAAGGATTCTGTATGCCCTGTATTTGTGACTAGTTACATATTTTGAGGCTCTCGCCCATAGTGGTATACAGTGTACACTGAAAATCCTTTTCCGACGGAGCTACATGTACTTATATTATTGATTATAGATAAAGCTCAGAAGCAAGCTCCAGCAATATATATCAACAATCACAGTTTTTGTGTTTGTATTGGAGTTTAATGGCCCAGACAACACTGTTTTAGGTCATTTGTGAGCTGGTAAGTTTACCTATCATCACTTTTTCCTGGGCAGGCCTATATGTAACCTGTTAACCAGAAGAGTGCACATTCTTAAGCCAGAAATTGACAACTGCCCTTCTTGAAGAAATGACCGTAGAAAATATTTCATGATCAATCTTTTACTCGACAATGAGATGAAATGCACATTCTTTCGCCAGAAATTGACAACTGCCCTTCTTGAAGAAATGACCGCAGAAAATATTCCTTGATCAATATCCATGAAAGAATGTTGCCTACCTTGGCAGGTATCGAACCCGCATCCTCCTGATCACCAGACGCGCACCGAACTGAGCTACCGAGGCGGGCAACAATCACAGTTAAGCTTAAACCTAAACCCAAATTTTCCATGTGGGATAATTTCTTTAATACTAAAAATGAATATGGTGGGTAATTGCCAGAATTGACAGATAGATAGACCTTGTGATAAAGGCTCTCCCTAATTTTTTCATTAAAAGCGAAAATGACACAATGTTATGAAACACCTTGACCCTGGTGCTGCATCACGACATGTTCATGTACCCCACCCACTTTTATTACGAAAGAGGGAAAATCACTTGATTCAAATGCACCTTTTTTTTTACTCCTGGTTTCAAAGATAGGTCTATGCATATGATATATGCGACAGGCTTCTCGGGCAGAAAAGTGTATGGTGTTTTATGCTTGTTTCATGATAGATCGTCTGACCCCCTTCCATTAATTCTCACAAGTGTCTTTTACACTGAATTTTTGTTAGAAGTAATGTCAAATGAGCGTTTGTCCCAAAATAGTAGACATATTAATAAAGAGGCCAAAGCAGCGATCTCTCAACATGTTGAAACATCGCCGACATCCTGTTCATCCTCGCTTGAAAAGAAGTTGCTATCTTCCTCACTTTCCTCATTCCTGGCACTAGTATTGTGGTTGTTTGTTATCGGATTATATTGATATGGCCGAAAGGTAAAATCTTCATTTATTTCTATTTCTGATGCGTTGTCTAAATCGCTATCAACTTCAAAAACCATCCCGACGCAATGGCCCATAGCTAATAAATGACTGTAAACAGAAATGACCGGCTACAACTGTGACGTCATTTCCGGTAAGGGGAATGCACTCGCAAAGGGAGATAACCGAAGTAACACTGTATGACCGCAGTTTAATTAATTGCTTAATTAATTAATGAGTAAGCATTTTTCTACTTTTTTTTTCTTTGAACATCACTGTTTATACAAAGTCCTACCGAAATCCAACAAAAACCAGACCGTGATAATTGACCTTTAATATATTGACTTGTGAAAACGAAAGAAAGAATGCACACCCCTTGTAAATCCTACTTTTCTCTGTATAAATTTGGATTTACATGGGTTTTCATTACATGGCTTTCAATGATCTCACACATGTTGCTGCTCACAACACGGACACTGCCATTGATTTGATGATGAATTCAAACCTAAACATATTCTATGAAACCAAATTTTGCATTTACGATTATCACAGCAAATCATGCTATCAATACACTCAGGCATTTTGCAGAAGCACCAGACTTGACTTTTTTACGATTTTACAAGTGAAGGAATAAAGTTTACGCTTGCCTGTATCTTTTTCTTTCGGACCCGCTGACATTTTTCCATTTTCCAAACATTCAACTAAATGCTGTCTCATTTTTGACACGTCGTTTATTATTCTAGTGTTAAATGAGTCCGGAGCAAAACAAAACTTTCTCTTTGTGATTTTCTATAAAATAAAGTCATGTTTTGTGCAGTCATTAGAATCGCCTCAGTGAGGCGTTTATAATGAGCACACGACATACATTATTTGATACTAATTTCATTAATTTCTGACGATCCGAAGTGGAGATATTAGAGATAGGGCACCACTACCCACAACACCCAGGACACAATCCGGGAATTTCCCGGACAAATCAACTTAAAAAACGGACCCCTAAAATATTAAAAATGAAAAATGATTTTTAATAATCTTTTATTTGATACCAATTCTATTAATTTCTGACCACCCGAAGTTGAGATATAAGGGTTAACGCACCACTACCCCAACATCCAGGTCACAATCAAGAAATTATTTTTCATTTTTAACATTTTAAGGGTCCCTTTCTAAAGTTAATTAAACTTCAGAAATGGACCCTTAAAATGTTAAAAATGAAAAATAATTTTTATAATATTTTAGAATGGAGCTTAAAATTTTATTCGGTATTTAGGTAGACCCCGGGAAATGGCGGGGTAGTGGTGCGTTGTCCCTAATATCTCCACTTCGGGTGGTCAGATATTAATAAAATTAGTACCAAATAAAATTTTAAGCTCCATTCTAAAATATTATAAAAATTATTTTTCATTTTTAACATTTTAAGGGTCCATTTCTGAAGTTTAATTAACTTTAGAAAGGGACCCTTAAAAGGGTCTACCTAAATACCGCAAAGACGGGCAAAGTACGCAAAGACGGGCAAAGACACGCAAAGACGCACAAAAGACAGGCAAAGACGGCCAAAGACAGGCAAAGACTCACAAAGACATTTAAATTTGGCAAAGACACATAAAAATATACTGAAAGACCCCATCCCAGACCCCTTACCCCCATAATGCATAGTCACCATCATAAAAGGCACAAGTGCGCAAAGACTATGAGGATGAGATAATGACAATGACAATGACAATGACAATGGATTTATTACCAATTAAGGGCCCCTAAAGGACATATAATCAAAGGAGAAAATCTCCCTACTATGATTGAATATGATTAGAACAAAGCAACACAAAAATCAATACCTTACAACCTCATTATAACACTGCTCGTTACACCATTAGTTTTTTGGATAACATTATTTCAGAATAAGTCCCAAATACATGTATGCATACATAATACAGGAGATTGACAATAATGGTCAACCTCCTCAATATGATCTAAACATCTTTATCAGGATATGCATTAGTTCAATAAACAAGGTCTCTGCTTTATTCCAACGGCAGTGCTACAAAGTGGTTGCCAAAGAAGACATAATCCTATGCATAATCAGCTCTATACACCACAACCTCGTTATAACACGATTCATTATAACACGGTTTTGGATAAAACACGGTTTCAAGATGGATCCCAAAAATGTGTATATTACATAGAAAAATGACTATAATTGGTCACCTTTCTATATAATCTATACATTCTTGTTTGTAATAACACGGTTTCTGTTTTGGACCCCATTAATAGTGCCACAAAGAGGTTCTGGTGTATATATGATATATGTTTGCCTCACATGAGGCACTGCTCAGAATGACTAGTTATGAATAAGGAAGGCTTCATATATGAATTTCGAAAGCTCAAATGTAATAAACTTATCAGTATTAGACAGAAGCCAATAAATAAACATAGTTTATGCTTTATCCCAACAGCGGTGCTACAAAGAAAACATAATCAACTTCCTCAATATGATCTTAACATCTTTATCAGGATATGCATTAGTTCAATAAACAAGGTCTCTGCTTTATCCCAACGGCAGTGCTACAAAGTGGTTGCCAAAGAAGACATAATCCTAGCTATAATCAGCTCTACACACCACAACCTCGTTATAACATGATTCATTATAACACAGTTTTGGATATAACAAGGTTTCAAGATGGATCCCAAAAATGTATACATTGCATAGAAAAATGACCATAAATGGTCATTTTTCTATACAATCCATACATTTTTGTTTGGACATAACACGGTTTCTGTTTTGGACCCCATTAATAGTGTTATAAAGAGGTTCTGGTGTGTATACGATATATATTTACCTCACATGAGGCACTGAGAGGATGAGATATAAAGGGATAAGCAAAGACACAAAAATACGTCATGATACGCAAAGACTCCAAACAGAACGCAAAGACATGCATAAAAGCAATAAATAAATATATAGGCAGATATGAAATAGATATAAATGAACAGAAAATAGAAAAAAAATGATTAAGTTTGAAATGCACGCAAAGACACGCAAAGACGCACAAAAGACGGGCAAAGACACACCAAAGACAGGCAAAGACACATAAAAATATGCAAATATTCCCAAAGAGCCCCGTCCTCTCTCTCTCCACCCCTCAACCAATTAATGTTATGCATAGTCATCGAAGATATATATATCATTGAAGACAAAAATGCACGATTCCAATGAGCAGACTCATCATATATTTTCCGGATTAAATAACTTAACCACAAGCATCGAGGTGATTTAAATGAGTGGACACAATAATAAAATAACGAATAAGAAGAACCTTTGAGTCAGAGTACTCATTATAATTGCCTCATCGAGGCGATTCTAATGAGCAGACGCACCATGCATTAGTAGATGAAATAACAACCATAATCATCGAGGTGATTCTAATGAGCAGACAATAATACACTCGCGAGTACGAAGAACTTTTGTGTATAAGTGCTCATAAGA
Source organism: Lucinisca nassula (assembly GCA_963580285.1). NCBI lineage: Eukaryota > Metazoa > Mollusca > Bivalvia > Lucinida > Lucinidae > Lucinisca > Lucinisca nassula. The sequence continues at coordinate 66,778,468 of OY757011.1, read as the reverse complement.
ATCGCCTCATCGAGGATAAAATAACTTAACCATAATCGTCGATGTGGCTCTAATGAGCAGACAAAGCAGTGAAATAAGGTTGTTCGCTCTCGTTATTTCAATGCTTTATCTGCTCATTAGAGTCACATCGACGATTATGGTTAAGATAAAATAACTTAACCATAACCATAGAGGCGATTCTAAAGAGCAGATTCAACAATAAAATAAAGGGTATTCACAACCTATGTTTCATAGTACTCATTAGAGTATTAGTGTAGATATAAAGTGTTCGTTATCCAATTTTCTTTATAAGAACATATCACTTCTTTAAGATAACCTAGGTGTCCGTGCCATGCACAAAGGTGATAATTAAAGAAGCTGGTGTAAACGTTTTCACACCTTTTTAACATGCGAATCGAGATTATGCGTGAATCGATTAATCAGCAATTAAAACCAATCGATTATACAAAACATTGTTAACACCTTTGCTGATGATCTTCAGTCAGATGATTAAAGATGCCCGTGCCTAATTTTTTCATATCTTCTCATATTGCATATTGTTTTAACACGAATTTTATACAAATTACTGTTAACAACTTTACTGATGATCGTTAGCGCAATTATCAAAGACGCTCATATAAATTAGTTTAATATTTTATCATATTGCACCCTTAAACCCCACTTTCATACAGAAAAATTGAGTTTACTTGGGGATTGATTATTTTTCTTATTTCTGCTTCAAACATAGATTTGGTTAGTCGTTATGACCATTTTGCCGAGGCAGTTCTAACGAGTACCCAAAATATATGTTTTGAGAACGAGTATGAAAAGTATAACAATTTTATCTGAAATGTTTCATGGTTATGGTTAAGTTGTTTCATTCGGAAATGTCTGACGAGTCTGCTAATAACAATCGTCCCATGAGGCGATTCTTATGAGCACTCTTATACAAAAGTTATTCGTACTCGTTAGTTTATTATTGTGTCTGCTCATTAGAATCACTTATTTTATCCGGAAAATATATGATGATATTGGGCGTCTTTGCGTGCCTTTCAAACTAAAAAAAAATCTTTTTCATTTCATTTATATACATGTATATTTCATATTTGCCTAAATATTTATTTATTTTTTTGCTTTTGTGTATGTCTTTGTGTCCTATTTGGTGTCTTTGCGTATCTTGGCTTATTTTTGTCTCTTTGTGTATCCCTTTATATCTCATCCTCATAGTCTTTGCGCACTTTAGTCTTTTATGATACTGACTATGCATTATGGGGTTTTGGGGTCTGGGATGGGGTCTTTCAGTATATCTTAATGTGTCTTTGCCCAATTTAAATGTCTTTGCCTGTCTTTGTCCGTCCTTTGCGTGTCTTTGCCTGTCTTTGCGTGTTTTATGCTGTCTTTGCAGTGTTTAGGTAGACCGATTTCCCGGACATTAGTGTTCATTAGTGTTCGCCGAGGAAATGGTTTGGGGGCGAAACGACTCGGATTCTGTCACGTGATGAAACTTTAGTCACATGACCATAAAATGGATGAATGGAGTTGCAATCATGGAAAATATGTCTAAAGACGAAGTCCTTCTCGATGGAGAATTTAGTTTGTTTCCCAATGAAAAATTGCTATATAAATTAGAACTGAGAAAATCTGGAATAACGTATTTCCCTTTGAATGCTAATAATGCGGAAAACAAAAGTTATATGCATTTTGGAAATATAATTGGTTGTAGATGCAGAAAGTCAACAGAACCTAAATATGCAACAAAAGCATATTTTACAGTGTTTGTTTATCCTCTACGGAAAAGATTGTTCAGTGGAAAGTGGGCAAGGCGAGCAGATCACATAACCTTTGGAAGAGACTGTGATAATACATTTGATGATAACCGAAAAGTTGTAGAGCAATGGAGAAGAGTAATAATCCACTTTGCTCATAACTTGCCTCTAAACAGACAAGGTTTGTAGGGTCTCACTATAAAGCGACAAGAAGCGTCAAGAAGCGCCAAGAAGCGTCAAGAAGCGACAAGAAGCGTCATGATCATATTCCATTTGAAATATACATTCCTATATTAGATTTTTTATGAATTCATAAATAAATTAAGTATTTCAAAGGATCAGGTTTGAATAGTACCAGAAATATTACACTTTCTTGTGTAAAATAAAAAATAAAAATCGCGTGCATAACCGCACTGGTTGAGAAAAGGCGACAAGAAAATGTTTCGACTGACAAAGAGAAAATGTTAGATATAAGTCTTGTTTTTCTCAAATTGAAGTCATATATATTTATGTCTCTTTATATGCAATATGCATTAAAGGCATTGAAATGTGTAGAAGACTAACATGCTGCAAGAAGAAAGGCAAACCGCACAAGCATCTTTAGTGGTGAAAAAGCGACATGAAGAAATTACGGTGCGATTTGAGTGCTAGAAAAAGCGACAAGAAGATTTTTCACGGTTGAAGCGATAACAAGAAGCGTCATGTAGTGTATGGAACATATTCTAGTATGTATTTTATGCATTAAATCCGTAGAAGAAGCATCATTGGGTACAAAAGCATGCAAATCGCCCGATAAATTGAGTTCTGAATAAGCGACACGAAACTTCATGAGTACATGAAAAAGCGACAAGAAGGTTAAATGGCGACTACACAAAGATGAAGAACCATCAAAAGCATCTATCCATTCCAGGCATTAAATCGCAAAGTAGATAATCAGCTGGTAAGAAAAAAAAAACAACAAAAAAAAAAACGCACAATAACGTCGAGAGCTTAAACACGGGAGCTAAAAAGGCGACAAGAAAATTCAACGGGGCTATATGAGTCCTCAAAAGGCGACAAGAACTTAGGGGCTGCGCAAAGAAGAACCCAAAGGATTAAATTTAATTATGCATTTCAGGCAGAAGAATGCGAAAAAGACAATCAGTCGGTAAGAAAATAGTCAAACCGACCAATAACCCCATCATCTGAAAAAGCGCCAAGAAGAAATAATGGGTTGATGTGGGTACTGAAAAAAGCGACAAGAAAATTTTACATAGCAACCAAAATCAAACATGAATACAATACATTGTCGGTCCTCGTTAGAGCGGCCTCCGTGATGCGGTTCTTATGAGTGCCCACAAACTATGGTTCTATGGAGAAAAAAAATGTTGGATTTTATGTGTATCCATTACGTGGTTTATGTAAAGTGACATGAGAAAGCGACAAGAAGAAATAACGGGACGGGCGAGTTCTGAAAAAAGCGACAAGATAATTTTGCGGGACGAGCGAAAATTAAAGATGGATAAGATAGAGTGTGTGTGTTCGTTTGAACGGTCTCTCCGAGACTGTGCTAATGAGTTCCCACAAACTATAGTTCTGGGGAGAAAAAAAAAATAAGTTGGATTAATGAATATCCATTACACGGACTTGTTGTCGTGGTTTATGGTAAGTGACATGAAAAAGCGACAAGAAGAAATAACGGGACGAGGCGAGTACTGAAATAAGCAACAAGCGACCAAAAATTAAAGATTAAGGGTGCTCGTTTGAACGGTCTCCGCGAGACTGTGCTAATGAGTACCCAAAAACAATGGTTCTGGGGAGAAAAAAATAAGTTGGATTAATGAATATCAATTGCACGGACTCGTTGACGTGGTTTATGTAATGTGACATGAAAAAGCGACAAGAAGAAATAACGGGACGAGGTGAGTACTGAAAAAAGCGACAAGAAGAAATAACTTGACGATGGGAGTACTGAAGAGTTGGCACATGACGTGTTTGCAACGTCGTATCAACGTCGAAACAACGTCATGAGGTCTCTCTCTCTCTTCCAATACAAGGTTGTGGGTACTCATTATATGCGACTCTATGAGGTTGTTGAAAGAAAGACAAGGTAGAAAGAAAGAAAGTTGGCACATGATGTGTTTTCAACGTCGTATCAACGTCGATAAAACGTAATGACGTTTTCCTCTTACTCTCTCTCTCTCTCTTTCTCTCTCTCACTCTCTCTCTCTCTCTCTTCAAATACAAGATTGTGGGCACTAGTTATAACCGGCTCAATGAGGCTGCTGAAAGAAAGTAAGAAGGAAAGTTGAGCGATGTAATGTTACTGATCTGTTCGGTCGATCGCAATTAACGCTAGTCACAGCCCGCAAGCCATTGAGTTATTCAACTAGAATAGCTTAAAACTGAGTGACAGTAATTAACCAGCGCTTCGGCCTAATTGGCCGAAACTAGCTAGTCTGGCCCAGTAAACATGTAAGCTCCATATTTTCCAGTTATATGGTGTATTCCTTGCTTCCAAAGGATAACCCTTTCTAGAACATATTACAAGTACCCATAACATTTTTTTTATTCGGAAAATCACCGATAACTGCTGTTATTCTTATCCGGTTCCTTTGTAGGATAGAAAAAGAAAGAAATAAGAACAAAATAAAGAAATCTCGTGGGTAGTCATAATCGTCTTACCAAGGATTCTAACGGGTATCCACATGAAAAAGATAGAAAACATGTAGTGGGTCTCATTACAACTTACTCCCACAGGATTCTAATACGTACCCTCAACAAATCCGACCCCCGCCCATTGGGGCTTGAAGAAATAAATGGGCTGCGTGATGCTTTCAGGCAGAGCTTAGCCTATCCAGGCAAAGCGGTGCGAGTCGATCCGTCAGTGCTTATAAACCCTATTGATTTCATTGGGCGACAGGGCTTGAGATGTCATTTCATCTCAATGTCGGGTAAAAAATCCCACAAAATTGGAAGTAACGTCTCCAAAATGACCTATACAGCGTTGACGGGGACGTTAAACCTCAAATCAAACAAACAAACAAAACCCTCAACAATTTTTTTTAGGAAAAAAATGAAATATCTCAAATAAGTGCACTTATTTGTTACTATGTAAGAAAGAGAAAAAAGGGAGGGAAGAAAGAACGAAAGAAAGAAATAAAGAAAATTAAAATAAAGGAAGGAAAAGAAAGAAATCGGCGGTGTTATGAAGAAATACACGCTTATTGATTTTATCAGTTTCATAGCCCGCAAGCCATTGAGTGAAAGTAATTAACGATTTGGGCCGTGATATATTTTCTTGTCGCTTTTTCCTGTAGCGAACAACCAGCAGAAGGTGGAACTTTTCCTTTAACTATAAGGGTCCGAAGTGGATTTTATTTTCCCGAGAAGTATTATAAATGAGCAAATTGAACCAATAACGATATGTGGATCTTTGCATATGTCAGAAATCCAGAAAAAATACGTGTCGAAATCGTCATTTTTTTCTTGACGCTTTCTTGTTTCCAAACACTTGACCGGCACCGTACGTTTTTGTATAATAAAGCCTTAAAAAAAGAATTATTCGTAAATCTTTGTTTCTCTCTATATGAATGCTTATGTATATATATAAATATCTTATGAAATCTATCACATGTAGGCTAGTATCTAGCGAAACAAAAGTTAAAATCCCTTCATGACGCTTTTTCATCAATCGATAAAGCTTGACGACAGGTCCTTATTATAGATCTGATAAGCATTTATGGGCTTTTAAAGGAGCTTGTATGGACACAAAATTACACATTTAAGTTTGCCAATGTCTGGTCTTATATTATTACCAGAAAGATTGAATACAAGTGTTAAAATATGTTCTTGACGCTTTCTTGTCGCTCAATACTTATCTAAGCTTTTCAGAGTCGGGATTGCACAGTTGTTCGGAGCCAATGTTAAGGGCATCTAATGAACTTGTGTTGACAAAAATATACCAGGAAGCATTGAAAATGTTGTAAAAGGTCAAATCTGCCTTAGATGTATATAAAAATGTTTAAAAACGTTCTTGTCGCTTCATGTCGCTTCTTGACGCTTCTTGTCGCTTTATAGTGAGACCGAGGTTTGTATGTTCTATTATTCACAAGAGTTAATTAGCATATAAGTGATATGTTCTCATACCAGTTTTTAGCTCCCACCGCTCCCACCCCCCAGCCCTGTTTGGTAACAAGATGTTTCGCCCCCAAGACGTTTCCCCCCTGGTCGTTTCCCCCCTAGTCATTTCGCCCCCTTTTTGGCCCCTAGTCGTTTCGCCCCCAAACCCAAGTCGTTTCGCCCCCCAAACTATTTTACTATATTTTATATAAACAAAGATTCATATATGAGACAGAGAGAAAGAGAGAGAGAGAACCTGCTCTTTGAATGAAAATGTTAATTAGGAATTATTACCTTTTTTGATCAATACCGTTAATCACATTGTTTATTTGATTTGACACATTAATCACGCAATTAATGCCCTTAATGATAAGGTGTGAAAACATGCGCTCTTTGCAAAGTTAAACGCCTTTAATTATCGCTTAAGCACCTTTACCTGTTTTGTTTTAAATTGGTCGGTTGGTTCGTTAACAGAGTCGGCCAGTAATACATTGTTGAAGATTGCCGCAAATGCCGTCTACGCAACATCGCGTCAACGCCGATGCAACGTAATAAAGTTGCATCGGCGTTGATACGACGTTGCATACACATTGTGTGCCCACTAGGTAATACATGGTTGAGTATTGCCGCAAATGTCGTCTACGCAATGACGCGTCAACGAAGATGCATCGTAATAAATAGAAGTGGAAGCAATGATCAAATCGATTCCTTTCATCAGTGTTCTGTCAGCAATTTGTGTATACTCTGATCAGATTTGCGGCGTCTGACCCAGTAATTCCTGAACTGTAAGCAAATAGTGCAGACCATGATCAGGCAACGCGGTTAGCTTGATAAATTCAAGTACAACTTCTTCCCTGGAACTAAACCCGGTTGGAATTCTTTACCAGCATCTGTTTCTGAGGACCCTGACTTGGTATCCTTCAAGTAGGGACCGTCTACTCTCTTGTTTTAACAGCTAGGTAGGGGCCGGTCTGTAAGTAAAGTCTGAGGGATTTTTGAACCTGTGCCGGTTGGGCGACGCTACTGTAGCCGGAGAGGTCTGGTTTCCAATGATGATTTGAAAAAGCCGGCAGGAATCTTTCCTTTCTATTCTTTCTTGTCCATCCCCTATTTCTCTTTCTTTCCAATATTTCCCACTTTCTCTTTTTCACGCGCCATCAGAGACATACTGTTCAAGTGTGAATGATGTCCCTTAACGAACAGATACAGATACTTAGGCTGACGTGACAGGGCGATGATTCTACTTAAATATTTGCCTCTTCTCACCTCTAATAAAAGTTCAACATTGAAAAATTAGCCTTACAGTGAAAAGTGGGCGAAACGACTAGGGGGACGAAACGACTAGGGGGGCGAAACGACTAGGGGGGAAACGACCAGGGAGGAAACGTCTTGGGGGCGAAACGACTAGGGGGGGAAACGGTTTGGGGGCGAAACGTCCCGGATTCCCCTGTTTGATCCCCAGCAGCAGTGATAAAATATTTCAGTGTCCTTACAAACTCCACTGGCATCAGGCATCATTTGCAGGGATGAATGTCAAAAATTGTACTGACTGTCCTTCGGATCAGGATATTAACAAGAGGCCCCATGCAGGTTAAGGAAGTGACTGAGGTGTGGTACCCGACCTCTGGCTTCCAAGGTTCGCCCTTGTTTTAGTGGTGGTTTACACAAATAATTTGTTCAGGTCAAATGAAGGATTTCTAACTCATCAGTGCAACAACTCCGAGAACATAAAAATCAAACATCATCATCATCAACGGATTTTTTATTAACATGCAGGTACATGGGCAACGTCCACATAAGGCTAAAAAGAGTTTGTTTAGGGTAACCTGACCCTACCTAGAAATTTACTGTGATCCTAATTTTTTTTCACCCTTTTGTCAGAAAAAAAAATTTACCTTGCATATCACCACAGTACCAGAGTTTTGGGTAGTTTTTCAAGAGTATTTTAGCTAAGATTTACATGATTTACATAAACAGGCATCATCTTAGGCTCTTACAGCTCCTTTCATGCTCAGACAGAATAAAAAAAAAATCTTAAAAAAAAAATTGACCCTACCCTACCTAACATTTTTGAAGATGTTATCCTAAACAAACAATTTTTTTTTCTAGGCCTAAGTGGGCCCCTTTCCAGGTAGCTGGCTTGCTGCATGCATGGCAGATCTTACACCAGATCTCCAGGTTTGTCTATCATGAGGATCGATAGCAAGCTTTGATGTCTGTTGGCACCGCCTAACCTTGATTCTGAATTTGTAGCTGCCATGATATGTTTTGACGGTTGTAATTTATAGGACCACCTACCCAAGCCAGCTTTGTTTAGAGATCTAGCAACTACTAGATAGGTTGCTCTCCCGAGGTAAAGAGTCCCATCTGCCCGCATGCAACAGGTTGTACTAGATTACATGTTACTAGTAGCAGGAACGAACCTGACCTGAACAATACAGAGATTAAACAACAATTAGCCTGGGTGGACTATTTCTCGAGAGAACCAATCAGTGGTTTAACAAAAAAATTTCTTGTGGTGTAACAACAGGTCAACTTATCACTGTATTGCGATAGCTTTATGCACCAGTCATTTGTAACCACTGCCCCCCACCTACGGGGAATAGCGGGGTCAATGACTTTTCACAGCCCTGCTAGAAGCCCTGCACTGCGGGAACCTCCTGAATGTCATTGCCCCGCTGTTTATAATAGTTAATTCCACTGGGGTATGTTTGCATAATATCAAAACCCCTGCATTAACCCGGCACTGCGGGGGAACACAGAGGGTAACTACCCCACACATTAGCCTCGCTATCCCCCACCCATCCCCGTAGGTGGGGGGCCGGGGTTACAAATGACTAGTGCTTTAGTTTACTCTTGATAACAATAGGTTGATAGCATATTTTCACATCAGTAACTATCGCGATAGATCGTCTTAATAGTTAACAAAAACAAAACAAATATATATACTTGCAAAAACAATTTTTCACGAAATTGGCCTCGGATGTAGTTGCCAAAACCCAGCTATACAGCCGCTAATGCCTTAAGGTTAAACATGATTTTGAAATCACACTGCCGTCCGCCATATTTGACGAGGTATTGATCAAATGGGATCATTGCGGGGACCCTCTAGGAGCGATTGAGGACAGGTTTAAAAGACAAATTCGCGCCAGTTTTTACACTTGCGAATACAGCAAGTCGACACCTATATAGAAAGTCGTTTAAACTAGAAAACATTTGCATAGTCATCATTGAATTAGGAAAGTATCTCTTGGAGTGATCATGGTGAAGTCCAAATGACACAATGACAGTTATACTTTTTGATGTTAGACCCAAACTCTTCATTCTGGAGTGTGAAAAATAAAACAGGTCCGTCCTTAAGAGCTGTCCTAAAATGCCCTGAGAGGGGACCCAACAATAAACCAAATAGATCAATATCTGGTCATTAAAGACTGCTGAAATCATGCCGTATTTTGCCTTTCTTTATTTTTCACTTTTTGTTACTTGTGTGAATCTTTATGAAAGTAACAACAAGATTAATTTACAAGAGCAAACAGTGTTAATTACCAGAAATAAACTGCATACTTTTTGTACTGCAGTAAATGCTATTCAAATATGACACTCAGACAGTATCCACAGGTGTTAATTTACTCGCTTCAGCACTCACAAAGGTGACCAGCTCTTTACATTAAAGCTGTTTATAGTTAACTCCATAGGCCATTCACTCTAGTAAACATTGTAATGGTTTGTCGGCGAAGACGAAAAACAATACCGTAGGTCTCGGAGGATTTGGGCCATCGGACAGGAGACCGGAAACAAAGGCTCTAAATTGGGTCATCCAGATTTTGCCATTCCCTATTTTGGTCGGTACTGCATCCCCTTTTTGTCAGACCTACCAGTGCCCATCCACAGGTCTCATTAACTCCAAATTTGAGTAATTTACTCCAACTTTTCATTTCTGACACCAACTTTTTGTAAAGCATCAACAGAATAGTATGGTAAAACTACCAACTATTTCTGCAGGACAGCATTTCGACTCTACATGTAATTTTCAAAGTCCTAGTGAGAACCATGCCCTTTCCGCTTAAGCTTTGTTCGCTGATTTTATCTGCCCTTTTTCCGGTGCTGATACTATCTACCCTTTTTTCAGTTAATCATCCGGAACGGGAGGTCTCAAGTTCGATCCCGGGCCGCGACATACCAAAGTCGTTAAAAATGGTACTAGCTGCTCCTCGCTTGGCACTCAGATTTACGGGGTAGAGCTAGGACTGGTCGATCCAGTGTCAGGATAATGTGACTGGGTGTGATATCATGTAATGTGTCTGGGACATGATACTTCAGTGAGGCAGCACCATAAACGTGAGCATTGAGCTCCCTGTCCCAACCAGACACCGTCATGATATGACTGAAAAATTGTTGAAAGCGACGTTAAAGGTGCATTATTCAGCTATCGGTAAAAAATGCTTCCTAAAATAAAATACATATAGCCGGTATTTTTCTTTACAACAAAACAAATGAATGCATTTTATGCAAAAATGCGAACAATTATGATGACAGGTAAACGAGTTTGAGAGGGATTCCCTAACTAGGTTTTGAACACTAGTTAGATCTATTTTTAGTTCGTGACAAAAGTAGAATCCCCATATATGACGTTATGCGACATTCATTTTTGGCCTTGTTTGCTTAGGCCATGCCCGAATCGGAAAAAAAATATGACACTGAATACCATGCCATAAGTAACGACACTCAGAGACGATACTGTCGCCATGTATGTTTAAAGTGACAAATTTATTTTTAGAACAGAAATTCCGAACACATGTTCAGAGCGAAGGGTAAACACGAATGAAAACGACCATTTTCACAAAGTTCTGAAGCTGTATTTGGCTCCAATAGTGTACACATGACAAAGGAGTATGAATTGAAGATAAAAACCAGAAAAAAAAAATTGAGACCCGGTAGCTCAATAATGCACCTTTAAACCCGAATTCACACACACACACACACACACACACACAGTTAATCATCCTGTATACATGTATTCATAATATGGAATTTAATTGTTTTGACAAGCATGAGTGCGAATGCCACTGTGTAATCGTCACCTAATCCAAAAATGTTTTATCATAATTAGGAAATCACTCAGGCTGCAATAGGTGTCATAATGTTCACTAATCAGGGTACATGTATGTAAGATTACAAATGTATGTCATTAATTGTTAGCTTCTGCACAGTTCTACAGTGTCGGCAACTTCAAAAAGTGCTGAGCGGGCCCACTTGAAGTCATTAACAGTAATATTTAATCAGACAGCTGTATTACAGTATATAGAACTCAGTTTTGACTGAAATGATTCGAAGTGTACATGTATATAAAATGGGAACTGGCTGCTGACAACCAGTTGTCACCAGCCTGTGAGGCTGCTGACAACAAGCTGATATAAACTTGTTCACAATGATTAGGTTTTATTTGACATGATGTGGAAATAGGTTTTTGAGTTATATTTGCTATCCTATCATGAATTGGGGCTGAAACTAGTTGCCTGAAGAACAGATTCAAACCATGAGATGTGGAAAAAAAAAATTGATGTTCTGAAGAACATGGTCTTCAGTCAGCAACTTTGGTTTTTGTTTGTTTGACAATTACATGTATTTATGAATAGCCTCTTGTGTCAATTAAGGTTTTGGATGGAAAAGAACATGTATTTCAATTATTTGGCAGTAACCATAAAAGACAACAGTCACTCAGTCAGTCAGACTACCAGTAATTTGTAGCTAATGTATCAGTTCGGCCTGGAAAAATATCTAACAAATGAAAGCACTGGTGGTCAGTGGTGGATTGTTGGGTGGAAAAATGGTTCTGAACTTTGACTTAAAACTGTTTCATTATATCATCTGCAATACTGATTAATGGGCTGAGTCAAATATTTGACCACCTTTGTACCCGAAAAGACAAATTCTCTGATACAACCTGGGACCCTTGTATTGCAGAAACCGTTCAGAGTGGTATGCCTCACCCCCCTCCAGTTTCAGAGGCATGGAAAATTAGCACAAAATTTATTTGTCAAAAAGGGTCCACAGTGACTGTTAGATGACTAAGACTGAATTTGGAAATTTGGTAATATCATAAAATATGGTTATAAAATCTTGTAAGAGGGTTTCAAAGGGTCCCTTTGCCTGGGTCCCCAAGGACATGGACCCCACCCCACATCCATTTCATAAAAGGCTTAATACATGTGTCTCAGAAACCATTTAGATCCCCGCCCCTAAACCATGCATATTCTTAAGACACATTCAGTTAAATACTGACTGTGGTTCCCCAGGAGTATTCCACACATCTCCAGTTCAGATGAGGCCACCAGTTTCAAACTGTAGATTTTCTTTTGCTCCAGCACTTCAGTTCTTTCATGCCAGTGAGTCCTCATCATTGATCTGTTTTGTTTGTTTGAAATGAGGTTTAAAGTCCCTGTCAAGACTATTCAGGTCATTTTGGAGACATCTGTTCCTATTTTGTGGGACTTTTCAGGGCTGGAAAGTTCTCCAAAATGTCGATCGGCCTGCATGACCAAGGGCATGATGAAGGTTTTGGTAAATTTCACAGGGACCAGGCAAAATTCTCACTCATTCTCCAAAATTTTTACTCATCATGGCGAGCAGTCCAATCCTCCTTCAATGTATTTGTATAGGCATGTTTTCGTTATGTTTCAGCAAAAATAAGACTGTATATTTGCTGTAATAAATTACAGTAAAATTCCTATATTAAGACCACCTTTGGGAATGTTCAAAAGTGGTCTTTAAGACCACTTTTGAAAAGTCCCAAAGGTGGTCTCTGACCAGAGGGCATTGTATCTAGAAATCACAAAGAAAGAATAACTGCAACCTACTAAAGCAGAATTAGTCTTAATATTAGGTGGCCTTAATGGCGGTATTTTAAACTGTTGATACTGGCATACATGTGACATGCTTGTACATCATCTAATTTCAATATATATATGCATGTCATTGCGAGTCATTTCATGTAGAGTAAGATAACACACTCATGTCACCAATGATTAACCCATTTTGTACCGTAAACCCCTAAAGGGGTACTTGGCAAACAGTGCAGGCCCAGATCAGACGCCGCTGAATGTGGCATCTGATCAGGGCCTCCACTGTTTATTTAAAGTTCAGCCATTTTCAAATCAATTTTGAAGAAAAGATCATCATGACACCCCTAAATTTTAAAATGGAATCCTGCTATACATAAGGAGGAAGATTCCATTTGGTACATTTGAGTTTAAACCAAACAGATTATGAAAGCACCTTCACATATAAACACTAGATCACGCAGTCGATGGTATACCATCGCAAATACTGACTTTTTCTATGAATAACACTGTCAGAAGAAATGGCAGTCATACTTTTTGACCTTTGACCTTGGGGTCATGTTGAGGCCAAGTATAGTAGCAAGTAGCCCAGTGCCATCTACATCCCATGTACGTACTATCCACAGGCAAAGTTTGAAAAGTGTACCTTAACCGGTTTTAGAGGAGATCCATTCCAAAGAAATGTGGCAGATGTACATATCACACATGCACGCACGCACGCGCACGCTCACACACACTCTCGACTCTGACGTGAAAACAATATACCTGATTTTTCATCGAAAAAGCGGGTATAATAATTAATAGGCAAATTTACTATTGTTCAAGGGCTTTTTAAAGCTAGACTAAGATAAGTTGTTCCTACACTGACAAGCTGTCTTGACCTACTATCATCAGCATTGTGCATTGTCTGCATCATCAATAACATATTAGTATCTGCAATAGGGTAAACAAGAAATAGATAGTACTGATTAGGCAGGATATATGACAACAATTACAATTCATTGTATATGTCGTAGTCCAAATAGGAATTTAGCCAGATCCGGAATCTGGCTAGACCAAATAGGAATTCTTATTTGGCCTAGGCAGATTCCGGATCTGGCTAAATTAATATTTAGTTTAGCCAGATTCCGGATCTGGCTAAACTCTGTTTTGTCCAAATAAGAATTCCTATTTGGCTAGGCAGATTCTGGATCTGGCTAAGCTGGTTAGGCCAAATAGGAATCTTGTTGTTCTATGGATAATGTATGGCTGGATACATCTCCTAAGATGTTCATAGCGCTGTGGCAATCCTTAAAAATAATTTGTAGAGTGTTGTATGAAGAAAGAGGAATATAAAATTTCATTCTGAGGAAAAAAGAAAGAAATTTTATGAATTCTTTTTCATGAACAGTCATAAAATTGTTTTGGCAGATAGTCATATTTAACTGGGCTTGTTGGGTGACAGAACAAAATATTGTAAGGTTGGTTTCATTTTTAAAAGCCAAATAAGATATGATTTATCATTTTATAAGACCAAATCCAATTTATAAGAACAGAGTCATTAAACAAAGTTGTCTTTGTCATCAACTATTGTCATTGTCTACTCATTTAAGACACAATATTGATATTTCTCTTTTTTTTCTTTTTTTTTTTTTTTTTTAGAGCAGAAATAAGAAAACTGATCCTGATCCTCAGCTTACATGTACTTTCCCAGTATAAAGGAGGTGGTTAATAGGGACTTCAGGGCATAGAATTGGTACCATTACAGCAAATCTTAATTCAGATAGTCAGATCATGATATGGAAAACATATTATACCATGACATAATACATCATATTAACAGGTCTGTGTATTAAATGAACACCCCTCTAAACCTCACATGAGTGGAACAGTACTTATCCAAAAGCTAATAGAATTTTTCTTTTTACTCCAACATTTTTTAATGTTTCATTAACTGAGACACTTTCATGTACACTTGTTGACTGAACTCTAAGATACTTAATAATGAAGAAGAATCCATGAGAGACCAGTTGTAGTGATTAAACTTTATCACATGAACAATTATGAGATTTTCTTTCATCTTTTGTTACTACATAATGTTAGTATAAAAATGTCTTTCATTGTTTTTCACATTTATTTAAATCAGGCAGATGATCAGTTTAGCATGTAAGTAATTAGCCAGGATGATCTAAACAACATATTATCAAAGACAAAAATGAGTCCAGTAAATACTTCTTATTATTATCTAGTTAAAACAAATCTATGAGAAATAAAAACTGTTTTTGAAGCCAAATAATCAATATTCAAACAATGTCTGATACTACCAAGATTCCTATTTGGCCCAACCAGCTTAGCCAGATCCAGAATCTGCCTAGCCAAATAGGAATTCTTATTTGGACTAAACAGACTTTAGCCAGATCCGGAATCTGGCTAAACTAAATATTAATTTAGCCAGATCCGGAATCTGCCTAGGCCAAATAAGAATTCCTATTTGGCCTAGCCAGATTCCGGATCTGGCTAAATTCCTATTTGGACTACGACATATACATGTATATTTGTACAAGTTTAACTAGTTGTACATTTCAAGTTGACTTGTGTCATGCCTGCAATTGTGGCAGTTGTACAGTCATATCTATAGAGATCGCAATGCCACCTCTTTAAAGACCCATGGATGCATTCTGCTGAAACTTGGAACTTAACATAAACATAAGGGCCTCGATTGTAGATAAGTTTTTATTGACCTTGACCCAGTTTTCAAGGTCACCATGAAACTTATTTTTTTTTCCAAAACATCAGGATAAGTGTTGACATTTGATAAAAACACTGAAGGGGTTACTACGTTTAGTGATTAATATCAGAATATCTTCTGTTTGTTTGTTTGATTTGCGGTTTAACAGCCCCGTCAACACTATATAGGTCATTTTGGAGACTTCGCTTCCAATTTTGTGGGACTTTTACCCGACATTGAGATGAAATGACATCTCAAGCCCTTTCGCCCAATGAAACCAACATCAGATGGTCAGACTAACACCGCTTTGCCTGGGCAGGCTTAGATCTTCTAGGCAATTTACCAGGCAATATATATGTAAGTGTTTGATTGCCTGAGTTGAGGTTTTAGGTCCCGTCAACACAATTTAGGTTATTTTGGATACATTGCTTCAAATTTTGTGGGCCTTTTACCCGACACTGAGATGAAATTACCACCCAAAGGAACAGCTGGTTTTAAGGGTGACTCGCACTCGCGTGACCTTCCTGTTCTAAGCAGTTTACCAGTATGCAAATGTTTGGCCAGTTAGAGGCTTGTTGGCAAACTGTACATAGAGTATATAGAAAAATGGCAGAACACAAAGATATCTCTATAGCACTGTTCATTATAAACAGTTTTGGTTCCGTATAGTCACCCCGTAGCAATAAGCACTTCCTCCGTCAATGTTCCAAGGCTGAAAGTTTGTTTTTGTAGAATTCAGGGTCTTTATAATAGAGTGAATGCAGTTCCCTTCAGCCGCTGCCTTAAGCTCTTCATCTGGCCGGATTCTTCAAGTTTGGAAAGATAAAGTAATCATTGGGTGCTAGATCAGGAGAAAAAGGTGGATGGGGTAAGGATTTGAAACTGCGTGCCACTTCATTGCGATCGCTTTGCAAGTATGGACTCTAGCATTGTCATGTTGCAACAGCACACCTTTTGTAATTTTTCCATGCCTTTTCTGTACTATAGCTGCATGTATACTCACTGGAAATAGAAACTATACACTCATTAGCTCGCCTTACGAAAGTAAGGGGGAGCTATTGCTATACCCCCAGTGTCAGCGGTGTCGGCTTCCGCATTTGGTTAAAGTTTACCTGCAAGCTCTTATTTGTGATGTTTTACAAATATATTTTTCAAATTAAATTAACAGCTGGTCCCGGTAGCTCAGTCGGATGCGCGTCTGACTGGCAATCAGGAGGACGCAGGTTTGATACCTGACAGGGTCAGCAACATTCTTTCCTGGAGATTGATCATGAACTCTTTTCTACTGTCATTCACTCCCTTCCGCTGATTCAAGAAGGGCGGTTGTCAGTTTATGGCGAAAGAATGTGCACTGTACTGGTTTACCGCTCAAGTATAAGTCTGTCCAGGAAAAGTGTGGATAGGTGAACTGACCGGCTCAAAAATGACCTAAATAGTTTTGACTGGGCCATTAAACTCCAATACAAACAATCTTTTTTTTTTTTTTTTTTTTTTTTCGTCATTTCTGGGGTTATTTGGCTTAAATTTGACTTTTGAGAAGTTAATATTTTTTCTCTGTACATGATAGAAGCCTCCGTGGTCGAGTGGTTACGCTACTCGCCTTGTAAACCAGGGGTCGCAGGTTCGATCCCGGGCTTCTCCAGACTTTCGGATGGGTCTTTAAACCGAGGTCCCGTCTCCGTATGACCTTAGCTGTTGGTGGGACGTAAAACTGAAAAAACTCACTCTCTGTACATGACTTGTATTACCTTACTTATTTCCCTGTGTTAAAGTTTACCTGCAAGCTCTGTGTTGCAATGGATAACGCTTTGGACTCTGGATCAAGAGGTTGTGAGTTCAAATCCTGATGGAGGAATGTTTTTTCTTTTCTTTTTAAAAACACATTGAGTTTGACTTTCAGGGTCTGGGGCTCAAGGTCAAGGTCACTGTGGCTATTTTTAGAAAAACCTTGACGTCGCTCTAGCGCCCTCATTTATTGATGGATTTTAATATAACTTCACACAAATGTTGGGTATGATGATACCTCAAGCTACTTTGAAACATCAGTCGTGAAAGGTGCTTTTCAAAACATTGTACAACACAACCTCATTATAACACAGTTCATTATAACACGGCTTTGCATATAACACAGTTTCCAGATGGATCCTAAAAATGTATAGATTATATAGAAAAATGACCATAAACCATAAATGGTAATTTTTCTATATAATCTTTACATTTTTGTTTGGATATAACACAGTTGTTTAACTAACACGGTTTCTGGTTTGGACCCCAACAATAGTGTTATAAAGAAGTTGGGGTGTATTACGGTAATGAACTGGTGTCATTATTCATGAATACATGTAGTGGGTTTTAAGATATTAACTTTGATTTCCTTTGAAGCGTAACTTGTAAACAATATAACACACCATTTGTTCATAAAATTAATTTAAGTACAAGTGAAAGAAAATTTTCCCACAGGGTGTAACATACAAATATGTTTAGTACTTAGATAAATTCTGAATACTTTCAGGGCAGACAAATTTTCAAAATTGTTTTTGTCTCACTTCCAAATAGGTGATCAGTTTTAATGTGAATAATTTGCTGTTGACCAGCAGATTCAAGAAAATGTGGTTTGTTTAACTGACCTGCTCAACATAACCTTATAGTGTTGACTGGGCTGTTTATCTTCAAACAAGAAATATCCAATGGTCTGATTGGTTAGATTACATGTACAGTTTTCCCCCCACCTCGGATTAACAATTTTCTGCTGCTTGAAAGGTCCATAAAACCAAAGTCCCCACTGCTCCCCCACCCCACAAAAATTACATGATGTACATTATACTTCACTCCAAGAGATTCTGGTACAGAAAAATAAATTTACTTACATCAGTTATTACTTCATTACATTTCGCCCCCCGGCCATCGGGGCTTGGAGAAATACATTGGACTGTATGGTGCTTCCATGCAGAGCTGAAACTGACCACACATGAGTACTAGTAAACCGCTTAGAAGAACTAAGCCTGCCCAGGCAAAGACTCCGCAAAGTGGTGTGAGTCAGACCGTCCAGTGCTTATAAGCCTTTTGGTTTCATTGGGCGTCAGGACTTGAGATGTCATTTCATGTCAATGTTTGGTAAAAATCCCACAAAATTGGAAGCAGCTTCTCCATAATGACCTAAATAAGTGTTGACATGGCCGTTAAACCTCAAACAAACAAAACTTCATTACATTACCCTTCATGCATGACTAGCAGGTGGCATTTTCAAAGTTTATTTTTCAGTTATTTTTCAGTGAAAATAAGGCAAGATATTTTGTTTGAATCGCCTGCCAAGCACACCATTCACAGATGTCAAAACCTTATTTGTTATGATAAATACCTTAAGAAATCAAATGTTGTCTGCTTCAGGAATTTATGCAGCAGTTTAAGGATTAACATTTGTACATGCATATTTAATCCCCCGCCACGAAGCGGAGCGGGGATTATAGGAATGGCCTTCATCTGTCCTTCCGTGTGTCTGTCCATAACACTTTCTTGTCTGCTCCATATCTCCTGAACCCTTTGATAAATTTTCATTAAACTTTGGTCAATTACAGTCAAACCTGTCTTAGTGGCCACCTCTATTAAGCAAGCAACCTGTCTTAAGCAAGCGGACATTTAGTTCCCAAAAAAGGGAAATGCATTAAAATTCACCTGTATTAAGCAAGCACCTGTCTTAAGCAAGCACATTTTAGTATCCCTGAGGTGCTTGCTTTACACAGGTTGGACTGTATTCGTCTCAGTGAGCTGGTGTGCAGAACCCATAAATGAACCATGCCGACTCAAGGTCAAGGTCACGGTTGAAGGTTACGAGTTTGAAACTCGGAATTTTGTGTCTATTCCATATCTCCTTTACCCTCGGAAGGATTTTGATTAAACTTTGTTCAAATATTCTTCTCAGTGAGCTGATGTGCAGAACCCATGTCCATCCGTCCGTCTGTCAGTCCGCACCAACAAATGTATAGTTAGGTGGCTATGTAAATGGACAGAATCAATGTAAGTCTATGGGATTTATTCCGTTAGACACCGAAAATACTTCTTTTCTGTGGCTAAAAGTAGCCACTTAAGTATCAATCCTGCCAAAAATAGCCACATAAGTATACATCCGTGAGAACGTCCGTCCGTCTGAACACTTTCTTGTCCGCTCCATATCTCCTGAACCCTTTGATAGATTTTCATTAAACTTTGGTCAATTATTCGTCTCAGTGAGCTGGTGTGCAGAACCTATAAATGAACCATGCTGACTCAAGGTCAAGGTCACGGTTGAAGGTCACGTGTTTGAAACTCGGAATTTTGTGTCTATTCCATATCTCCTTTACCCTCGGAAGGATTTTGATTAAACTTTGTTCAAATATTCTTCTCAGTGAGCTGATGTGCAGAACCCATGTCCATCCGTCCGTCTGTCAGTCCGCACCAACAAATGTATAGTTAGGTGGCTATGTAAATGGACAGAATCAATGTAAGTCTATGGGATTTATTCCGTTAGACACCGAAAATACTTCTTTTCTGTGGCTAAAAGTAGCCACTTAAGTATCAATCCTGCCAAAAATAGCCACATAAGTATACATCCGTGAGAACGTCCGTCCGTCTGAACACTTTCTTGTCCGCTCCATATCTCCTGAACCCTTTGATAGATTTTCATTAAACTTTGGTCAATTATTCGTCTCAGTGAGCTGGTGTGCAGAACCTATAAATGAACCATGCCGACTCAAGGTCAAGGTCACGGTTGAAGGTCACGTGTTTGAAACTTGGCATTTTGGGTCCGTTCTGTATCTCCTTTACCCTTGGAAGGATTTTCATTAAACTTTGGTCAAATATTCTTCTCAGTGAGCTGATGTGCAGAACCCATAAATGAACCATGCCGACTCAAGGTCAAGGTCACATTTGAAGGTCAGGAATTTAAAAGTTTGATTTTTGTGTCCGTTCCATATCTCCTTTACCCTTCAAAGGATTTTCATTAAACTTTGGTCAAATATCCCCCTCAGTGAGCTGAATCATATCGACATCAGGTCAAGGTCACATTGGAAGATCACGAGTTTGAAACTTTGAATTTTGTGTCTGTTCCATATCTCCTTTACCCTTCAAAGGATTTTCATTAAAAGTTGGTCAAATGTCCCTATCAGTGAGCTGATGTGCATAACACATAAATAAACCATGCCAACTCTAGGTCAAGGTCACACTTGAAGGCCACAAGTTTGAAACTTTGAATTTTGTGTCCGTTCCATATCTCCTTTACCCCTGGAAGGATTTCATTAAACTTTTGTGAAATATACGCCACAGTGAGCTGATGTGCAGAATCATAATTAAACTATGCCAAGTCAAGGTCACAGGTGAAGGTCACAAGATTGAGCCTTGATACAAAGTGTGGCGGGGGATTTGGCTGTCCTTCAGACTGCTTTCTTGTTTAAATGTTATTTTGGGTGCAAGAAGCAAAAGTGGTCCTTTGAGCATGTCTCAAATCAGTCTGAACACATACATGTACATGTACTTTGCGAGAATATGTGCATGTGTGTATTTGATTTTTACATCCCACCAACATCTATTGTCATATGGAGACGGGGCTGCTCCGAAAGTCTGGAGAAGCCCGGAATCGATCCCTTTGACGACCCCTGTTTTTTTATCCACTAGTCTACACCACGAAGGCTTCTTACAATACATGTAGGTACCGATATGTGCACCCCGATAGGCGCGTTATAACGAGGTTGCACTGTATAATCTTCCGACTACATGAAGAAGTTTTTTTGACAAAGTCCATCCATAAAGTGGACAGCATTTAAATTTAACCCTTGTCCTGCTGAGCCCGGATATGTCTTATCTTTTAAACAATGAAGATCCAGATCAGATGGCTTCTGAAGAAGCCATCTGATCAGGATCTTCATTGTTCGTCATTCAACTCATGAATTTGTTGCAACAATTTGCACCAAGTAATCTGATTGGTGAATAATCAGTAGTGGTTGTGCATATATAAATATTCAGCAGGTCAAAGGTTAAGACTGATCAGGCTGCTCACAGATTCACAGGCTGATCTGAGTCTTTGCTGGTCTTAGCCCATTTGGGAATGAGACAGGCATAGTCATTCACCCCAGACACCACATGAGAGGACCTACATGTACATCATGAGTAAGTTGGTCATACATTTGGACTTATACCATAGTTCAACTAGGGAAGACACAGATCAGGCTCTGAGGTTATAAAATGTTTTTCATGATCAAGTCACTTGAGCATGAAATTTAAAATTCTTATAAAATATAGAAAATGTAACAGATAAAATACAGTGTAGGTAATTTTTCTGCTTAGACCAATAGAAGTGAATATTTATCCTGCTCATAAATATTAAAGTGCCAACAGTTGTTGGCATTTTAATATTTATGAGCAGGATAAATTTCATGCTCAAGCATGAAAAAAGTTTTATAACCTGGGGGAGAGAGAATCATACTCAAACTGCAAAGACAATGAATCTTAACGAATACGTTGGCAGATCAGTGCCTTCACTGGTACAATGTGTCACAAGTGCTTTAACCCTTGAAGCATCACAGAAATTATTAGAGCAGAGAGCAATTTTTTTTTCAAATAAGGATTCACCTTATTTTCTCTGAAATATAAGAAGCAAATATTTAAATAACGTCTGCAAATGTGTTGACTGGTGGTTGAACATACATGTACATGGAATGTAACACTGAAATTACATGTATGTGTACACGTCTGTAAATAGAGGTATGTGTTAATGATCAATTACAGCATAAAAATGAATAATGTGATTTTTTTAGCTCACCTGACGGAAGGTCATAGTGAGCTTTTTTGGCTGTGAGATGGTCTGGGGGCGTCGTTCTCAGAATAATCATCATGACAGTATCTTGGTGAAGTTCATATATGGTCTTGTCAGATCAGAAAGTAGGTCAGTAGGTCAAATCATAGAAAAACCTTATGAACACTCCAGGGGCCACCATGTTTGTCCAATCATCATCAAACCTGCTCAGAGTTATCATCTTGACAATATCTTGGTCAAGTTTGAATATGGGTAATGTTGGATCAAAAAATAGGTCAGTAGGTCAAATCAAAGAAAAACCTTGTGAACACTCTTGAGGCCACCGTTTTGGTCCAGTCATTATCAGACTTGCTCAAAATGATAATCTTGACAATATCTATGTCCAGTTTGAATATAGGTCATGTTGGGGCAGTAAGTAGGTCATATCATAGAAAAAACTTGTGAACACTCTAGAGGCCACAGTTTTGGCCAACTTCTCAGAATGATCATATTGACACTTTCTTGGTCAAGTCTGACTATGGGTCATGTCGGGTCTAAAAGTAGGTCAGTAGATCAATTCGTAGAAAAAACTTGTGAACACTCTTGAGGCCACAGTTTTTCTCCAAACATCATTAAACTTACTCAGAATGCACATCATGACAATATCTCGGTCAAGTTTGCCTATGGGTGATGTTGGGTCAAAAAGTTGGTCAGTAGATCAAATCATAGAAAAACATTGTGAACACTGTGGGGGCCACAGTTTTGGTCCAATTGTCATCAGTTTTGTTCAGAATGATCATTTTGACAATATCTCAGTCAAGTTTGAACATGGATCATATGTAGTCAAAAAGTATGTCAGCAGGTCAAATCATAGAAAAACCTTGTGAACACTATTAGAGACCACAGTTTTGGTCCAATCATCATCAAACTTGCTCAGATGGATCATTTTGAGAATAATTCGGTCAAGTTCGAATATGGGTCATGTCGTGTCAAAAAGTTGGTCAGTAAGTCAAATCAAAGACAAACCTTTTGAACACTCTTGAGGCCACAGTTTTGGTCCAATCATCATCAAACTTGCTCAGAATGATAATCTTGACAAAATCTTGGTCAGGTTTGAATATGGGTCATGTCAGGTCAAAAAGATGTCAGTAGGTCAAATCATGAAAAAAACATATGAACACGCTTGAGGCCACAGTTTTGGTCCAGTCATCATCAAACTTGTTCAGATTGATCATCTTGACAATATCTCGGTCAAGTTTAAATATGGGTCCTGTCGTGTCAAAATATAGGTTAATAGGTCAAATCATTGAAAAACCTTGTGAACGCTCTTGAGGCCATTGGTCATGTCGAGTCAAAATGTAGGTTAGTAGGTCAAATCATTGAAAAATCTTGTGAACACTCTTGAGGCCACAGTGTTTGTCTGATCATCATCAAACTGGCTCAGAATATATCAGGTTCAGGTTCCAATATGGGTCAGCTAGTTTGATTTTGACTGATTTCACAAAAATATTCCTTGGGTCACTGTCAACCAAAACTGCTCAAATCCTCCACTCCACCTTATACAGTAAAATTCCGCTATTAACCCTTATCTTGTGGAATATTCATATAAGCCACATCTATTTCTGTCTATCAACCAATCAAATTACTTGATGTAGTTTATTGCTACAAATTCATACACTGAATGCCAAACAGTATAGATCCTGATCAGAAGCCATCTGATCTGGATCTACACTGTTTGCAAAGATAGGGGTTGTCGTGAACAGCAAGATAAGGGTTAAGGCCACCTAAAATTAGGACTAACTCTGCTTTCAGGAGCTAATTGAGAACTTTTCAGTTATTGTTTCTTTCTTCTATTCTACACCTGTGTCTCGAGCTTATTAAGAGACCACCTTTGGGACTGTCCAAAAGTGGTCCAAAGGAGGTCTTAATATACAAATACTGTATTACATAAATGTACCATTTCATTTGTACAAGGAACAGGTGGGTGACCTAGGGCCATTATGGTCTTCTTGTTTCATGTACATGTTCACTGTATAAAGATGAGTTACATTTTGGCCATTTTTGTTCCCTTGGCTGATCTAGATTAAATTCTTATAGATATCTTAAAAAAAATTCTCTGATTCAAAGACTGCTGAAAAAGTAGATCAAAACGATATAAAATTGCAACCATTGCCATAGAAGGTACATGAACCTTGAAACTGTGAAATAAAATGAAGTTCTGAATTGATTTTTTATTTACATGTATGCCTTGAATAATGTTTGCTTTTGGGAAAATAATGAAGAAAGGACTTAAAGAACACCTATATTTCCTGATAAACAGTGAACATGGGAAAGCATATTATTTGCACAAATGTTCTTAACCCTTCTCTTGCTGAATACATGTATTCAGTTTAGCCACACCCATTTCTGACTTTGAACCAATCAGATTACTTGATGTAATTTATTCCTAAATGGAATGTCAAACAGTGTAGATTCTGATCAGATGGCTCCTTCAAAATCTTCAGAAGCCATCTGATCTGGATCTACACTGTTTGCAAAGATGGGGGTTGTCCTGAACAGCAGGATAAGAGTTAAAAGCAGTTTTTATGCATTACGCATATACATCATTACATGTCTGCATGTGTGTTATACATGTATAAACATTTATATTACAATGCACTTGGATACACCTGATGAGCAGTAGTAATGCTTTAAGTTTGTTGTAGTTTTTGGAGCGTAGCTGTTGTAGCGTAGCTCCAGTGAAATGAGAAGTGATTTCTGCACTACTTTCGGTGTTAATCACCAGGGAGAACATAGTACCCCATGTTAACATAGTAGATTATTACGCCATGCGGTATCTTCTTATAGACTGCTTCACAGACCACCTATTTCAAACGGAATAGATGAATAATTTTAATAGATTGACTGTGCAGCAGTCTAATCTTTTTATAGTTCAGTTCATATAACCCAGTTTACAGCCCATTTGTACCATAAAATCCCAAACCTGGCAACTTGCAAACAGGACAAACCCAGATCAGATACCACAGAACGGGAGTCTCATTATGACCTTCACTGCATACTTACAAAAAGGTTCAGCCATTTTTGCCAAATATTTCGTGGAAGCCATAACCTTACATCCCTGATTTTAAAATGAACTCATTCCATACTGATGTAAGGTGTTGAGGATTCCATTCGTTTAAAATGGGTTAAAGTACGCCGTGTGGGTCGATAATGTATTACCAAAATAAGACAGTTGGAATGAGTTTGGACAGGTGCACGTCAAGGCTTATATTGTAAGCAGTAAATTTTGCAGTTTAGACACAGATGAGACGCCACTTGTTGAAGCGTCTGAACTGGGGCTGCTATGTTTGTCCCTAAAAGGCTGCTAGACATATACTCAGAGTATGGGTTAATGTGTGTGTGTGTGTGTGTGTGTGGGGGGGGGGGGGGGGGTAATGTTACTTTTTTAAAGCGACCTGTCTGCGTCCTAGGCATGTGACCATAAATAAAGCAAATTATCAGCTCAGATGCAAGTTTGATACCTGCCAGGTTCGGCAACATTGTTTTCATTATGAAAACACGCCTATACCGATACATTGCAACCTTTATCGCAAGAAAATGAAAATTTTGTTAAGAAAAATTGTGATTTTTTTCATATTTCTGCTCAAAATATAGATTGTGGGTACTCGTTAGAACCGCTTCGATGAGGCGGTTCTAACGATTACCTACTAGAACCGCTTCAATGAGGCGGTTCTAACGATTACCCACAGTCTATAGTTTAGAGCAGAAATAAGAAAAAATAGGTTTATCCCTGCAAACCCCAGTTTTACTGTATAAAAGTGGGGTTCAAGGGGGTCAAAATTATATAGGCGTATTTTCGTGATGCAGGAGATTGATCGTGAAATCTGTTCCATGGTGATTTTATCCCTTTTGCTGATTCAAGAAGGGTAGTTGTTGGTTTCCGGTAAAAGACTGTGCACGGTGCTGTATTGACAACATCTTACCAAAGAAATTGCCTTAATGCCAGATCATTTCATAAAAGGCCCGTCGAGGCAATTTATTTTTATATAATAATAACGGAGTATAATGTCTAAACCTCTTCAAATATACCTATGGATTGATATTGACAATAACTAACCCAAGAAACTGTCGTATGCAAGATCACTTCATAAATGGCCTCACCGATGCAATATATTTAGAAAAATATTAACAGAGTATAATGTTCAAACCTCTCTGAATATTCCGATCAATTTTTGGCATTCGGATTGATATTGACAATACCTAACCCATGAGCTTGTTTTATGCAATATTACTTTATGATATGAATGGCCTCGCCGAGGCAAAATAATATAAAAAATGAATACGGAGTATTAATCTAAACTCCGCTTTGATCATTTTCGGCATACAGGTTGATATTGACAATACATAACCCGGTAAATTGTCTTATGCCAAATTACTTTACAAACGGCCTCGCCTAGGCAAACTGAAAAATTATTTCGAAGTGTAACTTCTAATCTACTTGGAATATTTTTGACAACTGTTAGCTTACAGATAGATAATGTACAGATCTAACCAACGCGATTCCTGAATGCCCCATTTCTTTATTTTAGCCTCGGCAAGGTAAAAAATTCACCCACTGACACGGTCGTATAACTTTCAAACCGACGGGTATATTTTTATAATGTTTTGCATGTAGATCTAAATTGACAAAATCAAGCTAATGATATTGTCTAATGCCAGATAGCTTTATAAACAGTCTCACCGAGGCAATTTTTAAAGACTGATTACGGATGTATAACTTATAAACTGCTGGGAAAATTATGATTATTTTTCAAATGAAGATAAACATCATCACGACGTAACCAAGGAGAATGTTTAATGCAAGATAAATAACCTCCCAAAGGTAATTTTTCAAAAACTGAACTGCATGGTTGCTGTATTGCTCAAAAACATTGATTGTTGGTACTTGATAAAACTGCCTCGTCAAGGCGGTTCAATCAAGTCCCCGCAATCAATGTTTTGAGCAGAGATAAGAAAATATCACAATTTTGTATCTTAAAATTTCCTCTTTTTTTTTGCCGAAAAATTGACAATGTATTTGTACAGGCGTGTTTTCGTGATGGTTGTTGCGGGGTCTACACCTTAGCGTGAGTTAATTTCAATATATGTCTTGTTAATTTCAATATATGTCTTGTTGCTTTAACACGACTTCTGGCCCAGAATAGCTTCAAACAGCTATGTTCATTGGATCAATATGAGCCTGAATTAAAATACCAATCAGACGCTAAATCAAATTATTAAAGCTACGCTCCATCAGCACTCTCAGTGCTTTGATTCTTTACAGTTTTCATCGGCCCCCTGGTCTTCTGTCCTTTGATCAGTCAGTAAATTCATTAAATATACACCCTTAAGTTTGTCAGCAGACCAAATGTCAACCCTTATCTTGCTGTTCACGACAACCCCTATCTTTGCAAACAGTGTAGATCCAGATCAGAAGTTTATCTAGCCATCTGATCAGGATCTACACTGTTTGGCATTCAGTTTATGAATTTGTAGCAATAAGTTACATCAAGTACATGTAATTTGATTGGTTGGTGTGGCTTAAATGAATATTCAGCAAGTTAAGGTTAAATTCATACGTTATTTGTATGCAAGAAAATGGGATTGACCAGGAGATGGTTGACATAAAAAGCCCAATTTTCTCTGAAGAAATTGAATTAGAAAAATAAAATATTTGAAAATACCATCAGCTTCAGGGTAAATGCTTGAGATGATTTGAATTTTCAGAGTTTTCTATACATGTGAATAAATAAATAAATAAATAAATAAATAATGTATGTTATGACATGGTTTTGGATAAAGCACAACTTAAAGATGGATTCAATAAATGGATAAATGTAGAAAGTACAGATTTGTTTGATTTGAGGTTTAATGTCCCCCATCAACACTGTAAAGGTCATTTAGGAGACATTGCTTCCAATTTTGTGGAACTTTTACCCGACATTGAGATGAAATGACATCTCAAGCCCTGCCGCCTAATGAAACCAATAGGGTTTATAAGCATGGACGGGCCGACTCATACCGCTTTGCCTGGGCAGGCTTAGATCCTCTCTAAGCTGTTTACCAGTACTTGTGTGCGGGTCAGTTTCAACTCTGCGTGGAAGCATCATGTGTCCCATCTATTTCTTCAAGCCCTGATGGGCGGGGGCGTAGAATGTATAGAGAAATGACTGAATGAGCATTTGCCAAATTATACCTAATATATCCATACATTTTTGTTTGGATACAGCACTACTTTGGATATAGACTAGGTATGGTGTATTTCTCAGAAACAAAACATTTATTTTTTCTCCCCTGATGAAAGTGATTGAGTGCTACAGATGTTTGCTAAAAGCTTCTTAATCCTTTTTGTACCAAATCTAATCTTCCTCCTTATATGTAACAGGAATCGATTTCAAAATTTAGGTGTGTCAGGTTGTGTTTTCATCAAAATTCATTTGGAAAATGACCTGAACGTTTAGCAAACAGTGAAGGCCCTGATCAGATGTGGCATCTGATCTGGGCCTGCACTGTTTGCCAGGGTACCCGTTTTGGGGTTTCTGGGACAACATGGGTTAAGTTAATCGAAATCAAATTCCAGATGTTTATGATTTAACCCTTAAGATGCCGAGAAACTACATCTGAAAATGTCATCTGCTTTGGCCTCTGCTGAATTTTCTTGCAAACTTTTTAATAATATTTTTGCATACAGGAAGACAGTGTGGACCAAGATGGCCAGATCAGACAGTCTGATCTGGGTCCTCACTGTTTGCAACAGTGACTTTTAAAGCAGCTGACAGATAGTAAAGCAGACGACAATTGTTGTGATTGGCATTTTATGGGTTAACCCATTTTACACTAAATGGAATAGTCCACAAACCTCTTGCTATATATAACTGAAGTCCCCCCCCCCCCCCCCCCCCCCCCCCAACCACCACCACCACTGACAATGCTGAACTTTTAAAGACCATACAAAATTCTATTTTTGGTTAAAAACAGTCTATTTTGGGTTTCAGAGAAAATAAAGGTTGGCATTTTATGTGAATTGTCTGCATAGTCCATGCTGACACCGGCCCGCACACGAGTACTGGTAAACCACTTAGAGGATCTAAGCCTGCGCAGGCAAAGTGGTGCGAGTCGGACCGTCCATGCATATTAACCCTACAGGTTTCATTGGGTGGCAGGGCTTGAGATGTTATTTCATCTCAATGTCGGGTAAAAGTCCCACAAAATTGGAAACAACGTCTCCAAATGGACCATTACATTGTTGAGGGGGATGTTAAAACTCAAATCAAACAAACAAACAAAACCCTCTTAATTTTAATTCAATCTGAAATCCAAAATTTTATTGAGTATTTTCCCCCTCAAATTAAATTTCAATGCTGATTTTCAAAAATTCAATGCTGAAATACTCTTTACTCCTTCTTATCTAGAGCTCTGACTGATGCTGATGCGCATCAGGCTTTATCAAAAATAGCTGTCTGAAATGGGTTAAACCCATATAATTTTATTAAACAATAATTACACTCTTCAACCTAGCGGCTTGGGTTAG
The DNA here is from genome assembly GCA_963580285.1 of Lucinisca nassula. Taxonomy (NCBI): domain Eukaryota; kingdom Metazoa; phylum Mollusca; class Bivalvia; order Lucinida; family Lucinidae; genus Lucinisca; species Lucinisca nassula. The sequence continues at coordinate 66,748,743 of OY757011.1, read as the reverse complement.
GTTCATTAAATTTTGCACTTTAACCCTTTCCCACTCAGATACGTCTTTTTACGTGTCTGACCCCCCCCCCTTCTTTTTTGAGCCCCAGAAGAGCACCTAAAATCGGCATTCCCCACCCCTGGACAGCTATGTTTGCGTTAGGGTTAGTTGTCCTAAAAATGGCAGTTTTTTTCGCGTGGCTCCCCACTAAAAATATACCTATTGGGGGTTTGAAGTGGGGGATGTGGGGTGATGGCAGCCCCCTCACCACCGAAAAAAATGGGGGTATGGCCCAGCTAGCCGCTAAAATGAAATCTGAGGGTGTCTTGGGTCAAAAATTTCCTCGAAATTGACGCTAGCAAAACATGCTGCAGACGGTGAAAATGGCCAGCGCCAAATCCCTTATTTGTTTTCTGACAGCAGTGAGAAGATTAAGATTCGGTAAAAAATACATGTGAAATCGCACTTTTGACAACTTTGAGATGCCCTCTATTTACCATGTTAACAATGATTAAGCCTAAAAAGGTTCCATTTGAAAGGCTACTGCCCAGTGAACATTCCTGCTCAGTTTGAATAATGGTTATATGAAGTTGCTGTCCTAGATCAGCAAAGTCCCCAAGTGGGAATGAGTTAAGGGTGTCTGATTTATTTACTTTTTAGCTCACCTGTCACATAGTGACAGGGTGAGCTTTTGGGATCACTTTTTGTCCGTCGTCCGTCGTGCATCCGTCCGTCTGTCCGTGCGTGCGTCCGTAATCTTTTCTTCAAACAACATATCTCCTCCTAAACCACTGATCGGATTTTGACCAAACTTCACAGGAATGATCCTTAGGTGGTCCCCTTTCAAAGTTGTACAAATGGTTCCGGTCCGTTGCACATATAGGTCACAGTAGCCAAAAATAGATTTTTTTCACCAAAACTTAAAAAATCTTCTTCTCTGAAACCACAAGGCCCAGGTCTTTGATATTTGGTATGAAGCTTAATCTAGTGGACCCCTACCAAGATTGTTCAAATATTAGTGCTGGGGCCAAAAATGCCCCCGCACCGGGGCCCTTTGGTTTTACATGGGCTTATATAGGGAAAATCTTTAATAATCTTCTTCTCTGAAACCGCAAGGCCCAGGTCTTTGATATTTGGTATGAAGCTTCATCTAGTGGACCCCTACCAAGATTGTTCAAATTATAGTGCTGGAGCTAAAAATGCCCCCGCACGGGGGGGCCCTTTGGTTTTACATGGACTTATATAGGGAAAATCTTGAAAAATCTTCTTCTCTGAAACTGCAAGGCCCAGGTCTTTGATATTTGGTATGAAGCTTCATTTAGTGGACCCCTACCAAGATTGTTCAAATTATAGTGCTGGGGCCAAAAATGCCCCCACACCGGGGCCCTTTTGTTTTACATAGGCTTATATAGGGAAAATCTTTAAAAATCTTCTTCTCTGAAACTGCAAGGCCCAGGTCTTTGATATTTGGTATGAAGCTTCATCTTGTGGACCTCTACCAAGATTGTTCAAATTATAGCCCTGGGGCCAAAAATGCCCCCGCCATGTGGCCCTTTGGTTTTACATAGACTTATATAGGGAAAATCTTTAAAAATCATCTTCTCTGAAACACAAGGCTTAGGTCTTTGATATTTGTTATGAAGCTTCAGCTAGTGGACCTCTACCAAGATTGCATAAATTATAGCCCTTGGGCCAAAAATGCCCCCGCTCCGGGGCCCTTTGGTTTTACATAGAATCATATAGGGAAAATCTTGTTTTACATAGACTTCTATATGCAGGGTAAACCTTTAAAATCTTCTTCTCTGAAACAACAAAGCCCAGGTCTTTCATATTCGATATGAAGCTTCATCTTGTGGACCTCTACCAAGATTGTTCAAATTGTAGCCCTGGGGCCAAAATTGACCCTGCCCGGGGCCCACTTGTTATAGATTGGATCAGGTGAGCAAACCAGGGCCCTCTGGGCCCTCTTGTTTGAAAGTTTTTACCAAATTCTTACAGACCTTTCCCCCAGGCATGTATGGGTTAAAAGCAGAAACTATTATAAACGTGCATATTGGTGCCTGATCACAGTGCCATCCTGCAGCATGGCTGTGACGTCATCAAGTTTGGACAAACAAATATGTACAAAATGCATGTACAGGCGAAGCCAGTATCTCTGCGTATTTCACCAATTTTTTTCATGTTCAGAGGTAAAAGTGTGTTTTGGTTTAAACATATTTTATTACTATAGCAATAACATAATTACAACATGTGACAAGTGAATATACAATTTGAGATTAAAATGAAAGTACAAGTACTTATATAGTTCTCCCTGTCTGTTTTGGGGGTTTCCAGTATATATATATAATTTTTTTTTTTGGTTCTACGGTCAAGATTGACAGGCCCCGTCCATTGGGGCTTGAAGAAATAGATGGGCTGCATGAGGCTTCCACGCAGAGCTGAAACCAACCGCACAGGAGTACTGGTAAATTGCTTAGAGGATCTAAGCCTGCTCAGGCAAAGTGGTGTGAGTCGGATCGTCCATGCTTATAAACCCTATTGGTTTCTTGGGCGACAGGGCTTGAGATGTCATTTCATCTCAATGTCGGGTAAAAGTCCAACAAAATTGGAAGCAACATCTCCAAAATGACCTATACAGTGTTGACTGGGATGTTAAACCTCAAATCAAAGAAACAAAGGGTCAAGACTAATTGACTTATTTCCAGCCATTGAGTGACAACAGAGTACCCAAAGTAAAACTACCTGACCTTCCATAGCAGAATTTTGCATCTCACATATGGTCCGAACAAGGCTCGAACCACAGTGTTGACAGACTTAGTGATTAAGAGTCAGTGCTCTTACCCATTAGGCCATGAAGGCCCGTACAGAATGGCTTAATTCTGCTTGGACATTTGAATTTTCTTTTTAACATCTACCAAAACGATCCTAAGTTTTAGGACATGCTGGTCTAAGCAATCAGTGTAGACCCATATCAGACTGCTTCTTCTCAGTCTGATCAGGGTCTTCACTGTTTGCTATTTTATCTGCATCTTTTGGTCTTATCTGAACATCAGATCTGCACAAGGAAAAGCGCACTGTTCATTTCTTTTGAAAAGAAAACCATTCAAGCCTGGATTGAAACTTAATACTGGGTAAGAATTTCAACATAATGCATGGACGGTCCGACTCACACCACTTTGCCTGGACAGGCTTAGACCTTCTAAGCGGTTTACCAGTACTCATGTGTGGTCGGTTTCAGCTCTGCATGGAAGCATCATGCAGTCCAATCTATTTCTCCAAGCCCTGATGGGTGGGGGGCATGATGGTGATTCATAATGAATTATTTTATATGTCTTTTAATTGTCTCTCTTCTGCTGATTCAGGTAGTGCAGTTTACTCCTTGTCCTGCTGAGCCCTGATATGCCTTATCTTTCAAACAATGTAGATCCAGATCAGATGACTTCTGAAGAAGCCATCTGATCAGGATCCACATTGTCATACTTATTGTGAATTTGTTGCAATAATTTGCATCTAGTTATCTGATTGGTTGATAATCAGTGGTGGGTGTGGCATATTTAAATATTCAGCAGGTCAAGGGTTAACATGTATCTGTCACTAAGTCTTGTAAATGAAACCCTAAAACAAATTGCTTCTACATGTATATATCAGACATTGCAGAAAAGATACTTCAAAGTTTTCAAAAAGACCAGCCATTTTCCAAATAAATTAACCCAACGCCCATTTATTTAGAAATGGACTTCTACGATATTTTGTCTATACATAATGGGTTTAAAGTTCTAAGCCTAAGTCCCATGATAAGTGTAGTTATGTCAACCCATTTTTCACTTAACAGAAATTTCCACCTCATATAGAGCTTATATAGAGTCCAATTCAGAGGAGCATCTTGCATGTCATATGCTGAGTTTTGAGATCTTATGTTTCTCTTCAGGGATCTGGGAGACCAACTTGCAGAGGTGGTAATGTAACTATGTTTCTGGGCTAGATTGTTGCATATCTACACAACCAAAAAATGTAGAAAAATGGATCATTATTTCTTTTATATTCTAACAATTATAATGTGCCCATCAACATTGGTTTAGGTCATGTCAGACCAGGTCCTGTCAGTTAACCTAACCACAGACAAACTGGGTAGGCTTAGTTTCTTTCACCAGAAACTGACAACTGCCCTCCTTGAATCAGCAGAACTACAATGTATATGTACATGTACAAACAAAATTTTCATGATCACTGTCTTGAAACTGTGGGAAAAGAATGTTGCCCGACCCTGCAGAGATTAAGTTCATGATGCCCTGATCACCAGTGGGATCCGATCCGACAGAGCCACTGACCTCCTGATTACCAGTGGATGTGTATCCGACAGAGCCACTGACCTCCTGATCTCCAATGGGATATATGTGTATCAGACAGAGCCACAGACCTGATCACCAGTGTTATGTGAATCCGACAGAGCCACTGACCTCCTGATCACCAGTGGGATGTATATATCCGACAGATCCGTTGACCTGATCACCAGTGGGATGTATATCTGACAGAGCCACTGACCTGATCACCAGTGGGGTGTGTATCCGACAGAGCCACTGATCTCCTGATCACCAGTGGGATGTGTATCCGACAGAGCCACTGACCTCCTGATCACCAGTCGTATGTGTATCGGACAAGAGACTTTGACCTCCTGATCACCAGTGGGATGTGTATCCGACAGAGCCAATGAACTGATCACCAGTGGGATGTGTATCTTACAGAGCCACTGACCACCTGATCACCAGTGGGATGTGTATCCGACAGAGCCAATGAACTGATCACCAGTGGGATGTGTATCTTACAGAGCCACTGACCACCGTTGGGATGTGTATCCAACAGAGCCACTGACCTTATGTTCACCAGTGGGATGTGTATCTGGCAAAGCCACTGACCTCCTGATCACCAGTGGGATGGGTATCCAACAGAGCCACGGACGACCGGATGTGTATCTGACAAAGCCACTGACCTCCTGATCACCAATGGACAGCAGCGTATTGGGCAGAGCCACTGAGACAAGCTTATATGTATAAATGACATGTAGAAAAAAATGTAGTTTTAAGGAAAAGGATACATCTTCAGGGGAGAAAACTCCTGTCAAAAATACTTTGTTTCCCCTATCAGTAGAGTCTGTTTTTAAAGGAAAGAACTTTGCATTCCTTTTTCAAAAGGGCTTAGATTACAGGAAAGCTGACATAAGTCTGCGAAAAGTCACAAAAGTTGTCTCCCTTGAAAAACTCGGTAAGAAAAAACTTGTCAGATTTATTGAGTCCCTTTAAAAAGGTTTGTACAATGTAGATCAGGGTCGAGTTTTATTTTTTTGTTTGTATTGGGGTTTTACATCCCTGTCAACACTATCATTTTGAGCTGTTGCTTCCAATTTTATAGGACTTTTACCCAACACACTGAGATGAAACGACAACTGAAGGGCTTTCATTGTATATACATGAACAGTCTGACTCAAACCACCTTGCCTGGGCAGGCTTAGGTCTTCTAAGCAGTTTACCAATACTCATGTTCGGTCGATTTCAGCTCTGCGTGGAAGCACCATTTCTCCAAGCCCCGATGGGCAGGGCCCTCAAAGCAGTTAGCTTAAAAAGCTCTTTAGTGGTCAAAATTTTAACTGTTCTGGAAGGTATAGTATATCGTACTGGGGTTATTTTTTGCTGAAAAAAATATATTTCAAGTATTAACCCTTATCTTGCTGTTCACGACAATCCCTATCTTTGCAAACAGTGTAGATCCAGATCATAATATTATGGCTTCTGAAGAAGCCATCTGATCAGGATCTACACTGTTTGGCATTCAGTTTATGAATTTGTAGCAATAAATTACATCAAAAAATTTGATTGGTTGATAGACAGAAATGGGTGTGGCTTAAATGAATATTCAGCAAGATAAGGGTTAAATGATTGAAGTTTGAATGATGTATTAACCCATTTAGTACTGGAAACCCCTAAAGGGGTACTTGGCAAACAGTGCAGGCCCACACTGTTTGCAAAAAAGTTCAGCTATTTTCAAAATAAATTTTGAAGATAGCACAACCTGTCACCCCTAAATACCAAAATGGACTCCTGCCATATATAAGGAGTCATATATATTCCATTTGGTACCTAAAGGGCTAACTGATGACAATGATATTACTGGTCCCAGGTTGAAAAAAAGCAAGTCTCAGGTTAAAAACATGTACATGATATATTGTACTGAATTTTTGTCCATTGTACCCGGCCATAAATTTTATATGAGTTTACTGACATTGGCCTTTATGCATGGCGTAAACTTCAAAACCTATTATATTATCCCATTTTGGACACCAAACCACAAAACGGTCCATTTCCAAATAGTGCATGCCCAGATCAGACGTTGCAGAATGCGACAACTGTGATTGGGGCCTTTGCTGTTTGCAAAAAGAAAACAACAACAACAACAAATATAACAAAGAAAACTCAACCATTTGCTAATTCAGTTTCTGAAGCTGCAACTGACACCTGTCAGTTTCAAAATAGACTCTTGCTAAATTGAAAATGGGTTATTGATATTTATCAGAGCGAATATCTCTTTTGTAAGTTTCTTTTTATAAAACATAAATGGACATATTTTATGAACTTTGCCCGAATTATATGGCTATTTGGAGATAGTGAATATGTTATTTTTTTTTAAAGCTCACCTGAACTTTAGTTCCGGTAAGCTATTCTACTCCCCACTGCGTCGGCGTCCACAAATGTTAAAGTTACTTCTTTACATTTGAACTGATTTAGTTTATACTTGGCATGGTAATAGATAACGGTCTCAAGTTTTTGCAGCAACATCAGCTGTCATGACCATAACTTTTAGTTCAAGGTCACAGACGTTGAATTCTTATGTTGAAGTTTTTGTGTCAAATTTTTAGGAGCTCATTACTTCTTTACATTTGGATGGATGTTTTCCATAGACATACAAGGGAAAACCTTTAAAAATCTTCTTGTCTGAAACCAGAAGTCCTAGGTCTTTGATATTTGGTACTCAGCCTTGTCTAGTGAACCTCTACCAAGATTGTTCAAATTATAGCCCTAGTGTAAAAAATGGCCCCACCCTGGGCCCCACATGTTTTACACAAACCCATATAGAGAAAACCTTTCAGCTTCTATGATGGTTAGAGCGTAAAGGCTTACTTAGAATTAAAATTTAATTTTATGTAATGTTGGTTGGTATCTGATGCTCTGTTTCTGGTCGGACCCATCAGAGTCTAACTGTTGATTTTCTTTTGCTCCAGCATTTCAGTGATTTCTTGCTGTCGAGTCTTCACCGTTGTTTCATCTCTGTGGTTTTTAGATTTTTGTGTGTCCGGAGATGTTGTTCGGAGATGTTGCACTGATGAGTTAGGAAGCCTTCTTGCGGACCGAACAAATTATTTGTCTAAATCCCGACAGAAGTAAGGGCAAGGATTGCAGCCGTGTAAAATCAATTTAACTCTTATCCTGCTGTTCACGACAACCCCTATCTTTGCAAACGCTGTTGATCCAGATCAGATGGCTTCTGAATCTGATCAGGATCTACACTGTTTGACATTCAGTTTATGAATTTGTAGGAATAAATTACATCAAGTAATCTGATTGGTTCAAAGTCAGAGATTGGTGTGGCTAAAATGAATATTCAGCAAGAGAAGGGATAAACCTCACAGTGAAATACTTTTCACTGACTGTTCCAAGACGGTCCTTCTGTCGCAGTTTATTTTTGTTATAGTATGTCTTTGAATGTGTTTATCGCTTATATCTTTTTCTGTTGGATAGCCAATTGGCCTTTTTGTGGGAAAGTAACTGTACTTTTGGCTTTCGACTAGTGATGTTCCCATTAGGTTCTTGTTATTTCATGTTTGTGTTTCTTTCCCTTAGGGAGGTGTGGGTCAATTGTATTGATTCCTGATCATTGCCTTCACTTCTATTATGTAGGGAAAATCTTAAAAACCATTTGTTTTAAAACCAGAAGTCTCCAGTGGACCTTTACCAAGATTGTTCTAATTATAGCCCTGGTGCCAAAAATGGCCCCGCCCAGGTTCCCACATGGACTTATATAGGGAAAACTTTTGTTTTGTTTGTTTGTTTGATTTGAGGTTTAACATCCCCGTCAACAATGTATAGGTCATTTGGAGATGTTGCTTCCAATTTTGTGGGACTTTTACCCGACCGTGAGATGAAAGGACATCTCAAGTCTTGCTGCCCAATGAAACCAATAGGGTTTATCAGCATGGACCGCTTTGCCTGGGCAGGCTTAGATCCTCTAAGCAGTTTACCAGTACTCGTGTGCGGGTCGGTTTCTGCTCTACATGGAAGCATCATGCAGCCCATCTATTTCTTCAAGCCCCAATGGGTGGGGGCTGTGGGAAAACTTAAAAATCTTCTTGTCTGAAACCAAAAGGCCAGGCTTTTGATATTTGGAACCGTCTGTTGAACTTTGTCTATGGATCCCCGGTGTAGAACCAGAAGACTCAGGCACTGAAGTTTTATCTAGAGGTCCTGTACAAAGATTGTTCAAATTATAGCCTGGGTCCAGCAATTATAGCCCTGGGTGCAGCAATGGCCCCACCAAGGGACCCACTTGTTTTACATACACTTATACATGTATAGGGAAAAGCTTTAAGAAATCATCATCATCATCAACAGATTTGTGATTAACATGCAGATACAGGGGCAATGTCCACATAAGTGGGCCCCCTAGAAAGGCATTTGATATTTGGGATGCAGCTTTATCTAGTGGATCTCTACCAAGATTGTCTGTGGTCATAAATGGCCCTGCCCAAGGAGTCACTTATTTAATATAGACCTATATAGGGAAGAACTTTGAAAATCTTCTTTTCTATAACCAGAAAGCCCAGGCCTTTCATATTTGGTACATAGCTACATCTAATGGACCTCTACCAAGAATGTTCAAATTAAAGCCCTGGGGTTGAATTCTTGAACTTAAAATTTATACAAAGTTTTTAATTTTAAAGCTTTGATATGAAACTTCAAAATTAAGACAGTTCCATAAATCTCTTAGCTCAGGTGAACGATTATAGGCCCATCATGGTCCTCTTGTTTTTGGTTTGGGTTTTATGGGCCCTTTCAAGATCATTTCACTTTTTTGAGCAGATTGTTAAGCAAAGGTGGGAGAGAACCGGAGTAAACCACCTGACCTTAAGTTGCAGAACTTGGCATCTCTTGTGACCCAAGCCAGACGTAAACAACAGGGGTGAGAGACCTCAGCACTCTTATTACATACAGTCCAACCTGTATTAAGCAAGCACCTCTGGGATAGTCACCTCTGTACTATCAAAAAGTGCTTGCTTAAGGCAGGTGCTTGTTAAACACAGGTGAATATTAATGCATTTTCCTTTTTTATGCCCCCACATCATATGATGCCGGGGGCATATAGTTTTTCGGTTTTCCGTACGTGCATACGTGCGTACATGTGTACGTCAGTCTGTACGTGTGTGTGTATGTACGTACGTACGTGATCCTGTAACCTCAGGTTAAAGTTTTTTGTAACAGGTAGAGCCTGAACTTTTAGAACTCATATTTTCCTAACCATTTGATGGAACTGGTTCATCTTTGGTATGATGATAGATATAGGTCCAAAGTTTTATTAAGCAATACCCCCACCCATGCCTGTGACCTCAAGGTCAAGGTCACAGACTTAGAAATTTTCAATGTTAAAGACTCAGGTTAAGGTTTTTGTAACAGGTAGACTTGCACATTTTAGAACTCATATTTTCCAAACCATTTGATGGAATTGGTTCATATTTGGCATGATTATAGATATAGGTCCAAAGTTTTATTCAGCGATACCCCCACCCATGCCCATGAGCTCAAGGTCAAGGTCATGGACTTAGAAATTTTCCATGTTAAAGACTCCAGTTAAGGTATTTGTATGTGGTAGAACCTGAACTTTTATGATGGCTTTGGTTCATATGATGATAGATATAGGTACAATGTTTTATTCAGCAATACCCCTACCCATGCCATTGACCTCAAGGTCAAGGTCACAGACTTTGACAATTTTAATGTGAAAGATTTTAAAGAGCTCAAATTTTCCAAACTATATTATGGATTTGGCTTATGTATGCTATGATGATAGATACAGGTCCAAATGTTTATTTGGCAATACCCCCACTCATGCCTATGGCTTTGAGGTCAAGGTCACTTAAAAATTTTTAATTATCCCCTCGCACAACATAGCTCTACCGCCTATATTTCTTCACTGATTTCAATATAACTTCACACAAATGTTCCTTATGACAATATCTCCAGCGAGTTCGTCTTTCAAGGTCATGACCTCAAGGTCAAGGTCACTGTGGCTATTTTTAGAAAAACTTTGTCATCGCTCTAGCGCCTACATTTCTTCACCAATTTCAATATAACTTCACACAAATGTTCCTTATAAAAATAGCTCGAGCAATTTCAACTTTCAAGGTCATGGCCTCAAGGTCAAGGTCACTGTGGCTATTTTTAGAAAAACTTTGTCATCGCTCTAGCGCTTACATTTCTTCACCGATTTCAATTTAACTTCACTTAAATGTTTCTTATGACAATATCTCTAGCAAGTTTCACTTTCAAGGTCAAGGTCACTGTGGCTATTTGTAGAAAAACTTTGTCATCACTCTAGCGCTTACATTTCTTCACCGATTTCAATATAACTTCACACAAATGTTCCTTATGACAATATCTCGAGCGATTTTGACTTTCAAGGTCAAGGTCACTGTGGCTATTTTTAGAAAAACTTTGTCATCGCTCTAGCGACTACATTTCTTCACTAATTTCAATATAACTTCACACAAATGTTCCTTATGACAATACCTCGAGCGAGTTCGACTTTCAAGGTCAGGGTCACTGTGGCTATTTTTAGAAAAACTTTGTCCTTGCTCTAGCGCTTACATTTTTTCACCAATTTCAATATAACTTCTCACAAATGTTCCTGATGACAAGGTCACACACTTAAAAAATTTTGTTGCAACATGGATTTTCAGGGTGAGGCGGGGCCCTTGGCGGGGGCATCTGTGTCGTCTGGACACATTTCTAGTTGGGAACTGAATGCCTGCTTGCTTAAGACGGGTTGCTTATTAATAGAGGTGGCCACTAAGACAGGTTTGACTGTATATCAAACTGGAAATGAAATAAAGGAATTCATATTTTATTAGCTCACCTGAGCCGTAGGCTCATTGGTGAGCTTATAGGGTGGTCATGCTGTCTGTATGTATGTTTGTATGTCAACATTTTCAAACATCTTCTCCTCTGGAACCGCTGGGCCGATTGAAGCCAAATTTCATGTGGGGCCTCAGTGGGATGGGGGAACGAAAGTTTCTTCGCGGGGTCCAGGTCACCTGACCAAGATGGCCGCCATGCCCATATAAGGTAAAAACCCTTCAAAAATCTTCTTCTCCGGAACCAGTGGGCCGATATGCCTGAAACTTGGTATGTAGCATTTGGGACTTGGGCCCATCATATTTTGTTCAAATGATGACCCTTGGATGACCTTGGCCAATTTTAGGCCAAGGTCAAATTTGGTCGCATAGACTTTTGTATGGGAAAAAGTTAAAACCGTGTACCTTTTGGAAACTATTGCAGCCTGTGATCTGAAAATTAGTAGATGCAGTAAGCTAAATGGGTGGATGAAACCACATGAGTATTCAAGGTCAAGGTCATTCTTTGACCTTTGTTCAAGGTCATTCAGATATGAGAATTAAAACTTATTTTTATCAGAAACCACAAAGCCATTTGTAATGAAATTTCATATGAAAGTTTTTGAGAAAAAGGTAATGACAATTAATCAATATGAATTTGGTCACGTGACCAATATGGCCACCATGTCCATATAAGGTAAAAACCCTTCAGAAAACTTCTTCTCCAGAACCATCAGGCCAATTGGCCTGAAACTTGGTATGTAGTATTAGGGACTCGGGTCCATCATATTTTGTTCAAATGATGACCTTGGATGACCTTGACCAATTTTAGGCCAAGGTCAAATTTGGTCGCATAGACTTTTGTATGGGAAAAAGTCAAAACCGTGCGTTTTTGGAATCTATTGCAGCTTGTGATCTGAAAATTAATAGATGCAGTAAGCTAAATGGGTGGATGAAACTACATGAGTATTCAAGGTCAAGGTCATTATTTGACCTTTGTTCAAGGTCATTCAGATATGAGAATTAAAACATTTTTCTCAGAAACCACAAAGCGATTTGTAACGAAATTTCATATGAAAGTTTTTAAGAACAAGGAAATATCAATTAATCAATATGAATTTGGTCACATGACCAATATGGCCGCCATGCCTATATAAGGTAAAAACCCTTCAAAAATCTTCTTCTCCGGAACCATTGGGCTGATTAGCCTGAAACTTGGTATGTAGCATTAGGGACTCGGGCCCGTCATATCTTGTTCAGATGATGACCCTTGGATGACTGTGACCAATTTTAGGCTAAGGTCAAATTTGGTCGCATAGACTTTTGTATGGGAAAAAGTCAAAACCTTGTATCTACTGCAGCCTGTGATCTGAAAATTAGTAGATGCAGTAAGCTAAATGGGTGAATGAATCTACATGAGTATTCAAGGTCAAGGTCATTCTTTGACCGTTGTTCAAGGTCATTCAGATATCAGAATTAAAACTTATTTTTCTCAGAAATCACAAAGCCATTTGTAACAAAATTTCATAGGAAAGTTTTTAAGAACAAGGAAATGACAATTAATCAATATGAATTTGGTCACATGACCAATATGGCCGTCATGAAATCTTCTTCTCCGGAACCAGTGGGTCGATTATCATGTATTTTGGTATGTAGCATTAGGGACTTGGGTCCAGCATATTTTTTCTCAAATGATGACCCTTGGATGACCTTGACCAATTTTAGGCCAAGTTCAAATTTTGTCGCATAGACTTTTGTATGGGAAGAAGTCAAAATTGTGTATCTTTTGGAAACTATTGCAGCCTGTGATCTGAAAATTAGTAGATGCAGTAAGCTAAATGGGTGGATGAATCTACATGAGTAGTCAAGGTCATTCTTTGACCTTTGTTCAAGGTCATTCAGTTATGAGAATTAAAACTTATTTTTCTCAGAAACCACATAGCCATTTGTAATGAAATTTCATATGAAAGTTTTTAAGAACAAGGAAATGACAATTAATCAATATGAATTTGGTCACATGACCAATATGGCCGTCATGTCCATATAAGGTAAAAACCCTTCAGAAATCTTCTTCTCTGGAACCAGTGGGCTGATTATCATATAACTTTGTATGTGGCATTGGGGACTTGGGCCCATGATGATGACTCCTGAATGACCTTGACCTATTTTAGGCCAAGGTCAAATTTTTTCGCATAGACTTTGGTATGGGGAAAAAGTCAAAACTGTGTATTTTTTGGAAAATATTGCACCTGGTGATCTGAAAATTGGTAGATACAGTAAGCTAAATGAGTGGATGAAATGACATGAGTATTCAAGGTCAAAGTAATTCTTTGATCTTGATTCAAGGTCATCCAGATATGAGAATTAAAACATATTTTTCTCAGAAACCACTGAGCCGTTTGTAACCAAAATTTCATATGCAGCATTGGGGGCTCGGGCTCATCACAGTTTATTCAAATGATGACTTTCGATACCTATTTTACGCCAAGGTCAAATTTGGTCACATAGATTTTGGGATGGGAAAAAGGTCAAAACCATGATTTTTTTTTTTAAACTATTGCAGTCTCTGATCTGAAAATTGAGAAATGCAGTTAGCTAAATGAGTGGATGAAACTACATGAGTATTCAAGGTCAAGGTCATTCCTTGACCTTGGCCTAAGGCCTTTCAGATATGAAGATAAAAATTTATTTTTAACTAGAACCTCTTTGCCGTTCGTAGAAACAAGTAAATGAAGATTTAAATACATGCGTTTGGTCAAATGACCAAAATGGCCATCATGGCCATATAAGGTAAAAACACTTCAGAAATCTTCTACTCCAGAACCAGTGGGCCGATTTTCATTAAACTTGGTATGTAGCATTTGAGATTTGGGCCCACTATAGTTTCTTCAAATGATGACCCCTGGATGGCCTTAACCTGTTTTACGCAAAGGTCAAATTTGGTTGCCTATACATTTGTATTGGAGAAAGTAAAAAAAAAATGTGTATTTTTTGGAAACTATTGCAGCCTGTGATATGAAAATTGGTAGATGTAATAAGCTAAATGAGTGGATGGAATTAAGGTCAACATTGTTCTTTGAAGTTGGCCCAAGGTCATTCAGATGAAATTAAAATTTATTTTTCATAGAAACCACTACTCCATTTGTAGCCAAATTTCACATGAAAACTTTTAGGAACAAACAAATGAAAATTTGTTAATAAGAATTTGGTCACATTACTAAAATGGCCGCCATGTCCATATACATGTATACCTTTCGGATTTTTTTCTTCGAACCAATGGGCCCATTATCAAGTCACATGACCGAGATTAATACTTGGTAAAAACCGTATAAAATCGTCTTCTCAGAAATAAAATGGCTCCATAAGCTCTCAGCACTCAGGTGAGCGGCTCAGGACCATTGGTCCTCTGGTTGTATTATACAATGACCTTCAATCTATGTAGCTTTGATTTCAGAGAGAAAAATAAATGGTTTAATATGGGCTAATTGTTCTTTTACAATGTATGCCAAGGCTAAAATACAACTGAAATACATCATAACATGGTACCATATTTACCCTACTGCCCCCGCCCATCGGGGCTTGAAGAAATATATGGGCTGCATGATGCCATGCAGAGCTGAATCCGACCCACACAGGAGTACTGGTAAACCGCTTAGAGGATCTAAGCCTGCCCAGGCAAAGCGGTGTGAGTGTCGGACCGCCCATGCTTATAAACCCTATTGGTTTCATGCGGCGACAGGGCTTGAGATGTCATTTCATCTCAATGTCGGGTAAAAGTCCCACAAAATTGGAAGCAACGTCTCCAAAATGACCTTTACGTGTTGACAGGGGGTTAAACCTCAAATCAAACAAACAAACAAAACCATATTTACCCTAAATATTCGTAAACCTCACCCCCTTGCCTTACTTTTTTTGAAATTTGAATGTCTAGTATAATATACAGTATATTTCCTATATTAAGACCACCTTTGGGACTGTTCAAAAGTGGTCTTTAAGACCACTTTTGAACAGTCCCAAAGGTGGCCTCGGACCCGAGGACATTGTGTGCAGAAAAGACCAAGAAAGAATAACTGCAACCTACTAAATAAACTTCTAAAAGCAGATTTAGTCTTAATTTTAAGTGGTCTTAACAGGGGAATTTTACTGTACTTCCCAAACCGGCCCCGATAGCTCAGTTGGTAGAGTGTCCGCTCCGGGGAACGGGAGGTCACGGGTTCGATCCTGGGCAGCGACATACCAAAGTCGTTAAAAATGGTACTAGCTGCTCCTCGTTTGGCACTCAGATTTACGGGGTAGAGCTAGGACTGGTCGATCCAGTGTCAGGATAATGTGACTGGGTGTGGTATCATGTAATGTGTCTGGGACATGATACTTCAGTGAGGCAGCACTATAAAAGTGAGCATTGAGCTCCCTGTCGCAACCAGACACCGTCGTGATATGACTGAAAAATTGTTGAAAGCGACTTTAAACCCGAATTCACACACACACAATACTGTACTTCCCAATTTTTGTGTCTAAAAATAGCTGGTTGGGTGGCATTAGGAGATGCTGGGGAGTCTCATCTTGGTTTACATGATTTACTTTGGCTTATTCAGTAAATACGGTACATGTATGTGACAATAATAGCCAATGGTCGTTTATACGACAAATTAAGTATATCATTATGCTAAATATGAAGAACTGGAGAAGTGAAGTAATTACCATAAAGATTCTAAGTATTGGGACAGACAGGCCTAAGCAAACCGTGCAGACCCAGATCAGGGTCTACACGGTTTGCCCTTCCCTCTCAACTTTTTGGACTCCTTCCTGGTTTGCAAAACAAACTTATTGAAATTTTAGGAGCATTACAGCAAGTCCTCAAAGTATCCAATTTTTAGGATTTTTACAGTACCCTAATTTACACTGGTTTGGAGTTGAACAGCCGAGTCAACACTTAATATTGAGTCGGTCAGTTGGCCCTGGGCAGGCTTTTACAATATAGGAATGAATTTGATTTTAGTGGATTTTATTGATGTGTAAAATCTGGCAAATCACTCACAAACTGCACTAAGCCCATAGGGCTTTATGCTAAGTTTGTGAGTGATTCGCCAGTGTTTACACATAGATAAAATTCACAAAAATGATAATTGCAACTTTGCCATCAAAATATTAACAATACCACTATAAATTTTCGGGATTCTTTCAACAGCGTAAGAATGAACTTACCAAAGGCCACGGCAGAATGATTATTTAATTAGAAGCTTCGATCTTTGAAAGGAACCCAAGCAAAAAAACATCAAGTCTTTAAATTCAATTTATTTGTCTTCTAACAATTACGTTTTCAGTTGTTTCCAAACTATCTGTTCTAAACGAGATCTTTGACATAACGTTATATTACTACCTGTTCCTGTGTGCAATACTCCTGAGATTTTTGCTAATGGAATTTATTGAAGTATAAAACTTTTATTTCAACCAATCAAATTGCTCGAACATACTGTACATACTGATGGAGTATTGGAGTTATAAGTGGTTGAAAAGTACAGCGGACATGCTTTTGCCATGAAAAAAACAACTGCCTTTCTTCAATTGATGGAAGGGAAAGAATGACTGCATAAAAGATTTCATGATCAATCTTCACAAAAGAATGGGTTCAAATTTTAGTACAAAATGGTATGGAGGTGAGGTGTCCGAATACTTAGGGTAAATACGGTACACTGGTCAGACTGTTCTTACATTGTTTACCATACAACCAGCATGGTTTAGCAATGTTCTGTTGAGTGTGATTCTGAAATCAACTTAACCCATAAAATGCCAATCATGACAATTGTTGGCTGCTTTGCCATCTGCAGTTACCCTAAAAGTCCTTTTTTTGCAAACAGTATGGACCCGGATCAGACTGCTCCTACAGAACAGTGTGGATCCAGATCAGACTCCTCCTGTAGGAGCAGTCTGATCTGGGCCCACACTGTTTGCCTGTATGCTGAAATACTTCAAAAAAGGTTACAAAAAAGTTTACAAGAAGATTCAGTAGATGACATAAGCAGACAACATTATCAGATGTTTTTCTTTAATTCAAATCTTTTACACCTACTTTTAGGATGATTATGGTCAAAATCAAAGTAAAGGATATAAGCAAGATTTTTTTCTATAATTATTTGTCATCAAGATAATGTGGTAAAAAGTTATAACCAATATATATGACGGATTATGTAGAAAAAAATGTCCCCATAACTAATCTCTCCATTTATGGAGGATTCAATTTTTATCCTTCTTAAAATGACATTAAGTATATGTATTAAAGTCATGTACATTTTATTATAATGTTATTAATCAAGTAATTTCGTATTGGCCCAGGTACAGATTGGCCTCGGGCCAATGCAGCTGACCGAGGACCTGTAACTGGGTCAATACGAAATTACTTGATTAATGACAATTTTATTAATTGATAGAATTAAAAAAACATGATTATTGATTTTTTTTACCTCACTTGACCTCAGTTAATATTGGTTGACCTGGTGTTAGTACTGATGACCTCCGATCAATACAGGATAGTCAGTTAATAATGAACATACAGGATAGTCAATTAATAATGAAAACGGGCCCGTGGCCTAGTGGATAAGAGCGCTGACTCTTAGTCATTAGGTCTCTCACCGCCGTAGGTTCGAGCCTCGCTCGGGCCACGTGTGAGACGCCAAGTTCTGCAACGGAAGGTCAGGTGGTTTTTCTCCGGGTACTCCGGTTTTCGCCCACCTCTGATTAACGATCGGCTCGATATGAGTGAAATAATCTTGAAAGGGCCGTAAAACCCAAACAAAAAAAAAAAAAAAATTAATAATGAACATTATTAGTTTATTACTTGACTATCCTGTGTTGATCTCAGGTCAGCCATTTTAACACCAGGTCAACGAATATTAACTGGCGGTCAAGTGATATTTGGCTGAGGTCAAAAATCAATAATCCTGTTTTTCAGTTGTGTCAACTAATAAAATTGTCATTAATTAAGTAATTTCCTATTGGCCCAGTTACAGGTCCTCAGTCAGTTGTATTGGCCCTTGGCCTTCGGCCTGGGGCCAATACAGTATACCTCGGACCTATAACTGGGCCAAACTTGATTAATAACATAATATCAAGTGATTGCTGGTCAGTCGACCCAAAGTTATAGATACAAAAGTTGTCATATTGCTGTTGTACATGTGACTACAGTACCTCTACCAATAAACTTAAACTTAAACTGCATGTACATGTAAATTAGGCTTAAGTTCCGACCAACAGATTCTTCCAGCCAACAGCTTTGGAGAGATCCAGGTATAATATTTGGGGTGTCAGGCTTACTTTATCGCTTGTGTCAGATTTGTTATATTGTTGAGTACGCAGACAGTGAAGACCTGTTAGGAAGCATCTGCTCAGGGCTTCACTGGGCATATACATGTATGGTTTACCCTTATATGGCTGAACAAGGCAACCCCTTCCTTTGCAAACAGTGTAGGTCCAGATTAGATGGCTTCTTAAGAAGCAGATCAGATGGAGCCATCTGATAAGGATCTACACTGTCATGCAGTTTGTGAATTGAATAAATATATTATTTTAATTAATTTGAGCAGTTGGTGTAGCTAAATTAATTTATTCAGCAGGATAAGGGTAAAAAAGCTGCATGATGAAAACCAAGGGGAAGTGTGGTTCACTATCGAGCAGTCAAAGTCCAAGTTCAGGACCACATCCTGTGAACAAGTCCGTGAAATGAACACCCCCCCCGAACAGCACAGGGTAAAACGCAAAAATCAGCCAGACTGGATAACACCTGACATACTTGATGCTATTAAATGTAGGGACCGACATAAATCTCTAGGCAACGAAAATGAATATAAAGTTTGGAGAAATAAAGTTACTTACCTGATAAGAAAGGCCAAACAAGAAAAATATCAAACATACATAGAAACAAACAAAGGCAAACCTGGCAGTATATATAAGCTATTTCAAGAGGTAGGAGCTGGGAAAGGTTCCCAAAAACATTCAAATATATTATCTGTCAATACCGGTATGAACTCACCTGCTGAAAATCCTACTGAAATTGCAAATGCTTTTAACGATTTAAAGAACCAGCAAATTATACCAACCATGCTAAACTGAAAGATTTTTGTTGCAGCAAGATTGCAGGCAACACTAAGTTTGAAATCCCAAGCATTGAAATAGAGAATGTTCTGAAATATCTGTCAAATGTGGATGTGAGCAAAGCAACAGGAACTGACAATATTGGCCCACGACTTCTCAAACTTGCAGCACCATGTATAGCTGGGGATATTACTTTCATATGTAATCATAGTATCCACAGCTCTTCTTTTCCTAGTAAGTGGAAGGAGGCTAAGGTAACACCACTTTATAAAAGTGGTCCACATGAGGAAGTCAATAACTACCGACCGATATCAGTGCTGCCTGTCCTGTCCAAAATTCTTGAAAAGCATGTATCAGACAGTCTAACTAGCTATTTAAATGAAAATAATCTTCTTCACCAAACTCAGTCAGGCTTTAGGTCTCAGCATTCATGTGAAACAGCGCTTATACATATGACTGATTCATGGTTGAATGCAATTGATGATGGAAAGATCGTTGGGACGGTGCTAGTTGATTTCAAGAAAGCCTTCGATCTAGTTGATCATGATATTCTTCTGACAAAATTAGGAATATATGGCATAAGAAATGAGGCACTAAAATGGCTCAAGTCATATTTAACACAAAGGCAACAACATGTATCTATTAACAACACTGCATCTGATTTCAAGCCAATTTCATGTGGTGTTCCACAGGGCTCCATCTTAGGACCGCTTCTGTTTTTATTATTTATAAATGATCTGCCTTTAAACATAAGTAATGTTTTCACAGGTATGTATGCCGATGATACAACACTGTATTACATTCACAGTTCTCAAGATACAATTGAGAGAAATTTACAAAATGCATTAAATGAACTAAAAATCTGGTGTAGATGTAATGGTATGGTCCTTAATTCAGCAAAAACCAAGGTTATGCTTATCACAAGTTCTCAGAAACGACACAGATTACAGACTGATAGTCTGAAAATAAAATATGATGATGAATACTTGCAAGCAATTTCGAGTGATAAGATTTTGGGTGTTACTGTGGATAATAATTTAACATGGTCTGAACACATTAAACATATTACAAAGAAAATGGCTTCAAACATATGGTTGCTTTCAAAAATCAAGGCCTATTTATCACAAGATCATCGTGTACAATTTTACAAGTCTTATATCCAGCCACATATTGATTTTTGCAATATTGTTTGGGGAAGTACTTCTGAAACAAATAAACTAAAAATTTTCAGACTGCAAAAAAGGGTCTGTCGTGTCATTCTTGATTATAATGTTAATGACTCCCGTGAAGCCATGAAGTCTTTAAAGATCCAGTCACTTTATGACCGTCTTTTTCTAAGAAAAGCAAAATTTATGTTTAAAGTATATCATGATATTACGCCAGTGTATATCAATGCACAATTCAAACAACGTGACAATTCAAATACAACAATTAACTTAAGATCATCAGCTGCAGGGAGTTTTGTCCCACCAAAGCCAAGGACAGAGTGCTTTAAGCAGAGTATGAGATATTCGGGATGTTTAATATGGAACAGCTTGCCTGATGAAGTTAACAGTGCCCAGACTATTGAAACATTTCATAAAAGATGCCTAAATTGGCTAAATGGTGACTGACTAAATTTAAATGACTGTACTTATCCTTTTAGTTCAGGAAATGATCACTCAGTCAGTACAATAAAAGTATGCAAACACATGCATCTTGTGAAAACAATGTCTTATTTGACAGATATATGTTTTTCAATATGG
The DNA here is from genome assembly GCA_963580285.1 of Lucinisca nassula. Taxonomy (NCBI): domain Eukaryota; kingdom Metazoa; phylum Mollusca; class Bivalvia; order Lucinida; family Lucinidae; genus Lucinisca; species Lucinisca nassula. The sequence goes on along the minus strand of OY757011.1, from coordinate 66,727,779 downwards.
GTTGAGTAGGGTTTAGCATTGCATGTTTTGATTTATTCTTGTATAATATTGTATATTTTGTTGTATTTTAATATGACTATTTGATATAGCATGTTTAAATACAGCAGATACAGTGGTTGTATTTGGGTGAGTTGGGGCATGTACTGTCGGCCTTATTTTGCATATGGGTATTTTATACCCCTCATTTCTGTTTTCTTTTTTTTTTTTTTGTTGTTGTTGTTGTTTTTGTTTGTATATATATGTATATTTTTGAGGGCCTCATGGAAGATTAGCCATAATGCTAAATGTGTAACCCTCGTTAAATAAAGCCTTTACTTACTTACTTACTTACTTACCCCCCAACCCCACTTTATATAGAGAAAACTGGGGGTTTACGGGGGTATATTTTATTTTTCTCATTTCTGCTCCAAAACATAGGTTGTAGATACTCATTAGAACCACCTCAGTAAGGGGGTTGCTGATGAGCACACACAACCTATATTAGTATAAAAAAAAATATCTCTGATTCTCATCACAAAAGTAACCATTTTTGAGATGTGAATAAATGCACTATGTCACACGGGTGTGTTATTGTAATGATTTTTCCAGCCTTCCCTTACTGGCACTCAGTATCAGCCTTAACTCACCAGTGCAAAGCCCCGGCTGCATTGGGGCTTGAAGAAATAGATAGGCTACATGATGCTTCCACGCAGAGCTGAAACCGATCTGCACACGAGTACTGGTAAACTGCATAGAGAATCTAAACCTGCCCAGGCAAAGCGGTACGAATCGGACCGTTCATGCTTATAAACGCTGTTGGTTTCATCGGGCGGCAGGGCTTGAGAAGTCATTTCATCTCAATGTCAGGTAAAAGTCCCACAAAATTGGAAGCAACATCTCCAAAATGACTTTTACAGTGTTGACGGGGGCATTAAACCTCAAATCAAACAAACAAAACTCACCAGTGCTTACTAAAGGTAATATTTTAAGTGGGGGTGTGTAGGTGTCCGACCGGAGAAGAGGTCCCACTTTGCCTCAGGCTACTCACATGCCCAGTTGGTGATGTAGACCCGGATAGTCTCACCCCGAGTGTTTTTTTCTGCGCGTTTCTCTGTTTTTGGATTGTTGCATGCTCACGTGCTTAGAAGATTAGCCAACAACTGAATACCTTCAGTGTAGCGCAGAATATTCGCTTATTTTGTGGCAGTAGTTTTGTGTTTCTTTTTTGCATTTGTGCTGTGTTTTCGCACTTTAGTTAATCTGTATATGAAGAAGATATATACTTCTTTCGTATTGAGCAAACGTTTATTACGCTGTAGGTTCGAATATGTCCTTACTCCAGCGGACAATAGCTGAATTAAGAAGTCGCCCGAATCGCCCCCTCGGCTAATCCCTGGTGTATATGGGGATATGCATGTACTTATAAATGTGTGCCCCCTGCCATCAGGGCTTGGCGAAATAGATTGGGCTGCATTGTGCTTCCACGTATAGCTGAAACTGACCAAACTTTGAGTGCTGGTAAACTGTTTGGAAGTTCTAAGACTGCCCAGGAGAAGAAGTGCGAGTGTGATCCCTCCTTTAACCATAGTGGTTTCTTTGAGCAGTAGGCCTTGAGATGTCATTTCATCTCAATGTCGCCAATCCTACAAAATCAGAAGCAACATCCCTCCAAATGACCTAAATAGTTGGGGACATAAAACCTCGACACAAACAAACAAAAACTTGTAAATGCAATTCCAAACAAGTCTAAAACATGATTGACCCATTGCATGCCGGAAACCCCAAAAGGGGTACCTTGGCAAACAGTGCAGGCCCAGATCAGATGCTGCCAGAATGCGGCATCTGATCAGGGCCTACACTGTTTGCAAAACGTTCAGCCATTTTACATATACATTTTGAAGAAAACACAACCTGACACCCCTAAATTTTGAAATGTACTCCTGCTATATATAAGGAGGAAGATTCCATTTGGTACAAAAAGGGTAAATGAGGGTAATTCTGGGATGCTTTGTACTACATGTACTGGGTAGTCAGGGGTGCACTTATTAATCAGAGGTACAGACCCCTGATTTTTTGCTGGTGGATAAGCACATTTTTAGCTTGTCTGTTTTTTGAAAAAAAACTTTCGAGCTATTGTCATCACTCCGGCGTCTTCGTTGTCGTCTGGCGTCGTCCTTAACCGAAAACCTGAACCTTGACCATATTTCCAAAAGTATTTGGCCTACCTTCATGAAACTTCATACACATACTCACCATCACAAGAGCTACATTCCCTACAAGTTTTATAACTCCATCTTGCAATTTGATTGCTCTTGTTTGACTTAGAACTTTGGTTTTCTAAAAGAAACTGCAGACGAGCGTTGGCACCCGCATGCGGTGCTCTTGTTCCATTTTTCTTGTCCATGGACAAGCAGAAAAAGTGAAATTGGCTGGTATTGCAAATGAAACTGTTCCTTTAACTGGTTTTATTTAGAGTTAAGGCATTGTGTGTTATACTGAGCCAGTTCATCTCTGTCTGGTGGTTGCACTACTAAGGCCCAGACCCTCAATGTCCACAAGGTGCCTAGACAGTGACATACAAGTCAGCTCTGTATTGTCAAAGGGAACAACTGACTCTTTAATTAATTAAAGTCTAGCTTCTGATGCCAACTACCACTCCCTCTCCCTTCCCCCACCTTGTCACCAAGTGACATTGTAAGTAAGACTGACACCACTTCATCTCCTGGTGCACTAGGAACTGACTCTCAATCTCTACAAGGTGTCCAGATAGTAACATACAAGTCAGCTCTGTATTGTCGAAGGGAACTTTCCAAAGATTTCATTCCCAGAAAGAAAATGTTCTATGGGTGACCCTCTGACAAAACTGCACAAAATCGTTTCGCTTCACTGAACATAATAGCCACCAAAACTAAAAAATATTCGATATCTACTACCAAATAGGTAGACTGACTTTGAAATAATTTAAGAGAAATGTTCTTTGGGTCACTGTCAACCAAAACGGCTCAACTCATATTAAAACGATAAAGATAAAGAAGCTTTATTTAATGGCGAACAAGTTACGTAAGCACTATAGAACTTTTATTGCGACAAACCATAGGGACTTGAATCATGAAAAAATTGAAAAAAAAAAAAAAAAAATTTTTTTTTTTTTTTTTTTTGGTACTATAATAGAGACAAGGGGGGAAACTTCGGCTCCATTTTTTGGGGGGTTACCTCATTTTACCCAGTGTATCTTTTTCGCAAATGCAGTTTTTCACCTGCTTATTACGAAATATACAAGTTAAATAAGTCCACTTTGCAACAATAATCCACCTCTGTCTGTCACTTGCAGGAAACATGTTTTTCTCGCATGGATTAACTCAGCAAAGCAAAATTCGGCATAAACGTGTGACAAAAATTTTCAGGTTTTCATCAATCACAAGCGAACTAGTGTTACGGAGGAAACTTTTTCGCTTTCAACTGATGTCTTTCATTATAATGAACCTCTCTTGACCAATTGGAATCCAAAATGATGTATTTGCAGCTCTAAATTACGATTTTACTACTTTTACATCGCTTTATGTAACAGATCAAGAAAACAATCGTCGCGAAGCTTGGTTTTTCTGCTGATTCCGGGCTACTCTATCGATGAACTAACGACCGGAACGCCGGTGCTGTTTAATTTTTATACCGTTCGAAGTAGTGGCAAATGAGCATTATCGCTATTTTTCTTCCATTTTCAACTAAACCCCAAGAGGGGACACAGACGATGTATACTCCAGTTTTGAAGGCTGAAAGAGTACACAGTCACCATGTAATTACGGTAGGGTTCTTTAACCTGCACAGTGGACGGTTCTCCCTGCACAGGGGGTCTCCAGTTAACGTCCAGATTCGAAGGACGATGCACTTTATGATATTCATACCTGCAAAATTTATGATGCCAATGGAACGTGTTCTGATGCCGAAATTTTGTCACCGCTGCTGGGGATCGAACCTGGGACCTTTAGAAACTGCGGCACTGAGCTTGGTGGGTGGATAAATTTAGGAAGGCAGGGATTAGCCGTAGTTATCTCCTTACCGGACTCAGAAAAAGTGAAATGTATTTTTTTTCTTGAAATCGTGGACGTTTTGTGTTATTTTCAAAACAGTTTCACTCATGCTTGTGAAGACAGAAATAAATAAATAAAAAAAAACAGCCAGCTTGTTAAAAATGCAACCAATACGTAACTGTTCAAAATGATGCAGCATGGAAACAGTTTGTTCCCTATTGCAACATATTCCTTTTTATGTTTTGAAATTTTGATCCTGGGTCGCTAATGGCCAGTAAATGACAATAAGCACTACTTAGGTTGGGCCCATTGGGTCCTTTTCCAACAGGGATTTAAGGGGACAGAACCCCTACAGTGCAGCACACACATGCTCTCTCATCCGCGAGTTTCTGAAGTGGACGCTTCTATTTATGAATCGGCCAAATCCATTGATGTAGGGTCTTGGGTAAAAAAAAAAACACTGCTCAGTTCTTCTGCTCAGCAAGTTTGTATTAATCTGAATAGGCACCACAACTCACCACAACACGGCAAACAAAAAAGGTCATAATAAGCTAGAGCATATCAACCTTGATTTTTTTGGGGGGGGGGGGGGGGGGGGGGGGGGGGTGGAGCGGGGATCATTTTACGGTCCTTTCGAGTTTATTTCACTCATATCGAGCCGATTGTTAATCACATGTGGTCGAAGACCGTAGTATCCGGTAAAAAAAACAAAAAAACACCAGGCCCGTCGTTGCAGAACTCTTGAATGTCTTAAAATAGATGACTTTTATGAAAGGTTTGATTGTGAAGTGCTTAGATCTGTTGAAAAAGTGCTTGTATTAGCCTAGCGTGTATTGGAAAGTAAGTGGGAAATGGGGCCTTTTCAATATATAGGACATTTAATTTTGGTGCTGTTGAGTAAAGCGGCATTCCAATCTTAGTGTTTCTCGACCAGGCTATTAAAAGGTTATAAAACGTTTACATGCTCAATTCAGTCGAGCGTTAAATTTGTAGAGTCGCTATTTTTAAATACTAACAGTTCATAAATTTTTCTGCTTAGATTTGTTTGTTTGATTTGAGGTTTAACGTCCCCGTCAACACTGCAAAGGTCATTTTGGAGACGCTGCTTCCAATTTTGTGGGACTTTTACCCGACCTCAAGATGAAATGACATTTCAAACCCTGCCACCCAATGAACCAATAGGGTTAATTAACATGGACGGGCCGACTCGCACCGCCTTGCCTGGGCAGGCTTAGATGCTCTAAGCGGATTACCAGGACTCGTGTGCGGGTCGGTTTCAGCTCTGCGTGGAAGCATCATGTCTTCATGCCCCGATGGGCGGGGCCGTTTCCTGCTTGGATAAGAACTGAATAATAGAATGTATGATGGGATTGAGGCCGAAACAAGGAATTTTCAAGCAAGTCTTCAGTTTAGGAAAGTATCATGTAGGGTTTTGTCGGGCATGAGACTTTAATTCACTGAAAACGAGCCCGAAGCCACGACCGCAATATTAATTATTTTTCTCACCCAAACACTTTAAGGAATTTATTTGTTTGATTAGATGTTTAAAGTGCCCATCAACAGGTCAATTTGGAGACGTTGAATCCATATGTGGGACTTTTACTCGACATTGAGATGAAATGACATCTCAGGCCCTGTCGCCCAATGAAACCAATAGGGTTTATAAGCATGAACGGTCTGACTCGCACCGCTTTGCCCGGGCAGGCATAGATTCTCTGAGCGCTTTAGCAGTACTCGCGTGCGGTCAGTTTCAGCTCTGCTTGGAAGCGTCACGCAGCCCACCTATTTCTTTAAGCCCGATGGGCAGGTCCGAAAACTTTAAAGAATGCGTTGTGAACTGCACAAATATACAGAAATCAATAAGCGATAAAGCACATTCACACCAATATTACACAACAAAATGTCAGTATTTTAATATTCATACCTCCTGAAGAATATCGTCATCATTTTTCCAGTGAAAGTTTGTGTCTAAAGCATACGTTTACATGTAAAGTGCTACGCATGAAATAAAAACCAGTGCATGTACATTTCATGACCTGCTTTCTTTGACACTTGACAGCAGTTTGATGACAAATTGAATGTCCATTTCATTAAAAGTTGATAAGGACATGTCATTCTGACTGTTAAAAATGTACATTTAAGGGGAAAGTGAGAAGCTGCTCCCCTTATTGCATGGATAACGAAACATGCTACAGAAGACGGTTTTGAAAACAAAATTACCTCCGGCTCAATGTGGGTGTTTTGCAATGACTGACATAATGAGGTAGCTAATAAACCCTAGAGTGAGGCAGCAGTATGAGGCAAAGAAAACAAACACTTAAGAAATGAAATGTATTTTTCTGCTGTTCATGATAGTTCGAACGCAGTGGGTTGTGTGCAAAGTAAGTGAACCCCGAAGGGGTTCATGTAAACTTTGTTAGCCACTCGCTGTCGTTCATACTTTCATGAAAAACAGAAAAAAATAAGTTTATTGTTTTATAATTACATTCTTTGCCCCTCATCACTGGGCGATGCTAATAGAGCAAACTTTTTAAAACTGAAAAACATTTACACGCCATTTTACTACTAAGAGAGGAACAGCGTTGACCTCACCAACGCCCATAGAGAACCATGGTTTAGAATGACGTCACTTGATGTCACTGAAAATCATGTGACTCGATGCGTTCACGGAAGTATGAACTACACTGTTTTCTATGTGTTTCACATTACATTTTTAGCTCACCTGACCGAAGGTCATGGTGAGCTTTTGTGACCGTAAGATGTCCGGCGTCGTCGTGCGTCGTCCGTCGTCCGTCGTCCGTCGTGCGTAAACTTTTTCTTGTGAACAAACTAGAGGCCACAGTTTTGGTCCAATCATCATCAAACTTGCTCAGAATGATCATCATGACAATATCTCGGTCAAGTTCGAATATGGGTCATGTCGGGTGAAAAAGTAGGTCAGTAGGTCAAATCATAGAAAAACCTTGTGAACACTCTAGAGGGCACAGTTTTGGTCCAATCATCATCAAACTTGCTCAGAATGATCATTGTGACAATATTTTAGTGAAGTTTGAATATGGATCATGTCGGCTTAAAAAGTAGGTCAGCGGGTCAAATCATAGAAAAACCTTGTGAACACCCTAGAGGCCACAATTTTGGTCCAATCATAATCAAACTTGCTCAGAATGATCATCATGACAATATCTTGGTCAAGTTCGAATATGGGTCATGTCCGGTCAAAAAGTAGGTCAGTAGGTCAAATCATAGAAAAACCTTGTGAACACTCTGAAGGCCACTGTTTTGGTCCAATTATCATGAAACTTGCTCAGAATGACCATTGTGACAATATTTCAGTCCAGTTCGAATATGGGTCATATCGGGTTAAAAAGTAGGTCAGCGGGTCAAATCATATAAAAACCTTGTGAACACCCTAGGGGCCACAATTTTGGTCCAATCTTAATCAAACTTGCTCAGAATGATCATCATGACAATATCTCGGTCAAGTTTGAATATGGGTCAAATGGTTCCGGTCCGTTGCACATCTAGGTCACAGGAGCCAAAAACAGATTTTTTTCACCAAAAACTTAAAAAATCTTCTTCTCTGAAACCACAAGGCCCAGGTCTTTGTTATTTGGTATGAAGCTTCATCTAGTGGACCCCTACCAAGATTGTTCAAATTATAGTGCTGGGGCCAAAAATGCCCCCGCACGGGGGCCCTTTGGTTTTACATAGGCTTATATAGGGAAAATCTTTAAAAATCTTCTTCTCTGAAACCACAAGGCCCAGGACTTTGATATTTGGTATGAAGCTTCATCTAGTGGACCCCTACATAGATTGTTCAAATTTGAGTGCTGGGACGAAAAATGCCCCCGCCACGGGGCCCTTTGGTTTTACATTGGCTTATATAGGGAAAATCTTTAAAAATCTTCTTCTCTGAAACCACAAGGCCCAGGTCTTTGATATTTGGTATGAAGCTTCATCTAGTGGACCCCTACCAAGATTGTTCAAATTATAGTGCTGGGGCCAAAAATGCCCCCGCCCCAGGGCCCTTTGGTTTTACATAGGCTTATATAGGGAAAATCTTCAAAAATCTTCTACTCTGAAACCACAAGGCCCAGGACTTTGATATTTGGTATGAAGCTTCATCTAGTGGACCCCTACCAAGATTGTTCAAATTATAGTGCTGGGACAAAAAATGCCCCCGCCACGGGGCCCTTTGGTTTTACATTGGCTTATATAGGGAAAATCTTTAAAAATCTTCTTCTCTGAAACCACAAGGCCCAGGTCTTTGATATTTGGTATGAAGCTTCATCTAGTTGACCCCTACCAAGATTGTTCAAATTACAGTGCTGGGGCCAAAAATGCCCCCGCCCCGGGGCCCTTTGGTTTTACATAGGCTTATATAGGGAAAATCTTAAAAAATCTTCTTCTCTGAAACCACAAGGCCCAGGTCTTTGATATTTGGTATGAAGCTTCATCTAGTGGACCCCTACCAAGATTGTTCAAATTTTAGTGCTGGGACAAAAAATGCCCCCGCCACGGGGCCCTTTGGTTTTACATGGGCTTATATAGGGAAAATCTTTAAAAATTTTCTTTTCTGAAACCACAAGGCCCAGGACTTTGATATTTGGTATGAAGCTTCATCTAGTGGACCCCTACCAAGATTGTTCAAATTTTAGTGCTGGGACAAAAATGCCCCCGCCACGGGGCCCTTTGCTTTTACATTGGCTTATATAGGGAAAATTTTTAAAAATCTTCTTCTCTGAAACCACAAGGCCCAGGTCTTATATATTTGGTATGAAGCTTCATCTAGTGGACCCCTACCAAGATTGTTCAAATTATAGTGCTGGGGCCAAAAATGCCCCCGCCACGGGGCCCTTTGGTTTTACATAGGCTTATATAGGGAAAATCTTTAAAAATTTTCTTCTCTAAAACCACAAGGCCCAGGACTTTGATATTTGGTATGAAGCTTCATCTAGTGGACCCCTACCAAGATTGTTCCAATTTTAGTGCTGGGGCCAAAAATGCCCCTGCCCCGGGGCCCTTTGGTTTTACATAGGCTTATATAGGGAAAATCTTTAAAAATCTTCTTCTCTGAAACCACAAGGCCCAGGACTTTGATATTTGGTATGAAGCTTCGTCTAGTGGACCCCTACCAAGATTGTTCAAATTATAGTGCTGGGACAAAAAATCCCCCCCTGCCACGGGGCCCTTTGGTTTTACATAGGCTTATATAGGGAAAATCTTTAAAAATCTTCTTCTCTGAAACCACAAGGCCCAAAACTTTGATATTTGGTATGAAGCTTCATCTAGTGGACCCCTACCAAGATTGTTCAAACTATAGTGCTGGGGCAAAAAATGCCCCTGTCCCGTGGCCCTTTGATTTTACATAGGCTTATGTAGGCAAAATCTTTAAAAATCTTCTTCTCTGAAACCGCTAGGCCCAGGTCTTTGATATTTGATGTGTAGCTTCATCTAGTGGACCTTTGACAAGATTGTTCAAATTTTAGCCTTTGTTGATGTTTGGTATGAAGCTTCACCTTTAAGACCTCCCTCAACATTATGTACATTAAAGCCCTGGGGCCAATAATGGCCCTCTCTGGGGCCCACTTGTTACACTATGGATCAGGTGAGCGATCCAGGGCCATCATGGCCCTCTTGTATTATTTATGAGCCGGATAAATTTCATACCCTATCAGTTGAGCATGAAAAAAAAGTTTTATAATCCTTGGGCCAGGTTGGTGCAGTTTAGGTCTGTACACCTTTCTTTCTACCTCTGGAATGAACAGGACACAATATTTCCATACCCCTCTACTTAATCTTAAGACCGCCACAAATTTATTCAAAATATCTGAGAGAGAGAGAGAGAGAGAGAGAGAGAGAGAGAGAGAGAGAGAGAGAACGAGAGAGAGAGAGATTTCCAAATATCTGAGAGAGAGAGAGAGAGAGAGAGAGAGAGAGAGAGAGAGAGAACAGCAAACATCAGACAAAATACATGTTGAAACGCTTTTTCTTTGGTTTCCACTTATCACAAAGAAAAAAAAAAGAAGAAAAATTCCTACAGGCCTATTGGCGCCAAAACAGCCATTATTATTTAGGTAACAATATTAGAACACACGCTAAAAGTCGTCAGTCATTCTGACCACTATGAATTCAAATTTGTAAAACAATTTCAAGTTATTTCTATATAGCCGTATCTCTTTATCTACAATTCTGTACCATTTGGCTTAACACTGCTGCATTTTTATTTTATTATTTTTTTTTTGCTTAGCTAACCGTCGCCGTGTACCGGGAACGAGCGTTTGAAACATAAGGTGACGACGTCATGTACACAGCGGCCCCCGCCCATAGGGGCTTGAAGAAATATATGGGCTGCATGATGCTTCCACGCTGAGCTGAATCTGGCCCCCCACTAGTAATGGTAAACCGCTTAGAGGATCTAAGCCTGTCCAGGAACCGCAGTGCGAGGCGGACCGTCCATGCTAATAAACCCTATTGGTTTCATTGGGCGACAGGGCTTGAGATGAAATTTCATCTCAATGTCGGGTAAAAGTCCCACAAAATTGGAAGCAAAGTCTCCAAAATGACCTTCACAGTGTTGATGGGGACGTTAAACCTAAAATCAAACAAACAAACGTCATGTACACACGTTCTTTAGCACTCTGCCAAAACCACATAGATTTTATACGATACCCGTTGTGCAAGAAACTGACAAACATTTCCCTTCAATACGGAGCTCTCTAGCAATCTCCTCGATAACGTGGGTTGTGCCCGTAACAGCCTGGACATAATCAAGGCAGTTGGGCTTTTTTTATTTTTATTTTTTTATCAGATCAAAGGCCGTCTTCTGCTTTTTAGTAAACATTTTATTTCCTTTTCTGCGAATGTGTCAAAAAAGTTACAGCGGCTGATTGGAAGTTGACCGCAAAGCGATACAATACAAAATTCCCAGAGCACAGCCCATTATACGTAGAGAAACACCATCCAGTTATCTTATCTGCGTATTACGTGTATACGTAGTCCTAGCAGAATATGTTACATTGAAAAAATAAATCGAAGGAGAAATCAAGGCTATCACACACATTTTAACAGTAACAACTCCACTGCCGGGCGTAGTTTCCGAAGTTCCGGATTATATCTGACCTGCACTTCCCACTTTTTAAACACGATTATGGCAAGCGCCCGGGTTTCTGTACCGATCATTGACAGAACACTGCGGAAAGTGAAGCAAAAGTTGCAAAATCTATATTTAGAGCTGCGAATACATCTTTTTGGATTCAAATTGGCAAAACGAGCTAAAGTTAAATGAAAGACAACGGGTGAAAGTGAAAAAAGTTCCCCCCGTATCACTAGTTCGCTTGTGATTGATGAAAACCTGAAAAATTTTGTCACACGTTTATGCCGAATTTTGCTTTGCTGAGTTAATCCATGCGAGAAAAACATGTTTCCTGCAAGTGGCAGACAGAGGCGGATTATTTTTGCAAAGTGGACTTATTTAACTTGTATAATTCATAATAAGCGGGTAAAAAACTGCATTTGCGAAAAAGATACACTGGGTAAAATGAGGTAACCCCCCCAAAAAATGAGCCGAAGTTTCCCCCCTTGTCTCTATTATAGTACCAAAAAAAAAAAAAAAAAAAAAATATTTTTTTTTTTTTTTTTTTTTTTCTTCAATTTTTTCATGATTCAAGCCCCTATGGACAAACAAAGTATCCATTAACAATTAACAAATACTTATAGTGCGAACAAATTGACCTGAGACTGGTGAACTCTGTTAACATAATTTCACACCCGACTGAATGCATATGTTTGTCTTTGTCGTTTTCCGAATTTGGCAATATTGTTATACAATACATAGAGGTCGGTAAATAGCCTGCCATTCACGTGATCCCGAAAATTCACGAGCAGTTTAAGAATCCGACGTATTAGGTGATAACAATGACTAATTTATTCTTTGCATAAAGGCCAGTCTCAACATGAGACTCATGTCAAATTGTTTGCACTATACCATTTGGATTACCTACCATTTTAAAAATAGGGATAAGGTGAGCGATCCAGGGCCATCTTGTTCTGTTAATGTACTGAGAATGCAAATATTTATCGTTACAGATATAGAGAAATGTCCTGTCCCACCCAGAACCAAGCTTCTAGTGTTAGTGAACCCCTACAGTGGCCCAGGAAAGGCTATGCAAATCTACCAAAAGCATGTGGCTCCCATGCTTGATGAAGCTGACATCCAGGTCAAGCTTATACAAACAGGTACTTTTAACATGTGGATGTACAATGTACAGTAAAATTCCTATATTAAGACCAAATTTGGGACTGTTCAAAAATGGTCTTGAAGACCACTTTTGAACAGTCCCAAAGGTGGTCTCTGACAAGGTTGGCAAAAAGCCGGTCGATATGAGTATTGACCGGGCCAGTGGTTAAAACCGGTTTTAACCGGTCATTACTGGTCAGTACTGGTCAATTGGTGGTCGATTAAATCACTGGAGTATATACCTCTGTCCTGTTACTAAACTGGTCTTAAAAGCTTTCCCCCTACATCATGTACTATATTTTCATCACTGAAGAAGACAAAATAGTTTTTATTAATAACAGTAATTATTTGAGATATTTTTTATTTCATCGAAAGTCAAAAGACATTATTGCTGGTCAAATGAAGAGGTTGGATTGGGTCAAATGAAGAGGTTGGATTGACTCACTGAACTGTAGACAGGCCTGTTCTATTCAATCAAACAATCTTTATAATTATTCTTTTTTTCTTTATAGGTTACATTGATTGTTCATATTTTGATTTACAGGAATATGAATAAGCTGAATGTATCATGGATTTTGAAGGATTTATGAAAGGTCCTTTATTTATTATTCTAACACAGCGCGCCTATATAGGCAATGGAAAATAACTGTGTTTTATTCTGCAACAAATCACAGCTCGGAAGAACGTGACCAGTGACGTCATTAAAAACTGCAAATTTATGACGTCACTTGTCGATTTCCTTGACGTTAGACGGTGTAACGTCATATTCTCGCATCGAAAACGTTAAAAAGGGATATAAATGCGTGTGTTTCAGTCGGTAATTTTAGCGGGATTTCTTCTAACAATGGCGAAAAGTTGGGAGGTTTTGACAGAAACAACAACATTATTGCCGATTTTCAGCGTGTTAGAATCGAAATATATCAGCTCTAGTCTGTGATTTGTTGAGCAATAAATCACAGTTTGTCGGTCAGTTGTAAGTAGACAAATCACGTGCGCTACGCGCTTGTGATTTGTTTACTTTTCAACTGACCTCCAAACTGTGATTTATTACTCAACAAATCACAGTTAGAGCTGATCTATTTCTTAAACCAAACAATATTTGAAGATTCACTGATGTCTTTGAATATTTAAAAGTATCTGCAACACCTGTAAATTGCTGTCAAAACAGACTAACCAATGCCACTGCAGTGGGTGTGGCAAAGATCTAATTGCTAAATTGACCAATTACATGTCCCTAATAGGGGTATTATAAACTGACATCAGGCTTTATTCATAATGTGTGAAATTTTGATTTATATGCAATATAGACAGTATTTTATCACCAAGCTATTACTGAAGGTGTCAATAAGATCTCGATTTAGTCAAATTGACATTTAATAAGGAAACACCGACATTCGAGCTAACAAGTACAGCAGATATCACTTATCCTCTGCAACCATGCTTTTTGCAGTATTTGCGCTGTCAAAAATGTCAAAAATATGAACACTCGGAAAAAAACTGCAGGAGTAAAAAAAACACATGCCCGCACTGTGCTGGGATCCATAAGCACAATGAATGCAAAACTATACATAATAAAAAATGTGCAAACTGCGGATTAGCCGGCCATGGAGTAGCATGGCGCGGGTGCAACATTTTCCTCAATTACAAGGCGCAAATCGACCAAATAAACGGTCAAATAGCCAGAGATTGGGAACAAAAAAAAGCCCAAACACAAAACACCGCGCAAGAAATCAGGAGCTCCAGTGCGGCTTATACCGCACCCCCCAGTGCGGCTTATACCGCACCCCCCAGTGCGGCTTACACCGCAACCCCCAGTGCGGCCCATACCGCACCCCATGCACACAACACAAAGGAGACCTACACAAAAATGCAGGTCGAAACGCTAATCGCCGCGGCGATAAAAAAAGCCACGAGCTCAATCTTGCACGAGCTCAACAAACAAAATCTGCTGAGCACCAAGGCGTCAGATGAGGTCATAGACCTCGTCGTCGAAAACGCCACCGCAAACACAATGGAAACCGACAACATGAATACGTCTGGCACCACAGGGATACACACCGCAAATAGCGAGAACCCTCAATCACCTACAGAAGCAACGAAAGAAAAAGAATTAAGCACCGCACCTGCACCCGCACAAAATAGGCGGAAAACAATAATCCCAAGGAGGCAACATAACAAACGCGAACCACAAGAGCTCTTAAGGAAAAACGCGGACTATAGCTCCACCGATCCTAGACCAAGGATCAAGGGTGGACGTAAAAACTCACGCCGTTAAAACAAAAAATATATTACTGCCTAATTATGGATCCCAGCACCACTGCTAAAATCCGCGTGTTACAGTGGAACGCCCGTAGTCTGTCTGGCAAGGAGAACGGAACAAAACTCGGGGCCTTAGGCCATTATCTAGAAAGTTTAGGCTACACACCGGAGGTAATAGCTATTCAAGAAACTTTCTCAAAAAAAGATAGTAAACCAACAAAACTTCCAGGATATAAAACCCCGGTCAGTTTCAGTAGGGAAAAGGGGAAAAATGGGGGAGGACTAGCCACCTTTATCAAATCAGGACTAGATTCGGAAGAAATCAAATTTAGACACACAAAAAAGGAAATAGAAGTGGTGATCGTCAGACTTTTTGGACAAAATGAAAACATAGACATCGTTAACTTTTATGCACCACCCCAAACAAATGTAACGTCTGACGATTATGATGAAATTTATAAAAAAGTCGGGGAAAAAATCAGTTTTCTTGGGGGATTTCAATGCCAGACATGAACTATGGGAGACAAACCACAACCCCACATACGACAAACGGCGAGGCCTAGAACTGGTCGAGTTCATAAATAGCACAGATTACGTAATCTTAAACACAGGGTGTGGCACACGACTCAACGTCGAGCGCGGAAGCACGAGCGCCATAGACTTAACACTGGTCAGCGCATCACTATGCCGATCTAGTGAGTGGCACGTGGGAGACGACACGATGGGAAGCGACCACTTCCCCATCCTGACGTCGCTCAACGTCACTCACAAATGCGTAACGCAGCGGCCTGCCCGACGTTGGAAATTAGACAAAGCAGACTGGGACCTCTTTAGGCAGCAGCTTAAACACATTAACATATCCCTCGAAGGCACAAATATCGATAAAAGCTATGAGGATTTTGTTTCGGAAATAATGGCGGCATGTGAAAAATCAATACCAAAAACGCAACCAAAAAATAAGCATAAAAACACCCTGCCATGGTGGGATGAAAGTTGTAGCGAGGCAGTCAAAAAGAAAAATAAAATATACTATAAATATAGGAAAAACAAAACAGCCGCACTTTTAGAAGAATATAGACGCGTAAGGGAGGAAACAAAATACCTTTTAACACAAACAAAACAACAAGCCTGGAGGGATTTTGTGTCTACTCTCACATATAAAACAAATTCTAAGAAAATTTGGGACACAATAAAAAGATTTAATGGAAAACCACTGAAACCGGTAGAAGTTTTAAAACAAGGAAACGCAAGATATCACGAAAACAACGAAAAAGCAGAAATCTTAGCACAACACTACCGGAAAGTCTGCAGTAACGAAAATTTAGACCCAAATTTTAGGCGCATTAGGGAAACGCAGGACCCAATGATTGAGCAGGCCGTTCAAGATGCCGATCGCGCTGGCCAGTGCCGTGCATACAATGCGAACTTCTCCCATAGGGAGCTACAGAGCGCAACTAATAAGAAAAAGAGCACCGCCCCCGGGGCAGACACCGTTCACTACGACATGTTAAAAAATCTACCAGAAAAGGGAAAAAGTCAACTTCTCGCACTAATAAATAAATCTTGGGACGAGGGGACCCTCCCTACACAATGGAAGGAGAGCACCATCGTCCCAATATTAAAACCAGACAAGGACCCCCACGAGCCGAAATCGTATAGGCCGATTTCACTCACATCAACCATATGTAAAATCATGGAAACCATGGTAGCATCTAGATTAACAGCACACATTGAGAAAAACAACCTCTTAGCAAACGAACAATCAGGTTTTAGAAAACATAGATCTACCATTGATCAAATCACCAGACTGGAATCCGCCATCCGCAAGGCAAAACTAATGAAACACTCACTGGTAGCGATATTTTTGGATTTAGAAAAAGCTTTCGACCTACTATGGACTAGGGGGGTCCTCCTAAAACTAAACAAATTCGGAATTCAAGGAAAAATGTTAACCTGGATCAGAGACTTTTTGACTGATAGAAAAATGAACGTAAAAATAGGTAACGAGGTGTCCGGTTTTTATGAATGCGAGAACGGTTCCCCCCAGGGGTCGGTGCTATCTCCTATCCTTTTCAACCTATTAATGAACACATTGCAGGAAACACTTAATGCATTACCGCTGGAAATATCCATGTTCGCAGATGACGGCTTAGTATGGAAAACCGCGAAAAAACCGAAAAGTGCCATTCCTGCATTACAAAAAGCGATTAAATGCCATACATGATTGGGCTACAAATTGGGGCTTCAAATTGTCAACTGAAAAAACAACAGTGGTAGTTTACAATAGAAATTTCGCAGATACAAAGGGCATGCCCAGGCTGGCGTATGACGGGCAGGAAATAAAGTACGCCGGTCATGCCAAATTCCTGGGAATGTACTTTGACAGCAATCTAACATGGAGACTGCACATTGAAAACCTGGTGTCCAGGTCCCAGCGGGACCTAAATGTGCTAAGGGCGGTCTCGGGGGCAAACTTTGGAGCGGACAAGAAAACCCTGATCAAAATGTACACAGCACTCATAAGAAGCAAAATTGATTATGGCTGCCAAGCATACGCGTCTGCGGCGCCCTCAAACCTGAAAAAACTAGATAGCATACAGGCCACAGCCCTCCGAATCGCGACTGGGGCATTCAGGGGAACGCTGAACCTGGACCTTGAGATTTAATGCAGCGTCATGCCCCTGCACCTGCGGAGGGATGAACTGCAACTCAAGTACTGGGCCCGCTCAAGCAGTCTTAGGGAAAGTCTCCCCATAAACGAAATGATCGCCGACACGCCCAATCATGTTAAAAGAGATAGGTTAAGAGGAAAGATCCCCTATATTATCAAAGTCCAGGACCTAATTAAAAACCATGACCTCGAGCAGGTCAAAACAGCGGAACAAACATATCCGGAAGTTTTTAACTTAAGAAGCCTATGCGCAAAAACAACACTAACGGGTGTCATAAAAAAAATGAAACATCACAGAAAAAATGCAATGAGATCGCAGAATCACACATCAGTGAAAACTATAAGCAAGCGCTTAAAATTTTCACTGATGGAAGCAAAGATGCTGACAAAAAAGAAACGGGGTGTGCTTTCACAATACCAGAATTAAACTTCGACCAAAAATTCAAACTTAACCAGCACCTCACAGTCTACACTGCAGAACTTATAGCCATACAAAAAGCTTTGGAATGGATACAGGAACAAAAACCCGATAGTGTTGTTATACTAACAGAATCATTAAGCTCAATACAAAGCATAAACTCTGGGAATAGCACTACAAGACCAGATATACTGCAGGACATTCATATCCTAATACACAAAATTCTAAAACAAGGTATCACCCTGAACATAGATTGGATCCCCTCCCACTGCAACGTGCAGGGGAATGAGCGCGCAGACACACTGGCCAAAGAAGCTCTGACCCGGGGAAAGGCACTTGACTACCTCCCCACCCCACAAGAAGTATACGCAATCATTAAGGCCAGCATCAAAAAGGAATGGGCGCGCATATGGCAGGGACAACACGGCTTTAGACACTCGATCTGTCAGTCCTTGACCCCGAAATTGGTACAATATAGCGACAGCCGAAAGCTCGATCGCATATATACACGACTAAGACTCGGGGTCAACGGACACAACATCTTCTATAGCGAGGCCGATCCATTATGCGGGCACTGTGGCGGGGTGGAGTGTGTTCAACACTACCTCGCAGAGTGCCCCGCACACGGCCCCGCCAGAAGGTAACTAAAGGGAGAACTTACAACATTAGGATACCAAGGGGAGATAAACGCGGTTTCTCTCCTCAATCTAAATTCACAGGAAATGAGGGACGCGGTCTTCAAATTCTTTGAGAAAACAAACTACCTGGACAAAATATAGGGGAAAACTAAGGGCGCAGACTAAATTTAATCGCATTGTACCGTAAAACACACCCCGTACGTGAACACATACTTTAAACCAAAATCTCTAGAGACCCGAGTTCAGAACAGTAAAAATAAATATTCGAACCGCACCTTAGACGCTACCAACCAAAAAGGGCCGTAGTGATCAAAGGGCGGCCGTCTCACAGCGAAAAGGGGAACAAAGTCAAGGATAGGCGCTGTGGTTGCGGCCTCGGCTTTGCACTTAGGAGTACCTATCGGTGACAGCGATCCCTGGATCACTGTGAGAAGACCATAACAGAAGGGGGCATGGACTCACCACAAGGAAAATCCATGCCCCCGACCCACCCTCCAGAGGGGGTGTGGCAAGCGAGAAGTTAAGACAGGGTGTAGCGTTGTGGTTGCGGCCCACTGGCTTTGCACTTATGAACGCTGCACCAAAGCCCTAGCTGATCGGGTGCCACACAGCCCGAAAGAGGACCACACGAAAGCACGCCGGGACTGGGCATGGACCCACCACAAGGAAAATCCGTCGCCCAGCCCCTCCTGAGGTGGTGAGGCAAACGGCAAGTCAGAACGAGACGTAGCGCTGTGGTTGCGGTCCTTGGACTTTGCACTTAGGAGCGTTGCGTCAAAAGCCTGGCTGATCGAGAGCCACACAACCCAAAGGAGAACAACAGCACATTAGCAAACAAAGCCTCTCCTTCAGGAATGCATATAGAAAAGTGGGACAGAAATAAGAAACAAGACGCCTTATCACATCTTTATCTTTCTTTTCTCGCAACTTTCGCTTTCGAATAAAGGATGTGTATTATAAGGTTACCCAAACGGAATGACCTGGGGGCCCTCAAAAGGGCCTTTTGCATACCACCACGACTGAAAAACCGCATCTCGCCCGGTATATCATGCAGCCCTCCGTACTGCCCTTGTCACATAACATAAAAATCACCAAAAACAGCAAATTGCGCCATGACCGTAATAAAGACAGACGGTCAAGATGGCCACATATCAATACAGACAAGGGCAATTAACTAACTAACTAACTAGGGCATGACTTCGCGCGACCTGAAGGAAGGCTTTTAACACACACAACCACCCGCGCGAAACTAGAACAACATACAACCACACTAGATAGGTAGATATAGCGATAGTTGTAGGATAGGAATACAGTAGAGAGGATAGTATAGAAAAGAGAGATCAAAAACCTGGAGTTAGAAGAAGAAGAAGAGTTTTCGCAAAAAGCGATTTCAAACATTTTTATTTGTGTAAATATGAAACATTAAAAACAAGATCGCATAGGAGCGCTCGACTGCGCACGTGCGCAGGCGGACGCTTGTATGCGACCTACATGATTATATAACAATTTGCACTAACCACTTTGACTAAAGAGATTGGCAAACGCTGTCTCGGGTCCCCAAACGGCTAGGCAAGAATACTTTTTCTACTATGATGCCTTCCTACACGTAGGATGCGATAGTGATATGCAAACATGGCGACACAAAATGACTCTCCTACGGTCCCACAGAATACGACATCCTGCGTCGAGGAGGGCATCACCTTTTCTTAACTTCAAACGAAAAAGCATAAAAGGGGATTGACCTACTTTCCACATCCTCCGCGATAGAGGTCACCCACTAACTAAAATAAATACGAATTAGGGCCCGAGACGGCGGAAGCCAACACACCATGTTACAATGTTATATGTTGTATGTACAGAAGAAACAAAACACAAATATAATCTTCAAGCACAACCTTGCAGGTACAAAAATTGTCCTTCCCAGCAACTGTGGGCGGATGGGCTTGTCCCAAAAAGGACAACAACACAAACGAGATAGGCAATCGTTGTCTCGGGCCTCCAAATGGCTATGCAGGAATACACTTTCCTCCTATGGTGCCTTCCTTCACGTAGGAATCGTAAATGATATGCAAACATGGCGACTGACCCACTTATGGTCCTGCAGAGTGCGGCATCCTACCTTGAGGAAGGCATCAACTTAAAACGGCAAATGCATAAAAAGGCACTAACAAAATAAATACGAATTCAAGCCCGAGACCGCGTAGGCCGGCACTCCATGTTATTATGTTACATATTGTATGTACAGATAAACAACAAAAAAAAAATATATATATAAACCACTAGCACAATCTTGCAGGTACAAAAACTGTCACCCCCAGCAACTGTGAGCGGGTGGGCTTGCCCTAAAATGGACAAACACCACCTTTAAGGCACAAGAAAAACAAACAAAACAGGTCCGTGGCGGGGTAAGCACATCCGCCCGCATATATATACTTAAAAAATGGACCACTCAACAAGCTGGGGAAACAGACCAAACAATGTAAAAATGTACATACGTTACATAAATATACAAAAATCAAATAAAAAAAAATAAAAAAAACAAAAATACCAATATCAAAATTGACCCTTTCCTGCTCTGACACGGTTGGGCATATTGACAAGCAAAAAATTATAACGTCGAGTAGAAGACAAAATGGACCGACTGCAGCGGACTTACGATAGACACGGACGGACGGAGCTGGAGCCGAGCTATGGTCTCCCCATTCACCGGCAACGTGGAATGGGGATACCACCGAACGGCTACGGTGTAGTGCCAGAATGGATTCGTTCCCTGGGACCCCACCAGCTGACGACCCGCGACACGGGGAAACTGGAAACAACAACAACAAATGAAGGTGTCAAAAATGAATGAAACCTAAAGACCCAATTTGGAACTTCTTCACTATTTTGGAAGATAACAAAAAAAACAAACAAATAACAGTGCAAGGTTTGAAGTTAGTGCTAAGGTCTTAAGACTGATGAGTCATAGACAAAAATGCCTAGGGCTAAAAAAGCCAGAAAGTATTGCTAAGAGGCCACTTGGAAAAATAACATCAGAACCTGAAACTCTATCAGATGATCAGCCGCCAGCAAAGAGAGCAAAACTTGAAAATAGTTTCAGTAGCTTTGCTTTTTTAACACTAAAATTATTCAATTGACCACTCAATATTTCAATCGACCAGTATTGACCACTATTGACCACTTTGGGAGTATTGACCGGGACGGTTAAAACCACTGGTTAAAACCGCCCCGGTTTTGACCGCCCAACCTTGGTCTCTGACCAGAGGACACTGTATGTCCCCAAAGGTGGTCTCTGACCAGAGGACACTGTATGTCCCCAAAGGTGGTCTCTGACCATAGGACACTGTATGCAGAAAACACAAAATAAGAATAACTGCAACCTACTAAAATAAGCTTTAAGGCAGAATTACCTTTAATTTTAGGTGGTCTTAATAGCGGAATTTCACTGTACATCAATGTAATTGCACATACGTGTTGAATGGTAGTAAAAGAGCGGCTACTTGACAAAACCTGCCTGAAGAAGATTGTGACCAGCAGTGACTCAAATCAGCCTGTGTTTTCTACCCAGTTCTTGCTTTTTTTGTGGGCAAGAGGCTATACAAGGCAAACAGGAAAGGCTCTGATTGGACTGGGCTGGTCTTTGCTAGCCACATGTCGTCTTGTAACTTTTGTCATAATGCGGCTCAAAATTGAAATGTTACTGTACAGCCTTCAGGCATTTATGTAATCGTCAGTGTTTTCCGCAAGTGCTGCAGGGATAATCAATGAGGCGTCTAACTCCCAGGGTTTGACTTATTAATCCTGAGTGATACATGATTAGCACTAGCCCTTAACCCATTGTATACTAGTGGGTCTCCGGACGTTAGCCCCCCAGGACGTTTGCCCCCCAATGACTTAATAGTGGACTCATCCATTGCTATATGTTGGACAAGTCCCGGCTGTCAGGCCCTATTGTTTCATTTTTAGCTCGGCTGTTTTCGAAGAAAACGACGAGATATTGTCATAGCTCTGGCGTCGTCGTCGTGCAAAAACTTGGACAGTTTGTAATATCTCTGTCATTACTGAACATACTTGTACTTGAAACTCGGACTAGTTGTTCATTATGAAAAGGGGCTGCAGCCGAGCATTGGCACCCGCATGCGGTGCTCTTGTTATTCTACTTCTGAAGGAAAATTCTGTTAGCAAATAGTGCAGGCCCTGATCAGACGCCACGATCTGCGGTGTCTGACTTGGCCCTGCACTGTTTGCCAAGATACCTCTTTAGGGGTTTCACACATACAATCGGTTAATGTTCCGGAGAAGACTCCAGAGCAGATGGCTGTTTTCTCAATTTTTCAGTGGAAGTAAGGTATGACATTTCATGTGATTTGTCAGTCCAGTGGATTTTTCTGGCAAGCAGACAATTCACATATAATGTCAAATCTTTTATCTGTAACCATATTTGGGACTCAATTCACATGTAATGTCAAGCCTCATTTTCTCTGAAAAATCAGAAAAGTTAATAATTTGTAAATGTTGCTTCTAGTCATGATTAACCCATTTAGTACCAGAAACCCCAAAACGGGTATCCTGGCAAACAGTGCAGGCCCAGATCAGACACCACAGAATGCGGCATCTGATCAGATTCTGTGGCACGTCTGATCAGGGTCTACACTATTTGCAAAAAGTTAAGCCATTTTCCAAATAAATTTTGAAGAAAACACAGCCTGACACCCCTAAAGTTTGAAATGGACTCCTGTTATATCTAAGGAGGAAGATTCCATTTGGTACAAAAAGTGTTAATGCATAACCCTTCAGATGCTAATCACTTCACTTCATATGCTTATCACTTCACTTCATATGCTAATCAATGCACTTCAGATGCTAATCACTGCACTTCAGATGCTAATCACTGCACTCCAGATGCTAATCACTGCGCTTCAGATGCTAATCACTGCATTTCAGATACGCACTTGCGTACACATTATAAATTAAAAAAAAAAATTTGACAATGATGAAGAAGAAGACAAAGAAAAAAAAAAGAATTGAAGAAGAAAAAGAGAAAGAAGAAGCAGAAGAAGAAGAAGAAGAAATAGCAACATCTGTATGTGTCTAGGATATACACAACACTAATTATTAGCTAACATAGTTTCATTGGACGACATTGGACGACATTGCTTCCAATTTTGTGGGACTTTTACCCGACATTGAGATGAAAATTGGAAGCAGCGTCTCCAAAGTGACCTATACTGTGTTTACGGGGATGTTAAACCTCAAATCAAACAAAACTAAACAAAAGTTTCCTTCTTTGCTGCGGGGACCACACTTACTGTACTGGGGAGTGATTATTATTTCTGGTATTTTCTTTGGTATGCGTACAAATTATTTTCACCTAGTTACGTCCCTTCCATCTGATGATTCAAAAATGGCAGTAATGAATATATATGGCAAGCCAAGTGCAAAATAAATCTTTAAAGCATGGTTTGAACTTGAAACCCCAGTTTGAAACCCCACTTGCATACTTGAAACCCCACTTGTGTACACATTATAAATTAAAAACACAACTAGGGTTTGAAAACTTCAAACCAGGGTTTCAAAGAAAATTTACACCACAAGTCTTTAAACCACACTGCTGAGTCAGCATTCTTATCAACTAGGCCATGGAGGCCCTGAAGCCCATAAAACTAGAGTAATGATTATGATAACAATAATAATAATCAACTTTATTTAACGAGGGTAGACAAATTAAGTTTACACTAATCTTCCATGTGGCCCTAAATGTCATCTTCTGGAGTTTTCTTAGCACTTTAAAGGTTTACTCTTAAGGCACCATGTGAAATTACCAAGCGGATGACAACTTGTGAAAAATTTCAGAGAAAATCAGTTTTGGCATTTCATGTGAATTATCTGGCAGACAATTCATGTGAAATAACAGTCCTCATTTTCCCTGAAAAATAAGGGGAATTAATGAAAGTTTAGTGCTTTTCCTTGTCCTGCTGAATGAATTAATTTTGCCACACCCATTCTGACTATAAACCAGTCAAATAACTTGATATAATGTATTCATTTAGTTCACAATCTGAATGATAAACAGTGTAGATCCTGATCAGATGGCTTCTTCAGAAGCCATCTGATATGGTCAACACTGTTTGCAAGATATGGCTTCCTTTGATCAGCTGGATAAGGGTTAATGTATATTGCATCAGACTGTATCAGTTTGGTTAACAGTACTGGTAGTTTTGGTTGATACGTATTCCGACTCCTCATCTCTTTACCTTACCTATTCTAAAATTTGAAACAAGTACATGTACAATTTACTAACCGATGTTGTGTCTAAGAATAGTGGGATGATTGGCAAACAATGTAGAACCTGATGAGATACAACATTCTTGCACATCAGACAAGGAAATCCGTGATTTTACCCTGGGATAGAAATATGTTCTGACCCTGGTGTTCCGACCCAAACTCGAATATAATCGCGTTTGATAAATGCACTGGTTGATTATGACCTCGTATGCGCCGTCGTTAAGGATGACGTCTCAGCACGTTACATGACGTCACTAAACATTCCTGCAGTGTCATCACAAAATGGCGGACGTCGGCAACCGAAGTGACTGCAGCATTAAAAATCAGCGCTAAGAAATGGAAGGTATGCAAGAAAAAGAATCCTATATGGGTGTAATGGGTGGATAGAAAAATCCATCCCTCGGGATCACTGTCCGGCATCACTCGGCAAGCTTCGTGATACTGGACAGTGACCCTTGGGACGGATTTTTTCCATTGACCCCTAACACCCATATAAGATTCTTATATTCTGCAGCGTCTCATCTGGGTCTACACTGTTTGCTGAGGCCTGTCTGAATACATATGGTAAATATGATAATCTATTTTCAGAACGTGCTGGGCATGCTGCAGACATGATGAAAACAATCAACCGTCATGAGTGGTATGGAGTTGTCATAGTATCAGGAGACGGCCTTATTTATGAAGTAAGACTAACATTTCCGATAATTACAATACAGTCAACTCTCTTTATACCGGCATTCGTTATAAAGACAAAACTCGTTATAACGACAGTTTTTGTTGAAAAAATGTCGCTCAAGGTTAGCCTTGATTCCAGTCTGTGGGCTCCTTTCAGTAGGAATGCATTGTATCAAATCCATAGTCATGGAAGAATCTTCAAGATATAAATGTCAAAGATATTTGTTAGAATCGCCTCAATGAGGTGATTCTAACAAAATGTTATAGATATAAATGTCATAGATATTTGTTAGAATCGCCTCAATGAGGCGATTCTAACAAATGTCTATAATATTTGTTTCGTTTCTTGGAGTAAATAAAGGTGAAAAGACCCTTAATTTTCTGTCATACTCCTAACTAGGACTCTTTATAACGAAAAAATCCTTATAATGGCACCATATTGGGCAACAAATACTGTCTTTATAATGAGGGTCCTCTGTATAAGCTGGAGCAAAAACAGAATAAAAGACCTCATGATCAGGCATACATCACAATATTTGCAGAATTCTTTTTTGTCAAACCTGCTTTAAAGGTGCATTATTGAGCTATCCGGAAAAAATGCTTCCAAAAATAAAATACATATAGCCGGTATTTTTCTTTAAAACAATACAAATGAATGCATTTCATGCAAAAATGCGAACAATTAGATGACAGGTAAACGAGTTTGAGAGGGATTCCCTAACTAGGTTTCGAACACTAGTTAGATCTATTTTAAGTTCGTGACAAAAATAGAATCCCCATATATGACGTTATGCGACGTTCATTTTTGGCCTTGTTTGCTTAGGCCATGCCTGAATCGGAAAAAAATATGACGCTGAATACCATGCCATAAGTAACGACACTCAGATACGATACTGTCGCTAAAGTGACAGATTTATTTTTAGAACAGAAATTCCGAACACATGTTCAGATCGAAGGGTAAACACGAATGAAAACGACCATTTTCACAAAATTCTGAAGCTGTATTTGGCTCCAAAAGTGTACACATGACAAAGGAGTATGCATTGAAGTTAAAAACCAGAAAAAAAAATTTGAGACCCGCTAGCTCAATAATGCACCTTTAAGGCTTTAACTTGCCTGCTTTGATAAACAAGATGGCCACCGGAGCTAATTATAGAAAAACCTTTAAAAGACTTCTACTCCCTAACCAGTGGATTTTGAAATAATTTAACAGGAATATTTCTTGAATGACCCTCTACCAAAATTACTCAAACTGTTCTGCTTGGATGAATATGGCCAACAGAGCTAGAAATACCTTCAAACAACTTCTATTAAACTGGTGGATGGATTTTGAAAACATATCACAGGAATGTTGCATGGGTGAATCCTCTGACAAAATTGCTCAAAACGATTTTGCTCCACTGCACATGATTGCCACCAGAGCTAAAAATATAAAAACCTTTAAATGATTCTAGACTGATTTTGAAATAATTTCACAGAAATGTTCCTTGGGTCACTGTCAACCAAAATTTCTCAAACCCTCCACTACACCTTGTATTACCTACCGTTTGATTTGCACAATATTAATCAGGTGAGCCATACAGAGCCACCATGGCCCTCTTGTTCTTATTTGTCTGGGAAAATATGGCAAATATGGATTATATACTACAATCCCTTGAGCTTCTCTATATGTGAAGTGCACAGGGCCTGGCAACAAATGACTGATGCATAAAGTGCACAAGTGCACAGATTAAGAATGAGATTTTCAGGTGAAAGATCAGTTTCAAATTTAGAAACCAAATATAGATATAGAGCTTTTTGAGTTCTTGTTTATAGGTAATGGATGTAGTTTTTGCATCAGTGTGAAAAATGATATACATGCAGCTGTAGCTATTAACCCATTTTGTACCGGAAACCCCAAAATGGGTAGTTGGCAAACAGTGCAGGCCCAGATCAGACGCCGCAGAACAAGGCATCTGATCAGGGCCTTGAGCCAGTTTCCAAATAGATTTTGAAGAAAACACAACCTGACATCCCTAAATTTTGAAATTGTTTCCTGCTATATATATGGAGGAAGATTCCATTTGGTACAAAAAAAGGTTAAATAACCATGAATCATGATGCTGCAGATGTACTTGGTTTCATAAATACCCATTGTTATTCTAAAATACCCATTGTTATTCTAAAATACCCATTGTTACTCTAAAATACCCATTGTTACTCTAAAATACCCATTGCTACTCTGAAAGACCCATTGTTACTCTAAAATACCCATTGTTACTCTAAAATACCCATTGCTACTATGAAAGACCCATTGTTACTCTAAAATACCCATTGTTACTGTAAAATACCCATTGTTACTCTCAAATCCTGATACCTAAGGCCTAAAAATTACCTGTCTTTCGCTAACCCATTCAAACCTTATTTTTTGTGCCAAGCCTGCAATTTTTATAGCCATCCAGAAAAAATATTAAGATTTTCTTTGATATTAATATTTTCAAGCACTTTTGATAAAAATTCATTAAACTGTCAAATAAGCAAAACTAACACATAAAATCCTGTTCTTTTGCTTCCTTGATGCTCTAAACCTCATCATTTTAATGTTTTCTGGTAATGTGGTTGGGATTTAGTCCTTTTTGAAGATTTTTGCTCTTTTTCTCATCAAATAAAAAGTGGACAATAAAGTTTGGTAAGACCTACCGACCCAATTTTTTTTCCGCATGTTAGAGGAAACAAAGCTATTTTTTAGCCTAAACAAGTTAACCCATTTTATACGGGAAGCCCCAAAATGGGCACTGACAAACAGTGCAGGCCCAGATCAGACCTCGCAGGGCACCGCATCTGATCAGGGCCTTCACTGTTTGCAAAAAGTTCAGCCACTTTTGAATCAATTCCTAAAATCAACTGAACTTGATAACCCTAAGTTTCGAAGTGGACTCCTGTTATATTTAACCCATTGTTTGCTAGTGGACTCTTCCATTGCTATATGTTGGACAAGTCCATTTGTCAAATAAGGGGTGACAGGCTTATTTTTTCATTTTTAGCTCCACTGGCCGAAGGCCAGCGGGGCTATTGTCATGGCCCTGTGTCAGTCGTGCGTCCTTGCGTCCGTGCGTTAACTTTTTCTTTAAACATCTTCTCCTCCTAAACTACTGGGCCAATTGTAACCAAACTTCACAGGAATGTTCCTTACATAGTCCTCTTCTAAATTCCTTCAAAGAATTTTGTTACACCCAGAACTCTGGTTGCCATGGCAACAAAACCACAAAAAATTAAAAATCTTTAAAAATCTTCTCCTCCAAAACTACCTGTAGGATTTCATTTTTATTTTGCATGAATGTTCCTTGGGTGGACCTCTTTCAGATTCCTTGAAGAAATTTTGATCCGACAAAAAACATGGCCACCATGGGCGGGGCTTATTTTCCCTATTTAACATATAGTGTAATGGTAAAACATCTTCTCCACCTAAACTATTGGGCCCATTGTAACCAAACTTCACAGGAATGTTCCTTACTTAGTCCTCTTCTAAATTCCTTCAAAGAATTTTGTTAAACCCAGAACTCTGGTTGCCATGGCAACAAAACAACAACAAAAAAATAAAAATCTTTAAAAATCTTCTCCTCCAAAACCACCTGTTGGATTTCATTTTTATTTTGCATGAATGTTCCTTGGGTGGACCTCTTTCAGATTCCTTGAAGAAATTTTGATCCGACAAAAAACATGGCCGCCATGGGTGGAGCTTATTTTCCCTATTTAACATATAGTGTAATGCTAAAACATCTTCTCCTCCTAAACTACTGGGCCAATTGAAACCAAACTTCACAGGAATGTTCCTTACTTAGTCCTCTTCTAAATTCCTTCAAAGAATTTTGTTACACCCAGAACTCTGGTTGCCATGGCAACAAAACCACACAAAAAATTAAAAATCTTTAAAAATCTTCTCCTCCAAACTCACCTGTTGGATTTCATTATCCCCTCACACAACATAGTTGTGAGGGGGGATATAGCATTTGTCCCGTACATACGTACGTACGTACATACTTTTGTCATCGCTCTAGCGCCACGTACGTACGTACTTTTGTCATCGCTCTAGCACCACATACGTACGTACATACTTTTGTCATCGCTCTAACCCTACATTTCTTGACCGATTTTAATATAACTTCACACAACCGTTCCTTACGACAATATCTGGAGCAAGATCGACTTTCAAGGTCATGACCTCAAGGTCAAGGTCACTCTGGCTATTTTTTGAAAAACTTTGTCATTGCTCTAGCGCCTACATTTCTCCCCCAATTTCAATATAACTTCAAACAAATGATCCTTATAAAAATATCTCGAGCGAGTTTGACTTTCAAGGTCATGACCTCAAGGTCAAGGTCACTGTGGCTATTTTTTGAAAAACATTGTCATCGCTCTAGCGCTTACATTTCTTCACCAATTTCAATATAACTTCACACAAATGATCCTTATAAAAATATCTCAAGCGAGTTCCACTTTCAAGGTCATGGCTTCAAGGTCAAGGTCACAGTGGCTATTTTTAGAAAAACTTTGTCATTGCTCTAGCTCCTGCATTTCTTCACTGATTTCAATATAACTTCACACAAATGTTCCTTATGAGCGAGTTGGACTTTCAAGGTCATGACCTCAAGGTCAAGGTCACTGTGGCTATTTTTAGAAAAACTTTTTCATCGCTCTGGCGCCTACATTTCTTCACCAATTTCAATATAACTTCACACAAATGTTCCTTATAAAAATATCTCCAGCGAGTTCGACTTCCCAACTCATGGCCTCAAGGTCAAGGTCACTGTGGCTTTTTTTAGAAAAAACTTTGTCATCGCTGTATCGCCTATATTTCTTCACTGATTTCAATATAACTTCACACAAATGTTCCTTATGACAATATCTCAAGCGGGTTCGACTATCAAGGTCAAGTCCTCAAGGTCAAGGTCACTGTGGCTATTTTTTAGAAAAACTTTGTCATCGCTCTTGCGCTTACATTTCTTCACCAATTTCAATATAACTTCATACAAATGTTCCTTATGACAATATCTCTAGCGAATTCCACTTTCAAGGTCAAGGTCACTGTGTCTATTTTTAGAAAACTTCGTCATCCCTCTAGCGCTTACATTTCTTCATCGATTTCAATATAACTTCACACAAATGTTCCTTATGACAATATCTTGCCATTTCGACTTTCAAGGTCAAGGTCACTATGGCTATTTTTAGAAAACTTTGTCATCGCTCTAGCGCCTACATTTCTTCACTGATTTCAATATAACTTCACACAAATGTTGCTTATGACAATACCTCGAACAAGTTCGACTTTCAAGGTCAAGGTCACTGTGGCTATTTTTAGAAAAACTTTGTCATTGCTCTAGCGGTTACATTTTTTTCACCAATTTCAATATTACTTCACACAAATGTTCCTTATAACAATATCTCAAGTGAGTTCCACTTTCAAGGTCAAGGTCACTGTGGCTTTTTTTAGAAAAACTTTGTCATGGCTCTAGCGCTTACATTTCTTCCCCCATTTCAATATAACTTCACACAAATGTTCCTTATGACAATACCTCGAGCGAGTTTGACTTTCAAGGTCAAGGTCACTATGGCTATTTTTAGAAAAACTTTGTCATTGCTCTAGCGGTTACATTTTTTCACCAATTTCAATATTACTTCACACAAATGTTCCTTATGACAATATCTCAAGTGAGTTCCACTTTCAAGGTCAAGGTCACTGTGGCTATTTTTAGAAAAACTTTGTCATCGCTCTATGGCCTACATTTAATGATGGATTGTAATAGAACTTCACACAAATGTTTCTAATGATAATATCTCGACTTACTTTGACTTTCAAGGTCATGACCTCAAAGTCAAGGTCACTGTGGCTATCTTTAGAAAAACTTTGTCATCGCTCTACCGTCTACATTTATTAACAGATTTTAATATAACTTCACACAAAAGATGCTTATGATAATATCTTGAGCAAGATCTACTTTCGTGGTCATGGCCTCAAGTCAAGGTCACTATGGCTATTTTTAGAGAAACGTCATCACTCTAGAATGTACATTTATTGGAGGATTTTTAAACAAACTTTACACAAATGTTGCATATGATAATATCTCAACCAAGTTGGACTTTTGCCATTTCAGTGTTTTCCACACACGAAGTTGTCTAGTGCGAGGGGATTTGTATCACATGCGATGCATTGTTTTTATTTTGCATGAATGTTCCTTGGGTGGACCTCTTTTAGATTCCTTGAAGAAATTTTGATCCGACAAAAAACATGGCCACCATGGGCGGGGCTTATTTTCACTATTTAACATATAATGTAATGCTAAAAAATCTTCTTCTGCAAAAGTACTTGTGGGATTTCATTGTAATTTGCATGAATAGTCCTTGGGTGGACTGTTTTCAGATTCCTTGAAAAAAATTTGATCTTACAAAAAACATGGCCGCCATGGGCGAGGCTTATTTTCACTATATAACATATAGTGTAATGCTGAAAATATTTTCTGCAAAAGTTCTTGTTTTATTTCATAGTTATTTAACATGCATGTTCCTTGGGTGGACCTCTGTCAGATTCCTTGAAGAAATTTTGATCCGACTAAAAACATGGCTGCAGTGGGCGGGGTTTATTTTCAATATATAACATGTAGTGTAATGTTAAAAAAGTCTTCTCTTCTTCAAAAGTTCTTGTTTATTTATTTATTTATTTATTTATTTTTTTAAAACTACCTTCCTGTATCTGAATTAATCTCCTCCAATTTTGCTGACTATCACATATCTATAGAGATCCACCTACAAATTGTCATTCTAAAATTCAAAACATCAGAAATTTCACTTGCCCATCACACTGGTGATAGAACTGATGTTTTCAACACAAACTCTATTTATACGACTTGATGTTTCAAAATAAATTCAAAATACTGAGGGAGATTGATTTATTAGACCTAATTATACTACAGTGTCAACAGTTCTCCAGATCCCTGAGGGTTAAAATGGCTTAGTTGAAAAGGGAGACATACCAAATCCGACGGAGGAAAGGAAAAAATAAATAAATAAAGAAATAAAAACATAAATCTGTTAATTTTTTAGCTCCACTGGCCAAAGACCGGCGGGTCTTATGTTATATGTTATGGCCCTGTGTCTGTTGTGCGTATGTGCATCCGTGTGTTAACTTTTTTCTTTAAACATTTCCTCCTTAACTACTTGGTCGATTGTAACCCAACTTTCTCACATAGTCCTCTTCTGAATTCCTTCAAAGAATTTTGTTACATGCAGAACAAAATGGCATCGAAACCAAGAAAAAATCTTTTAAAAATCTTCTCCTCCAAAACCACTCAATGGATTTTATTCTTATTTTTCATGAATGTTCCTTGGGTGGACCTCTGTCAGATTCCTTGAAGAAATTCAGATCAGACCAAAAACATTGCCACCATGGCCATGCCCCACATGACTGCCATGGCCATGCCCCTTGGCTCATTAGCTTTCAAAGACTTATATGGGGAAAAGTTTTAAAAACCTTCTCCTCCAAAACCTCTCAACTTAATGTATTTCATTCTTACTTTGCATGAATGTTCCTTGGGTGGACCTCTGTCAGATTCCTTGAAGCAATTTTGATCAGACAAAAAACATGGCCACCATGGACACGCCCATTGGCTAATTAGCTTCCATAGACTCATAAAGGGATCTTTTTTATTTTTTAATCTTCTCCAAAGCCGCTAAATCGATTTCGTTCTTAATTTTCATGAATGTTCCTTGTGTCTACCATTGTCAGATTCATTGAAGAAATTTTGATCAGACAAAAAATATGGCCGCCATGGCCACCACCTTTGGCTCATTCGCTTCCATAGACCAATAAACGGAAAAACTTCTTCTCTGAAACCATAAAGCCTAAAGCTAAGACATTTACAGTAAAACCTGTCTTAGTGGCCACCTCTATTAAGCATGCAACCTGTCTTAAGCAAGCAGGCATTCAGTTCCCAAGAAAGGCAGATGTGTTAAATTTCACCTGTATTAAGCAAGAACCTGTCTTAAGCAAGCATATTTTGACTATCCCTTAGGCACTTGCTTAATACAGGTTGAACTGTAGTATGTAGCAAAGTTATGTGGTCACCTACTAAGTCCTGCGAACTATGTCTCTTGAGTCAAAATTGGCTACGCCCGGTGCTTAGTAGCTCCCATAGACTAATAATGACAAAATCTTGAAACTTTTCTCCTCTGAAACCATAAGGCCAAGAGCTTAGTATGTAGCAACTTGAAGTATTCAACTGCATAAATCCTGCCAACTATGCCCCTGGGGTCCAAATTGGCCACACCCTGAGGCCCATAAGCTCCCATAGACTTATACTGGGAAAAACTGACAAAAATCTTCTCTGAAACCATCAGTGCCCAGAGCTTAGATATTAAGTATGCAGCAAAGTCAAGTGGTCACTCAAATAAATCCTGCCAACAATGCCCCTGGGGTAAAAAATTGGTCACGCCCAGAGGCATATTTTTTTTTTTTTTTTGGTTTGGGTTTTACGGCCCTTTCAAGATTATTTCACTCATATCGAGCCGATCGTTAATCAGAGGTGGGCGAAAACCGGAGTACCCGGAGAAAAACCACCTGACCTTCCGTTGCAGAACTTGGCGTCTCACACGTGGCCCGAGCGAGGCTCGAACCTTCGGCGGTGAGAGACCTAATGATTAAGAGTCAGCGCTCTTATCCACTAGGCCACGGAGGCCCGTCAGAGGCATATTAGTTCCCATAGACTTATAATAGGAAAAACTTAAAAAAAGTCTTCTTCTCTGAAACCATAAGGCCCAGAGCTTTAGATATTTAGAACGGAGCAATGCCAAATGGTCACTCACATAAATCCTGCCAACCATGGCTCTGGGGTCCAAAAAATATAGAATGGACTTGCTGGCCCAGATCAGACCCCACAGAACACCATGTCTGATCAGGGCCTGCACTATTTGCTAACAGAATTTTCCATCAAAAATAGAAAAAAATAGGCCTGACACCCCTTATGTGACAAATGGACAGGTCCAACATATAGCAATAGAAGAGTCCACTAGTATACAATTGGTTAATGTAATAAATATGACAATTGTCTGAAGTTAGCCGGTGGAGCGACAGGCCCTCTTGGGCCTCTTGTTATTAGCTCTCCTGGGCCAGAGGCTCCGGGAGAGCTATTGTGTTCGGTCACCGTCCGTCGTCGTCCGTCCGTTCAAAATTTCTTTAAATAAACCACTGAACAGTTTCTGACCAAACTTGGCAGAAATGTTCCTTAGGTGGTCCTCTCTCAAATTTGTTCAAAGAATTCAATTCCATGCAGAACTCAGGTTGCCATGGCAACAAAAAGGGGAAAATAAGAAAAAACCTTTAAAAATCTTCTTCTCTGAAACCAGAAGGCCCAGGTCTTTGATATTTGGTATGAAGCTTCATCTAGTGGACCTCTACCAAGATTGTTCAAATTATAGCCCTGGGGCCAAAAAATGTCGTTGCGCTGGGGCCCACTGGTTTTACATAGGCTTTTATAGGGAAAACCTTTAAAAATCTTCTTGTCTGAAACCAGAAAGCCCAGGTCTTTTATATTGGGTATGAAGCTTCATCTGGCAGACCTCTACCAAGATTGTTCAAATTATAGCCCTGGGGCCAAAAACAGCCCCGCCCCGTGGCCAACTGGTTTTATATATATGTTAATATAGGGAAAACATATAAAAATCTTCTTGTCTGAAACCAGAAGGCCCAGGTCTTTGATATTTAGTATGAAGCTTCATCTTGTGAACCTCTACCAAGATTGTTCAAATTTTAGCCCTGGGGCCAAAGACGCACCCGCGCCGGGGCCCATTGATTTTACATAGGCTTATAGGGAAAACCTTTAAAAATCTTCTTCTCTGAAACCAGAAGGCCCAGCTCTTTGATATTTAGTATGAAGCTTCATCTAGTGGACCTCTACAAAGATTGTTCAAATTATAGCCCTGGGGCCGACATGCCCCTGCACTGGGGCCCACTGGTTTTACATATGCTAATATAGGGAAAACCTTTAAAAATCTTCTTCTTTGAAACCAGAAGGCCCAGGTCTTTGATATTTGGTATGAAGCTTCACCTAGTGAACTTCTACCAAGATTGTTCAAGTTATAGCCCTGGGGCTAAAAATGCCTCCGTGCCGTAGCCCACTGGTTTTACATAGGCTTATATTGGGAAAACCTTTAAAAATCTTCTTGTCTGAAACCAGAAAGCTCAGGTCTTTGCTATTTGGTATGAAGCTTCATCTTATGAAACCTCTACCAAGATTGTTCAGCTTATAGCCATGGGGCCAAAAATGCTCCTGCGCCGGGGCCCACTGGTTTTACATAGGCTTATATAGGGAAACCTTTAAAAATCTTCTTCTCTGAAACCAGAAGGCCCAGTTGTGTGCTAGTGGACTCTTCCATTGCTCTATGTTGGACAAGTCCATTTGTCATATAAGGGGTGTCAGGCTTATTTTTTTCATTTTTATTAGCTCAGCTGAGCCAGAGGCTCCGGGGGAGGTATTGTGTTCGGTCACCGTCCGTCCGTATGTCCATCCGTTCACAATTTCTTTAAACAACATCTCCTCGTAAACCACTGAACTGTTTCTGACCAAACTTGGCAGACATGATCCTTAGGTGGCCCTCTCTCAAAGTTGTTCAAAGAATCCAATTCCATGCAAAACTGTGGTTGCCATGGCAACAAAAAGGGGAAAATAAGAAAAAACCTTTAAAAATCTTCTTCTCTGAAACCAGAAGGCCTAGGTCTTTGATATTTGGTATGAAGCTTCACCTAGTGGACCTCTACCAAGATTGTTCAAATTATAGCCCCGGGGGACAAACAATGCCGTCGCGCCGGGGCCCACTGGTTTTACATAGGCTTATTTAGGGAAAACCTGTAAAAATCTTCTTGTCTGAAACCAGAAAGCCCAGGTCTTTGATATTTGGTATGAAGCTTCATCTAGTAGACCTGTACCAAGATTGTTCAAATTATAGCCCTGGGGCCAAAAACAGCCCTGCCCCATGGCCAACTGGTTATATATATATGTTAATATAGGGAAAACATATAAAAATCTTCTTGTCTGAAATCAGAAGGCCCAGGTCTTTGATATATGGTATGAAGCTTCATCTCGTGAACCTCTACCAAGATTGTTCAAATTATAGCCCTGGGGCCAAAGACGCAACCGCGCCGGGGCCCATTGGTTTTACATAGGCTTATATAGGGGAAACCTTTAAAAATCTTCTTCTCTGAAACCAGAAGGTCCAGGTCTTTGATATTTGATATGAAGCTTCATCTAGTGGACCTCTACCTAGATTGTTCAAATTATAGCCCTCAGGGGCCGAAAACGACACTGCCCTGGGGCCAACTGGTTTTACATAGGCTTATAAAGGGAAAACTTTTATAATTCTTCTTCTCTGAAACCAGAAGGCCCAGGTCTTTGATATTTGGTATGAATCTTCGTCTAATGGACCTATACTAAGATTGTTCAAATTAAAGTCCTGGGGCCAATAATGCCGCCACACCAGGGCCCGCTGGTTTTACATAGGCTTATATAGAGAAAACCTTTAAAAATCTTCTTGTCTGAAACCAGAAGGCCCAGCTCTTTGATATTTAGTATGAAGCTTCATCTAGTGGACCTCTACAAAGATTGTTCAAATTATAGCCCTGGGGCCGAAATGCCCCTGCACTGGGCCCACTGGTTTTACATATGCTAATATAGGGAAAACCTTTAAAAATCTTCTTCTTTGAAACCAGAAGGCCCAGGTCTTTGATATTTGGTATGAAGCTTCACCTAGTGAACTTCTACCAAGATTGTTCAAGTTATAGCCCTGGGGCTAAAAATGCCTCCGTGCCGTAGCCCACTGGTTTTACATAGGCTTATATTGGGAAAACCTTTAAAAATCTTCTTGTCTGAAACCAGAAAGCTCAGGTCTTTGCTATTTGGTATGAAGCTTCATCTTATGAAACCTCTACCAAGATTGTTCAGCTTATAGCCATGGGGCCAAAAATGCTCCTGCGCCGGGGCCCACTGGTTTTACATAGGCTTATAGAGGGAAAACTTTTAAAAAATCTTCTTGTCTGAAACCAGTGGGCCCAGGTCTTTGATATTTGGTTTAAAGCTTCATCTAGTAGACCTCTACCAAGGGCGGTAAAATTATAGCCCTGGGGCCAAAAACGGTTTTATATAGGCTTATGTAAGGAAAACATATTAAAATCTTTTTGTCTGAAACCAGAAGGCCCAGGTCTTTGATATTTGGTATGAAGCTTCATCTAATGGACCTCTACCATGATCGTTCAAATCATAGCATGGGGGCCATAAATAAAAATCTTCTTGTCCGAAACTAGAAGGCCCATGCTTTTGATATTCGATGTTAAGCTTCATTCAGTGGACCTCTGCTTAGATTGTTCAAATTATTGACCTGGGTCCAAAAATTGCACATCCCTGGGACCTACATGTTAATCTCTTAGCTCAGGTGAGCGATATAGGACCATCATGGTCCTCTTGTGCCATTCTTGACAGAAAATTCTGTTAACAAATAATGCAGGCCCTGATCAGATGCCGCATTCTGCGGCATCTGATTTGGTCCTGCACTGTTTACCAAGGTACCCCTTTAGGGGTTTTCCGCATACAATGGGTTAAGGTGGAAGATTCCATTCAGTACAAAGTGGGTAAATGTGTTTCTCCTAAAAGTTGGGACAAGCTGATTTTACCATACCATCATGCAATTTAGATACACCTTTTGAGGATACAGCTCTTTGAAAAATACAGATTACCCTCTTAATAAGGGCAGAATTTGTTCCTTAATATTTTACCTGGCACGGCCTTGCATTTCATCCCTTATTCTCAGCTAATAATGTAAAATCCTCTATTTTGTCATATCAAGCCAATCATTCAACTAAACCACACTTTTTCTGGGCAGACTCATACAAAAGTGGTTAACCTGTTCAGTGCACATTCATTCTCCATAAACTGACAACTGCCCTTCTCGCGTTAGTGGAAGGGAGAGAGTGACCCTAGAAAAAAATTGATTTTCGATCTCCATCAGAGGGTTGCCGACCAGGGGCCAGTTGTGCAAAAGTATCAAAGTTGTTAGTTAATGAATCGTTAAAACCATTTTCATTTCTTATAGCAAATAAAGATGTTTTTGCTGAAAAAATATGAGCACTGCTCTCCTTTTTTCAGCCAAAATAACACTGACTTAGATATTGTACTTGCTAGAACAGTTAAAATAAAATTTTTACCAAGAGCAAGCTAGTTAAGCTAACGATGCTTTGAACAACTGGCCCCAGGTAGGTATCAAACCTGTGACCTCCTGATCCCCAGACCCACTTCCAACTGAGCTACCAAGGCCGGTTCCTAAGCAGGAAGTTCTTTTTTTTAAGAGAAGACCCAGAGAGGCTAAGCTTTTAGGAATGCAAAAAAAAAAGTACAAAAGTTGTCTGACTTGTAAAAATTGCATCAGAATTTCTTGTAGAATGTGAAACATTGCAGACATTGTTCCGGCTGCTCTTAACCATGAATTGTGCAAGCCTCATTCATGTAGTGAGTGTAGGAAAACAGTACAGACTACAGATTCGGAAGATGCACACAGGAGCTCGGTTGTAATTGTATGAGCTACATAAACTTTAGATTTCCCCACCCACATATCTCACACATTAAGTTCGATAAAATCCATTATATTCGTTGTTATAACTGTTTTATCAGCTCATTTTTACCTTTGTCCTATGAACAAACATAAAATCTGTTATACAATCACTACAGCTGATGTCTAACTCAATGTTTAACATTTATCAACAATGCGCCATATAGTAGAAAAAACACAAGGAAAGACAGTCGCCATCTTTTTCGCAACGTTTCCAGTCGCTCAAGTGCGTCACAAATTTCTTGGCACCCGGTCAACCTTACACCGCTTATGACTTATACGAATATAATGGATTTTATCGAACTTAATGTGTGAGATATGTGGGTGGGGAAATCTAAAGTTTATGTACCTCATACAATTACAACCGAGCTCCTGTGAAGATGCAGTCTGATCTTAATCTGTCCTGTTCACAGCTCTAGTCTATGAATAGCTTTAAGTAGATATGGTAATTTAGAAAGTAATACATTCTTCTGTCACAGGGTGTTTATTATTAATAAATTGTTTACTGTTTAGACTGGTTTTTCTCTGGGTACTCCGGTTTTAGTCCACCTCTGATTAACGATCGGCTCGGTATGAGTGAAATAATCTAGAAAAATCATATCAAAATCTTTAGACAGAATTGTAAAGTAGATGTACTGTGCAGAATTTTTTGGTAGTGGAAAGAACAGGAAGTAAAACAGATGCCTCCCTTTGTCTTTATCTGTCTCCTGATACATATTTTTGTGTTGATTGGTAATGAATAATGTAATGTTAAACCATGCACACATAGCGTTTATTGTCGCGCCTGCTATTAGCATGGCGCGATATAGGCGCCCGGTTTTCTGTCCATCCATTCGTTCTTTCGTGCGTTTGTTCGTCCGTCCGTTTGTCAACGCGTCAACATTTGCGACCACCCTAGCGTTCACCCTAATGGTCAAGTTTATTTCTCAAGAACTATAAGAGCTTCATTAATGATACTTGTACAAACTTGTATCTGGAGATGCCAACTTACATGCAAGCATCCATATTTGACCTTGACCTACATTTCATGGTTCACTGACTTTGTAAAATATTGCGACCACCCTAGTGTTCACCAAAATGGTCAAGTTTATTTCTCAAGAACTGTAAGAGCTTTATTAATGATACTTGATACAAACTTGTATCTGGGTATGGTAACTTAAATGCAAGCATCCATATTTGATCTTGACCTACATTTCATGGTTCATGAAAAATGGCAGAAAAATCTGTCAGGTGTTCCAATTCCCCTTAAGCAAACACGGATACTGTGATGGTACACTTCTACAGCATCTGATCAGGATCTTCTCTCTCCGCAAAGTCCAGATATAACAGAAGTGCAATGAAAACAAATGCCCCAAAATGGATAGTGTGTTTCAGTATTGAACAGGTGAGACAAACTAGTCATATCTTTTGTCAGCCTGCACCTGATTGACCCACCTGTGTTGTCATTGCTTTGATTATGCTTTGGCAAAATTCTGTCAGTAATGTAAAGGTGTCTTAAACTTAAATATAAAAATAAAATAACAACAGGGCAAACTGGATCATCAGGGTTTATCCAGGTTCACCCTGCACATTCACAGTACCACCAGGGTTGAATTGTTGACTGATCTAGTTAGTATAATATCTAATACTCTTGTATTTTTGCTGAAAAATGTGAAAACTGATCACATTTTTGCAGCAAAAATATTTACATATTTGCCATATTTAATGAGTAAAGTTTTAACAATGCATTAACTAACAACATCATTAGTTTTGATCAGCTGGCACCTGGTTGGACACAGTATTACCGGATCACAAATCTGGGACCTAAACCAGGGTACCAAACTGTGGTTGTGAGAACTTTGCTTAAACCCTTCAAGAGCATCAGAAAATTCCAGAAGAGAGTGCAATACTTTTTATTTATTTTTACAAATGTAGCTCACCTGGAGCAGCTAAAGGTGAGCTTATGCCATGGTCTGTTGTTTGTTGTATGTCTGTCCATCATTAACTTTTGTTGAACTTCATTAACTTTTGTTGAACTTTATCATTTATTGGATCAGCTTCAAACTTGTAGGCAATGAGGACAATCATAAAATCTTGGACAGGTTCAACTTTGGGGCAGATTGGATTGTTTATGTTAGAGTTACTTGCTGTTTAGTCTCCCATAGACTTTTAATAGGGAAAATTTTGTTCAGGTGAAAACAACTTTATTTTTGATCCGATCCGCAACAAACATGTAGGTAATGAGGAGAGCCATAAAATCTTGGACAAGTTTGATTTTGGGGCAGATCAAATTGTTCATGTGAGAGTCACTTAATTGCCCTTTTGTCTCCTATAGAAAAATATTGTCCGGGTGATAGTAACTTTATATTTGATTAGATCCTCAACAAACTTGTAGGTGATGAGGACAGGCATAAAATCTTGGACAAGCTCGAATTTGGTGCAGATCGGATTGTTCATGTGAGTTTTTCTTGCCCTTTAGTCTCCCCTAGACTTATAATGGGAAAAATGTTGTCCAGGGGAATAGTCACTTTATTTTTTATTGGATCCTCGGCAAACTTGTAGGTAATGTTGACAGCCATGAAATCTCGGATGAGTTCAATTTTGGCTGATGCAGGAGAGTTGCCTGTCCTTGAGGGCCTTATAGACTCAGGAAAATGTTGCCCGGATGAAAGCGATTTCAGTTTTGATGGAATCTTCGTCCAACTTGCAGGTAATCAGGACAGCCCAAAAATCTTGGATGAGTTCGAATTTGGGGCAGATCAAACTATTCTCATTAGAGTAACTTGCCCTTTAGTCTCCCTTAGATATGCTGTCCAGGCAATAGCCACCTTATTTTTGATTGGATCCTCAACAAACTTGTGGGTAACGAGAACAGCGATAAAATCTTGGACATGTTCAAATTTGAGGTAGATCGGATTGTTATGTGAGAGTTACTTTCCCTTTAGTCTCCCTTAGACTCATAATGGGAAAAATGTTGTATGATAGACAGTCACTTCATTTTTGATAGCATCTTCATCAAACTTGCAGTTTATAAGAATAGGCATAAAATGTCGGACACGTGATGAATATAAATTGGGGGTTCTGGGGCACTTAGCCCCGCATATGGGATTCAATGGGAAGCTCCACAGGTGAACGAGTACATTGTGTGGGGCTATTCTAGTTCATTGAGCAATGCAAAATCTATTTATAGCATATAGGATTTTCCCATGGAATTTCCAGAATCAATTATAAATGCATTGAATTGTAATATGACCTTAATTGGAAACCAATTTTCAGCTACAAGTTATTTCCATTAAATCGACTTGGTTATATGTTGTGGATAGTTGTTGTGAATCTATGTTTTGTATTCTTTCCCTTGTGATGTTGTGGGTTTGAGATGGAATGTAATTGCATCAGTTCCAGTTCGTTATTCTTCTCATTTTTAAACATGTCACAAGCTCATTTTCCGACCAGTGAAGTGTAGTCATTTGAATTGACTATTGTTAGAAGACGTATATAAAACATGTCTCCTAGTGTTTAACTCTCATTCTTAATTATGTCGTGGAAGGAGCATTTGGAAAATGTTTATTTTGATCTGAAAAGCCCCATAAGCTATGCGGGGCCTACCAAGATATACAGATATC
Organism: Lucinisca nassula; assembly: GCA_963580285.1. Lineage (NCBI taxonomy): Eukaryota > Metazoa > Mollusca > Bivalvia > Lucinida > Lucinidae > Lucinisca > Lucinisca nassula. Next base: position 66,685,362 of record OY757011.1, on the reverse strand, counting down.
TTAAAACGGATGGACGATATAAAGTTGGATTACATGCCATCAGAAAATGGCTCCAAGACATCGACGCCTATAGCCTCCAACGTCCTCTGAGACACAAATTCAAGATGAGAAGAGTAATCGCCCAAGGAATAGATGCATTGTGGGATATTGATCTGGCAGATGTGTCTAATCTTGCGAAATACAATGATGGGACACGATACCTTTTAGTAGCCATCGACGTGTTTTCAAGGTATTTGTGGGTCGAGACTTTGCAGAATAAATACCACCAATCAATCATCAAAGGTTTGCAAACTATTTTCAAGATGGGTAGAGTACCAAATGAGATTCGGACAGACAAAGGAAGTGAATGGAAAAATAAATGGGTGACAGCCTTTCTGAAGAAACATAACGTGCATCATTATGTCACACAGAATACAACCAAAGCCAACTACAGCGAAAGAGTTATTCGAACTCTTAAGGCCCAGATGTATAGATATTTCACCCACAAGAGAACATACCACTACCTAGACGTGCTAAACGATATAACGAGGAACTATAATAACCGACCACATCGCTCCCTAGATGGAAAATCTCCCAGTGATATAAACAAATCAAATGAAGCAATAACATGGCAACAAATATATATGGGAACAATGAAGCCAAAACGTGGACGATCAAACATAAAACGTAAGCCCGTCAAGCCATTCAAATTCAGGAAAGGTGACTTTGTAAGGATTTCGAGTAATAGACATACTTTTCAACGTGATTATCAACAGAAATGGACAGAGGAGATTTTCAAAGTTCAAGCTAGATACTTGCGACAGGGAATTCCGGTCTATAAATTAGTGGATTATGACAACGAAATCATCGACGGAACATTTTATCAAAGTGAGCTGCAGCGAGTAAGCAAACGTGACGTTTTCAAAGTAGATAAAATACTGAAGCGTCGCAAGAGAAAGGGCATCTCGGAAGTGTTTGTGTCATGGTTGGGTTACCCAAAGAAATTCAATACATGGATTAAAGAAACGGATCTGCAGGCTATATAAAAGCGTCAGAATCGGTTCATTACAATCAGTTGTCAAAAAGCTGTCATGGAGAAAACATCTTGTTCTCTGTGTAACAGAATATATTCTAGATCTGACGCGTTAAAGCGACATTTGAAAGTTGCCCACAGGGGCGTTCTACCATATAATGAAGGAATGACTAAATCTTTAAGAGATATGGATACTGTGTGTCAATTACTATCACCACCAGGAACGACACAACCTCCGACCGCTGGAGGCAAAGGAGCGTATCCACCACCACCACAATCACGAGGAAGTGAAGCGTATCCACCACCACCACCACCACCACCACAAGGAAATGAAGCGTATCCACCACCACCACCACCACTACAAGGAAATGAAGCGTATCCACCACCACCACCACCACAAGGAAATGAAGCGTATCCACCACCACCACCACGGGGAAATGGATTGTATCAACTATCAACACAACCAATCGCTATGTTTGAAACATATTCTTCGTCGCTGATGAAACGCTTTCCTGACGATATGTATCGGAGAAAAACTTACCATGTTCCAAAGACAGATTTAAATACTGAGAGATTTATATTCAAGCACCCGTTCACGGCGGTTTTGGCGGGACCAACGATGAGTGGCAAATCGACGTGGGTGAAACGGCTATTAGAAAACGCTATGACAATGATATCGCCTCCACCAGCGAGAATAATCTGGTTATACAAAAGATGGCAACCGCTATACACAGAATTACAGCAGACTGTTCCAGGTGTTGAATTTATGGATGGAATACCGACAAATGTGAAAGACGAGACTTTCTTAGACATACGGTTTCCCACCTTGATTATAATTGATGACCTTATGAAATCTGCAACAACTGACGAGGATGTATGCGATCTTTTCACAGAAGGCGCCCATCATAGAAACTTAAGTGTTGTATGTTTGCTTCAGAATATTTTCTATAAAGCTAAAGGAACTAGGACTATGAGTTTAAACTGCCAGTACCTGGTCGTTTTCAAAAATCCTAGGGACAGTCAGCAACTTTCTATATTATTTCGTCAAATGTATGGCACAAACTGGAAGAAGTCCCTGGAAGTATATAAGGATGCTGTGAGCAAACCATATGGATACCTGTTAATTGACTTAAAGCAGGACACACCAGAATCGAAGCGACTTGTTCAAAATATTTTCGCTTTGCAACCTTCCGCAGAGAGCGACTATAAAAGACCTGTGCTCAAAAGTATTTCTCATTCTGCTTTTGATAGCCAGTGTGCAAACATGAACAGAGAAATGACAGACGGTTTCTCCAAATATCCAAAAGGATATTATTATGAACCAATGGATTATTCTAGACCAACGCTCAGATCCAACGAAATACATACTACAAGGCATCCAATAGCCGATCAGTTAAACACTTTTCCATCCTGCAGTGAATGTGGACTGCTATTCTCCACATTATACGACCTTCAAAAACATGTTAAAAGAGGCTGTCCCATGGATGAAGACAATGATTCTGCAACAGAGACTGACCCCGAGGAAGCAAACGACAGTGACTTGGAGTTTGATGATTCTGGATTCTCTAGCCTTATTGATAAGGTTTATGATGAAACGCATAAGCAGTTTGAGCAAAAAGTGCAGTCCATAATGGACAAGGAGGATGTTTCGGAGAAAGAAGCACGCAGGGAAGCAAAAGAACAGATGCTTTCCAAAGATAGAAACGTGTTTATAAGAGACTATAAAGAGTTTTTGAGAACAGAGATGAAACTGAAACATAGTCAGCTGCATAAGGAAATAACGGATGCTGTTAAGAGCTTGATGGAAAAGAAACATTTGTATCTAAATCAGGCCATATCACGTGCAGTAAATAGTAGAAAGAGAAAATTTGATGAGTTACTCGAAGCAGAAGAGTCCGATAGCGATGAAAGTGACACAGAGGAGACTGCTGATGACGATGGTGATGATGACGATGATGATGGTGACGATGTTGACAGTTCAGAATGAGAAAGACGGCCTTTAATTGTGTGAAAATAAAATATAGTTATACTTTTGTATAGACTCCATAAACTCATGTACCCTTATGGTTGCTAATTTCATGTTTGTTGTATTATCATGCTGTAATTAAATGTAGTAAAATGTATACATAATTAAATGTGTATAACAAAACTGTGCTGTTGTGTCATCATTCACGCTGTCATGCTTGCAATTAGTATGTGAGCAAATACCATTCACATTTAATAAAATCAAAGAATAGAACAATCTACGGCCCTATGTAAAGTCACACCAAATTGCATTGACCAGGAACTGATGAATAAGAAACGTGCACTCAGGAAAGTTCCCAATCAAGTCATCTTGATAAAGCATTTGTTTGCATTGAGATTTTACGTACCCACCAACACAATTTAGGTCAGTTTGGAGACGGAACACCAAATTTTGTGAGACTTGATAATAATGGTTTGAGAGCTCAAAAATAGACCTTAATTACATTCCTTAAGCCCTGGTCTCGTGGCTAGGTTATGGTATTGGCAGTTCAAATGCGGTAGTTCTGATGATGGTTGTTTAGTTTTGCTTTCTAATGTCTGTTACGAAACATTTTGTTTGTTTTCTTTTTAATGTCGTTTTTGACAGTCGTAATTATCTCGCAAGGGCGAGAGCAGTTTTTAATGGTTGTGTTATAACATTTTGATCGTTCTATTGTTGTATCCTTTAACTGGGAGAATCGCAAGGTTGTTTTGCAAGGTTGTTTACCTGAAATGTCCAATGGCAGAATGAAGCAAACATAAGACGTTACAACTGTATTGTATTTAATTATAACAACAATATTTATCAGTATTAGTCAGCAGCAAGGTAAATTACATGATCAGAATGTACATATATTTACATACAATACAATACATTACAAAGGCAAATATAAAAAATCAGACGATATTGGACATGTAGATATGAATGATTTATGACTCTGATATTCTCTTATTTCCAAAAGCTAATGATTCTATGCCGTTTTCCAAAACAAAGCGTTTGTCACAATAAGGGCTCAGACTGGTTTTGTTGACTGTGACGCTGTATACCTGATGACCATAACTTCGTATCATGTTCATTTGATGCCGCATATCGCTCTGATTAGCAAGACAAGCGCGGAAGGCCTCATGTTTCAGTTGTTTTTCTATGACACATTTTTTTACTCCCTTAGCCGTTTTTTTCTCTTGATCACCATACTTCAAACTGTACATTTTTGGCCTGAGCCCTACAAACTCCTCGATTACAGCACCGCCACACTCATCTTTCATTTTTCCTAAAACTTTCTTATTGGTGCTGTCGTACAAATAGTGACATTTTTCGTAATTGCTCGTGTCAAAACGGTGTTTATCTTTAAATATTTCTTCGTACAAGTCTTTTACTTCTATTTCATAGCAGAGGGAATCTGTGTCAGTGAATAACAGACGCGCCTTAGAACCGTACTTGGCTTGCATGTAGTCATAGTGAAATGCGTACATGAACGTTTTATTACGATGCAAATTCTACATCTAGATTCAAAATAATCAAAAGACATGAAGCTGAACTAAAATGGATTAAATTTTTACAGACCCCTTTTCCACTGGGATTTAATGACAACATTTATCATGAGGGTAATATTTCCAGAATGCCGGACTTTGATATTTTCTCACTCCTGGAATGTCGAAAACGCAGAACTAGATCTCACGGCACCAGGAAAAATGGTAACTTTAAACGTAAATCACGTGCGTTTAAACGAAACAATACTAGACTGAAGTGACTGTCAATTATATTATTAAATCATGGACGCCACTCTATGCTTTCATTTTTAAGTTCATTACCCGTTTCTGTTTTACGTCTTCTGGACACCGAGGCGAATAAATTCTACGATAGTTCTCATCAGTTATATGATGCGGCTCTCTTAACTAGAGGCTATACTCAGCATACTCTCCGTCCTTACATTGATTCTGAAATTAATCATAAACGCCATTTCTTCAAAATATCCTTCATTAATAAGGGTATGGATTTTATAGATTTGCCCAGTATCTTCCGTGAGAGATCGGTGCTTTCTTCCATTCCTGCTTATTTTCAAAATACTGAAACACCTATAATTTGCTATAAATATAACAAACCTGTTAGATCTATCATTTTTAATTTCAATAAACTTGTTTCAGATCTTGATATTGATACTAATACTCCTGATTCATGTGATTGTAAAAACTCAAAGTATTGCTATCCTGCTGCTGGTCATGTAATTACTGGCAATTTGAAAATTATTCCTGATTCTAGGATAAGGAATATAATTTCTAAAGGACCGAAATATCGGTTTCCTTCTAAAATTGATTTCAGTAAATGTAGAGATGAAATCGCTGCTTCCTTGAATGAATTCGGTAATCGATGGTGTAAGCGAGAGTATGTTGAGCATAAAGCCCTTAAGGACTGGAAACTTAGCATTTTAAAACTAGTGAATAAACGCATTTCTTTCTATTCTCAAAATACTAACTTATTACCTCCTAAGCCCAAGACGTCTTTACGTCATCTTAAACTAGGTATTCAAGAATTTCATAAGAAGTTTGTTTTGGCCCCTGCAGACAAGGCCGCTAACAACGTCGTCGTTGTGTGACGGCTCCACTATGTTAACACGCTTAAGCAGGAGCTTGGTGGTACTAAGGCCTATGAACTTCAGCCTTTAGCTGAAGAGAGAGCTATAGTAGATAAACATGTTTGTCTTTCAGCCACCAAGTTTGCTGTGTGTGTTAACGAAGGCCAAGACAAGCTTCCTACGCTATACTGGTTACCAAAACTTCATAAAAGACCTTACAAAGCACGGTTTATTGCAAATTCTAGCTCTTGCACTACCACTGAACTTTCTAAATTATTAACTTCCTGTCTTACCGCTATTAAAACGCATGTAATTAAATATTGTGATAAAGTCTTTGAAAGATCAGGAAGAAATCTGTTTTGGTCAATAAAAAATTCGAATGAGGTTTTAAATAAATTGAAATCCAGACATTTTCGTGCTTCTAGTCTGTCTACTTACGATTTTTCCACTCTTTACACTACACTTCCTCATAATCTTATAAAAGAAAAGCTTAATGATTTAATTGAATGGGCTTTTCACAGAGAAGATTCTCTCTATCTTGCATGTAATGTCAGAAATGCATTTTTCACTTCTAAAGAGCATAAGAATTATACACTTTGGTCATGTCAGAAAGTGTGTGATGCCCTCACCTTTCTACTTGACAATATTTATATTAGATTCGGTACTAAGTTATTTAGACAAATTGTGGGTATTCCGATGGGTACTAATTGCGCACCTCTTGTGGCTGATCTGTTCTTGTATTGTTATGAAAGAGACTTCATTTTGTCGCTTTCCATTGATAACCAATCTGAAATTATTGAAGCTTTTAGCTCCACTTCTAGATATTTAGATGATTTATTAAATATTGATAATACCTATTTTGATGGTTTGATCAGTCAGATTTACCCCCTAGAACTTCAGTTAAATAAAGCAAATTCTTCTGATACCGAGGTCCCGTTTTTGGATTTACATCTATCTATTGTAGATGGATTTGTTTCGTGCAAAATTTATGATAAACGCGATGACTTTGATTTTGAGATTGTAAATTTTCCTTTTTTGGATGGTGATGTTCCTCGTGCGCCATCCTATGGCGTTTATATTTCGCAATTAATTCGATTTGCTAGAGTGTGTAGTCATGTAACTGACTTCAACACTCGTAATAAATTATTAACGGCTAAACTCCTTAATCAGGGTTATCGGTACCATAAACTACGCAAAGCCTTTTCAAAATTTTATAGACGCCATTCTGATTTAATTTCAAAATTCAATATTGGACTTAAATCTCTTCTGCAACAAGGTCTATCGGAACCCGAATTTTATGGTGACTTAGTATATAAATTCAGAAAAATATATAACCGCAATGACTTCAGCACCCAATTTCGTAAAATCATTCTTCGATATAAAAAGATTGGGTACAACATGGATATTATACGACAGACTGCATGCATGGTAGTTAACCCAATCACGGTTGGCAACTTTGCTTCCCTCTTTAATTGCACGCCGGTGGGTCAGGCCTCAGATTCTATGACGGCTCCAACGTAAAGGCTTATTGAGAATTAGAGAGATCTAATTCAAGGTAATGTTGGTTGGTGCCTGATGCTCTGTCTCTGGTCGGGCCCATCGGAGTCTAACTGTTGGTTTTCTTTTGCTCCAGCATTTCAGTGGTTTCTTGCTGTCGAGTCCTCAGCGTTGTCTCACCTCTGTGGTTCTTTGATTTTTGTGTTCACGGAGATGTTGCACTGATGAGTTAGGAGGCCTTCATGCGGACTGAACAAATTATTTGTCTTAATCGCGACAGAAGTAAGGGCGAGGATTGTGGCCACGTAAAATCGATTTAAGCCCCCCAGTGGAAATCTTCCACTGACCGTTCCAAGGCGGCTCTTCTGTGGCGATTTATTTATGTTGTTGTTTGTTACTTAGTGTGTGTATCATTTGTGTCTTTTAATTTTGGATGGCCATATGGCCATTTTGTGGGAAAGTGACTGTCCTTATGGCCTTCCTGTGTTTAGGTTTCCATTATGGTCTGGTCGCTTAATGTTTGTATTTCTTTCCCTTTGGTGTCTTTTATGGGTAGAGTAAGTTAATTGTATCAATTCCTGATCTTTGTTTTACTTCTACTTTGGATATGTCTAAGATGCAAAATCCAGCGTAGATTGGACGGTTGAGTACAATGTTCACTTTCTTTAGATTGACGGCCACTAGGTCTTTGTTAAATATCTTGAAGCGCTCAAAGTTAGGCTTTGCAGACAGTTTTCTTAAGCGTTTAGCATTGTTAACCAGTTCCACGTGAACACGTTTTCTCATGTTTTCCATGGTCTTCCCGAACACGGAATTGTTCATCAGTTTAAAAAAGTCTTTCTCGAAGTCATTGTGGGCATTTTTCCTCTTTTCTGTATTGAAATCAATGTATGACTTTAACCAAGGCGATTGTGTGAAACCTATTGCGCGGTGTATTTTCTTTAATTGTAGGCCGTGAGACATATATTGCTTTAGATTGCGAAAGTGAAGAATATATTTTGTCTTATGATGTAAATTTGGCACGAGTTTCGTGGCATCTTTATGCTTCAGTTTCAAAGATTCGCCTAATTTAAGGGTATAAGGCGATAGTATGTCTTTAGTAACTTTGAATGATTCAACTGCCAGGGGATAGTCATTATGATCCTCGTGCAAGGAAGCTGGATAGTCAAGATCCGCTTCAAGGATGAAACCTGTGTCTGAGTCATCGGGCAGATTCAAGATATCTAATTGGTCAATTTCGTTTTCGTTTAACCAGTAGAAGTCTTTTTCGGGGAGCGGTACCGACATGGCACTAGAATATAAATTATTCATGTCCAAGTAGGTCAACCACGTGTTTGGTTTGCTTGGGTCATAATCGGGTACGAGTGGATTGTTTGCTTTGGCATACTTTTTTGTTACCATGGAAATTCCGCCTCGCATTCCACTCTCAATCATTAAGACCATGTCAATATCACCCAGTAACTGTAGTTTAACTTCTGACATTTTCAACATGGCTTCCCATGCCAACCCAGGAGAAGAGTAATAATGGGCTGGATCAAGCCGGTAGTATGTTAGACACATGTGCCGGAAGTTTTCGAACACGTCCGTTAACAGAATTACGTCTGTTTTCAGATATAGGTCGTGATACTGGCCAAAGTTTGTCATACTAAACATCTTCCAAACTTGTTGAGCATGCTGGTAATCAGCTTCAGATACTTCTGTATCAGACAATTTGTTGTAGAACTCGCACTTAGGGGGCAGACAAGTTTCGTTGAATATTTTAGGCGACGACACATAGTCGTAAGGATATACTCCTTTGCGTAAGAGCAAATCAAATTTCTCTTTATCTGGGAAATGGCTTGCAAGCGTTTCAAATTTCGATACACCTTCTTTTGACAGATTTCCTACTAACTTATCTAGGGATTCATTTAAAAACTGTAAAGAGTCAATAAATCTCAGATTGCCGACGGAAAATGAAAGGTACTTTTCGCTATGGTTAGGAATGACGCTTAGCTTTTTCCCTTTTGACATTTTACCAGCAGATTCCATCAAGAGATGCGAATCATAGCCTCTCAAATTGTGAAAGATGACCGGAATATAAAACTTTGAATTTTGTGATCGTTTTCCCTGCCTGAACTGAAACTGTAAGTTACAATGCGCATGCGCAGCTCCACGATAGGTATATGGTGGCAAATGCATGTGATCTCGTACTTTGTCAGCGCCTAGTTCTTTCTCACAAATGTGGCATGTTGTTGCTTCTTGGAATAATTTTTCCTCATCAGTGCTCAACTTCAGAGGTTCAAATTTGCTCAAAATGTCGCATATATTTTGTTCTTCTTCAAACAGACTTTGGAAAAAAATATCTATGACATTCGGACCTCTGTACACGTATGCTGGTTTTGATAATTCATTGCTAGTACATTTCACCAAATAACAAAATCCAGAAGGCTCGTGTTTTTGATATACATGTGTGGACGAGAAACTGAGATCTGGCTGGCAAGTGCTTACAGGCTCGACGAAACTTTCCAGGTCGGCGTAAATGACAAAAGGGACTTGTAGTTGTTTGTGAATGTGATTGAAGTACACCCATTGCTGTTCTTCTGACTTCGGAAAGCTAAGTTTTTGTGGGCCATGAGGAGAGCAGTACGCGATATGTTCTTTTAAAAGAGTTGAAGCTGAAAAACCATGCAAACAATAGTTACAGTAAAATGACTGGCCTTTATGGGATGTTCTATCACCTAGAAGTCTGTTTAGGTTATTCACAAGACAATAATGTCTCGTATCACCCTTTGAAAACAAAAGCAGGTTGACATGGTGTGGCATGTTGGTGTTCTTGGTTATTTGCAATGGGTATACTTCATTCTTTTCGAGCCCAAATACATTTATGGAGAGGTTGTTCTTTACTTCGAATTCTGGTATTTGATTTAACGGTGTTGGGAAGTCCATGGCATTTGTGTTCAACTCATGCTCATACTGAAGGTAATTGGACACTCGTTTTGGGGTATCAGTGCGACTAACGGGATGTAGAGATGCCAACACTGACCACAGAAGACATTTGTGGTCATTATTTCGTATGTTAAGAATGGCTTTTTTCTTTTGAATATTCGCTGGCAGAGGTATATAGCTACTACCTTCAAGAGGCACAAACTCAACTGTATTCACTTCCAGTTTCACAATTTTATCAATGGACCAGCCACTCCCGTCGCGTTCAAAATTTTGGTATGAATTATATAGGTGCTGAAAAGCCTCTGCCATTTGCTCTTTGATCTGCGACATATTTGTACAAGCGAGTGAAAGTGATCTAAATGTAGGCTCAGCGTATACGGCTTCGTTATTCTGGTTATATTTTACAAACTTAACGAACAGAGTCATAAACCATTTCATACCTTTAGCACGAAGAAGTCGATCACTGAGAATATTCTCGATTTGCTGTTTATTGTCTACAAAGAATTGAAGAATGTCCCAAATGTTTCCAGGGTTGGGGTGTAGAGTTTCACTCTGCGCTGTCTCTTCCAAGGCATTAACTTTTCCACCACCGTGTTGCTGTCGGTTTGAAAAATTTTGTTGTCTTGTTACACATCTGTCACAGACGTCTGTCCTCATACTGTAGAATCGTTCAGGCAATGGTCGATGACACCACTTACACTCTCTTCCTTGGTCGGCACAGGTGGTGCAAAACTTCTTATTAGGTAGTAAAACTTTGTTTTGAGTACACCAAATGCACTTTACTAACGTAACATTACTTGCTACTTCGCGCAACGCTTGGCGATTGCTTTGTTTTGCTGAATGTATATCATGTTCGTTGCAGTCATGTCCTTGATGTTTGGTCTTTGCACTGTTTGCCTCGAAAGGCACTGAAGACTCTGTATGGCAGCTTAGCCTACACTGCTTGGCCGGATGAGAATCGTTGTTGTGATGACCACATTTTCTCTTCCTAAGATGGATATGGGAATGTCGTCTCAGGCTGTCTGCTCGGTTGAACTGAGCACTACAGACGGTACAAGCATAGTCTTTTGCTTCTGTGTGAACAGTTCTATTATGACGTAGAAGATGCTTTTTTTCTCGAAATCGGAGGCAACATGTATTACATGTATTACAGACATTTTCATCGTTTTCACTTTGATTGTTGATCTCATCTGCCATCAGTTGCACTCGTCTCAAATTGACAAGGTCGTCATTCATAAGGCCGCGCTGAGACGCCCACACATTAAGCTCTTCGACAGTGGATATACCTTCCATCTGTTGATAGAAAAAACACTATTTCACTCGGGTTTAAAACCAATAGATTTGATGTTTTTTTTTTCTTTTTCTTAAATCATGACATAGTCAAGTAATGTAACTGTCACCCTAATAACTTTAAAGTGAAATATCAGTCTTCTCCCGTGAAACTATTTCTGTAATGTACGTTCAGGTTATTTGTACCGGTATTTTGAACAGATATTTTCTTTTTTGTCAATACTCTCGTCAGTACACTGTATTTAGAATAAACTTATTTTAATATAATCAGATTTTAGTTACCTGTCAAAATGTAGCAGACGACTCAAATCGATTAAGATATTTCTCTGTCCTATACAGGTAAAAAGAGGTATTTTCGTAATGATTACAAGCTGATAAATGGGACACTTGATTGAGTGATGACGCTTTTATAGGCTACAGTGGGAAATTCCGTGGTACTTTTTATACCTGTTTATAGATTAGACAGGTGCAGACATGCACTATAACCGCTCATTGAAAAATACAAAGTTACTTATGACATGTTTGGACATGTTAGACGAAATTCATACGAACTGTAAACGGATTATACATTAGCTATTCATTTTAATAACGATTTGATTTTAAAACTTGTGATTTATGACTAAAACAAAATATGGCTTTTCTTTGGGATTCCCCTAGGCTATAAATAGATTGAAATTGCACAACAAAGTCCAATAGCCCCACATAATGTACTCGTTCGCCTGCGGGGCTTCCCATTGAATCCCATATGTGGGGCTAAGTGCACTGAGGTAACTCCTTTAGTACAATACTTGAGTATTTAATCTGTATTATCTGTCCATAGGTGTGACGCTTCGCGCGGTTAAATTGATGTTTACCAATTCAGGATATACTATCGTTTTCTTTTCTTTCTTTCTTTTTTTTTTTTGCGCAAAAAACTGAAAGGTATAAATGAAAATTTACTACAGCTATAATGTTTATAGTATGTAGCCGGCTAAATAAGATCTAGGATTTTATCTTACCTGTACTAACAGCCTTGTATAGCAGCAGATGACAAAATTTAGCGATCAATGATAAACTTCAGTCAAATAAATTAATAACAAGTTGTCGCGTTTGCGGTAGATTGTTGAATGACAATTACAATACTGAGCTATCATTTATAAAGGTAGACAAGGGAATTTCCGATTTGCTATATTTATTGCAACATGTCTGAACATGTAATGAAAAACTATCTTTAGGGGAAAATAATGGTGACTATAGATTTTTGGAAAGGGATAGTACTCCAGTTTGAACATGTATCATCTTAGATCCCATAAATTGATAACCTGTGACAATTCTCACGCGCTATAATTAGATTCCGTATTGCACAAGCAATTCCAATAGCCCCACACAATGTACTCGTTCACCTGTGGGGCTTCCCATTGAATCCCATATGTGGGGCTAAGTGCCCCAGAACCCCCAATTTATATTCATCAGACACGTTCAGTTTTGTCTCTGTTCAACTTTTTACATGAGAGTTACCCGCCCTTTAGGGCCTAACAGACAATTTCATTTTGGATGGAATCTTCATCCAACTTGCAGGTAATGATTTTGGGGGTGATTGCATGAGAGTTACATACTTGCCCTTTAGTCTCCCATAGACATACAATCGGGGAAATGTCTGGGCAGTACATAGCCACTTTATTTTCAACTGGATCCTCATCAAACTTGTAGGTAATGAAGATGGCCATAAAATCTGGGACAAATTTAAATTTGAGGTAGATTGGATTAGTCACATGAGACTTACTTGCCCTTTAGTCTCAGATAGACGTATATTGGAGAAAACGTAGTCCAATCGTCAGTGGATTAATTTATGATATATGTAGTATCTTCATCAAGCTTGCAGTCAACAAAGACATGTAAGACAAGATCAATTCTTGCTCATTTTTGACTAGAGGCATCAGAATTACCCACCCTTGTGGGTTTCAAAGACTTAGGAAAATGTTGTATGGATGATAGCAATTTCATTTTTGATGAAATGTTCGTGAGATTTGCAGGTAATGAGAACAGCCATAAACATACATGTGATAATTTTTGGAACTGTATGAGGGAGATTTGCCATTGTGGTGAGGGATATATAGAATATATAGGGAAATTATCTGTTCAAATGAGGGAGACTCCAAATTTTACTAAAATTTAGCATAAATTAGCATCAAAATGAGGGAGTCTCCCTCCTGATGAGGGCGGTATCACAGGTATGCATAAAATCTTGGACATGTGCGATTCTTGAAACCAAAGGCATATGAGGACTGGTAAACCGCTTGGAGGATCTAAGCCTGCCCAGGAAAGTTGTGGGAGTCGGACCGTCCATGCATATTAACCCTGTTGGTTTCACTGGTTGGCAGGGCTTGGGATGTCATTTCATCTCTGTGTCAGGTAAAAGTCTCACAAAATTGGAAGCAACATCTCCAATATGACCTATATAGTGTTGACAGGAACGTTAAACCTCAAATCAAACAAACAAACATATTCTATTTTGGGTTGGATTGGACGATTCACATGTTAGTCACTTGTCCTGTAGTCTCCCATAGACATATAATGTGGAAAATGTTGTCTGGGCAACAGGAACTTTATATTTGATTGGATCTTCATCAAACTTGTAGGTAATGAGAATAGCCATAAAATCATGGGCAGGTTCGAACCTGTGGCAGATCAGACCATTCACTAAATTCATATTGTGTCATGAGAGTTCCTCGGCAGCAGTGATAAAATTTCTGTGTTTGAACGTGCTCCATTGCCATCCTTTGCAGGAATGAATATCATAAAGTGCACTGTCCTTCAGATGGGGATGTTAACTGGAGGCTCCATGTGCAGGTAGAGTCATTCCCTGTGCAGGTTAAAGACCCCTGCCATAATATTACATGATTTCTGTGTAGGCTTTCATCCTGCAAATCTGAAGTGTATATGTTCTGCGCAACGTAAGAATCGGTACAACTCTAGAATTGTCCTGCACAAAGTTAGAATTCTCACGTTGTTGCGCAAAGTGAGAATTCCTACCTTGCGCAATACAATTCCGGAATTGTCTCTGCGCAAAGTGGGAATCGGGACAAAGTGAGAATTCCTACCTTGCGCAATTACAGTATCGGAATTGCCTCTGCGCAAAGTGGGAATCGGGACAAAGTGACAATAGTAAAATATAATTACGGGATTTTATCACATTCATATGGAAACTGATCCCTGGTGGTAAAAATCACTCTATAAAATGTAGGCCAAACTTCGCTTCTATCTCATGGACATTCCATTTTTAATTTTCTTAAAAGAATATGAGCAGTATCACGCATAAAATGTCCTTAGAGCCTTCGCTGTACGCATGAAGAATATATGGGACTAGAGGAAGGTTCAGACAAAGAATCAAACACCTGGCCTCAGTGAGACTTTGCGCATGTGCATTTATGTGATCAATTCACGGATATACACTAAGTACCTTTTATGCGTGACGCCGCTGATATCACAGGCAGATGCTCATTAGTCCAGTGTTGGTAATGATTTCTTGATGGCTAGGTACACTTGAATTCGTTTTGAAATGCATTTTATTTTTGCCGATATCATTATTATTTTTTATTTTTACTGCTGTTGCTTATGAAATTTTCCAACTTCATCTGTAACATCATTTTTCTTATTTCTGCTCCAAAATGTAGATTGTGGGTACTCTTTAAAACCGCCTCACGGAAGCGGTTATAAGGAGAAGTGAAAACTAAAAGATCTTACACAAGTGGTCATTTCATGCATAATTGATCAGGTAACCCTGACCACACAGTTTCTGGACAGGCTTATCCTTCGAGGCGGCTAACCGGTTATCAGTGCTCTTTCTCTAGCCAGTAGCTGAAACCTGTCCTACTTGAATCAGCGGTGGGGAGAGAACCAAATATCTACGAAAGAAAGTGGCCGAGCCAGGATTCGCTTTCACGACCTCCGGATTAATCAGATAATTGTGAATCTGACGTGCTAGCCAACATACCAGCTAAATATATCATTCAGACAGATATATTTAGATCGTAACTTGTAGTGACCTTTTAACTCGTATCCTGCTGAATAAATTAATTAAGCCACACCAATTTCTGACTATCAACCAATCAAATTACTTAATAGATATTTGTTCAATTCACAAACAGTGGCAAACAGAGTAGATCCTGATCAGATGTCTTCTTTAGAAGCCATCTGATCTGGATTTACACAATTTTTAAAGATAGGGGTTGTCGTGTTCGACATCACAAGTTTTTTTTCTGTTCTCCACATAGATTTAGGTGCTTGAGTGGTTCCACTCATGAACTATGTTTATCAGCAGATACAGAAATGAATGTGTGTCCAATCGAGCTTCAAAGGCCCATATACCTTGTGGGGCAGGAAACATTGTGGTTAGTTCGAGCCACTGTGGGCAGGTCAGCATATTACGAAAACAGGCTTATTCAAATTCAATGTAAATTTTACTACGGAAAAAGAAACGAACATTATCTGATGAAAATTGCAATATTTTATTATTCCTGCACAAAACATAGATTGTGGGTACTCATTAGAACCACGTCATAACGAATAACTACAATCTAAGTTTTTTTTTTTCGTTTTTTTTTTGGTTTGGTTTACGGCCCATTCAAGATTATTACACTCATATCGAGCCGATCGTTTATCAGAGTTAGGCGAAAAGCGTAGTACCCGAAGGATATTCACCTAACCTTCCGATGCAGAACTTGGCGTCTCATATATGACCTGAGCCAGGCTCGAACCACAGCGATGAGAGACCTAATGATTAATAGTCAGCGCTCTTATCCACTAGGCCACGGAGGCCCTCAACTTATATTTTAGAGCAGAAATAAGAAAAATAACCAATGTTTTATTCATCGAAACTTAACTGTATATTGTTAACACCATATTTGCCTGAATCATCATGTCTAATTAACACCCCTGTAAACCCCACTTAATATGAAGAAATCTGGGGTTTACAGGGGTATATAGTATTTTTACGGCGTAGCCGTTATGGTTTTGCTTTTGTCCTACATTTTTCATTATCAATAAAACCACATGTCCAAGGAGATGACCATTTCATTGGTCAATGATTTGCATAAACTACTCAAAAGTACGACAGTTTACTGAAGTTTTAACCTAGGAAATGTTTCGTTTTTTATGTGAGACATGAATGAAAAATATATACAGTTTCGGCTTGCTCACTGTCTTGTCCTTTGATGACCATACGTCATATGTATAATTGTGTTTCTAGTGAATTCTGTAACTGCTGCGGTGAATAGCTATTTTGACCTAATTTCACGTGGTTGGTCTATATAGCGAAAGGAACCATTTCGCGAAAGAAAGGTTCCTTTCGCGAAAGGAAGAATTTTCTGCAAAAGGAATTGTTTGTTTGATTTGAGGTTTAACATCCCCATCAACACTGTGTAGGTCATTTTGGAGACGTTGCTTCCAAGTTTGTGGGACTTTTACCCGACATTGAGACGAAATGACACCCAAGCCCTGTTGCCCAATGAAACCAATAAAGAGATATAGCATGACAAAAACATGTAATACTCGCATTACAAATTGACAGATGTTTAATTTACAATATATGCTAAATAAAAGTTGCAGTGTATCATTTGTCTTCAGCATACTTTATGTCCTCCATTTTAACACAAAATGGACATTTTCGAATATCATTAATGTTATATAAATTCTGAAAAGGAATAAGTGTAATTTGAGTTTTAATTAGGTGCACATAAGATCAAGTTTCCGTCCGTTTGTCTGCTCGTCCGTTTGTTCGTCCGCCTATGCGTTTACGTTCACCATAGCGACAACCCGAAATGTTAACCCTAGAATTTGTGTTCAAAAACAGTAAATGATAACGTTTTCTTATTTGTTGTGCATATACTTGAGATCATATGCTCTTGAAATGAGGTCATGTTTTTAAGTTTTAACCTTGACCTTTTACATTGACCTTAGCTCAAACAGGCGGGACACCGCCCTCTGCAAAGCTATTTTTCCTCGCGTGACATCTGAATTGTTTGAATACAGTAAACCAGTTCATAGCTAGACAATTGTTGCTGTCACTATTGTAGCTCATATTGCACGACCCGCAGAAAAAGCGACCGACTGAAGTCGGTTGATTTTCTAAGAGTGCCCTAAAATCACCGTGTCATTCTGTCTGTCCGTCCGTAACCCGTTTGTGAAAATTGGTGATAGTGACTTAACCGCTTGGAATATTTAAACACTTTTTGGCATACTGATATATATCAATGAGATCTAACCAATGAACTTACGAAATATTATATTCCATTTAGTATAGGCTCGCCGAGGCGAAAAAATGTGAAAATTTTCGAACTGCTTCTCCTCGGAAACCGTTGGGCCGATTGAAGTCAAATTTCATATGGAGCCTCTATGGGATGGGGGAAACCAAAATTTGCTCATGGGGTCCAGGTCACATGACCCAAATGGCCGCCAGGCCATATATGGTGTGTCTCTCTGTCCGTCCGTAACCCGTTTGTGAAAATTGGTGATAGTGACTTAACCGCTTGGAATATTTAAACAATTTTTGGCATACTGATAGTATCAATGAGGTCTAACCAATGTACTTGCGAAATATTACATTCCATTTAGTATAGCCTCGCCGAGGCGAAAAATGTGAAAATTTTCGAACTGCTTCTCCTCGGAAACCGTTGGGCCGATTAAGGTCAAATTTCATATGGAGCCTCTATGGGATGGAGGAAACCAAAATTTGCTCATGGGGTCCAGGTCACATGACCAAAATGGCCGCCAAGCCATATATGGTAAAAACCCTTCAAAATAGTCTTCTCCAGAACCACTTGGCAGATTTTCACGAAACTTGATAAATAACATCTGGGACGTAGGCCCATCATAAATTGCTAAAATGGTGACCCTGGGTTGACCTTGACCTTCTTTGTGCCTTGGTCAAACTTTGACACATATGCTTTTGTATTGGAAAAGTGAGAATTCATTTTATCCTGCAAACGATTCAGAATACAGTACTAAAGTATTAGATATATTTTTGCTCCTTACGATAAGGCGCATTTATTGGGGGAACCGTTTTAGGTCCAGGTCACATGACCAAAATGGCCGCCATACCCATATATGGTAACACTCATCAAGCTAAAAGCATCCGGCGGGTCGTGCACTTCAGCTGAAGCACTGGTTTCTAAACAACCTTCCAATTAAATCTACGCCGCATATCTTTTTTAAAGATATTTCTTGTTATTACTGCCCTAGGTACAAGTACTCGTTAGAACCGCCTCGATGTGGCGGTTTTAACGAGCGACGAAAACCTAAGATTTGAGTAGAAACAAATTATCACCAGAAAATCATTTTAGCGATCTGAAAGAATACCGTTTTTCGCACGGTTGTGTCATCTTCATGTAAAATAATGTTTTTTTTTGTGTGTATGTGTTTTTTTTTCTTAACCCATACATGCCTAGCGGCCCTTTTTTGGAACATTTGCAAACACTGCAGACCCAGATCAGATGCCGCAAAACGCCGCGTCTGATCTGGGTCTACAGTGTTTGCTTCATATTTGTAAAATTTGCCACAAACAAAAACAAATATGACACCCCTATATTGGCTTATATTACATATTATTATATGTATTATTATTATCATTATTTTATGAAATCGTTAAGACGATGATGGTCCTCTTTTCATACTTAAAATTAATCACACGTGTTGATTATGTCTTTTTTGACTTACCGATTTGAAAAATATAAAGTGAAATTAGCAAATGCATTGTGCACATGTAATATACAAAACATTCAGCTCCTACAATCGCAAATAATTTGCTACTCACAAAACCATCAAAGTAATGTTACCCAGACTATACAGATGATAAATGCTATTCCCACAGATGAAAATTCGATTCTCACTTTGTCCCACATATTCCCACTTTGTCCATACGGATGAAACATTTGATTCTCACTTTGTCCAAAAGATTCCCACTTTGCGCAGAGACATTTACCTGTTTCATATAACATTCGAATCCCTTGCGCAATTTTAGAATTGTACCGGTACAATTCTAGAATTGCGCAACAAAGTAGGAATTCCTACTTTGCGCAAGACAATTCTAGAATTGTACCGATTCTTACTTTGCGCTGAACATATACAATGTACACCATCTGTGTTCCCTCCTTGGGTTAAGGCGAAACTGAAAGAAAGAAAGAAAGAAAGAAAGAAAGAAAGAAAGAAAGAAAGAAAGAAAGAAAGAAAGAATGTTACTTGCTCTTTAGTCACCCATAGTCTTATAATGGGGAAAACCTTGTCTGATAGACAGTGACATCATTTTTGATAGAAACTCCATCAAACTCGCAGTTAACGAGGACATGATTTCCTCCCAAAATGTAAGGCAGAAGTTGGATTGAACTTGATGGGAGGCATCAGGGTGACATGAATAAACTGAATAAAATTGTTTTGTTCCAATATCCAAGATGTCTGCCAAAGTGGGCTTCAAACAACTTCATCTCCTTAATGGTAAGTCTGATTAAGCTGAAATACGATGAAAGACAATTGGACAAGATGGAGATTCAGAATTGCTAAAATCCAGGATGGCTGCCATTGTGCCCATCTGGAAATTTTTCAAAGGATATCTCAAGTGTGGGGTCCCTGCCCATCGGGGCTTGGAGAAATAGATTGGGCTGCATGGTGCTTCCACGCAGAGCTGAAACTGACCGCACATGAGTGCTGGTAAATGCTTGAATGAATAAGCCTGCCCAGGTAAAGTGCTGCGAGTCGGACTGTCCAATGCATATAAGCCCTGTTGGTTTCATTGGACAGCAGGGCTTGAGAAGTCATTTCATCTCAGAATTAGAAGCAACATCTCCAAAATGACCTAAATGTGTTGACGGGGATGTTAAATGGCAATTCAAACAAAATCTCCTAAAGTGTAAGTTTGAGCCAAAACTTGATGGTAGCTAGCATCCGGATGATATAAATTCAGAGTCACTAAAATTGTTTCTTTCTAATTTCCTAGAATCGAAAACAGGGCAAAAGTCCCTCTTAAAGTATCTTGTACATTTAATCCTCAGCACTGCACCAAAGTCATTTCCTCCTGAATCCTAAGTGGGATTGCGCTATCTAGAAACTAGTGGTATGTGGCATCAAGGAACATACAGATTCAGGATTAATAATACCATGCACAATGTGACATATTATGATCAGCCTAATCCTTGTGAGCGATATCTGGGCCACTTCGGCCTTTTGTTTTTTGTTTTTCAGAGAAAATAAGGTTTGACTATCCGTGTGAATTGTCTGCCCAGCAGATGATTCACATATTATGCCAATCCTCTTTTCGCTGAAAATTAAAAAAAAAACTTCAAGAATGCCATCTGCTAAATGAGCTTAGTGCTTGAAGTGTTAAATTAAGTTTAGCAGAATTCTTGTAAATTATCTTCTCCGATCGGTAATTAGAATTTTCTCAGCTGATTTTGAAAGAACCAGATTTTAATGTATTGATTAGAAATCCTTGCTGAGACTTTACATTTAAACCTTTGTGCTAATTCAGCAGACAACAAATTGTTGATATTTTTCTTACTTTTCCTAAGAAACAGGACTTTTCAAAATGATGAGGCCTAATTGGCCGAAACTAGCTAGTCTGGCCCAGAAAACATGCACACTTCATATTTTTCAGTTCGGTGGTGTATTCCTTGCTTCTAAAGGATAACCCTTTTATAGAATATATTTGACATGGAATGTCAAATCCTGTTTTGTGGTAAATATAAGAAAATTATTTCAAAATGTCTGCTGAAAAAATTCCCAGCATGCAGAGCATTTTAAAGCAGTCTGTCTTTGTTACAGTGAATAAACTAGTTACCATGCAATATTAGAAATTAACTTTATATCCCCCCGCCGATTAGAAGAATAGCGGAAGGGCATTAAGTTTCATCCCTGTCCATCCGTTCGTTCGTCCGCACCAACAAAACAACATTTAGGGGGCAAAAAATTTGGACAGTTTGACACTTAAGTATAATATTCGTGAGTCCAAATGGACTTTATTTCGTTATTTAGGTACTTAAGTGGCAAAAATTGTCTCTTAGGTAGCTTGCCGCTTAAGAGAATTTGCCGCTTAAGTAGTCAATATGCCGACGCCTAGCCACTTAAGTATCCATTTGTGAGAATGTCCGTTCGTTCGTCCGTCCCGACATCGTGTCCGGGCCATAACTTCTAAACCGTATGGAATATATTCATGAAACTTCACAGGTGCATTCATCACACTGAGACGATGTGTCATGAACAAGGAGGACAACTCTTGCATTTTTGGTTTTTGGATTATCTGCCCTTGACTTAGTACTATATAGTAAACCGTGTCTGGGCCAT
Source organism: Lucinisca nassula (assembly GCA_963580285.1). Taxonomy (NCBI): domain Eukaryota; kingdom Metazoa; phylum Mollusca; class Bivalvia; order Lucinida; family Lucinidae; genus Lucinisca; species Lucinisca nassula. The sequence goes on along the minus strand of OY757011.1, from coordinate 66,663,753 downwards.
AACTCCTAAACCGTATGGAATATATTCATGAAACTTCACAGATGCATTCATCACACTGAGATGATGTGTCATGAACAAGGAAGACAACTCTTGCATTTTTGGTTTTTGGATTATCTGCCCTTGACTTAGTACCATAAAGTAAACCGTGTCCGGGCCATAACTCCTAAACCGTACGGAATATATTCATGAAACTTCACAGGTGCATTCATCACACTGAGACGATGTGTCATGAACAAGGAAGACAACTCTTGCATTTTTGGTTTTTGGATTATCTGCCTTTGACTTAGTACCATATAGTAAACCGTGTCCGGGCCATAACTCCTAAACCGTATGGAATATATTCATGAAACTTCACAGGTGCATTCATCACACTGAGACGATGTGTTATGAACAAGGAAGACAACTCTTGCATTTTTGGTATTTGGATTATCTGCCCTTGACTTAGTACCATATAGTAAACCGTGTCTGGGCCATAACTCCTACACTGTACGGAATATATTCATGAAACTTCACAGGTGCATTCATCACACTGAGACGATGTGTCATGAACAAGGAAGACAACTCTTGCATTTTTGGTTTTTGGATTATCTGCCCTTGATGCATATATTTAATGATTGATTTGAAGTACATTTGTAATATTTTTTTATGAATGGCATTTTGTGGGGGCATCCGTGTCCTATGGACACTTTTTCTAGTTTTTTTTTTGCAAGTACTTGCTTCCTAGTTTGAAAGTAGGTATCAAAAGCCATCCACTAGGCAGCTAAAGTGTTGTTCCAGTAACAAGCAAGATTTCAGTTAAAATAAGGCTTGACATTACATGTGAATCATCTGCCCAGCAGATGATTCACATGTTATATCAAGCCTTATTTTTGCTGAAAAATAATGAAAAAAATCAATACAGCACGAGGTGGTAATGTGGGTGCTATACCAGTTAGCAATTTTTTGCTACCAATTGTTTGACCATGTAGCAAACTAAATTTTCATGTAACAAATTTGCTACTTGCTCCTGTTTATTTCGAACCCTGCCCAGGTTGTTCAGCACCTTGCCATCTTTGTTTAACATGCAACATTAACTCTTCTAGCAAGTACAGGTTAACTTTTGCTGAAAAAAATATCAAACATTACGAAAACAAGCCTATACAAATACATTGTAAAGTTTACCGCCGAAAAAAAAAACGACACGAAAATTTTTAGATGAAAAATTGTGATATTTTTCTTATTTCTGCTCAAAATATAGATTATGGGTATTCGTTAGAACCGCCTCATTGAGGCGGTTATAACGAGTACCCACAATCTATATTTTAGAGCAGAAACAAGAAAAATAAGGTTTAGCCCCTGCAAACCCCAGTTTTACTATATAAAAGTGGGGTTCAAGGGGGTCAAAATTATATAGGCGTGTTTTCGTGATGGCACTGACAGCATTGAAGGGTTAATTGTCTGCGAGTGTGGATTGAGAAAATGGGCTTGAACAGGGGACTTAGTCTGTTTTGTTTAACTTTAAATTCCTGTACTTTCAGCAAACAGGGTAGACACTGATCAGATTCCAGGTTCTGCACCACCTGATCTGGGTCTACTTTGTTTGCCAATGTCCCAGTCCAGATTTTACTTGTAACACAGCACTCTAACATCACAAGAAGACTAGTGCTGCTATAAATAACCATTCCCTAGATTTTGTACATGGTAATTGATAGTCATGTGGACAATAGCAGGTGGAAAGCTTCTGTAGTTAGTAACTTTGGATCGATCGATAAACAATCAACCTAGAAATGTGAGTAGCTTTTGAGTTCAAACGATTTTTCTTGTAATGTATGGATAAAGTTTTAAAGTTACACTAACTTATGGCTTCAGTTACCGGTATGTGCAACTTTGAATAGCTGGACTGAAGGGGGAGTGGTGGGGATTGGGGATCAGGGCTGGAAAATTCTTCACTCGTTCTGCATGACCAAGAGCATGTAGATTTTGGTAAATTTCACTAGATAAAATTTTCACTCATCTTCCAAAATTTTTACTCATTATGGCGAGTAGACAAGTGGAATTTTCCAGACCTGGGGAATGGGTTGTGGTTGGATTCCTGGCTTTATCGGTCTTTCAGATAAGAAAGACATACAATAAGATCCCATACAATAGCTCTTTGGGAGATTTAACCCTTATCTTGCTGAATATTCATTTAAGCCACACCCATTTCTGTCTATCAACCAATCAGATTACTTGATGTAATTTATTGCTACAATTTCATAAACTGAATTCCAAACAGTGTAGATCCTGATCAGATGGCTTCTTCAGAAGCCATCTGATGTGGATCTACACTGTTTGCAAAGATAGGGGTTGTCGTGAACAGCAAGATAAGGGTTAAAACTAAATATTTACATTGCCAGTGTACAGCCTGATGTTAACCTATAGAAAACAATGTTCATACTTTATGAACGCATCAAATCACATGATTTTCAGTGACGTCAAGTGACCTCAGTCTAAACCATGGTTCTCTACCATCTGTCTCTGACTGGGCATTGGCGACGTCAACGCTGTTCTGTCTATGTAGAAAAACAGTGTGTAAATGTTTTTCAGCTTTAACAGTATGCTATAAGCATTTTTTCGCCCAGTGATGAGATAGATAGATAGATAGATAGATAGATAGATAGATAGATAGATAGATAGATAGATAGATAGATAGATAGATAATTTATTTTCCTCCACAATTGGAGAGCATAGCAACTGCAAACAGAAAAACAATGTGACATACAAACAGTAAACGTGAGAGTACAAACGGCTAAACAAAACATAATATACAAATATATACATGAACTATAGAAACTATAATTATTATATTGTGGTATTTTAAATACACCATAGGTCGGCCATGCCCATCGAGAAGACCACCAGGATCACTTAAATTTGTACCTCCTTGGCCTGGAATCTCCTGTTTCACACAAGAAAAGGAACATTTTGACTCTTGGAATTAGCTGATCAATATTGATTTACTAATGAATAGCAGAACGCTTGCTACCAAATACTAGTTTCCTTGCCGAAACGAAATGCAAGGGAGAACTTAGCTGGTCAATATTGATCTATTATCAATGAATAGCAGAACGTTTGCTACCAGATACTAATTTCCTTGCCGAAACGAAATGCAAGGGAAAACTAAGTAGAGAAACGTTCTACTAAAAAAACTCAGCGTATTGCCAAATGTATATTTGTAGTATTTAGTTTGTTCATGAAATTCATGAAAGTTGTATGTGCTGCACAAAATGAACTCCTCTCAGGGCTATTATAAATAGTTTTAAACAATCTTTAATTTCGTCATCATCTTGCAACATTATTTTACATCCGGAAAATAAACTATCTATTTGGCTTGCCGGAGATAGCGATATAAACTTTCTGAAAAAGACAGCACCAAATCGAGATATCATACGCATCCAAAGTTTGTTGCGGAAGGTTTCATTCTCTTGACAGAATAAGATGACATGTTTGGTTATTGCTTTGTTAAACAGCCACATGAGCGGCATGCCGTTCTGTTTTCACCGCAAAACATTAAGCTTAAGAGGCAAACCGCCATCTTAACATATTTAAGCAATTTTGGCGATTCCTTACATATTTTGTATAGTATATAAGGTCCATCCACACTATGAATGCCTAGAAACCTGTTCAGAGACAGAGATACAGACGCATTCTGTAACATTTCATCTCTTCCAAAATTCGCCAATGTTTCGGTCAAAAGCCTTTTCCATGCATTTTTTGATAAAAACGAACCATTGTCCAAAAATCCATGTAAAACATATATAAGTGAGTATTTTTGAAGTATTCTGTGTATATCTGGTATAAAGCCATAATGACACCTAGGATTGGCTAAGTAATTTATCAGTCTATTAATAAAAACTTCTTTAATTCGTACATGACTGGGCAAGTTGCATAACTGACCTAGAAATATCAGCTTACGGCGGTCTATTTCAACCTCTATTGGTTTGCATCCAAGCAAGGACAGAGTTACTTCATTTTTGGTGTTGCATGGTAAGAATTGCATAAATTTTATACAGAAGCGATGGGCCCGTTCCAATGATAAAATTTGGTTTGGTAACATATTTGACCACAACTCACACCCGTATAATGCTTTTGGTAGGACCACAGAATTATATATATGTATGGATGTAATTGGGTTTATACCATTTTCATACAACCCACAGTTAACGATGCTAAGAAAGGCACCTTTCAATTTCTTACAAGCACCTTCAACTACGTCATTTAAGTTTAGATTTTTGTCACATATAATACCTAAATGTTTGTATTGCTCCTTTTCTGGAATAAATTCGACACCAAGTTTCCAAGTTCGTTCAGCCTGCAAAAAGTCATTTCGTTTCTCATTCATAACCAATACAGCACTTTTGGCAGCCGCATGTACAAATCTCCACAGACAAGAGTACATATAAGCAATTCTAATCAGCCCATCCGCACCTGCTTTTGAGTATGATGCGACAAGCATATCGTCTGCCACAGTTGGGCTAGACAATTTTATATTATTAATGCATATCCCTAAGCCTGACCCTTCTAATTCATATAATAAATCATTCAGGTAAATCAAGAACAAGAAAGGGGAGATAACTCCCCCTTGATGTGTACCTTGTAATATTGGAAACCAGTCTGACATACACCCTTGAACTCTTACACAGCTTGTCATACCCTTATAAAGATTTTGAAGTACTTTAAAAATAGCATTATCTATACCAGCATTATACAGTTTATAGAATAGGCCATCATGCCATACGCAGTCGAACGCTTTCTTTACATCAAGAAAACAAACGTATAAACGACTCCCGGTTTCTTTTGCAAAATATGCAGATTCCCTTAATGCAAAGGATGTCATAAGACAGCCGAAACCTTTTTGAAACCCACCTTGTAGGGGATGTATCGGCGGATGTATATTATCAAAAAGCTCAATACGAGTCAACAGTATTCTCTCAAACAATTTCAGGATAACGGAAGAGAGCGTTATAGCCCTATAGTTATCCAGGTCATCCTTTCTCGTATAACCCCCTTTAAATAAAGTTATAATAATGCCCTTTTTCATATCGTTCGGGGCATGAGATAGTTTAAGCATTGCGGTAAACAGAATAGCAAATAGGGAATTTAATACTTCGCCACCATATTTAATATGCTCATACGTAATGCCGTCTTCACCTGCGGCTTTACCTTTCTTGCCAAGACGTACAGCAGCCCGTACCTCCTCTGCATTTATGATCGGCGGTTCTGGAAATGACAAATTTTCATTTATTATTTCTAACTGCCTCGAAATGTAATGTTTATGTTCATTATCAAAGCGAATATCTTCGGACGGTTTATATAGATTTGTAAAATGTTTCGCCCATTCATGTGTAATTTCCTGAGGACCAGCAGCCAACGTACCCTGAAAGTTGATTTCCGATCCAGGTGCTGTCCCTGACTGTTTACGTAAATACATGTACAAGAAATAAACTTAATTTTTCTGCTGTTCATGAAAGTCTGAATGACAGTGGATGGCTAGCAAAGTTTACAGGGTTCATTTACTTTGCAGGCGACCCACTGCGTTCATACTTTCATGAACAGCAGAAAAATAAAATTCATTTCTTTTATATAATATTCTCAATGCCATAAAAATTTGTATATTGCTGTGTCTGAAGAAATGCAGAGGCAGACCCTATTATAGCTCAAGATAAATGGGCGTAATAAGGGTAATATAACTGTCTTCTTTTTTAGCTCACCTGAGCACGAAGTGCTCATGGTGAGCTATTGTGATCAGTCAATGTCTGTCGTCCGTCATGCGTCGTGTGTCGTGCGGCGTCAACAATTTGCTTTAAATGCTAACTCCTCCTTAACCCTTGATCCAATTTCAATAAAACTTTATAGGAATATTGCTTAGGTGACCCCCTACAAAAATGGCTAAAATCGTTCCACTCAGCTGAACAAGATGGCCTCCAGAGCTAAAAATAGAAAAATCTTTAAACGACAACTCCTCCTGTACCTTAAGGCGAATTTCATTTAAACTTTATAGGAGTGTTGCTTAGGTGACCCTCTTCTAAAATAGCTAAAATGGTTCCGCTCCGGTGAACAAAATGGCTGCCAGAGCTAAAAATAGAAAATTCTTTAAACGACAACTCCTCCTGTACCCTTGGGCCAAATTAATTCAAACTTCATAGGAATGTTGCTTAGATGACCCTCTACTAAAATAGCTAAAACGGTATTGCTCTGATGAGCAAAATGGCCGCCATAGCTAAAAATAGAAAAACATTGTAAATTTGCTTCAAACACAAAATCCTCCTCAACTCTTGGGCCAATTTGATTCAAACTTCGCAGAAATGTTGCCCAAATGACTCCCTACCAAAATAGCTAAAATTGTTGTGCTCTGACAAAACAAGATGGCCGCCAGAGCTAAAAATAGAAAAAAATCTTTAAACGACAATTCCTCCTGTACCCTTGGGCCAATTTTATTCAAACTTCATAGGAATGTTGCTTAGGTGACCATCTACCAAAATAGCTGAAAAGATTCTGCTCTGATGAGCAAAATGGCCGCCATAGCTAAAAATAGAAAAACATCGTAAATTTGCTTCAAACACGAACTCCTTCTTAACCCTTGGGCCAATTTGATTCAAACTTCACAGGAATGTTATGTAGGTGATTTCCTAAAGAAATAGCTAAAATCATCCCGCCCTGACTAACAAGACGGCCGCCAGATGTAAAAATAGAAAAGAATCTTCAAGCGACTACTCCTCCTTTACCCTTGGGCCAATTTCATTCAAACTTCATAGGAATGTTGCTTAGATGACCCACTACCAAAATAGCTAAAAGGTTTTCGCTCTGATGAGCAAAATGGCCGCCATAGCTAAAAACAGAAAAACTTTGTAAATTTACGTCAAAACGCTAACTCCTTCTCAACCCTTGGGCCAATTTGATTCAAACTTCTCAGGAATGTTAGTTAGGTGACTCCCTACCAAAATAGCTAAAATCGTTCAACGCGGCGAACAAGATGGCCACCAGAGCTAAAAATAGAAAAAATCTTCAAACGACAACTTCTTACCCCTTGGGTCAATTTGATTCAAACTTCACAGGAATATTATGTCGTTGACTCCCTACCAAAATAGCTAAAATTGTTCCGCTCTGACTAAAAAGATGGCAGCCAGAGCTAAGAATAGAAAAATTCTTCAAACGACAATTCCTCCTTATCCCTTGGGCCAATTTGATTCAAACTTCACAGGAATATTATGTCGTTGACCCTCTACCATATTAGCTAAAATCATCCTGCTCTGACAAACAAAATGGCCACCAGAGCTAAAAACAGAAAATATTGTAAATTTGCTTCAAACTTCACAGGAATGTTGCCCAGGTGACTCCCTACCAAAATAGTTAAAATCATTCCACTCTGATAAACAAGATGGCCACCAGGGCTAAAAATAGAAAAAAAATCTTCAAACGACCGCACTGGGGCCGACCAGTTAAATACATGGGCTTGTATAGGGAAATCCTTTAAAAATCTTCTTCTCTGAAACCGTAGGGCCCAGGTCTTTGATATTTGGTATGAAGCTTCATCTAGTGGACCTCTACCAAGATTATTCAAATTGTAGCCCTGGGGCCAAAAATGCCCCTGCCACAGGGCCCACTGGTTTTACATAGGCTTATATAGGGAAAACCTTAAAAAATCTTCTTGTCTGATATCAGAAGGCTCAGGTCTTTGATATGTGGTATGAAGCTTCACCTAGTGAACCTCTACTAAGATTGTTCAAATTATAGCCCTGGGGCTAAATATACACCAGCACCGGGGTCTCTCAAGATTTTTCAAATCATAGAGTTGGGGCCAAAAATTGCCCCACCCTGGGACACACATGTACATATCTTAACTCAGGTGAGCGAATTAGGACCATCATGGTCCTCTTGTCTATAAAAACGTAAGTACATGTATGTTATAGTACTTGTTAGAATCGCCACATTGACGCCCCAATCTTATACATTTCTAAGTTAACCTTTGCCCTGCTTATTAAATTAATTTTGCCATACCTACATGTATTGCTGACTCTCCAATGAAATTACTTGATATCATTCAGTTCACAAACTCATGATGGAACAATGTAGATCCTGATCAGATGGCATCTGATCTGGATCTGTACCATTTGCTAAGGAAAGGGTTGTCATCATCAGGAGGGTAAGGTTTAAGGAAACTTTTCTCTGTATCCATTTAACCCTTATCCTGCTATTCATGACAACCCCTACCTTTGCAAACAGTATTGATCCAGATCAGATGGCTTCTGAAGAATTTGTTTGTTTGTTTGCTTTGATGTTTAGTGTCCCCGTCAACACTGTAAAGGTCATTTTGGAGACGTTGCTTCCAATTTTGTGGGACTTTTACCCGACATTGAGATGAAATGACATCTCAAGCCCTGTCGCCCAATAAAACCAATAGGGTTTATTAGCATGGACGGTCCGCCTCGCACCACGGTTCCTGGACAGGCTTAGATCCTCTAAGCGGTTCACCAGTTCTAGTGTGTGGGCCGGATTTAGCTCTGCGTGGAAGCATCATGCAGCCCATATATTTCTTCAAGCCCCTATGGGCGGGGGCTGCGGCTTCTGAAGAAGCCATCTGATCAGGATCTACCCTGTTTTACATACAGTTTGTGAAATGAATGACTACATTTATAACAAGTGCTTTGATTGGGTGTTAGTCAGAAATGGGTGTGGCTCTATTTATTCAGCAGGATAAGGGTTAATGTTACTCTTCTGGATATGAGGTGTTATCCCAAGAGGTGCTCATTAATCCATTTTGTACGGGAAACCCCAAAACGGGTACCCTGGCAAACAGTGCATGCCCAGATCAGTTGCCACAGAACGTGGTGTCTGATCAGGGCCTACACTGTTTGCAAAAAGTTAAGCCATTTCCCGAAAATAAATTTTGAAGCAAACACAACCTGATACCCCCAAATTTTGAAATGGACTTCTGGTATATACAAGACAGATGATCTCATTTGGTACCAAAAGGGTTAAAATCCTAACAGAAGAAAATATATATCTACAAAAGTATGTAAAATATCGCAATATTATACTAGCATGCACCTGAATGTGCTAATTTGCATGATTCATCATAGCTGCAGATAAGATGAAGAGATAGTGCTAATTTAAGGATATTATCAGGTTTTTAGCTCCCCTGAGCCATAGGTTGCGAGGGAGCTTAGGATGGTAGGCATCCGTCGTCCATCCATCTGTCCAGCCATCATCCGTCAAACATTTTCAAATGTCTTCTGCTCTGAGACAACTGGGCTAGTTTCAATTAAATTTCATATGCAGCCTCTTGACATTGGGGGAAAGAATGTTTGAAAATTTGATCTAGGTCACATGACCAAGATGCCCCCCATGCCTAAATACGGTAAAAATCTTAACCTATCATAGAACAACTAGGCTGATAGCTTTGGAACTTAAATTGGTGTGTAACATCGAGTGACTGAGTACTACCAAGTTTAAAAAAAATGATGACCCTAGGTTGAGCGAGCGAGTGTTTTCGAGTTTTACATCCCACCAACAGCTAAGGTCATACGGAGATGGGACCTTGGTTTTAAGACTCATCCGAAAGTCTGGAGAAGCCCAGGATCAATCCTGTGACCCCTGGTTTACAAGGCTATTAGCGTAACCGCTTCCTCCCTAGGTTGACATAGACCTATTTTAAGGTCAAGTTTGGTTCCCTAGGCTTTTCAATGGGAAAAAGGTAAAACAATGCATTTTTCGTAAAATATTGTGGTCTTTGACATAAAAGTAGGTACAAATGAATGTCTATGAATGCTAAAGGTCAAGGTCATTTAGTGACCTTTGCTCAAGGTCACTTGGATTGCAGGCCCACTTACATTTCAAAGTACATTTTCTTTGAACATTACGATAATACACCTGTGGGACATTGTGCATTTTTTTCACATCTCCAGAATGGCTACTTTTCTAATGAAAATCTGTGATATTTTTCTTATGCTGCAAACTATGCTATGTGACATTGGTTTGATTGTAAAAGAGTGGTCATAGTGACCAGCATTTCACGGTCCATGACAACATTTCACAGTTCAGTGGTTTTACCTTTTATTTTGAAGTCTATTGGTTGGAGAAATGTTGAGGTTTAATGTCCCCGTCAACACTATTTAGGTCATTTTGGAGACACTGCTTCTAATTTTGTGGGACTTTTACCCAATATTAAGACAAAATGACATCTCAAGCCCTGTCGCCCAATGAAAACAAAAGGTTATACCGTATTCACTGGACAGTCTGACTCACACAACTTTGCCTGGGCAGGCTTAGTCCTTCTAGGTGGTTTAGCAGTACTCGTGTGTGGTCAGTTTCAGCTCTGCGTGGAAGCAATGCAGTCCAGTCTATTTCTCCAAGCCCCGATGGGCGTGGGGCAAAAAATCTCCTCCATGAGCCAGTTCAAACCACAACCAGCTATCTAGGTTTGAAGTAGGAAAACATGTAAGAAAATCACCACTTTAATTTAAAATGCTGTATTATTCCTAATGACACAAGCAATGAAATAATGCACTTTTTACCCATGAAAAAAATGTGAAAATGTAAAGTTCAGTTTAATTTCAAGTGCTGAATATTTATTACAGAATTTTTGTTTTCTAAATTTGTAAAATGTGAAATTATGTACATCCTTGTCAGTATTCAGCCAAAAACTTCAAACTTTCCCTTTGACATAATTACCTATATATGATAGTCACATTTTCAGATACATTAACAATTTTTGCCTCGCATGTTTAGCCAAAGTACAAAAACATGCCATTCGATCAGGTGATTGGTATGATACTGGCCAAGTCATGAAAAAAAACAACTGTTTTTGTACTCATTTGCAAACACCAAAGGTGCAGATTATTAGCCTACGCATTTGCTGAGTCTGATCAGCACCTTGGTTTTTGCTACTTAACCCTTGTCTTGCTGAATATTCATTTAAGCCACACCCATTTCTGTCTATCAACCAATCAGATTACTTGATGCAAATTATCGCAGCAGATTAACAATCTGAATGACAAACAATGTAGATCCTGATCAGATGGCTTCTTCAGAAGCCATCTGATCTGGATCTTCATTGTTTGGAACGGGCTCAGCAGGACAAGGGTTAAATATTACATTACCTCTAATTTCTATATTTAAACTACTACTAAAGTTGATTTTTTGTTTGTCTTTTTTGCCACCTATTTTGGTGATAACATTTTTATGCCCCCAACTTCAAAGAAGTTGGAGGGGTATATTGCTTGGTCGTTCGTCTGTTCCTCCGTCCGTCCGTTACGCTTTTAGTGCATTGCATAACATAACTTAAGAACTGTGTATGCTAGGGTTTTGATGGGGCACATTGCTTCTGGGGCTTTTATCTGATTGTCCGTCCATCCATTACACTTTTTGATGCATTATGCAACTTTTTAACCAGGTAGACTTGGGCTTTGAAATTTTATATATGGATTCCTCATCAAAAAGTAGCTGACACATACTATTTTTAATCTGAATAATGCCCCTTTTCTGGGTTATGGTCCTTTGAAATTTTTTTTTGTAAAATCTTGTTCAGATATGGAAAGCACTGGGCCATTTGTAACCAATTTTCGTAAGAAAGCTCTTAGGAGCAATAAAATGAAAAAAAAAATTGATATGAGTTTCGTCACATGACCTATATGGCCACCATGCCCATATATGGTACCATAAAAATTCGGCTATATGACAGGAATTTTTACCCCTAAAAAGAGCCCAATTTTTTAGACCTGTCGTATAAACGAGGTCTAGGAACTCTTCCCAGTTTTCTGCTGTCCGATTGTGGGTTGTTAAGCATAACAGTGATTGTTCTTGGTCCCCAGATAGTTGAGAGTCGGTTTGATACCGATAGCATCAGTATAATTTAGGTGCAGATCGTATACAAAATTATGTAACATCTGAATATTGGTCTTACGAACGCCGATAATAGAGCACTAGTGTTTATTTAATTACCATACTGTAGTCTATATTCAATATTGGATTTGAGATTCCAAAGAGGATGTAAAACTCTATTAATTTGCACTAAAAACGGTGTTCTGCCATGATTGTGACATGCTGTAAATAAAATTTTGTGTTTCCTTTAGGAAGAGCTTCAGTGAGAGACAAATCTTTGAGATCTTATGTTTTTTGTCAGTTTGACTTGTCTCCCGTTGAAATGTTAACAATATGCCAGAAAAATTGTAGAATCAACATAAAAATGAACGCTCATAGACATGAGAATGAGTGTGTGAGTATTTGAGTTTTACGTCCCACCAACAGCTAAGGTCATACGGAGACGGGGCCTCGGTTTAAAGACTCATCCAAAAGTCTGGAGAAGCCCAGGATTGATCCTGCGAGTAAATAAAATATTGTTTAAACTAAATCATGCTCTTCAGTTATGGTCCTCAGAAGCCTCCGTGGTGTAGTGGTTAAGCTACTCACCTTGTAAACCAAGGATCGCAGGATCGATCCCGGGCTTCTCCAGACTTTCGGATGAGTCTTTAAACCGAGGTCCCGTCTCCGTATGACCATAGCTGTTAGTGGGATGTAAAACTCGAACACTCACTCACTCACTCAGTTATGGTCCTTAGAAAATTTTGGCATCAGGGGCAAGCATATGGTTGGGGGCATACAAACACTATTTCTAGTTACTTTTGATTTTTGATCAACACATTTAGCAAGAAAGTTGTAGAGGAGAACAGGGTTTTCCCTCAAAGTTTTTATTTGGGGGGCATTTGTCCCCCTTAAATTTCATTTTAGGGGACAAATGAAAATTTGGGGGGACATGTCAGAAATTTTTATCCCTTCTCCTTTTTTGATGTAAACTGTTGATTAAATGTTGCTTGGAATGTTCCAATTCCATTTTTAATTCCATGTTGTTGATGAGCCAATGCAAAACCAACCTGATTATACACAACATGACACAGATAGCAGCTAGAGAGAGCCTTAAGGACATTCAACATGGCCGCCTGGACAAATGAGCAAAAATGACAGTGGCTCTGAATATGCAAGAAATTGAATGCAACCCTTTTGTTTTAGCCAACTAATATAATTGGAACATAAACTTGATTTCTTAAAGTTATTTAAATACCTGTTAGAAAAGTAAAATATTGTTCAGAATTTTTTCTTCACTCACCTGAAAAATGCCAAACTTTGTGTATCAAAACTGGAAAATTCCCACAAGTACCAATGACAAAAAGAAATCACTGAGTAGTTACATGTTTCCTTAAGGTTCCTCAATACAGTTACTTAGCTATATTTGAGGTACTAAAAAATCATATTTGCAAATAATTACCCAAAAAGATTTTTCATCAGATGGTAGTCCATGTAAATGTAAGAATATGGAAGTCAAAGATTTTTATTCGAAAGTCACCATTTTTGTAATTTATTGCATTTTTCCTTGGTTTTGCAAAAAAATGATATCTCAATCCACAGAACCACAATGTGTAAAATACTATCATAGAAATGTGGCTCAAGGTTGCCTTTAGGTACTGCAACAGAGGAATTTCAAGTAAAATACCTAAATAGTACTGAAAATTAATGATTCCCAAAAATTAAAAAAATGTAATTATCTCACCTGGTACTATTTTAAATTCAGTGTGTGTGTGTGAATTCGGGTTTAACGTCGCTTTCAACAATTTTTCAGTCATATCACGACGGTGTCTGGTTGCGACAGGGAGAAAAATGATCAGTTCTACCAATTTGGCAACAAGCTCATTGATTGGATTGAGGTGTTGAAATCTCTTGCATTTAGCTTGTAAAATGAATGCCCTTCTTTGGTGCTTTCAGTTATTCATTTTATATATTTCAGTCATGCAATTTATAACAATTCATGCAATCACTGCACCAAAGTTTCCCTGTGTTACTGATTGTGTTTACAGGATGGGTGATTTGATACTTGATAAATCAAAAAAAAAAAAAAAAAAAATTGAAATTAAGAGAAGCCAACAGTCTATCCCCATATTTGAACTGAAGGACTGAAAGCAGCCTGTTCAGCACCAGAAACTTTGTGCAACTGCCAATAACTGCAATGGTATAGAAGTGATTTTTATCCATTGGTTTGTTACATTGGTTCACATGAGCCACCATAAACAAATCAGTGATTTTTTGACAGGTGAACTTCTGGACAACACAAAGGTTATATTTATCTAATCTATTAAATGATCTGTTGTGTCACCTACTTACCAATGTGTAGGCTGATTAAAACTCACAGAAGCCCAATGCATGTAATATGTTTTGATGAAAAAAGCTTGAACATTTTATTTTTTTCAATGTGTTTACTTGCAGCTGGACCGAACAACACAATCAGGACGATGTTACACAAAAAAATAGTTCGGAAAATGAATGCATACTTTTCATAAAGTAACGAACAAATTATGTTAGAAAGTATCTGAAATTTGTTGCAAGACAGTTTTAAATTTGAATATTACGTTTTAAATTAAAAACAATGGTGTACCATTGTTATTTTTGGGAAATTAGTTCCAAGGCGTATGAATACAATTTTAGTTGGCAAGATGGATAATTCCTCAATTTGACAGCTACAATAATTTATCAGTGATGACAGGCTTCCAAGATAGGCGATGTCATAATGCTGTATGCAGGGAGAAGGCTACATAGCTGAATTTTCAAGGTATATTCATTGATGTTGGGCAAAATTAAATGTGCAATGCATAAATGATGAGCATTCTGAGCATTCAAATTTACCGCAAAAAAAGAAGATGGCGGCGCCCATGAAGAAAAACATGTCAATTTTTTTTTTCTGGTTTTCAATTTAGGAAGGCTTTTTGATAGAAAACTTGGTCCGAGTCACTAGTATTTGATGTGAACTATTGATTTGCAGCTGTTTTAGTAACTTGTAAAAAGGCTAGAAAGCAGTTTCATTTTTTTTCTGGTAAAAGTGAAAATACAGAATTGCATTTATTTTCAAAGGCACAGAGATGTAGCTAATGCAAGAAAGTACTTGCTGTAATAATCGTTGGTATCTCCAGACCTTTTTCTTCTAGGACAGGCACTTTAAAAGGAAATCAGGGTCATATTTTGGGAAAAAATAACATGCAAATCTCACACCTATATTTTTCTTGTGCAAATGTATTGAGGAACCTTAAGGTGCACCAGGAATCTAAATTTTGATTAGCTGCACTAATTTCAAATAAAGTGTTTTCAACCAAGGCATGTTTTGTGTTCCGGAAAAAAATCTTGTCTTTTTATTTTACACATTTCTTGACACAATAAAAGAAGTCCTTTCTGTGTATGGAGAGATAAAATTGCATTCATTGGAATAAATATGCAGATAAGTTCATTTCTGTGGCTGACTGAACACACCTGTGTAATGTTTACAGGTAGGAAAAAAGAAAGGGAACAAATTAAGACCAATCTTTAACACTAGCTACTGTGATTTTAAAGTTGTTATTAAATTTTCTTTCGCCAAAAATCTCCATTAACTTTATATAATTTTGTCAAACATATCATTTATATCTAAAAAATGCAATACAATCATGTTTAATGCTGTGTCACTATTTTGTAAAACTAGGTGGTGGAGTATACTTCTCACACATGTCTAATGTTTACATTTGTAACCAACGACTTGCACGAGGATTCTCATAAAATACTGACGGATCGATATGCAGTATATTGACCAGGGGGTGTAAAATTACTTACTTAATATGTATAGGCGAAAGATATGAAAAATGGTTGTGGTTTAAAGAGAAATATTTATTAAAACAATTGAAACTTGTCGCTGCGACCATTATTTTCCTCCATGAAAAATTGACAGTTTGTGACATCAATCTGGTTACCGGCTTCATATCTGGTTCAAGATTCTTTGACTACGTCTTTGGGCGTTTACAACATCACTCTTCTCTAACGACCAGTCTGTGCCGTTTATAAGTGTGCGTGAGCAGGACTGAGCTGGTGTGGACATAAATTTAGCTTGAAAATGCTGCCAACGTAAATGTAGGCTACACTGAACCACTTTTCCTCGATACATTTATCTCGTTTTTAGCGATGACAAAATTCTTGTAAAAGCCAAACTTGTTTAAAAATTAAAGTACTCAGCTCCATCCGGAAACCAGCATTTCTATAACAGTGCCCTCCCTTCAGACAAATCGCGGATGAAAAGTAGTTTCAAAAGTATTTATTGAATAAATGTGTATAATCTTTCTTTGCCGGTGACATCCCCTGGAATCCTAAAAGAAGATTTCATAACGTACATAAATTCATTACAATAATGTAAATATGACGAAAAATAACTCGATCTTTCGCTGATAAAAAAGTGCCTTGGTGTATGTTTTAGCCAGGGTGTTGTTCGGCTCCTTGCCGAAAAACTTTACACAGAGTAACACAACAAATGTATTGTCGAAATGTTAGTATTTGATAATTCCTATGTGAAAATCGAATGGTGCGGTTTTAAAGGTGTATGTTTGGGGTTTCAGATTATATCAAGTACCTTGGCGATCCCGTCATGGTTAAGTCAATACGAACGTGTGAACTTGCGTGTAAACACACCCCCAGATGTTCGGCCATGATGAATTTTGTTTCGAAATTTTCTACACACCACGTGAACGAAAATTAATTATTCGCTTTTGGAGCTGTTTTATGAAAAAATATGTCCCGGTGCACCTTCCCTGTGCAATTACTCATACACAAGTGGCAATATATTTTTTATTTATTCATAAACAATTTGCTTCTAAGTCTAAAACAAACAAGCATTTATTGCAATATTAATTTTACATTTCTCTCGTTATAGTAATTCAGATATTTAAGTGGTTTTGTCTTGAGTAAACTTTGCCCTGTTATTTTTTACACTAATAAGAAAAAAATTTCCGAGACCTTTGCTTAATGCTCAAATTCATAATTTCTTTTTTTCAAGTGCATATTGTGCTATTTCAGCCATGTTGGTCACAGAATATCCTTAAAATTTGATAAGGATTCACTGTTAATCACAATTGTTTACTTACAAGCTACAAAGACATAAAATGTGTCAGCATGTTGATAATGGTCCCTTTGTATTGCTTTGGACTATCCTGTCTCACTTGAATTATACATGTTCTTTATACCTGATGTGTTGCTGACTTGAAAAAATACAATAAACATGATGTTAATCGTTTTTGGGCAGCCATTTTCTGTCAACAAATATTGGTACCTTGCACACAACCAGTATCGCAACCGGCAAAGTTATGAGTTGGGAACCATATAAATTGATCAGTATCGCTCAGACGATTGCAAGGTGCGTCTATTAAGCTTATGTGGAATTGAACCGAATCGCACTCAGAAGCGTCGGATTGCGCACATTGGGGCGCACTACGAAGCAAAATGCGGGACATTTGCATTGAAAATGCGGCAAAACGCAGAAATTTGTGCGCCAGGGAAAAGCCTGGGAGAAGCTCTGCCAATTTCTCGTAAAGGATTCAGCCTCCACAGTTTTATACTTTTTGGTCTAATTAGATGGACTTTTCACAGTTTTCGAATTTTTCTATAAAAACTAAGTCCATTTCTGTCACTCACACTCGAAATGTAAATTAATGACTAGCCCGTTTGTTACAATATCTATATATGGATAAATCCCATGCAGCCAACCAACTGAATGGACGTTGTACAAAGCATTTGAGTGTAGACAGTCATAAACATGAAAAATGTGGTTTTAGTCGGCAAACCATTAGTAAAGAAAATACAGATCACATGCTTTTGATCAATAATAATCAAATATTTAAAGTACTACACCAGTTATTGCGAGTGCACATGACAGTGTTTTACCCTTGAATTTGCATATTGTAAACATGCTAGATATTGGAATGCCCCACATAATTATCCTTCAGTCTAGCACTGAACAGATGACAAATCGTCAAACCACACCGTCAAGGTTGGACTTAAGGAAACGAAAAATTTTGCATAAGCTTGAAATTGCAGAAATCTCCATCTGATTACAGCTCTGCTCATATAACATAGGGGCATGAATCCTGTATGAGAAGTTGGCGGAGCTTCTCATCTACAACTTTCCCGCTGGTTGTGTTGACCAAAAATAAAAAATAAAGAAGTTAACGCCAAAAAAACAGCAAAACAGATAAGAAATCGACTTTAGTGACTAAGTCAGTGCTGCTGGCCAGGCGGGTCTATATCTTACATGAGATATCTTACCTGGTTGCAAACCTGAAGACAGGTCTTAACCTTTAGCATGCTGAGATTTATTCAATACTTGTTCTTGAGTGGAAACCCTTATTTCAGCAGCCATTTTTTCTTAATAGAAGTAGAGGCAATGATCAGGAATCAATACAATCAACCCACAGCCCCCATCAGAGACACCAAAGGGAAAGAAACACAAACACAAAGCAACAGACCCCAACATAAACACCAACAGCGGAAAGCCAAAAGGACAGTTACTTTCCCACAAAATGGCCTTAAGGCTATCCAAAATAAAATAATATAAGCGACACAAACACCCAAAGACAAACCATAACAAAAATAAACCGCGACAGAAGAACCGCCTTGGAACGGTCAGCGAAAACGATTTCCACTGGGGGGCTTAAATCGATTTTACGTGGCCACAATCCTCGCCCTTACTTCCGTCGCGATTAAGACAAATAATTTGTTCAGTCCGCATGAAGGCCGCCTAACTCATCAGTGCAACATCTCTGTAAACACAAAAATCAAACAACCACAGAGATAAAACAACGGTGAGGACTCCACAGCAAGAAACAACAGAAATGCTGGAGCAAAAGAAAACCAACAGTTAGACTCCAATGGGCCCGACCAGAGACAGAGCATCAGGTACCAACCAACATAAGCCTTTACGTTGGGACCGTCATAGAATCTGAGGCCTGACCCACTGGCGTGCAATTACAGAGGGAAGCTAAGTTGTCAACCGTGATTGGGTTAACTACCATGCATGCAGTCTGTCGTATAACATTTATGTTGTACCCAATCTTTTTATATAGAAGAATAATTTTACGAAATTGGGTGCTGAAGTTATTGCGGTTATAAAGGGGGAGTTCCAGCCTATAGGAAATTTCCATAGGGTCTGCCCACGCACAGATTTTCATGATATTGTGCATAATTGCTGCTTGGTAAATGACTATTCATTATTTAGCTATTTCACTCTGATATCTGTTTTCGTTATAAATCTACAATGTTTTGTTTATTTCCAAATCTGAAAGTAGGGGTACCCACAAACTAGTGTATATATACATTCCACCTTTTGATGTTTTGGAGTTATTTTGTTCTCAGGCATCACTGTAGTCATCTGTGATTATCTTTGTATCACATTTAGCATTGTTTAGTCAAAGTTCGATACACCATGCTCAATTTCATGTGGAGCAGACCCCAGAATTCACAACCATAAAATCTTTTGGAGTATGTTTGACGTTTGATTTCACACTGTTGCAGTTCTTGTCACCCCATCATTTTAATATGAAAATTGACCATATATATGTTAAACATTTTATCAAACTTTCTTGAAAATATGAGACCGGTAACATACCGCATTTGAAAATTGAATACTAATGGTCAGAGTTTTGAATTGTTTCAAACCATTTGTAGATATCATATGGTGCGACATTTTCAATCGAAAAATTGCTCGCCAGTATATAATAAACATGAATATATGTATGTTTATATAATGGTGTATAGTATGAGCTCATATATAATCAGCATTTGTATCAATTATGATGCCCTGATGAACACCAAAAACACAAATCATTGCAACTTTCGTTAACAATTCAATCAGATCTTATTTAAAAAATACTTCATTTTAGAACAAGCGTGTTTGCATTAATGTAATTCTAAATAGAAGTGGAGGCAATGCTGAAGCTTAGTATGACAAAGATTGTTGAAATGACAAGTAACCTGGATGGTTCTGTAAACCAGACAATTCTATTTCGTCATATCACTTCCGGTATTAAATGAGATCGTGCGTAGCAGTGGACAAATCAGTGTGCGAACAGCTGTCAGACAGGACAGACGTGTCAAATCAGTGCACATATGGGAAATTAGTTTGCAGTTACATATCGTATTTGGTTTTATTGCAAACGATTTATTTCTAGTTAATTCGATTTATTTCGGTTTATTTTTTCAACAATTTTCCATTTTACGGCATTGTTTACGACATTGCCGGTTTGTGGCGCAACACGGTTTACGGCCACGTGTTTATTATGATGGCGGAGAAGATTGTTTCCGTTGAGCGTGATAGAGAAAAACCTAGGTCTGTGCCTAGTTCTCGGGAGGACAGTGTTGTAATACCTCCCGTTTCTGGTATTCTGAACAAGAAGGTGACATCGGAACGTAGTTCAGCGTCGCCGTCTAAGGGGAAAGCCCCTGCCAGAAAGGAATTAAAAACTGTAGAATCGGAGATTCTTTCAGCGGTGAAAGGTATTCAATCTGCAATGCAGAAGCAGGATGAGAAAATCAGTCATGTCATGACTAGATTAAGTGACATTGAAAATTATACTTATGATGGTAATGAGTATGAATATGACGAGGTAGACCCTGAAGGGGGCTGCAGTTTTTATGAGGAAGAACCCTCTGGAGTTTCACAGTCTTCGACTGATTTATCAACCAACTTGGCCGGCCAAAAACGGAAAGAATCTGAAGCCAATCCCAGGTTTGCCACAATGGCAAAAAGGTTCAAAACACAGGAACGTTGTGACGTAGCCATTGATGAGACTTTGGCTCAAAATGTTACAGAACTGTTCAGAAATGGCATTGATGATGACAGATATGCTGAAATGATCAAAGATGAGACAAATGGACGGCCTGAGAACTGTGACGGGTTGGTTACAGTAAAGACTAATCAACTTGTTTGGGATGCCGTCACGCCGGCGGCACGAACAAATGATCTTAAGTTTCAAAAAATAGAAACGTCAGTTGTAAAGGCAGCAACTATTTTATCAAAGGTGGTAAATCAAATGGCAGCCATTGAGAATGAGCATGATAAATTTGGAGAATTGATAGATGACTGTAATTCATCCTTAGCTCTGTTAGGGCATTCAAATAAACAGATCTGTATGGTCCGAAGAGACTTATTTAAACCAGAATTGAAAGACGAGTATGCTCATTTATGTACTCACTCATTGCCCTATACCTCATGGCTTTTTGGTGATGATGTCTCCAAGAAAACCAAAGAGATAGAAGACAGCAATAAACTTGGATACAAGATCCATAAAAGTGGCTTCAGGGGTAGTTTTAGAAGTCGTGGTAACTTCCGCGGAAGATATCGAGGTAGAGGTAGAGGAACTGGTACCCGAGGGAAACCCTACTACCAGTCGTCATACACGGCATCAAATAATGACACAAAAAACGTCTCGAAGAAAGGGACGGGAAAACCCATGAAAGCATAAAAGAACAGGTAAACAATTTTGCTACATTTGAAGCCGGAAGATTAAGATTTTTCATTCATGAATGGCGCAAATTGACAGATGACCCCATTATTCTAGATATGATAGAGCATTACCATGTCGACTTTGATGAAAGCTTTTTTAAAATGAAACAGAGATGTTTTTCACAGCATAGGTTTAATGCTGTAGAATTTAAAATAATTGAAACTGAAATCAGTAAGTTACTCTCAATGGGGGTAATTAAAGAAGTTCAGATCGAGTCTGACCAGTTTTTATCACCAATCTTTGTCAGGCCAAAGAAAAACGGAGAATATAGGATGATTCTAAATTTGAAAAGATTGAATGAATTTATTCCGTACCATCATTTTAAGATGGACACTTTTGAGAAAACCATACATTTGGTTACAAAAGATATGTATATGGCATCTCTCGATTTGCGTCATGCATATTACTCAATTGGCCTTGCTGAAGAAATACAGCGCTATTTTCGCTTTCTATGGGACGGAAAAGTATATCAGTACACTTGCTGTCCAAATGGTCTCGGTTGTTTACCCCGTTTGTTCACCAAAATGATGAAACCAATCTATTCTAAACTTAGAAGTCAAGGATTTACTAATTCGGGGTTTATTGATGATAGTCTTCTCTGTGGAGAAACAAAAGAGAAATGTGTTGAAAATGTTGACACTACAAAAACACTAATGATCAGGTTAGGTCTCATGATACATGAAGAAAAATCGGTGTTTGAACCAACCAAGAAAATTGTATTTCTTGGTAATATTATAGATTCAGAAAAAATGACAGTTTATCTTCCAATCGAAAAGGTTGAAAGAGTGATTAAAGAGTGCAGAACTCTATATAATTTAGAAAGATCAAGCATCAGAACAGTAGCTAAAGTCATTGGGATCTTAGTGTCAACATTTTCAGCAGTAGAATATGGCAGGCTGTATTATAGAGAGCTTGAAAAGGAAAAATTTCTAGCTTTGCGGCGAAATCAAGGAAATTATGATGCTGATATGCGTATCACACAGAATATGAAACTAGAGTTAAAATGGTGGTTCACAAATGTAGCAAAACAAGATAGAAAAATTACTCATGGTAACCCTGAGATACAAATACAAACAGATGCCTCACTCAGTGGGTGGGGTGCAATATGCCAAGATAGTCAAACAGGTGGTAGATGGTCAGATGAAGAAAAGGGAAATCACATAAATTTTTTAGAGTTGAAAGCTATTCAATTTGCTTTGAAGGCTTTTCAAAGTAAAATTGAAGGAAAGCATGTTAAAATACTCACAGATAACACAACTGCCTTATCATATGTGTTATGTTTTGGTGGTATGAAATCAAAGGTCTGTAACTCTCTCAGTAAAGAGATTTGGTTCTGGTGTATAGACCATAGTGTTTGGCTATCTTGTTCCCACATAGCTGGTAAAAATAATCCTGCTGATACCCCTTCGAGACAGTTTAATGACCAGCTGGAATGGTCCCTATCTCAAGAGGTATTCAGCAGTATTTGTGAACAGTTTGGAACACCAAAAATTGATTTATTTGCATCTAGATTGAATAGAAAACTTCCTATATACTGTTCCTTTCAGCATGACCCTTTTTCCAGCTATGTAGATGCATTTACAATTGATTGGGGATCAGTCTCATATGCATATTTGTTTCCCCCTTTCAGTTTGTTGACACGTTGCACGCAAAAGATAGTGATGGACAAAGCAAGGTGCCTTGTAGTAGCACCCTTATGGCCAACACAAATCTGGTTCACAGCATTAATGAAAATTTTGATTCGAAAGCCAGTAGTGCTTCCCAGGACGACGAAAATTCTGACACTTCCTCATATGAATACACCGGTTGTACATCCATTATCAAAGAAGTTGGTATTAATAGCATGTCTAGTGTCAGGAATAGCTTCAGAGTCAGAGGATTTTCGGAATCAGCAACCAATATTATCATGTCATCCTGGCGAACTGGAACTAAAAAGCAATACCAGACGCATATATCAAGATGGCTACTCTACTGTAATAGAGAAAAAATTGATCCATTTTCAGCTTCTGTGAAAGCTGTGATACAATTTTTGACAGAACAGTTTGAAGCAGGCTTAGGTTATAGTAGTCTAAATACAGCGAGGGGAGCACTGTCGTCTTTGGGATTGAAATTGGAACAATTTTCAGCTGGGAGCCATCCCCTAGTTGTCAGGTTTATGAAAGGAGTTTTTAATCTGAGACCTACAACACCTCGTTATGCTGACATTTGGTCAGTGGATACAGTATTGAATTATTTGAGAAAATTGTCCCCTGTGAGAAACTTATCTCTGAAGGATCTGACATTGAAATTAGTAATGCTTATAGCACTAACTAATGCGGCACGTGTTCAAACTATCCATATGCTTTCTGTAAATAGTTTTAAGAAGTCAAGTTCAGAGTTTGTGTTTAAACTTGAAAATTTATTGAAGCAAAGCCGGCCGAGCTTTGATTGTTCTATTATAAAGCTTAAAGCTTATCCTCCAGATAGGAGGGTGTGTATATATACAGTGTTAAAAGAATATTTGGTAAGAACCAAAGAAATCAGGAAGGATTCTGGTTCAAGTAAACTTTTATTAAGCTATGTACGGCCGTACAGAGCAGTCACGAGAGACACAATTTCTAGATGGATTAAAATCATTATGAATAGGGCAGGAATAGACACTAGAAAGTATGGCTCACATAGTGTTCGTGGGGCCTCAACTTCAAAGGCAAAACTGAGAATGGTGCCTATTCGCGAAATTCTTCAGAAAGCTGGATGGTCTAACCAGTCTACTTTCGCAAAATTCTATGAGAAAGAAATTGAAGATAGTAACCGGTTTGAAGCGGCAGTCCTGCAACAGGATTGCTAGGTAAGTGGGATTTGCCATTATACGCTTTGAAATCTCATTTAATACCGGAAGTGATATGACGAAATAGAATTTAAAAATTAAACGAGACTTACCTTGGTTAAGTTGAAGTTTGATTGGAATTCTATGAGTCATATTATCACTGGAGGGATTAAATGCCTCCCTCCCACCCTACAAAAAAAAAAAAAAATCATTATGAGACTCTTTTTTCTTATACAGTATGTATAATGTCAAATTAAATCAAGGGATATATATAATACATGTATATATATATTGATCCCATGATTCATATCTTTAAAAACTGATTTGTCCACTGCTACGCACGATCTCATTTAATCCCTCCAGTGATAATATGACTCATAGAATTCCAATCAAACTTCAACTTAACCAAGGTAAGTCTCGTTTAATTTTTAAATTTTACTTGACTCTAATAAGTATGTATTTAACTGATGCAGTGATCTTAAAAAGTTTGAAAAGTCTGATTGTCATACTGGAATGACACAGGTTGCTTGAATGGCCAAGAATATTGATGTTTGTATTATGTTTCAGCCAGGTAGGTCATAATAACACAGACAATAGTTTCTGATCTTTTGGCACACTGTATACACAGATTACTGTAGACAAAATGGTACTGTTGTTTTTGGCTCACTCTGACAATGCCCCTTCATTCTACTTCAATCGCACTAACTGTCGCCTTGTAAGAAAGTTATATTCTTAAATATGATCATCTATGTTCTAAAATATGATCCAGAAAAAAAGCAGTTAGTTTTGGAAAGCATAAATTAATATAATAGAGAAGACTTAATTCAACTTTCAAACACTTTCACAATTTAAAATAGCAAACAGTACATGTGCTAGCAGAACTTTAGAAAAATGTGAAGCCAGCTGCAGATTTTGATTCAGCCAATGTGCTAGTGGTACAGCAAACAAGTGATTCGTGCCATTTGTAAATCTTCGCCTCCGTCCATTGGGCTTGAAGAAATTGATTTGGCTGCATGTTGCTTCCACACAGAGCTAAAACTAACCAAACACGAGTACTGGTAAACCGCTTAGAAGGAATAAGCTTGCCCAGACAAAGTGGTGTGAGTCAGGCCGTCCAATGTATATAAGCCTTGTAGTTTCATAGGGTGGCAGGGCTTGAGACATCATTTCATCTCAAATTTGGAAGCAGCATCTTAACGGGGATGTTAAACCTCAATATAAACAAACAAACAAACAAACCATTTGTAAAACCGATGAATACAGAGCCAGAAAACTTAACATAGATGACAAGTATTGCATACATAAGACTACATATGCAAATGGTATTTCAGCATCTAAATACAATATCAGCTATCAAATAAATGTTTTACAACAGCTTGCCTTCCATCTATATCATTTCGGGATGTGTATGCAAGATGATAAATGTGCGAATGGTTTCAGTTTGACTAGTTATGCATTTATTTTGAAGACTAAAACATTGCAGCAAACACTTTTGCCTATGCTATAATGAACCTAGAAAAATGCAGAAAAGGTTTTTAATGGTCTCACAAAACCTTTGATGTGGTGTGGGGTGGGGGTGGGGGGGGGCAGCCTGTCCTTTCACAGATGGCAAATTATTGACTGCTGTTTTTTTTTAAAGAGGGAAATGTCCACAATAAAACAATTAAGGAAACAACAGGATTATGAAAGAAATTTATTAAGCAAACTCAATAATCATCATTTACAGTTCTAGAGATCTGTTTTTTTTTTTTTTTTTTTTTTTCGTAAATTATCCCCTATAGCATCAAGGAAAAGATAAAAAAAAAAAAAAAAAAAAAAAAAAAAATAGTTTGTTGAAAGGGCTGCAAAATCACAAAACACTATTAAAGGCATATATGTTATAGACATAATCACCAGATACTAATATTTAAAACGTCGGAGGACACTCGGAGTCTAACTGTTGGTTTTCTTTTGCTCCAGCATTTCAGTGGTTTCTTGCTGTTGAGTCCTCACCGTTGTCTCACCTCTGTGGTTCTTTGATTTTTGTGTTCACGGAGATGTTGCACTGATGAGTTAGGAGGCCTTCATGCGGACTGAACAAATTATTTGTCTAAATCGCGACGGAAGTAAGGGCGAGGATTGTGGCCACGTAAAATCGATTTAAGCCCCCCAGTGGAAATCTTCCACTGACCGTTCCAAGGCGGCTCTTCTATGGCGATTTATTTATGTTGTTGTTTGTTGCTTACTGTGTGTATCACTTGTGTCTTTTGGTTTTGGATGGCCATATGGCCATTTTGTGGGAAAGTAACTGTCCTTATGGCCTTCCTTTGTTTAGGTTTCCATTATGGTCTGGTCGCTTAATGTTTGTATTTCTTTCCCTTTGGTGTCTTTTATGGGTGGAGTAAGTTAATTGTATCAATTCCTGATCTTTGTTTTACTTCTACCTTCAATACACCATTGTGCATTACTGACATAAATATCTTTGTATTGCAGGTTTAAAAAAAGACCAAATAAAAAAGGGGGAAAAATATCCACCTTGTCTTATTCCTATTGTGTCATAATACATTTTTTCAGCATAACCGCTTTTGCAATACTGTAAACGCTAACACTCATCGTGATCACTGCATGAGTGCATTATATTTTTCTCTCTGCTTATGTATGTTCTCATCTACTATTTAAAACCCAAACTAAAAATCATTCTCTGTCGAACTGTGTATTTTTGTTTGTGTGTGTGTGTGGGGGGGGGGCGGTTGGGGGGGGGGGGGGGGGTTGCAGGGGCGGAATTACGTAAATGCATATGCTAAGCTTTGCATGGTAAGGTGACACTATATGGTCATAAAAATACAATAAAAATATACTTAAAGAAAATCTGGTCCCCTGATAAGGCCAATAAAAAAAATAGTTGTGTTTCAGGTTCCTGGCCAGAAAAAAACAGGGTCGGTAGGTCGATTTTACTTTTTTTTTTTCTTTTTTTTTTTTTTTTTTTTTTAAATAATTTGAAAGCCTCCTTTCCGAGAATTGACAATGTAATAGACATACAAGAGAATATATATTCTCTCCTAAACATCGTCAACACCTGAAGTAGCTGAAATTATGCCTTATAACACACATCAAAGGCTTGTATACATCTGAACCTATGAGTGTACGTCTACTGCAGGGGTGTTACACGACAGCTGCTGACAAAAGAGATACGAGTCCAAGGTTCTAATGAAAAACAAATGTCTGTGGTCAATTCAGCTGAACATGTTTGCTTATGGTATGTGGAGTGTGGTAGCTCAGTGGTTAGTGCACTTGGCTATCATGCTAGAGCCCCCCCCCCCCCGTTCAATAACCGGTAGTGGTAATAAAATGACAGTGTCCGAAAATGCTCCACTGGCATCAATTGCAGGGATGAATGCCACAAAGTGCACCATCCTTTGGATCGGTACGTTAACTGGAGGCAAACTGTGCAGGAAGTACCATCCCCTGTCCCCTGTGCAAGTAAAAGATCTGGAGTGTATGTAATGTATACCTGCATGTAATCCTCGTGAGAGGGTGTTGCATTATATGCAGAAAGAAAAGAAAGGGTTAAAGGATATGTCAACAGTAAATCACCATTCAGGGTCATTTTCCAGAGGCAATACAGTGCATTTATCTTTATCAACTCAGGGTGGGTTTCTACTTTTCATTGATTCAAACTGGCTAACTATGAAGTAACCCTGAAAATGTTACTACTTGCAGATAGCGTGGGTAATAAAGACTTTAGAAAAGGGCTGGGGTTGGTAACTATGACTCATATTTAGCAAGTGCCTGCGTTCATAGAAACCACCCTTTTCCATTTATAACAGGATAACAAAAAAGGATACCTACTTGTAAGTTTTCGGATCAGGGTAGGATTGTCCATTAGCCATGAGAGGTAATGACCAAGTATGACCGACTCAGACCTGTCTGTTTTGTTGCTGATCCTAAATCAGTTTCAAAGGACCACATGCATTTTATTGGCGATCACATGTGAAGTCTGCATTTTAAATTTATTTACTAATGCTTCCTACGGTAGTTTTCAGCTGCAAATGTTGATTCTGTCTGCGGGGAAAGAAGCTACTTTTTTACCCTCGCCGAACTTGGCGAGTGAATATTAAAATATACTCGCCAAGACTAATTTTACACTCGCCAGAACAAAATACAGCTCCGTCTTAAAAAATGTTCTGTTTCGGATTTCATCAGATATTTGACGGCTTTTTTTCCAAACCAAATTAGGGTCAGTAGGAAAGATTTTATCATACGCAATTTAAATATTGAGCTACAGTATGCCTAGCTAGTTGACTGCTTATCCCTCTAATTATTGTACTTAATTATCTCACTTTAAGAAATAGCAGTGTTTTGATAACAAGTGCAAGTGACACCAATTAAACAATTGAGTGTGAAAGGTTGCCTGACAGTGTTATCATGTGCGTGTAGCGAAGACTATGGCATATGCGGGCAGTCGGATCAGCGCCAGTGTCTAAGCTTTCCGAGAAAAGAAACATTTTGAACAGTAAACTCAGATCA
This sequence comes from Lucinisca nassula, assembly GCA_963580285.1. NCBI lineage: Eukaryota > Metazoa > Mollusca > Bivalvia > Lucinida > Lucinidae > Lucinisca > Lucinisca nassula. The sequence continues at coordinate 66,635,088 of OY757011.1, read as the reverse complement.
GACGGCAGAATTTCCAGGTGATCTGAGTCTTTTCTATGTGCGCATACGCATTCAGTGCATTTCTCGGGAAGCATTTCTAATGACACACACTAGGACTTCATAGCACCCATTAGCTATCGTGTTTTTGTCAGATGCAGAAAGGGCCGCATATATTACAACACGTTAAACTGCATCCCACCCATTTACATGTAAATGAGCCAGCACTCAGCAAAAACAACTTTTTTTTAACGAAAGATCAGCCTGTTCATCTAGCTCTTCATTTGCTGCTCTCTGACTATCCCAGAGGCCATACTACGAAAGGCTCGTACCAACAGCAAAAGATTGCGCTGATCTGTGTCTTCGCCTATCGCACAGGTTTTACTGTCATGTTTTCCAAAAGTTGCATGCAAAAACCGTGTGTGCAAACTTTGTTGTTATTGAAAAACGCGGGAAAATTTCAGCTGCAACAAATGCACCTTCAAAAATGACGGCAGAAAATTCAGCGCGGCATGACAAAATCTAAACGTGCGACCAGCGAAGACTCCGATCATCCTGTGCATCTGTCTGTTCATGGATATCCTTAGCGAAAATACTTGCGAGATTACGCAACAGTACATATTAAAAACTGCCTGCATTATTTATGATTGTTGAAGCGTGGACACGTGGCTGATTAGACTATCGCTGCAGGTGGTCCAACATGTTTCGTATAATTTTAATTGTCACAAAAGACTTCAAAGAAAAGTAATCTGATTATAGAGAGGGGTCATATCGCAAGAAATATTGTGCAGCATTGTCCTTTTTAATGCGTCCTAGACAGTATTTTATAAAATGCATCTTGCGCTTCCGAAAACCTTGGGACAAATTGCAATCAAAATTTTCGGGTTGCCTGGCAGACACCCGACCGCGAAATTGAACTTGCCGGGCGCGATTTTAACTCGTGTCGGGCAATCAGGCAATTGCTTATTACCAACACAAAAATACGCATGAAAATCGGGATTTTTTTACAGGGTTGGTCGCCGCTTTTTCTTTTCTTTTCGATTTTGCGAAAATATAAATTACGGCGGAAATTTGATGGGTCGGTCGGGAAATCGGAAACGTACCATGTTTTAGGTCAATGGGTTAAAACACGAATTGGGATTTAACACGGCTGTTGTTTGGACACCATATTTTCTCCAAACTTCTAGATTTTTTTTGCTGCGAGTTAACACGGTACTAAGAAGAAAATCCAGGAGTGTTAACACGGTAACTAGTGGTAAATCCTAATGTCACCTTAATCACTTGGCAATTATCCAAACAATCAAATCAGCTTAACACCCTTATTGTTTAACAGTAAACATGCAATAAACATGAGCTGCAATCAACTTAGCGAAGGTGACAAACTGCTTTCAAACTTCACACTCTCCAGGTCGGACAAGCGTGCCGCGAATTCTACTCGCCATCAGATTTTCATACTCGCATTGGCGAGCTGGCGAGCGTCTGTTTCGTTCCCATGATGATGATCACGCTTACCGAAGACCAGACGACGGGCGCCGCCAGGTTGGAAACTTAATGAAACCGAATGGCCGATAATGGACCGAATCGGACTTCGAATTTCTGCCTGAATCGGGCGCACCTCACATTTTTTTTTGTTTTTTTTTTTGGCTTGAAAAAAAAAAGTCCCCAGTCGGCGCCAAAAATGCAGGGTCGGTCGGGGAACCGGAAACACGACTATTTTTTTTTTTGGCCTAATGCAAATGACTTCATCAGAAAAATATACCTAAACACATATCTGGCAATCAAAAACAATGTTACCGTTTTCTGATTTTTTTTAACATTTGTTTGCTATATAGAGGATATATGTGGCCAATTTTATGTGTAATATCTTGGGGTGACAAGATCAGTAACACATCTAACACTTGGGATAAACGTTTTACTTTTTATAAATTTTCATGAAAAATTTAAGAAATTTTGTAAATAAATTCATCAGAAAAATTAAAAGACCTAGACACATTTATATTTTTGGTATTATATGAATCCTTATAGAGTTCTGTTGCCAATCAAAGCAACAAAATTTGAAAACACTCGAGCTTGTTGATTTAAGAATGAAAAGTTCACAGGTGTGTATGACCTCTACAGGGGATTACCTCAGGGAGCTCTCCTGAGAACTATAGTAATTAATCAAACAAAACAAAGTTATATATTTAGTTGATAGACCTAAAGTAAACAACAACTGAAGTTTCAAGAAAATCTGTGCGTGGGCAGATTTGGAACTCCCCCTTTAAAATTAAACCTAAACCAATTCTGCTCATAGTTTGACATACCGGTATTGTAGGCAAGACATCGTCCACCATTTCTACTGGAAGTATTCTGGGTCACATGACTTCCTAATATGGCAGTCACGTGATCTGACTGGGAACCGCTTAAGACACTTAAAAAAAAAATAACTACAAGACAATAGTGCTCAGTGTGTGCTTTGTTGGATAAAAACGATAGCTTGTGTAGCTACCTATATTATGGCTGCATATTTATCACAAGTAGTTGTTAAGATGGATAGTTTGCACAAACTTGTTATAAAACAGGTCAGGGGACCTGTTGAAAACTGGTATCTGAAAGAACGTCAATTTTTAACGTCATTTCTGGGTGTAAAATCAAACAGCTGGTAATGTTGGTAAACCTGTGCCCTTTTAAGAAAGACCCATCCCTCCTGGGCAAGAGAACCTCATCCGATGGAGTGTACTTGCTTTTCTTATGAGCGTGTTTAGTTGCTCAAGTCACTCATCACTAGCAATCCACTCATTGACTTTCAAGGCTCAAGTTGGACTACCCCCTTTGGTAAATAAATGTGCCTACAGCATGCTGAAGGTTAAAGTGACCGGCCATATGGGCTTTTATGTCATGGATATGGGAAACCACATCCCATCATACCCATAAAGCTCTAATAATTACTTGCAGACAATATTTTCAAAGTACTTTTTTATTATTTTCCAGAGAAGATGTGAAATGATTTTGCAGGAATGTTCCTTAGGTGACTCTCCACCAAATGTTCAAACCGATCTGCTTGGATGAACAAGATGGCCACCAGAGCTAAAAATAGAAAAAACCTTTAAATGACTTCTCTTCCCTAACCAGTGCATAGATTTTGAAATATTTTTACAGGAATGTTCCTTGGGTGTAAAACCTCAACCAAAATTGCTCAAACTGTTCTGCTCGGAAGAACAAGATGGCCACCAGAGCTAAAAATAGAAAAACCTTTAAACGACTTTTCCTCCCTAATCAGTGCATAGATTTTGAAATAATTTCACAGGAATGTTCCTTGAGTGACCCTCTACAAAAATTGCTCAAACCGGATGAACAAGATGGCTGCCAGAGCTAAAAATAGAAACACCTTTAAAAGACTTCTTCTCCTTAACTAGTGGACGGATTTCAAAATAATTTTACAGGAATGTTCCTTGGGTGACCTTCAATCAAAATTGCTCAAACCCTTCCTCTTGGATGAACAAGATGTCCACCAGAGCTAAAAATAGAAATAATTTCACAGGAATGTTCCTTGACTGACCCTCTACCAAAATTGCTCAAACCGTTCTGCTCGGATGAACAAGATGGCTACCAGAGCTAAAAATAGAAAAACCTTTAAATGACTTCTTCTCCTAAGTAGTGGATGGATTTCAAAATTATTTTACAGGAATGTTCCGTTGGTGACCCTCAACCAAAATTGCTTAAACTGTTCCGTTTGGACGAACAAGATGGCCACCAGAGGTAAAAATAGAAAAACCTTTTAACCACTTCTCTTCCTTAACCAGTGGATGGATTTTGAAATAACTGCACTGTAGTGTTCCTTGGGTGACCATCTACCAAAATTGCTCAAACTGCTCAACTCAGATGAACAAGATGGCCATCAGAGCTAAAAGTAGAAAAACTTTTTAACCACTTCTCTTCCTTAACCAGTGGATGGATTTTGAAATAACTGCACTGGAATGTTCCTTGGGTGACCCTCTACCAAAATTGCTCAAACTGCTCAACTCAGATGAACAAGATGACCATCAGAGCTAAAAATAGAAAAAAAAAACTTTAAACAACTTCTACTCTTTAACCAGTGGATGGATTTGGGAATAATTTCACAGGAATGTTCCTTGAGTGACCCTCTGACAAAATTGCTCAAACCCTTGCACTTGGATGAACAAGATGGCCACCAGAGCTAAAAATAGAAAAACCTGTAAAAGACTTCTCCTCCTTAACCAGTGGATAGATTTCGAAATAACTTCACCGGAATGTTCCTTTGGTGACCCTCTACCAAAATTGCTCAAACCATTCTGTTCTGATGAACAAGATGGCCGCCAGAGCTTGATATAGAAAACCTTTAAATGACTTCTGCTCCTTAACCAATGGATGGATTTTGAAATAATTTCACAGGAATGTTTCTTAGGTGACCTTATACCAAAATTGCTCAAATCGATCTGCTCGGGTGACCAAGATGGCCTATAGTGCTAAAAATAGAAAAACCTTTAAACAATTTCTCCTTAACCAGTGAATGGATTTCGAAATAAGTTCGCAGGAATGTTCCTTCGGTGACCCTTTATTTAAAATTGCTCAAACCATTCTGCAGCGACGAAGAAGATGGTCGCCAGAGCTAAAAATAGAAAAACTTTTAAACAACTTCTCCTGCTTAACTTAACAAGTGGATAGATTTCAAATTAATTTCACAAGAATGTTCCTTTGGTGACCCTCTGCCAAAATTGCTGAAACCGCTCTGCTTGGATGAACAAGATGGCCACTAGTGCTAAAAATATAAAAATTGCTCAAACTCTCTACTCCACCATATATTACCTACAATTTCATTTGTACAATATGGACCAGGTGAGTGATCTTGGGCCATCACGGCCCTCTTGTTATGTCTCCCCCCAAAAATTTTTTTTCAGAGAGACATATTGTTTTTCCCCCGGGCGTCTGTCTATCCGTCTGTCACATATTCATGTCTGTTCTATAACTTGAAAACCGTTTGAGCTATCTTCACGAAACTTCATATAAAATATTAATCAGCATTAGACGACGTGCAGTGCACAAGAACTATAACTCTCGCATTTATACTTTTTGAATTATCTCCCTTGGAAGTTTGTCGGTGTGTATATATGTATGAGCAAATCTTGTCCGGTCAATAACTTTCTTATTTTCAAATGGATTTTAAAATTACTTGGCAGAAATATTAACAACCATGAGGCGATGTGTGGTGCGCATGAGGCAGGTCGGTACCTCAAAGGTCAAGGTCATACTTAGAGGTCAAATGTCAAAAAAGGGGCCTTTTTTCGAGTTTGGTCAATAACTTTCTTATTTTGAGATGGATTTTAAAATTACTTGGCTGAAATATTAACAACCATGAGACGATGTGCGGTGCGCATGAGGCAGGTCGGTACCTCAAAGGTCAAGGTTATACTTACAGGTCAAAGGTAAAAAAAGTGGCCTTTTTTCGTGTTTGGTCAATATCTTTCTTATTTTGAGATGGATTTTGAAATCACTTGGCAGAAATGTTAACCAATATAAGACAATGTGTTGTGTGCATGACCCAGGTTGGTACCTCAAAGGTCAAGGTCACACTTAGATGTCAAAGGTTAAAAAAGGGGCCTTTTTTTTTCGGGTTTTGTCAATAACTTGCTTATTTTTAGATAGAATTTGAAGTTACTGGGCAAAAATGTTAACTATCATGAGACGATGTGTTGCATGAATGATTCAGTTTGGTACCTCAAATGTTAAGGTCATACATAGAGGTCAAAGGTAAAAAAAGGGGCCTTTTTTCGTGTTTGGTCAATAACTTTCTTATTTTTAGATGGATTTTGAAATTGCTTGGCAGAAATGTTAACTACCATGAGATGATTTGCTGCATCCATGACCCAGTTTGGTACCTGAAAGTTCAAGGTCACACATAGAGGTTAAAGGTAAAAAAGGGGCCTTTTTGTGTTCTGTCAATAAAATTATTATTTTAGATGGATTTTGAAATTACTACGCAGAAATGTTAACCACCATGAGACAATGTATTGCGTGCATGACCCAAGTTGGTACCTCAAATGTCAAGGTCGTACTAAGAGGTCAAAGGACAAAAAGGGGCCTTTTTTAGTGTTCAGTCAATAACTTTCTTATTCCTGGATAGATTGTGAAATTACATGTACTTGGCAGAAATGTTAACCATCATGAGACGATGTGGTGCACACTAGACCCAGGTCGGTACCTCCAAGATCAAGGTCATACTAAGAGGTCAGAGGTAAAAAAAAGTTTTTTTTTTTTTGTGTCCAGTCAATAACCTTTTTTTATTTCTCGATGGACTTTATAAAATAACCATGCAGATATGATCACCGTCATAAGACCATGAGTCATGTGCAAGACCAAGGTCCATGCCTCCAATGTCAAGGTCAAACCTAGAGGTCAAAGGTAAAAAAAGGGACAGTCAATAACTTCCTTATTCTTTGATGGATTATGAAATTACTTGGCAGAAACGTTAACCATCATGAGACGATGTGTTGTACCTCAAAGGTCAAGGCCATACTTAGAGGTCAAAGGTAAAAAAGGGCTTTTTTGTGTACGGCCAATAACTTTTTTTATTTCTCTATGAACATTTTTAAAGTTACTTTGCAGAAATGTTCATCTTCATTAGATGATGTGTTGCACACAAGACCCAGCTCAATACCTTCAATGTCAAGGTCATACTTAGAGGTCAAAAACTGGGGAGACATCTGTGTTTTTGTAGAAAAACAAATTCTAGTTTCTATTTTGTTTTTCTTTGTTGTTGGATTAGAGGCTGGGTGACTTCTTCAAGGTGAACTAATCTTTTATTAGAAGTACCGGTAGGTGGATTCTAAGCAAACCACCAGACCATTATAAGATGCGTAAGAATTCTGTATCTAGCCAGAGCTAAAAATAGAAAAACCTTCTCTCCCTAACCAGTGCATAGATTTTGAAATAATTTCACAGGAATGTTCCTCGAGTGGCCCTCTACCTCTGGTGGCCATCTTGTACATCCAAGTGGAAGGGTTTTAGAAATTTTATTAGAGGGTCACTCAAGGAATATTCCTGTGAAATTATTTCGAAATCCTTCCACAGGAATTTCTTTTGAAAATGATTATAAAAATACAAGTTTCCAAACCATGAAATGGAAGTATTCGTTTGACCTAAATGTATTGAATTTTCTGTACACTGTATATCTTACTGCATAAGGACCCCTCAGTCTGATCCGAGACAAATGATTGTTACCGTATGTATTCGGACAGACAGGCCTTAGCAAAGAGTGTAGACCCAGATAAGATGCCGCAAAATGCAGAATCTCATCAGGGTCTACAATGTTTGTCACTCGTCCGGCTATTTTTAGACACAACACAGGGTAGTAAATTGTACTTGTTCAAATTTTAGAACAAGTATGGTAAGGAGTTGAGGTGTCCGAATATTTAGGGTAAATACGGTATTATTGCAAAATATTTGCAGTATACAGTGAAACTTCAATTAACTCAAACATGGATGGCTCAGTTACCATGGCTAATTCAAAGTGGTTCTGTGGTCCCTAGAGATTTCTTCCTTTCACACCAGATATCCTTATATTTAGGATAATTCAGGGATTTTTTTTTTTCAGATTTTAGCTCAAAAAGGTATGTTGTGTTTACACATTAGAATCGCCTCAATGAGGCGATTCTAATGAGTACACACAACATTCCTTTATTCTACAGAAGATCAAAAATATATCCTTCAGTCATCATCATTAGACTGCATGTCCTGGCGCTAAGATTTACCTCAGTAGTTCAGAACTACCCCTATCTCAAACAAATTCATGTTCCCAGAGGTAAAAGATTTGATGGTAGCTTATTTTATTTTCAGGTGATAAATGGTTTGATGAGCAGACCAGACTGGCAGGACGCCATTAAGCTACCAGTTGGATGTATTCCTGGGGGATCAGGAAATGCTCTTTGTTGCTCAATCAATTACTCTGCTGGGTAGGTACCTATCACAAGTTTTCAATCAAATTTTTATTTTATACTTACCTGTGAAATCAATGCATATCTGAAACAAATAAAAATGCTGTGAAAAATAACATGACATTGTTATTTTCACAGTAGCAGCCCGGACTATTTTTTGGTTTGTTTTTCATAAAAAATAAAAAGAAAATTTACTTTCTTTTTTTCGATATATACAAATATTTCATCAAATGTGTTGAAAACATATTTCATCTAGTGTGTTGAAAACACCAGAAAATTTGCTTTCTTTTTTCGATATACATGTTTACCAATATTTCATCAAATATGTTGAAAACCTATTTCTTTGAGTGTGTTGAAAACACCAGAAATTTTCGCGAGAGCACAGCTGTTCAATTACAGTACATTGTGAAAGTCACATATAAAATAAAAAGAAAATTTACTCTTTTTTTTTACAATAAATACCAAAAATATTTTATCTCGTATGTTGAAAACATCAGAATTTTCAACACACTCGATGAAATAGTTTTGATATTCATCTAAAAAAAGTAAATATCCTCTATATATCTTCTTAGGAGAATATGACTCGACCTCAGTGGCTAAGTCCTATGCACTTCTGACTGGTGATTAGGAGCTCACAGGTTCAATGCTCACAGCTTCTGGCAACTTACTTCAGCAGAGATGAACCATGAAATATTTTCTGCGGTCATTCTCTCCAGTCTGCTGACGCAAGTATTGAGTATGGCTGTATTAGTAAAAGCTGTGCAGGAAATGTGTGGTGCGGTAAACTGACTGGCTCAAGTGTGACATACAGTTGACTGGCCTGTTATACTCCAAATCAAACAATCTTCTTTAGGTGTATAGATACACAGGACAGAACTTACAACTAAGGGAGATAACCTGTCATCTAGAGGTTAAGTTATCATTACCATAACATGCCTATGTATTAAATATATTACCTCAGTATATCGACCAGTCCTGTTACAGAACTGGTTAGATCGCCTTGCCTTTAAAACAAAAAAGTCTTAACTGTTGCCTGGACTTCAAGCTTAAGGTCTGTGGCTGAGGTCTGATTGAACAGACCTTTGCATCAATCATTATCATCATGCCAAGTATGAGTTTGTTTGGGGTTGAGACTGAGACAGCGAAATCTCAGGCATTAGGTTTCATTTAAGTTAAGTCTCATGCAAGGCTATGCCAAGCATGAGACTTTAATAAACTGAAATTGAGCCTTAGATTTCCTTGTCAAGGTCTAAACGCCATCATTTATTATTTTTCTCCCCCAATGCTTCCAAAGCTAGTGCCACTAACCCTTTTTGTACCAAATGGCATCTTCCTCCTGATATGCAGCAGGAGCCCATTGCAGACTTAGGGGTGTCGGGTTATGTTGTCATCAAAATTTATTTGGAAAATGGCTGAACTTTTAGCAAACAGTGGAGGCCCTGATCAGACGCCGCATTCTGCGGTGTCTGATCTGGGCCTCCACTGTTTGCCAGGGTACCAGCTTTGGGGTTTCTGGTACTAAATGGGTTGAACTGCCCAAGAATTTAGAAAACTGTGTATAGGATAGCAAACTAGAGGTCCCAAAAATTGTCTGCCTTGTAGAAAATGTCTGAAAATATGCCAGGCACGTTTCATTCCACTTTGCCCTTATCCCGCTGAATAATTAATTTAGCCACACCCATTTCTGACTTTGAATCAATCAGAATACTTGATGTAATTTATGCCTACAAATTCACAAACTGAATGTCAAACAGTGTAGATCAAGATCAGAAGTATGGGTTGTCTTGATCAGCGGGATAAGGATTAAAATGTGGAATTCTTTATTATTTCAGGGAATCTATAAAAATTGATGTTGCTTTACATTCCACATTTATCCTGATCAAACACAAAATAGTTCCTATGGACTTGGTCCTGGTTGAGCAGCCAAAATCTCGTGTCTATTCATTTCTGTCTGTTACGTGGGGTCTTTTTGCTGACATTGATTACGAGAGTGAGAAATTCCGAGCAATTGGAGAGGCAAGAATTACTTTACAAGCTATAAGAAGGATAATTGGTAGGTAGAGTATAGGAGTTACAACCTCACACAAGGTGTCATATCATATGACGTTTATAAAACGAGCCTTTGGCAAATTTCAGAAATTTCATGTTGAATAGTGTGGGTGGTTGGGTGAGACAAAGTTGACATGTATCTTGTGTCACTGGGGCATCCAACTGATATTCAAAACCTGCTGTCCTTGAAGCAGGTAAGCGTAAAAGGGGAATGTTGTTAGCTCACCTGGAGCAAGCTCCAGGTAAGCTTTTGCCATGGCCTGTCTGTCGTCCATCCGTCCGTTCGTTGTTAACTTTCACATTTTCGACATCTCCTCCAAAACCGGAAGTCAGATTAACCTGATAACTGGCGGGAGGCATCCTGGTGACATGGAGATCAGATTTGCTTAAATGGTTCCATTCCAATATCCAAGATGGCCACCATGTTGGCCATCTTGAAATTCTTTAAATGACATCTCCTCCCAAACCAAAGGTCAAATCGAGCTGAAACTTGATGGGAGGTGTTAAATGTGGGTTTACGGTGTCCCGCAAACCCCACTGCTGACATTACAACCGAGGGTGATTTCTGACAGGTGAACGGGCAGCTGTGGGTAAGGCACAAGAAAGATATCATAATTATGGATGACATAAATTATTTACAGTATCTATATGCAACAACACAAACACTGAACATTACATTTATTTGCTTCTATAGCCCATTAACGACGTCCGCCACGAAGGCAAAAGTATGTTCTGTGCTCGGGCCGGGATGACGTGAATGTCTACAGAAGCAAATAACAAAAAGGAACAACGATTAAAAAATGACAAAAATGCGACTGGCTAGAATTTAAGTCCACTTAGGGTGAACCCTCACATCGACGTTGTTGACCACACTGTTGACTACTCTGTTGACCTCATTGTCGACCACAATGTCGACCATAATATCGATTATATGATAGTTAATTGTACATGTATCCTGTACAACAATTGAAGTCCCGTAATTTCTACTTTGTTTCAATTGACATCACAACCTGAGGTTTCTAACAACCTGTTGTTATGGCCTCGACTACATTAGCACAAGTAAGAGGCAATTGAACAGACTGCGCCTTTGCGCTATCCGGTCACCCGCCAATTATAGGAAACATAACCAACTTCATTTCATATCCTTCTCCGCGACACGGCTCCCAAATATAGCTATTCACAAATTCATTACATTAACAACAGCTAGAAACTAAAAACAGGAAGATTTTTTATCTATTCTACCCAACATTTGTTAGTGTCTCATAAGGATCAACATTGTTTGCCGTAAATTCTTTCCGTATTTGGTAGGCACCACGTCATAACCGTCTTCGTGATGCTGATGACGCAGCTGACGTCATCCACGCCACTCAGGCCGTTATAACGTGTGGCAACCAAATAGGAGGACTGTTCAAATATGAATGCAAGAAGAACGTTTTCTCATGCACTAATGCAAAAATCACCTGGAAATAAATATCACAGCATAGAAAAACATTTTACCTATACATTGATACCAAACCTGTTAAAATCCATGCTCTTTAGCCATGTATATCGTTCGATAAACACTGTCTACTCTTGTATACTGATACAAAACATAGTTGGAAGAAGGTCAGAGTACGCCGTTGAAATACGGTCCTATATTAAGAATCGTTGTATTCTTGGTATACGGTGCAAAGACATTTTGGATGAAATATGTTCGGTTTATGGGCATAATGAAATGTCTTTCCGACAGTTTTTCCTTGGTGTAAGAAATTCAGCTGTGGGCTAGGCTCAACAGAAGATGCACCACATGATCATCGGCCGAAAAGAGTAACATCTGCCAAGATGGTTGCTAGAGTGAAAGAAATAGTTGCTACCGAAGCACGATACACCACTAGGCAAATAGCTAGTATGGTTGGCATCTCATTAGGAGCAGCTCATACAATTCTGAAACAGGATTTGAAAATGAGAAAGATCTGTGCTAGAACGATTCCCCATCTGTTGACAGATGAGCAGAAAAAGACACGCGTTCAGTGCGCCAAGAAGTTGCTTAAAAAGTTTCCAAATTACAATGCACAGTCTTTCGCTAATGTCGTCACAGGTGACGAGACATGGGTTCACTTTTTTGAGCCAAAATGAAAGATTCAGAACAAAATATGGGCAACAAAATATTGCAAAAGACCATGCATTGCAAAGCGGACCATGAGCGTCAAGAAGGTAATGTATGCCATATTCTTTTCAAATCAGGGCCCTGCTATTCAGGTTGCTGTGCCTAAAGGCAAATCTGTAAATGCGAAGTAGAAGTAAAACAAAGCTCAGGAATCGATACAATTAACTTACTCCACCCATCAAAGACACCAAAGGGAAAGAAATACAAACATTAAGTGACCAGACCATAATGGAAACTTAAACAAAGGAAGGCCATAAGGACAGTTACTTTCCCACAAAATGGCCATATGGCCATCCAAAATTAAAAGACACAAGTGATACACACAGTAATTAACAAACAACAACATAAATAAATCGCCACAGAAGAACCGCCTTGGAACGGTCAGTGGAAAGATTTCCACTGGGGGGCTTAAATCGATTTTACGTGGCCACAATCCTCGCCCTTACTTCCGCCGCGATTCAGACAAATAATTTGTTCAGTCTGCATGAAGGCCTCCTAACTCATCATTGCAACATCTCGATGAACACAAATAATCAAAGAACCACAGAGGTGAGACAACGGTGAGGACTCGACAGCAAGAAACCACTGAAATGCTGGAGCAAAAGAAAACCAACAGTTAGACTCCGATGGGCCCGACCAGAGACAGAGCATCAGGCACCAACCAACATTACCTTGAATTAGATCTCTCTAATTCTCAATAAACCTTTACGTTGGTACCGTCATAGAATCTGAGGCCTGACCCACCGGCGTGCAATTAAAGAGGGAAGCAAAGTTGCCAACCGTGATTGGGTTAACTACCATGCATGCAGCCCGCCGTATAATATCCATGTTGTACCCAATCTTTTTATATCGAAGAATGATTTTACGAAATAGGGTGCTAAAGTCATTGTGGTTATATATTTTTCTGAATTTATATACTAAGTCACCATAAAATTCGGGTTCCGTTAGACCTTGTTGCAGAAGAGATTTAAGTTCGATATTGAATTTTGAAATTAAATCAGAATGGCGTCTATAAAATTTTGAAAAGGCTTTGCGTAGTTTATGGTACCGATAACCCTCATTAAGAAGTTTAGCCGTTAATAATTTATTACGAGGGTTGAAGTCCGTTACATGACTACACACTCTAGCAAATCAAATTAATTGCGAAATATAAGCGCCATAGGATGGCACACGAAGAACATCACCATCCAAAAAAGGAAAATTTACAATCTCAAAATCAAAATCGAAGTTTTACAAGAATAAAGTTCTTCCCAAATTGAAGAAATATTTCAAAGAACAAAAATGGGGAATACTTTGAGGGGACAAAATAAATTTTTCATCGAAATCTATCACAGAATCATTTTTATGTGCTTAGTTGCATTCATATTTGAACAGTCCTCGTACTCTGACTTATTATCATCATGTTCTTTACATGTACATACATGTACAAATGGATTTCTTAAACAGAAACGCCATCATTACAGAATGAACTAGTAATTCTTCTTGAACAAAATTCTTTCTACTCAACATGAATGAACATGCTTGCAATATCAAATTTATCACGGTTCATCATCACGGATAACCCGACAGGCTCTTGTAAGAGTTTGCCCTGATGATGAAGATTTGGTTAAACCCGTCTTAATTTTACGTCCCCTCAACACCTAATATCATATAGAAACGGGACCATGGTTTTCTAACTGCTGGTAGTCAAAAGTTATGGATCGAACAAATGACCCAACCTTTATAAATATATTCTACAAAAGGGGTCTATAAAAGCCTAAATGAATCTAGAATGAGCGGGTGTCCAAGTTTATGTCTCACCAACATCTAGGGTCACACTGAGACAGGAACTCACTTAAAAGAATCATTCTTCTTCTGGAGAAGCCTGGGATTGATCCTGCAACCCCTAGCTAGCAAAACTAGAAGCCTAATCACTACACCACAGAGGCTGCCAAAGTGAATCCAGAATAGGTTTCAGAAAGTTGGGGTATACTAGAAGAAAACCCCTCCAAAACCTACAAGCATGTTCATACAAAAAATAATACTAAACATAGATTTAACATACTGCTCAAGATTCTTTCTTTGGCCCATCACGGTGTTGTGTGCACTTGTTCCCACTTAACCTGCTGCTGATATAATGTTCGTTTTTCAGGGTATTTATATCTATGAATACTACCGGAAAATCATGCATTCCCATGCTAGCTCGCTAAGACCATGACAAAGTAAAGATACCATCCACAGTCATAGCCATATTGCAAATCCCAGCTGATAATTGATTTATGTTAAAATAGTATTTCCCCTAGGGAAAAAATGATGAAACTTTCCTACACGTCAACGGTATACATCCCGTCGGAACGAACACCCACAACATTATGACTGGCATGAAAATTATATATGTTACAATTTGGCGGTTGGCGACTTTTTAGGCAAACTTTATAGAAATCAGCCTTATGCGGCCAACTGTATGGTAAATAATTTCTCCACAAACCATTCATGCATACATCGTATGATAAGTGCATGATTTGTGCGTGGAGCAGCGTATTTTGCCTACCATATTTCACCTAAAATATTTCACTCACACCGCCTTGCCATATGCCTACTTAAATAATTTAGATGTGCATAAGCACCAGAGAGGTTTCCTATTCCATCTCGTAACAGGAAGCATCGGGGTGACATGGAGATTCCGATTTGCTAAAATCGTTTCGTTCTGATATCCAAGATGGCTGCCATGGTGAACATCTTGAAATTCTTCAAACGACATCTTCTCCCGAACCAATGGTCGAATTGAGCTGAAATATGGTGAAAGGCATCGAGGTGACATGGAGATTCAGATTTACTAAAATTGTTCCCTTCTGATATCCAAGATGGCCATCTTGAAATTCTTCAAACGACATCTCCTCCCGAACCAAAGGTTGAATTGAGCTGAAACCTGGTGGGAGATATTGGAGTGACATGGAGATTCAGATTTGCTAAAAACGTTCTGTTCCAATATCCAAGATGGCCATTTTGAAATTCTTCAAATGACATCTCCTCCCGAACCAAAGGTCGACTTGAACTGGAACTTGATGGGAGGTTTCAGGGTGACATATGAAGCTTTATCTAGTGGACCTCTACGTAGATTGTTGAAATTATAGCCCCGGCGCAAAAATGGCCCTGTCCTGGAGCCCACCAGTTTTTAGCTCACCTGAGCCAATGGCTCAGGGTGAACTATTGTGATCGGTCACCGTCCTTCATCGTTGTCGTCGTCGTCCATCCGTCCTTCCATCCGTCTGTTCACAATTTCTTTAAACAACATCTCCTCCTAAACCACTGAACAGATTTGGACTAATTGTGGCAGAAATAATCCTTAGATTGTCCCCTCTCAAAGATCTTCAAGGAATTCAATTCCATGCAGAACTCTGGTTGCCATGGCAACAAAAAGGGAAAAAATAGGAAAACACCTTTAAAAATCTTCTTGTATGAAACCAGAAGGCCCAGGCCATTGATATTCGGTATGAAGCTTCACCTAGTAGACCCCTACCAAGGTTGTTCAAATTATAGTCCTGGGGCCAAAAATGGCCCCAGGGCAGGGCCCACTGGTTTTACATAGGGTTATATAGGGAAAACCTTTAAAAATCTTCTTGTCTGAAACCAAAAGGCCCAGGTCTTTGATATTTGGTGTGAAGCTTCGTCTAGTGGACCTCTACCAAAGATTGTTCAAATTATAGCCCTGGGACCAAAAATGGCCCCGGGGCGCGGCCCACTGGTTTTATTAGCTCACCTGTCACGTAGTGACAAGGTGAGCTTTTGTGATCACATTTTGTCCGTCGTCCGTCGTGCGTGCGTCCCTCCGTGCGTCCGTCCGTCCGTAAACAATTTCAAGTAAGTATATCTCTAATACCCCATGGCCAATCTTGATCAAATTTCATGTGAAGCATCATCAGGTAGGGGGAAAGGCTGCATAGGGTCTTTGGGCTGATCAGATTGGAATTCTGGTTGCCATGGCAACATATAGCTCCCATAGACTTATAAGGGGAAAAATTTAAAAAATCTTCTTCTCTGAAACCACAGGGCCCAGAGCTTAGATATTTAGCTTGTAAAGATGTTAAGTGGTCACCTACGTAAATCCTGCCAATCATGCCCCTGGGGTCCATATTGGCCACTCGCCTGGGCCTCTTAGCTCCTATAGACTCATAATGGAAAAAAAAGCTTCAAAAATCTTCTTCTCTGAAACCACAGGGCCCAGAGCTAAGATATGTAGCATGTAGCAAGGGCAAGTGGTCACCTACATAAATCATGCCAATCATGCCCCTGGGTTCCAAATGGGCCACGCCCCAGGCCCCTTCGCTCCCATAGACTTAAAATGGAAAAAAGCCTCAAAAATCTTCTCCTCTGAAACCGCAGGGCCCAGAGCTTAGGTAATTAGCATGTAGCAACGGCAAGTGGTCACCTACATAATTCCTGCCAATCATGCTCCTGGGGTCCAAATTGGCCACGCCCGCGGGCCCCTTAGCCCCATTGACTCATAATAGGAAAAAGCTTCAAAAATCTTCTATGAAACCACAGGGCCCAGAGCTTAGCTATTTAGCATGTAGCAACGGCAAGTGGTCACCAACATAAATCCTGCCAATCATGCCCCTGGGGTTCCAAATGGGCCATGCCCCGGGGCCCCTTCACTCCCATAGACTCCTAATGGAAAAAAGGTTCGAAATTCTTCTTCTCTGAAACCACAGGGCCAAGAGCTAAGGTATTTAGCATGTAGAAACGGCAAGTGGTTACCTTCATAATTTCTGCCAATCATGCCCCTGGGGTCCAAATTGACCACGCCCCGGGGCCCCTTAGCTCCTATAGACTCCTAATTGAAAAAAAGTTTAAAAAATCTTCTCTAAACCACAGGGCCAAGAGCTCAGATATTTAGCATGTAGCAACAACAAATGGTCACCTAAATAATTCCTGCCAATCATGCCCCTGGGGTCCAAATGGGCCACGCCCCGGGGCCCCTTCGCTCCCAAAGACTCATAATGGAAAAAAGCTTCAAAAATCTTCTCTGAAACCACAGGGCCCAGAGCTTAGATATTTAGCATGTAGCAATTGCAAATGGTCACATACATAATTCCTGCCAATCATGCCCCTGGGGTCCAAACGGGCAACGCCCCGGGGCCCCTTAGCTCCGATAGACTCATAATGGTAAAAAGCTAAAAATCTTCTTCTCTGAAACCACAGGGCCCAGAGCTTAGATATTTAGCATGTAGCAACGGCAAGTGGTCACCTACATAATTCCTGCCAATCATGCCCCTGGGGTCCAAATTGGCCACGCCCCGGGGCCCCTTAGCTCCTAAAGACTCATAATGGAAAAAAAGTTTCAAAAATCTTCCTCTCTGAAACCACAGGTCCCAGAGCTCAGATATTTAGCATGTAGCAACGACAAATGGTCACCTAAATAATTCCTGCCAATCATGCCCCTGGGGTCCAAATGGGCCACGCCCCGGGGCCCCTTTGCTTCCTTAGACTCATAATGGAAAAAAGCTTCAAAAATCTTCTCTGAAACCACAGGGCCCAGAGCTTAGATATTAGGCATGTAGCAACGGCAAGTGGTCACCTACATATTTCCTGCCAGTCATGCACTTGGGGTCCAAACTGGCCACGCCCGGGGCCCCTTAGCTCCTATTGGCTCATAATGGAAAAAAGCTTCTTCTCTGAAACCACAAGGCCCGGAGCTGAGATATTTAGCATGTAGCAACGGCAAGTGGTCACCTACATAAATCCTGCCAATCATGCCCCTGGGGTCCAAATGGGCCACGCCCCGGGGCCCCTTTGCTCTCATAGACTCAAAATGGAAAAAAGCTTAAAAAATCTTCTTCTCTGAAACCACAGGGCCCAGAGCTTAGATATTTGGCATGTAGCAACGGCATGTTGTCACCTACATAATTCCTGCCAATCATGCCCCTCGGGTCCAAACGGGCCATGCCCCGGGGCCCCTTAGCTCCTATAGACTCATAATGGTAAAAAGCTCCAAAAATCTTCTTCTCTGAAACCACAGGGCCCAGAGCTTATAGATATTTAGCATGTAGCAACGGCTAGTGGTCACCTACATAAATCCTGCCAATCATGCCCCTTGGGTCCAAATGGGCAATGCCCCAGGGCCCCTTATCTCCCATAGACTCATAATGGAAAAAAAAAGCTTCAAAAATCTTCTCTGAAACCACAATGCCCAGAGCTTAGATATTCAGCATGTAGCAATTGCAAATGGTCACCTACATAATTCCTGCCAATCATGCCCCTGGGGTCCAAACGGGCCACGCCCCGGGCCCCTTAGCTCCCATAGACTCATAATGGATAAAAGCTTCAAAAATCTTCTACTCTGAAACCACAGGGCCCAGAGCTTAGATATTTAGCATGTAGCAATGGCAAGTGGTTATCTACATAAATCCTGCCAGTCATGCCCCTGGGTTCCAAATGGGCCATGCCCCGGGACCCCGTAGCTCCCATAGACTCATAAAGGAAAAAAAGCTTCAAAAATCTTCTTCTCTGATACTTTGAAGCACAGAGCTTAAATATTTAGTATCTAGCAACATAAAATAGTCACCTACATAAATCATGCCAACCCTGCCCCTGGGGTCCAAACTGGCCACGCCCGAGCTCATCAGCTCCCATTGACTTATAATGGAAAAAAAAAAAAACTTCGAAAATCTTCTTCTCTGAAACAGTAAAGCCCAGAGCTTAGATATTTAGTATGTAGCAATGTCAAGTGGCCACCTACATAAATCCTGCCAATTATACCCCTGGCAAAATGGCCACACCCCAGGGCTCTTTAGCTCTCATAGACTTACAATTTGAAAAGCTTCAAAAATCTTCTTCTCTGTAACCACAGGGTCCAGAGCTTAAATATATAGCATGTAGCAAAGTTAAGTGGTCACCTACATAAATCCTGCCAACCATGCCCCAGGGGTAAAAATTGGCCACGCCCATTGGCCCATTAGCTCACGTAGACTTGTAATGGGAAAAAAAACCTTAAAAAGTCTTCTCCTGAACTCATACCTCCCAGAGCTTAGATATTTAGTATGTAGCAACATGAAATGGTCATCTTAAGAAATCCTGCCAACCATGCTCCTTGGGCCAAAATTTGTCACACCCATGGGCCCATTAGCTACCATAGACTTAAAATGGAAAAAAAACAACTTAAAATGGAAAAAAAGCAACTTCAAAAATCTTCTTCCCTAAAACTATAAGGATCAGAGCTTGGGTATTTAGCATGTAGTAATGTCGAGGTGTTGCCTACATTGATCCTGCCATTCATGCCCCTGGGGTCCAAACTGGCCAAATCCTGTGGCCCCTTAACTCCAATAAACTTATAATGTAAAAAAAGGCTTCAAAAATCTTCTTATCTGAAACCATGAAGTAAAGACCTTAGATATTTAGTATAAAGCAACATAAAATGGTCGCCTACATAAATCCTGCCAACCATGCCCTTTGAATCAAAATTGGCCATGCACAGGGCTCATTAGCTCCTATTGACTTATACTGGAAAAAACATCACAAATCTTCTTCTCCGAAACCATAAGGCTCAGAGCTTAGATATTTAGTATGTAGCAATGTCAAGTGGTCTCCTACACTAATGATTTTCTGGTACACAGGTGAGCGATATAGGGCCATTAGGCCCTCTTGTTTTTAGGATCAGATGTATAACTTCAATTCCTGGTGAAAGAATGTCATTTGACATGTCACCAGTAAAATTTCAGATTCAGAATTTACTTTTTTGATAGGTTGAAAGTATAATGCCACTATGGAAAATTTCTTATTTTAGGAAAAAAATCTCACTCTTTGAAATTTTTCATGTAAATTCCCTGCGCGCCGAGGCACAAAAAAGGTGAAAAATAGGCTGCCACGCGCAGTCTCTTTGGATTTCCCAATGTTGGCTGGTATGATGAATGTCCAATGCTATTACCACTGAGTCAAAGAGTCGACTCCCTGCTTAAGTTGTCGGGGAGTGGTGATAAACCTGTAAACTATGCTTAATATACCAGGGTAGATAATTGAAGGGAGGTATTGTGTTCCTTAACACTTGGGTCCATTTGTTTTACATATACTTATATAGGGAAAACCTTTAAAAATCTTTTTGTCTGAAACCAAAAGGCCCTAGGCTTTGATACTTATATATAGCTACATCTGTTGGACTTCTACTAAGATTGTTCGTATCATAGCTCTGGGACCAAAAGTGGCCCCTCCCTGGGACCTACTTGTTTTACAAAGACTTTTATTGGGAAAACCTTAAAAAAACTTCTGTTGTAAAACCAGAAGGCATTTGATATTTGGCTTGTTGCGACGTCTAATGGACCTCTACCATGAATGTTAAAATAATACCCCTGGGGTCAGAAATGGCCCGAGTGGTCACTTATTTTACATAGCCAATATAAGGAAAAGTTTTAAAATATTCTTGTCTTTAACCATAAAGACCTGGGGCCAGTTTTTCAAAGCATTGTTAGCTTAATGAGCTCTTTAGTGGTCATATTGTTAACTGTTCTAGCTAATTTGAAATTTTGGTATTTTTGCTGAAAAAATGAGAGCAGTGTTTGCATCTGCAAAAGCTGCTCACATTTTTCAGCAAAAATATGAGCATATTTGCCATATTTAATGATCAAAATTTTAACGATACGTTAGCTAAAGACGTCGTTAGTTTTGAACAACTGGGCCCGGGCCTTTGATTTTTGGTACATAGCTACGTCTAGTAGACCTCTTCCAAGAATGTTCAAATAATAGCCTGGGGCTAAAGTCTTGAACAAAGTATTAACCCTTTTTGTACAAAATGGAATCTTCCTCCTTATATATAGCACAAGTTCATTTCATAATTTAGGGGTGTCAGGTTGTGTTTACATCAAAATTTATTTGGAAAATGACAGAACTTTTAGCAAACAGTGGAGGCCCTGATCAGACGCCGCATTTTGCGGCATCTGATCTGGACCTGCACTGCTTGCCAGGGTACCTGTTTTGGGGTTTCTGGTACTAAATGGGTTAAAGCAATCTATCTTATAAAACTTCAATATTAAGTATATAAATCCCTTAGCTCAGGTGATCGATATAGGACCATCATTGTCCTCTTGTATTCTATGTTGGACAAGTCCTTTTGTCATTTAAGTGGTGTTGAGTCCAATTTTTGTTTTTATTCTATTTTGGGGGGGGGGGGGGAAATCTGTTAGCAAATAGTTAAGGCGCTGCCTATTAACCCTGAAAAAAGGTCTACTTTTTAAGAAGAAAAAAAAATTGCTCCTGAGGAGCAAATTTTTTCCCTAAGTGTGTAGACTTCAGTTGCTAAAGGAGGCAGGAACATGTTTAATAGAGTTGTCTGGACCTGAAGTTGTATTTATTCCCCTTACCTTGACTTTACATTCTGTTCCAGGTTTGAGACGATACAAAGGTAAGGTGTCTTTTCTACCATTCACTAAATACATTCCAAAATCCTCTAACAACAACAATACTAGGAGTTGTGTTGACATTCCCGAGACCAGAAGCCGCCGTGTTTCTCTTCACAGCCTTGAAGATCAGTCATCTGAAGATGACCTGGAAGAGGAAGCAAAACTTCGAACAAAGTCTGTGCCATCAGAACTGTTTAGATCTACCAGTCTGAGTGTGAATGAAGAAAATTTAACAAATATTTGTGATTCTTCAATGTCAATGTCTACCGAGTCAAAGAAAATGGAGAGTTTAGAAAACTCCAATACTTCTGTAGAGAATGGTGAGAGTAAACCCAAATTTAATTTAAATCCGGTAGGTAAAGAGGATGCTGCTAATAGGCATTGTCTAGGAGTAGATGCTGGATTGACAGCCAGCTCAGACAAGTTACAAGACACTTTTAAAATGGTAAAAAAGCCCGGTGAGACAGTGCCATCGTATTTATTAACTCCTTTAGATGAGCCTGTCCCTGAAGAGTGGGTCACACTGGAAGGGGAGTTCGTAAATGTGTGCGCTGCATATCAAACTCATTTAGGTAGTGATGTATTTATGGCCCCTGATGCCCATTTCAATGATGGTCTTATACATCTTTCACTGATACGATCAGGTGTAACAAAACAACAGCTCATTTCCCTGATGACCAGATTAGAGAAAGGAAACCATGTCGACGATCCCTCACCTGATATGGAGTACATTAAGGTACTGGCGTTTAGACTTGTACCAGAAATGAACAAAGATGGGGTGATAATGATTGATGGTGAAAAGGTAGATTATGCCCCATTGCAAGCTCAAGTTTTGCCAGGCATTGCCAGTCTGTTGGCAATCCAGTAGGTTTTGCTCAGCAAATCAAGAGTCAGCCCATCGATATTAAAGTGACTATTTTTTCTTTTTCTATTATACAATACTTATACATGCTAATCCGCCCATCTGGGTCTGAATCATATTTCCACAATGCTAAATATTGAGCCAGAAATGCTTTGTGTGAATGGAATGAAAGGATTAACCACGAATAGAATTTGCCTCCTTATTTATTGCAGAAGTCAATTTCTAAATTTGAGGGTGTCAGTTTGAGTAATTTTTAACCTTTAGCACTTTCTAGGCTTATTCAGCAGATGACAAACTGTTGATAATTTCTTATTTTCCCCCAAAAACAGGACTTGACATCTCGTGCAAATCGTCTCCATAGGAGATGATTTCATCGCATGCAAATCGTCTCCATAGGAGGAGACAATTTGCATTAGCTGTCAAATCCTGTTTTCCTGGAAAATTAGCATTAGCCTCTTCGAGGCGGTTCTAACGAGTACCCACAATCTATATGTTAGAGCAGAAATAAGAAAAATAAGGTTTACCTCTGTAAACCCCAGTTTTACTACATAAAAGTGGGGTTCAAGGTGGTCAAAATTATATAGGCGTGTTTTCGTGATGTAGATAAAGGTGGCCCAATGTGTAGACTATGATGGCCTTGATTTGGGGTTAGTCAATGGACCCAATGTTCCTAATGAATCTATGTTGTATTTTTAATGACCATGTGACTTTTGTTAATCCTTCCACTCTCTAGACTAATTCAGCAGAAGGCAAATTGATGATATTTATAAAACAGGATTTGACATTTCATGCTGTGTAAAGGGGGGTTATCTGTAAATGTGTACAGGACTCAAGTACTCAAGTAAGTAAGCAGTGTAGACCCAGATCAGGTGCTGCTTTTTGTTGTTTGTTGCATCTGATCTGGGTCTACACCATTAGCTTAAAGATCAGGTAATGAAGGGTTAAACAAACTACAGTCAACCCTCATTAAACCAACATTCGTTATAACTCATAACGACGATTGGAATGAATTCCTAGCTCAAGGCTTAGTCTCGATTCTGATAGGCATTGGCTTCCCATGTTAAATTCTTGTAATTTAATACTCCAAGAAACAAATGTTATAGATATTTGTTAGAATCGCCTCATCAAGGGGATTCTAACAAATGTCTATAACATTTGTTTCTTGGAGTAATGATGTGGAAAAGACCTTTTATGACCTATCATACTCCTAACTGGGATCCTTTATAACGGCAAATTCTCTATAACAGCACAATAATAGAGAACAAATACTGTCGTTATAACGTGGGTCCTCTGTACTCTATAGTCTCTTAGTCCTCATTCAGGGCCATTTCCCCAGCCCTGTCTCAAAGACAATCAACCCACAACTGCTTTCAGTGCTTTGGTTGACATACTGGACAGTTGTTTTTTTTGTGCATTTGTTTTTGCTGCCAACTTACATGTTAAAACCTTTTAAGGTTCTGATATGATGTTAAGTGCAAGATATTATTACCATGATCTTTTTTGAAGTTCCAAAATGAATTATGAAACATTATAGTAATCATATTTTCCATGATGTAAAAATAGTCTAAAAAGCATGTAGAAGTAGTTGATATATGCTTTGAAATGTTGTGTGTACGAATGTCATTGTCATTTTTATGAATCATTTCTACCGTTTATAGCTTCTTCAGTGATAGATTTGTACCATAGTGACAAAAAAAAATATTTTATTTCTGGAAGAATTTAGACGTTGACTCCTTGTTGTCTTATAAATCAGTAACATTTATCTTTGTAATCCTTCCTGTGTTCCTTTGTTGTTTTGTTTGCTTTCCAGCTACCTCCTTGTTATCTGTTATCTTTTTCTCTGTTCTGACCTCTGTTTTTGTTGTTTCCCATTCAATTGCTTTGTAGTTCTCACCTCTACCTTTGTTGTTCTTCTGTTACCTCCATCTTTGTTTGTTAACATACTGGACAGTTGATATACTGGACAGTATGTCACCTCTTACCTCTGTCTTTGTTGTCTTGCTTGTTAGCTTTTTCTGTGATTCCTTTATTTGTTTGCTTTCACATTATTTCTTCATTGTCTTTCTTCTGGCAGTTGTTTATGTTGTCTTCATCTCAACTTTGCTTGTGTCCTTTTCATTCCTGTGTTTTTCACATATCTGTGTTCACATTCATTTCCCCTAATTGTTGCACTGTCCCTATATTTGTTGTCCTCCGGTTTTAATATCTTCCTTGGCAGCCCTGTCTGCTATAGATAAAAGCAAGTAACAAAAAATCATTGTAGGAAATAAGATACATTTTTGCAACATGGCTCTTTTGGAATAGTCTTGACATTACAAAAACACGCCTATACAAATACATTGTAACCTTTATCGCTAAATAAATACAAATTTTAAGGTGAAAAATTGTAATAGTTCTCTTATTTCTGCTCTAAAATATACTCGTTAGAACTCTTATTTCTGCTCAAAATATAGACTGTGGGCACTAGTTAGAGTACCCACAATCTATATTTTAGAGCAGAAATAAGAAAAATAAGGTTTACCCCTGTACACTCCAGTCATACTATATAAAAGTCGGGTTAAAGGCGGTCAAAATTATATAGGCGTGTTTTCGTGATGATTAGTGCTTTTGTATACTTTTGAAAAGAATGACCCCTGGTCAAACTAAAACTTTCACAGAGAACTGCCCGGATAGATCAACAAATGTTTATAACAAAAAATGCATGTTCTTTGTTTCAGTGCTTTTTGCATAAACTGTGAAGTTTGTACAAATAAATAAAAGGAAGAGATCAGATTTTTTTCATGTCATGCACAGAATAATTTTCTCCAGTCTGCAATATAAATGGGTGCAGAACATTTCTTCGAATGCCATTTCGTCAGTGCGACGTCTTGTCAAATACGACATTTGGGTTCTGTAACATTTGGTCAAGTGTAACATTTGGTCGAAAAAAAAAATCAGATAGGCATTGCAAATCCCCACTCTTTCTCCACAGCGGTTAAGTAACAAATAACAACATATATTTCTTATTGAAATTTTTTGACCTTTGACCTCTTCTCCAGGACCCCTGTCTGACCCCAGGGTCAAAATTTTACTGGTATTATATTCTACTAATCATCCCCTTCAAATTGATATGCACATGACCATGTTCCGAAAAACTTAACCCCTCCCCCCTCCCCACACATACTCACACAGCCACTCCCAAATCCGACCCCTGGGGCATGACTCAGGGGCCACAGGCAAAGTTCCTTTCATTATGTTTTAAATATTTCATTACTCATTACTTTTGCAAAGTTTGGTATCAAAATATACTTCCTAATTGAATTTTATTGATATTTGACCTTCTGACCACTCCCCACAGGATCACATTTTACTTGTATTATACCCTCCGATTTCATATGCCACATAACTATAATCCTTGTGATCACTGTAACTCCAGTACCCTTTGAGATGTATTGATGATACTTGGTACAATTATACATGGGCTTGAGTAGGCATGCCATGTGCAAGAACCACAACTCTAGGTGCCATGATATTTGGGTTATCTCTCCTGACAGTATTTCTTTGTGATCTCCGTAACTCCAATAACCTTTGAGATATATTGATGGTACTTGGTACAATTAGACATGAAGTTGAATAGGCATGTCATATGCAAAAACCACAATTCTAGATGTCGTGGTATTTGAGTTATCTCCCCTAACAGCATTTCTTTGTGATCACCTTGTGATCGCTATAACTCCAATACCCTTTGAGATATATTGATGGTACTTTGTACATACTGTATATATATGAGGTTGAGTTAGCATGTTATGCATAAGAACCACAGGTTGAAATGAGAATGAGTCCCATGAATACAAAATCAGGTTGTTTAAGTAGCAAAGGGCCAATACAGTAATTGCCTGAGTAAGCCTCTGACATTAGAATACCTTCAGTATACTAGTACTCTGTATATATAACTCCCTCATGTTCAGAAAATGTCCTTTATATCATTTGGGCATTGAAACCCTAATTAACACATATCTCTTACAATTTCTTGCAGGTCTTGCTGATACTTGCAGCAATATACTTGAGGATTAGCTTGTGTGTTTTTTCTTGTGCACTTTCAACTTGTGAATGCCATTTTGGCTTTTGGTTGTGGGATTTGCCATCTCTTCTGATGGCTTTTTTTTTTCCAAGACAGTTTTCACCTGTAAAGCACTAAGGACAATTCCAGAGCAGATGAAAATGTATTTGTTTGTTATTATTCTTCAGAAAAAATAAGGCTTGATATTTAATGTGAATCGTCTGCCAGCACCCAATTTACATGCCCAGCACATGATTCACATGTCCAGCACACGATTCACATGTCCAGCGCATGATTCACATGTCCAGCACACGATTCACATGTCCAGCACATGATTCACATGTCCAGCACACGATTCACATGCCCAGCACATGATTCACATGCCCAGCACATGATTCACATGCCCAGCACATGATTCACATGCCCAGCACATGATTCACATGTAATGTCAGACCATTTTTCATAAAAAATAAGAATAAAAATTAAAAAATACATGTTGCAAAGCCTATCTTCTAGTTGTGATTGGTGTTTTAAGGGTGAGTGGTTACCCAGAACATATATTGTTATATGGAAATATAAAAATCATGTCAGAAACAACATAAAAATACCTGTTCTCTTTCTCTGAGTGATGTAGAAATTCTAGTCTACTGATGTCAGCCAATTTTTATTAGCTT
This sequence comes from Lucinisca nassula, assembly GCA_963580285.1. Lineage (NCBI taxonomy): Eukaryota > Metazoa > Mollusca > Bivalvia > Lucinida > Lucinidae > Lucinisca > Lucinisca nassula. The sequence continues at coordinate 66,608,043 of OY757011.1, read as the reverse complement.
AGGAAATACATACATGTAAGAATATTTTTAGTAAATTATTATTTGCATGCTTTTTACATCAAGATAAGTATGTGTACTCAGACCCCACCCTAGAGCTTCAAGACAGGGAGAGGTTTTTTTTGACATTTTGAGAATTTTAAGGCTGAAAGTCAGTGTGTGTTTTTTTTTTTCATATGTATACTGTAAAATTATATTCTTTGTATGAAAGCTGTGACAGCAGCTCGAGAAAATTTGAAGACATTTTCTCACAAATTCCCCTTTAATTTGGATTCTGATACTCTTGTTGTAAAAGCTATTAGTATTTTTTGTGTATGTTTTATTATTTTTTCCACATTTCTCCATCCCTATATTCAACATTACACAAGGCCGTGGCAGGGTAGTATACATGAGCCATGCTTGTGCTACTTTCCAAAGAAAAAAAAAAAAGAAAAGTTGTAGGTAAGCAGAGACAGTTCCAAGGAGCAGCACTCTAATCTGGAAAGTACTGGTATTTTCCGCCATTCTTATGTTTGATACTCTTAAAGAAAAAAGCTGTACAATTTCTGAAAGGAAGAAAACTTCCATGCTTCCTGTTTACTTTCCTAACTTAAGAAGCACCAACATGAAGAAACTTTTATATAATACATGTACTTTGAACAAACTTGTTACTTCACTTTTTAGCTCACCTGAGCAATTGAGCTATTCTGATAGGCCAGTGCTCTGGCATCCATCCGTTGTCTGTCGTCTGTCAACAATTGACATCTCCTCCTAAACCACTCAGCCAACTTTGACAAAACTTCACCAAAAATGGCCTGGCCGAGAGGCCCACATGTTTTACACTGACATATGTTTTACATAGGGAAAACCTTCAAAAGTTTTGTTGACTGTACCAGAAGGCCCAGCTCTTTGATACTTGATATGTTGTTTCAACTGTTGGACCTCTACTAAGATTTTTCGAATTATAGGCTTAGGGCCAAAAATGGCCCTGCCCAGGGGCCCATTTGTTTTACATAGACTTATATAGGGAAACCATTTAATAAGCTTCTTGTTTGAAACCATAAGGCCCAGGCTTTTGATATTTGGTACACAGATTCCACTAGTGGACCTCTGCTAAGATTGTTCAAATTATAGCCCTGGAGCCAAAAATGGCCCCACCCAGAGGGCCACATATTTTACATGGACTTATATAGGGAAAACCTTTAAAATCTTCTTGTCTGAAACCAGAAGGCCCTGTTCTTTCATATTTGATATGTCACTTCATCAAGATTAATCAAATTGTAGCCCTGGACCCAAAAATGGCCCCGCCCATGGGTCCACTTGTTTTACATAGACTTATGTAGGGAAAACTTTAAAAAGCTTCTCGTTTGACTCCGGGTTTTTCATGGACTTATGTAGAGAATACTTTGAAAATTTTCTTGTTTGCATCAATATTTGGTTTACAGCTTTGTTTAGTGGAAATCTGCCAAGATTGTTAAAATAAATCCCTGGGGGCCATAGGCTGGCATAGGGAAAACCTTAAAAAATCTTCTTGGCTGAAACTATAAGGCTATAAGGGTATAAAACATGTTATCTCTTAGGAAGGCTTTGATATTTGATATGTAACTTCATCTTGTGAACCTCTACAAATATTGTTAGAATTGTAGTCCAGGAGCCAAAATGGCCCCACCCAGGGGCCCACTTGTCTTTATAGACTTATTTAGGGAATACCTTAAAATGCTTCTTGTTTGAAACCAGAAATATTTGGTACACTCTGTCATAATTGTTCAAATTATAGCCATGGGGCCAAAATTGGCCCCACCCAGGGGCCCACATGGTTAACATGAACTTGTAAAGGGAAAACATTTAAAAATCTTCTTGTCTGAAACTAGAAGGCCCAGGTCTTTGATATTTGATATGTAGCTTCACCTAATGGACCATTACCAAAAGTTGTTCAAATTATAGCCATGCGCCAATTTAAATTGGTCCTGCCTTAGGGATCACGAAATTTGCCCTTCCTTAGGGATCACGTTTTACATAGACCCTCATTGGGAAAAACCTTAAAAATCTTCAACTAGAGAATCTCTACCAAGATTGTTCAAATTATAGCCCTGGGGTTAAAAATGGACCCATTCTGGGGCCCACTTGTTCTACATAGACTAAGGAAAATCTTTAAAAATCTTTTTGTCTAAAACGATAAGATCCAGGCCTTCGATATTTGGTACACAGCTTCTAGTTTCTCCAAACTTAGGGGCTCACATTTTTAGCTCACCTGAGCCGAAGGCTCAGGGGGAGCTATTGTGATCGCTCACCGTCCATCGTCGTCGTCGTCCGTCCGTCCACAATTCCTTTAAACGACATCTCCTCATAAACCACTGAACAGATTTTGACCAGACTTGTCAGAAATGATCTTTGGGACGTCCTCTCTCAAAGTTGTTCAATTTCATTCCATGCAGAACTCTGGTTGCCATGGCAACAAAAAGGAGAAAATAAGAAAAAAACCTTTAAAAATCTTCTTTTCTGAAACCAGAAGGCCCAGGTCTTTGATATTTGGTATGAAGCTTCGTCTAGAGTACCTCTACCAAGATTGTTCAAATTATAACCCTGCGGCCACTTTAACACATAAGGGCATTTTTATCTCACCTGAGCACGAAGGCCAACTCCATTCAAACTTTATAGGAATGTTGCTTAGGTGACCTTCTACCAAAATAGCTAAAACGTTTCAGCTACGGTGAACAAAATGGCCACCAGAGCTAAACATAGCAAATTCTTTAAACAACAACTCCTCCTGTACCTTTTGGCCAAATTTATTCAAACTTCATAGGAATGTTGCTTAGGTGACCCTCTACTAAAATAGCTAAAACGGTATTGCTCTGATGAGCAAAATGGCCGCCATAGCTAAAAATAGAAAAACATCCTAAATTTGCTTCAAACACAAACTCCTCCTCAACCCTTGGGCCAATTTGATTCAAACTTCACAGGAGTGTTGCCCAAATGACTTCCTACCGAAATAGCTAAAATCGTTGTGCTCTGACAAACAAGATGGCCACCAGAGCTTAAAATAGAAAAAATCTTTAAACCACAATTCCTCCTGTACCCTTGGGCCAATTTTATTCAAACTTCATAGGAATGTTGCTTAGGTGACCATCTACCAAAATAGCTGAAAAGATTCTGCTCTGATGAGCAAAATGGCCGCCATAGCTAAAAATAGAAAAACATTGTAAATTTGCTTCAAACACGAACTCCTCCTTAACCCTTGGGCCAATTTGATTCAAACTTCACAGGAATGTTATGTAGGTGATTCCCTAAAGAAATAGCTAAAATCATTCCGCCCTGACTAACAAGATGGCCGCCAGAGGTAAAAATAGAAAAATCTTCAAACGACTACTCCTCCTTTACCCTTGGGCCAATTTCATTCAAAATGTTGCTTAGATGACCCACTACCAAAATGGCTAAAACGTTTTCGCTCTGATGAGCAAAATGGCCGCCATAGCTAAAAACAGAAAAAACTTTGTAAATTTACGTCAAAACGCGAACTCCTCCTCAACCCTTGGGCCAATTTGATTCAAACTTCACAGGAATGTTAGTTAGGTGACTCCCTACCAAAATAGCTAAAATCGTTCAATGGGGCGAACAAGATGGCCGCCGGAGCTAAAAATAGAAAAAATCTTCAAACGACAACTCCTCCTTACCCCTTGGGTCAACATGATTCAAACTTCACAGGACTATTATGTGGTTGACTCCCTACCAAAATAGCTAAAATTGTTCCGCTCTGACTAAAAAAAGATGGCCGCCAGAGCTAAAAATAGAAAAATTCTTCAAACGACAATTCTTCCTTACCCCTTGGGCCAATTCGATTCAAACTTCACAGGAATATTATGTCGTTGACCCTCTACCATATTAGTTAAAATGATCCTGCTCTGATGAACAAAATGTTCACCAGAGCTAAAAATAGAAAAACATTGTAAATTTGCTTCAAACTTCACAGGAATGTTGCCCAGGTGACTCCCTACCAAAATAGCTAAAATCATTCCACTCTAATAAACAAGATGGCCACCAGGGCTAAAAATAGAAAAAATCTTCAAACGACAACTCCTCCTGTATCCTTGGGGCAATTACATTCAAACTTCATAGGAATGTTGCTTAGATGACTCTCTACCAAAATAGCTAAAATGGTCTCGCTCCGATGAACAATATGGCCGCCAGAGCTAAAAATAGAAAAACATTGTAAATTTGCTTCAAATGCGAACTTTTCCTAAACCCTTGCGTCAATTTGATTCAAACTTCAAAGGAAGTTGCCTAGGTGACACCCTACCAAAATAGCTAAGATCGTTCCACTCTGATCAACAAGATGGCCACCAGAGCTAAAAATAGAATGTACTAGCGACAGTGACATTCAGGTGAGCGACCCCTGTGACAGTTTCAACTCGAACAAGGGCATCAAAAGTAAACAACTCACAGTATCATAGGTACCAGTCCTACAGTGATGCCCTGAAAAATTCCTTCTTCCCTAGGACTATTCCCCAGTGGAATAGTCTTCCCTCTTCTGTGGTGAATGCTAAGACTGCAGAGGAGTTCAAAGCCCATACAGTGTAAGATTGAGACTCAGAGGTATGCGTTTTAGTATACCTCTGTTATTCAGATTGTAAATAGTTTAAAGGACTCATCCAGTGACTTCTCTTTTTTTTTTTTTTTTTTTTCAGCTAAATTCTAAATTTAGCTACGCACCCAACTGAGGTAATGGCCAAATATGACCGACTCAGTATAAGAAGATAGATAGATAGAATCAGGGCCCTTAGGGAAATCCTTTAAAAATCTTCTTGTCTGAAACCGTAAGGCCCAGGTCTTTGATATTTGGTATGAAGCTTCATCAAGTGGACCTCTACCAAGATTGTTCAAATTATAGCCCTGGAGCCCACTGGTTTTACATGGGCTTGTATAGGGAAATCCTTTATAAAATCTTCTTCTCTGAAACTGTAGGGCCCAGGTCTTTGATACTTGGTATGAAGCTTCATCTAGGTGACCTCTACGAAGATTGTTCGGACCAAAAATGGCCGTGCCCAGAGACCCAGCAGTTTTACATAGACTTACATAGGGAAAATCCTTTAACCCTTTTCCACTCAGGGATTTTGTGAATTTCGCTGATTTTCACAGTGTTGCACCTGACAACAACTTCAACTAGCCATTGTTTCATAATGGATGGTCTGTTTTCACCAAACTCGGTATGAATGTTCATTGGGCAGTAGCCTTTCAAATGCAACCTTTCATGACTTGGTCATTGTTGTCATGGTAAAGAGGGGGCATCTCAAAGTTGGCAAAAAGTGTGTTTTCACAGAATTTTTTACCACATTTTAATCTTCCCACAGCTGTTAAGGCAACAATTAAAGTGTTTGGCACTGGCCATTTTCACTGTTTGCAGCATGTTTTATCACCATCAATTTTCAGTCATTTTTGACCCCAGACACCCTCAGATATAAATTTTAGCGGCCAGTTGGGCCATACACCAAAAATTTTTCGGGATGTGAGTGAGGGCGTTGCCCCCCCCCCCCCCCCCCCCCCCTTCAACCCCCCAGAATATTTTTAGTGGGGTGGTGCGCGAAAAAACAGGTCACTTTTTTGCCCAACAAATCCTAAAGCAAACATAACTATCCAGGGGTAGAAATGCAGATTTAAGGTGCTTCTGGGGCTTAAAATGGGGGGGGGGGGTGCAGACACATAAAAACACGTATCTGAGTGGGAAAGGGTTAAAAATCTTCTCTGAAACTGCTGGGCCCAGGTCTTTTTTATTTGGTTTGAAGCTTCGACTAGTGGACCCGTACCAAGATTATTCAAATTATAGCCCTGGGTCCAAAAATGGCTCCGCTCTGGGGCCCACCAGTTTTACATCGGCTTGTTTATGGAAATCCTTTAGAAATCTTCTTCTCTGAAACCGTAGGGCCCAGGTCTTTGATATTTGGTATGAAGCTTTATCTAGTGGACCTCTACCAAGATTATTCAAATTATAGCCCTGGGGCCAAAAATGCCCCCGCGCCGGGGCCCACATGGGCTTATATAGGGAAATCCTTTAAAAATCTTCTTGTCTGATACCAGAAGGCCTAGATCTTTGATATTTGGTATGAAGCTTCACCTACTGAACCTCTACTAAGATTGTTCAAATTATAGCCCTAGGGCCAAAAATAGACCCGTGCCAGGGTCTACAGAGAATTTTCAAATTGTAGAGCTGGGGCCAAAAATTGCCCCACCCTGCTACCCATGTATACATATCTTAGCTCAGGTGAGCGAATTATGACCATCATGGTCCTCTTGTTTTTGTGTACTATGGCATATTGGTGGGAAACCGGGCTGCTTAGGGCAGCTGGAAGCACGTCTGACTGGGAAGCTAGAGGTTGCAGGTTTGAGACCCAATCTTCTAGGGAAATTAATCCTGAAACATGTTCTATGATCATCTTCCCCTTCTGCTGATTCAAGGTTACTGGGTGAGTAAGTGTTTGAGTTTTACACTCACCAACAGCTGAGGTCATACGGAGACGGGACCTCGGTTTAAAGACTCATCTGAAAGTCTGGAGAAGCCCGGGATTGATCCTGCGACCCCTGGTTTACAAGGCGAGTAGCATAACCACTACACCACGGAGGCTTCTCAAGGTTACTGGCTAAAGTATGTGTACTTAGTACTGATTAACCTCTGTGGTAACTGACCACATTTGACATAATCCTAATGGGTTGAAAGGTCCCAAATCTGCCAAGCCCCATCAAATTCCTCCTAAGGCGTGTATGAAACAGTTCTTAAGTCTCCAGCCTGTCATTTTAAAGGACGGGTTACAGTTTAGCCATATTTGTGCCTACGATGGATCTGGATGAAACTTATATGCAATATAGTCCAACATATGCGCGTTCATATGACAACAATATTTAATTAACCATGACGTGCAGTCATGTGACTTCCGTTTTTCTACAAGTGGGGTAATTGTCAGTATTTGGTGATTTGCCAAAGTAATATGACATTTTTTTTAACAATTAACCGCATTAAAGCGTGCTAATCTACAAGTCCATATCATAATCTATGTTTCTTGTATCCCGTGACAAAATATTATGTACAGTATGTGCATAAGAAATTTATATTGTGTTGAAGTTATATGTATTTAGTATAATATGTTAGAAGTGCTTAATAATACGGAATGTATTTTCGATCCTGAAATATATATTTAAAATGTTGGCAGAAAGACAACAACGGTACAATATATCATTACAACATACAGTAGATTTGATTGGATTTTGGTGACCTTGCCCTCATTTTTCAAGGTCACAGCAACCCAAAAACAATCATTTTAGGCCAAAAATGGCTTGTCTGTACTCTATCTCATTAACGAATTGATTAATTTTAATCAAACTTGGAACAATATATCATTACAACATACCGGAAATTTGATTAGATTTTGGTGACCTTGACATTCTTTTCAAGGTCACAGGTCCCCCAAAACAGTCAATTTTGGGCCAACAATGGCCTGTCTGCACTCTATCTCATAAACAAATTGATTAATTGCATTCAAACTTGGTATTATATACCATTACAACATACCGCAGATTTGATTAGATTTTTGGCGACCTTGTCAAACAAAAAAAAAACAGTCAATTTTGGGCCAAAAATGGCTAAGGATAACCTTTTCTACAACTTATTTAACGTCCCTGCAGCTGGTTTCTCGGAATGTGTGGCGGTCGTAAAAGTCTCCCTGCCCTGCATCATAGTGTAGTTTACATTTTCTTGTCCTTTTGGGATCATTGATTCCATTTTTGAATTTTGAAAATATTTTAGGGTCACTGATGAAGCCCAATTGGCCAAAACTAGCTAGTGTGACCCAGAAAACATGTACACTCCATATTTTCCAGTTCTGTTGTGTATTCCTTGCTTCCAAAGGATAACCCTTTCTGCAACTTATTGTCTGCACTCAAAGGCCAAGGTCTCCCGAAACCTGTTCTTTTAGGGCCAATAATGGCTTATCTGTAACCTATATCATTTAAGACTTTATGAATGTTGGTCAAAATTGGTACAATATTTAATTGCAGTATACCAAATTTGTCTGGTGATTTGAGCTTTTTAATGACTGTTTGTTTTTTTAAGGTCATAGGCTCCCACAAAAACTGTCAGCTTTTGACCAAAAATTGCTGGTTTGCACCTTACATTTTGTTGATGCTAATCTAGTTATTAAAGTCAAATGGGCGTTTAAGATACATTTATGGTGAGGGGACATTGTTTTCCTCTGAAAACATTTTTATTTATACAAGCATTCAGGGTACGTCTGCAGAAAATATGAAATGTTACATACCCTGTAAACAATATAAGACAGAAACTGGTAATGGAAGGTAAACATGAATGTATGTCATACAAGTAATATGCACAGCATGTGACAGCAGTTACATGATAGTCCTTTAATTCATCAATGAAAAGAATTCCCGTTTGCCCAGCAAGGAATGATGGTCGTGCTCATACAGATGGCCAGTCGCTGTCCTTCTGTGTATGTAGACTATATTGACTTTTTCCTGTGCGAGTATGCACAGTACTTTGATTACATTGATTTTCTCACCTTATTTTATCGATAAAAGTTTATTTTTCAACATCCTCCACATCGTTAACCGCCAAAACATCAGCATTTTTGAAAGCATTATTGTTTCTGAAGTAAAGTGGTGTGTAGTTTTCTCTGGTTAACAATGTGGATGACCATGCAATTTTCCTTTGAACACCACAGGGGTCTTCACCTTTTCCATAGGCGCAATGTTACACATGACCAGTAGTGCATGTATTCAACCGGAAATTTTGTTACGAAAATGCATGCGGATGAAAAAGTAAATATTTGTCTAGCAAACCAGAGATATTTGGTCATCTTATGAGTGTGTTTTGATCAGTTTTTGTTGACTTCAAGAATTAGCTCTTTCAATAGGCACTTTGCAATAGAAAACTGTAACCCGTCCTTTAAACAAACATAGTCCTGTGAAGAGAAATCATAGTCCTTTAGAATGTACTAGAGACAGTGACACTCAGGTGAGCAAAATAGGGCCCTTTGGCCCTCTTGTATTTAGGTTCCTGTAATCTTGAATGTCTTCGAAAAAGAAGTCTGCTCTTCCAGAGAAGATCCCTATTCACACCTGAAAAGGAAGATTTTTTTCCCTGTATGGATAAACACCTGTTGATAGGGGAGACAAAAATATTTTTGAAAAGAGTTGCCTCCCCTGAAGATATCTCTTAAAGACAAGATTTCACCTTTCTTTTTCTTTGGAGTATACCTTTTTGAGGAAAACATATTGGGAGCAAGTTGTTTTCTACAATATTATCTTTTGAGAAGAAATTAAAATAGGTACAATTGAAAATCCAAATTCTTTGGAAAACTGGGTCTATAGTACATGTGCAATGTTTTTATGCCCCCGGAATCTAAGAGATTCGGGGGCATATAGTTTTTGGTCTGTCCGTCTGTCATACCTGTGATATCTCCCGGATCATGCGGGAGGCTCCCGCATTTGAAGCATACCTCCCGCTCTCCCGTCCGGGAGACGGAATCTCCCGCATTTGCAATTTTCCTGTCCCCGATTTTTTCCAGAGCTACAATTTGCGGTAAACGTTACTCTGAGTAACAGACTTAAAATTTTCACTGCTGAAGGCAATTAACAAATATGCAGGAGAATATATCGGACACCTAACGGTAAACATCAACTTCTAAAAGCCGATAATCTTTTCTGTCTCAGCTGACTGCACAGAATAAACATGATCTGGCTGCCAGTAAAGATTACATAATCTGACGTAATTTATTTACCGTTATCTCTTAACAGACCGGTGCATCTGCACTCGGTAGTACAGGTACTCAGAAGTTATGTACGGGACAGTGACAGTTCTATTTCACTTATATTTATCCTAGATTTAATTGAAATTGTGCGTTTATTTTCCCATTTTTTTATCAATGTTTGTTCCTTTTATAACACTCTCCCATATGTCTTTTGTTTTCATATTTTATGTAAACTTAGAAATTTTGATTTTGAAAGTGGAAAATAGTTACTATTTACCAATCAATATCGAGTAATTACTAAAAGTCATGAAATCAACAGCAGATTTTCTTATTTGGAAATTGCTCCCCTTGAGTAAGCTTTGTACAAGTACTGTATTTAAAAAGATTTGTGACCGGGAACAATCTGTAATTAGTGTGCATTTATTAACTCACCTGACCGAAGGTCATGGTGAGCTTTTGTGACTGTGAGATGTCCGGTGTCGTCGTGCATTGTCCGTCGTGCGTCGTCCGTGCGTAAACTTTTCTTGTGAACACACCAGAGGTCACAGTTTTGGACAAATCATCATAAAACTTGGTCAGAATGATCACCATGACAATATCTCGGTCAAGTTCGAATGTGGGTCATGTGGGGTCAAAAAGGAGGTCAGTAGGTCAAATCACATAAAAACTTTGTGAACATACTAGAGGCCACAGTTTTGGTCTGATCATCATTAAACTTGCTCAGAATTATCATCTTAACAATATCTCGGTCAAGTTCGAATATGGGTAATGTCGGGTCAAAAAGTAGGTTAGTAGGTCAAATCATAGAGAAACCTTGTGAACAAACTAGAGGCCACCGTTTTGGACCAATCATCATCAATTTATCTCAGAATGATCATCTTGACAATAACTCTGTCATGTCATAGAAAAACCTTGTGAACACACTAGAGGTCACAGTTTTAGTCTGATCATCATCAAATTTGCTAAGAATGACCATCTTGACAATATCTAAGTAAATTTCGAAAATGGGTCATGTTGGTTCAAAATGAAGGTCAGTAGGTCAAACCATTGAGAAACCTTGTGAACACACTATAGGCCACAGGTTTGGTCCAATCATCATTAATCTGAATGATCATCTTGACAATATCTCAGTCAAGTTTGAAAATGGATCATGTTGGGTCAAAAAGTAGGTCATTAGGTCAAATTGAAGAAAAACCTTGTCAACACACTAGAGGCCACAGATTTAATCTGATTTTCAACAACCTTGCTCAGAAAGCTCATCTTGACAATATCTAAGTCAAGTTCGGCAAAAAGTAGGTCAGTAGGTCAGATCATTAATAAACCTTGTGAACAAACTAGAGGCTACAGTTTTAGTCTGATCATCATCAAACTTGCTCAGAATGATCTTCTTGACAATATCTTAGTTAAGTTCGAATATGGTTCATGTCGGGTCAAAAAGTAGGTCAGTAGGTCAAATCATAGAAAAATGTTCTGAACACACTAGAGGCCACAATTTTAGTCGGATTATCATCAAACTTGCTCAGAATGATCATCTTGACAATATCTTGATCAAGTTTAAAAATCAAAAAGTAGATCATTAGGTCATTTTGTCACAACTGTGGATCCGTTTAAGATAAGAGCCTGCATATTTGGAATGTAGATTCCTTGTGACAAGGGCTTCCACTCATACAAAAATGACCTGTAACCTTGACATGTGACCTTCTTTATCATCACTTTTGAACCATTTGAGATAGTGCCTTCATATTTGGAATGTTTGTTCTGTTTCACAAGGACTTCCCACCCATACAAAATTTTTGACATGTGACCTTGACCTTTGACCTACTTAATCATAACTTTTGAACTATTTGGGATAGAGCCTTCATATTTGGCATGTATGTTCCTTCTGACAAGGGCCTCCCACCCATACACACAATTTTACCTGCGACCTTGATCTTTGACCTACTTCACCATAACTTTTGAGCCATTTGAGATAGAGCCTTCATATATGACATGTAGGCTCCTTGTGACAAGGTCTTCCCACACATACAACATTTTTAACAAGTGACCTTGACCTTTGACCTTTTTTGTCAAAACTTTTGAACCATTTAAATTAACACAAAGCCTTCATAATTGGCATGTAGGTTCCTTGTGACAAGGTCTTCCCACTCATGCAAAAAAATTTGACCTTGACCTGTTACCTACTTAATCATAACTTTTGAACCATTTGAGATAGATCCTTCATATTTGGCATGTATGCTCCTTCTGACAAGGCACCGTACTATATTACCTACCATTTCATTTCTTCAGTGTGGATCAGGTGAGCGATCCAGGGCATCATTATATCAAGGTTTGGATGTAACAAAATTTACATTTTAAACAAATAAAGACTCAGCATTTTTTTCTGGGATTCTCACTAATTTTTGGGGGCCAACCTGAACAATTGTTATAAAATGGTATTAATTTAAGCATGGACTGCTTTACCTATACATGTATTTATGAACAGGGTGTCCTGAGAAAGGCCAAAAAAGTTGTCTGTACAGACTGTATGAAGGAGTGTAAATAGTGCTAGAAGTAATGCTTATCATTGAAGAGAACTTTGTGCTTTGGGTCTGTTCAGTAGCAGTAAAACCAAGCATTGGATAAAGAGGAGGACTGGAAACATTTTAGGATATCTTTTCTAATCAAGTATTTCTACACTAAAGCATGTTGAGGGTACTTTCAACAATCAGGTGATTCTGACAAATACCCACAACTTCACATCAATGGACTTGTGGTCACAGCATTGTTTGTAAACAACCTGCAACTTGCTATTTTGACATTAAACTTGACAAAATATGTTCCTATCATTTTAATTAAGTAGTTCCAGTTCCTTTGTACATCTAAACCACAAAAAATGACAAGAAAAAAAAACACTTAAACATGCCGTCAGAAAGTCTCCCTCATTTGGACCCCAATCTCCCTCATCTGAGAAGCAAATCTCCCTCATGGTCAACATAAAATTATCACAGGTATGGTCTGTTTGTCCGTTTGTCCCTTTGTCCGTCTGCAAAAACTTTAACATTGGGCATAACTTTTGAATGGTAATAGATAGAGCATTCATATTTCACATGTGTATACCTTATCACAAGACCTTTCCAGTGGTACCATAATTTTTGATCTCGTGACCTTGAACTTGACCTTTGACCTATTTTTTTCAAAATTTTTAAAAACATTAACATTGGCGCTGTCCGGGGGCATCAGTGTTTCACAAACACATCTTGTTTCAAAATACATTAAAACCTCAGTGCCTCAAATATCAATGGTTGCTTTACCATGGCTGAGTCAAACAGGTTCTTGAGTCGCTAAGGACTTCTCCCCATAATTCCAGATAAGAGATAGTGATTGATAATTTAGGGAGCTTTCCTTCCTTTATCTTGAAAATTTATGTTGTGTGTACTCATTAGAATCAACAGCATACCTTTATTACATAGAACATCAAAATAAAAAAAGAAACACCTAAATTATTTATATTGTACATCCTGTCATGGTTTTATGAGTAACCCTCAATGGTTTAAACTATCCCTGTCTTGAACAAATTTTAATGGAACCAGATGAAGTTTGTACTGAACCCGGGAAGGGACATGAATTTTTTGTTTATAAGTTGTGTGCACAAGATATTATCTTGTGCAGACAAGATATTATCTTGTTCACATAACTTAATATCTTGTGCGCACAAGATATTATCTTGTTTGCACAACTTAATATCTTGTGTGGACAACATAATATCTTGTGCGCACAAGATATTATCTTGTTTGCACAACTTTATATCTTGTGCACACAAGATATTAACTTTTTTCACAATTTAATATCTTGTGTGGACAACACTTGTGCGCACAAGATAATATCTTGTTCACACAACTTCCCAAGATCTATGTTGTGCAGACAAGATAATATGTTGTGGGAACAAGATAATATCTTGTGCGAACAAGATAATATCTTGTACGCACAAGATAATATGTTGTCCGCACAAGATAAATTATGTTGTCCGCACAAGATAAAATCTAGTGTGCACAACATATTATCTTGTGTGCATAAGATAATATCTTGTTCACACAACTTAATATCTTGTTTGCACAATATATTAAAAATTAAATTGAATGTCCCTTTCAGGGTTCCATAAGTTTGTCCTTTTTTTTTATTTCTTCTTTGTAATTCTTGCTATTTTTGTGTATTTGATTTGCTTGTGTCATAGATAAAATGTCGACATTACATAATTTTCAGTTCCCAAATACTGTGATTTATCAATTTTATATGTACACTGTACAATTTAACATGTATATATATTTTCTTACATCGCTTTTTGAGTAGTCATAGATTTCTGTTTATATAGAGAGTGAATAAAATACTTTTACACGAAGTCAGTGTGTGTAAATGCAAATGGATGTACCTACTGGGGAGGTTAAAGAGAAAAAAAAAATGTAGTCTGTCAGTTCAAAGCCATCTGGCACATATGTCTTTGTGATTTGGCAAATTTAAAAATCTGAAATTTGGGACATGTCTTAATATTATTATATAGTAATAAACTTTCCAAATAAAGAAAGAAAAGAAAAAGAAAATGCACCAGAGCCCTTTGTGTCATTTGGGGTCAACTCTCAAAGGAAATAATTTGCTCCAAAGGACACAATTTCATAGGAGCTTAGTGTACTGGAAAGCAAACAGAAAATTAGAAAAGTTATCTTCCTTGCAAGAAAATGACATGGAACATGTCGAGCAACCATTCACCTTAAGATCTGGCTGTTTCTCTAATATTTGAAATTTGCATTAGGAATAGTTACATTAGTAAAGCACAATGTAGTATTTTCTTTGTTTAATTTGAGGTTTAACATCAACACTGTGCAGGTCATTTTGGAGACGTTGCTTCCAATTTCATGGGACTTTTACCCGACATCGAGACGAAATTACATCTCAAGCCCTGTTGCCCAGTGAAATAAATAGAGTGTATAAACATGGACAGTCCGACTCATACCGCTTTGCCTGGGCAGGCTTAGATCCTCTAAACGTGCTTTACCAGTACTCATGTGCGGTTGGTCTCGGCTCTGCGTGGAAGCAACATGCAGCCCATCTATTTCTTCAAGCCCCGATGGGCGGGGCCCATAGGTATTTTCTTAATTCACTGAATAGCAGTAATAAGTAAAACATTTCCCCTTTGTAAAAGTGTTGCTTTGCTACATTTTTTTATCCTTCAGGATTATAGTAGAGCTCATGCACTTCCTTCTGAAAGCTCAGTATGGCTGAAAAGTGATGTAGTTATTTTCAAGGATTATATCCTGAACAGACTCAATTAACCCATTTTGTACCGTAAACTCCAATACAGGTAATTGGCAAACAGTGCAGGACCAGATCAGACGCCGCAAAACACGGCGTCTGATCAGGGCCTACAATGTTTGCAATAAAAAAAAGCAGCCATTTTCCGAATAAAATTTGAAGAAAACACAACCTGACACCCCTAAATTTTGAAATGCACTCCTGCTGTAAAGAAGGAGGAAGATTCCATTTGGTACTAAAAGGGGATTAGGGATTAAAATGAGTCTGTTGGGATGTTGTCAATAGTGCCAGTCACAGGTTATTTTTAGGATATTTAAGCCATGAAAGTTGAATATATGTCTCCCAACATGTGCACCTAGTGAAAACACAGATCAGTCTGCACATTTATGTAATCTGGTTAGTCTTCACTGCATAGCAACAGATACGGTATGTATTTTGTGATAAATGAAGGATAGTTTTGTCAATTTTCCATTAAAACCTATGTTGTGGGTACTCAATAGAACCGCCTCACCAAGGCGGTTCTATTGAGTACCCACAACATAGGTTTATATGGAGAAATAAGGAAAACTATCCGTCATTTATCACAAAATACTTACCTTATCTGTTGCTTGGTTGACTGTGTGCTATACAGCTGCCTTCTTCATGCATACCGTATTCCTCTCATTTAGCACCCCGGGCGCTTAAAAAATTGGAAAAAGAGGGGGCGCTTATTAGAGACAAAATCTTACCAGAACAGAGAGTTTAAAACCCGTTACGGGTGGTAGTTTTCCATTAGAATATGGTGGAATCATGAAATGTAAAGTACCAAATGGTCAACACAGACACTCTGTGTTATCAGGGGGTTTAGAAAGACCTTGCCTGATAAGATTTACAGCAGATACGGCGATGACTGAAAGGCTGAAATCTGTACTTTATTTTTCCTCCAACAACTGAAAGGGCATTTTTTATTTTGTTCTTGGAAAAACAGTGAGGGGGTGCTTATAGGAGCAGGGGCACTAAATGGGATGAATGTGGTATTCATTGTCAGAGCATGGCCTTCCCTGTGTTCATGAATACATTTGCAAAATCGACTCGCATTTTTCCAGCAAAAATACCAGAGTATTAGATAGTGCACTTGTTAGCCAGTTAACAATATGACCACTTATAAATTCATTAAGCTAACAATGCTTTGAACAACTGGACCAATATTCCTAATGCAGATTTTCAATATTTTAGAAACCGCGAGATCTTGAGAGAATGAGTCGTCCTGTCTATCTATGGATACTTTGTCACCCTCATTCCTGAGTGATCTTTGAGTGCACATGGTTGAAAACATATTGTCTTTCTACATGAATTGTTTGGTTCCTGGATGGAAGGGTGTGCGCCTAGCCTGGCTCCTAGTCTAAAATACAAATATACTTCTTTGACAAGATTTCTGCACATGTTAAGCCATAAAATGCCAATTATGACAATTGTCGACTGCTTTGCGGTCTGCTGGTTACCTTTAAAGTATTTTTTTTTGCAAACAGTGTAGACCCAGATCAGTTTGCTCCTGTAGGAGCAGTCTGATCTGGGCCCACACTGTTTGCCTGTATGCAAAGTTTTTTTTTTTTAAAAAGTTTGAAAAAAAAAATTGAGCAGATGGCATAAGCAGGCGACATTTTCAGATATAATTTTTCTCACCCTCTTCAGGGTTACGGTAACTCCTTTACCTGTCAGAAACTTATCAGCCAAATCAGAGAGAAACCTTTTGCTAATGAAAGATTTTTTTTTTTTATATAAAAATGAAAAATGAAATTTTATAGTGACTAAATTAGCTGTTAGGCGGGAGCCAGTCTAGGCGTGTGCCATTCCCTAATATTTTTGTTTTGAAATGTATCTTTCTTTGTCCCAGAATGTTTTAGCCTTTTATTGGTGCATACTATGAGATTACATTGACATTGCAATTATTATTTTAATTTATTATATGACTAACATTGTAAATAGTGTCATAATTCGTACTTATTTTCCTCATATAACATATGTAAGATCAAGTAGTTATGTTGAAGATTGAATGTTTTGATATGGACCATGACAACATAATGTTTTATATAGAAGCTTAGTACTGCCAACTTTCTAGAGAGATTAAGCAGAAAAAATGATATATGATAAAAACAAATTATACCTGTGGTCATTTCATATGAAATTTATGAAACAATGTTTTCATTCATGTTTAAAAAAATGTATGTGTTTTGTTTGTTTTGACTATCTGAAAGTGGAAGGGACCATAATAGAATATGACAATGAAGTGTGAAGTATATAGAGTTTATTATATACCCAGAAAATGTCCCGTTTACTTTGTACAGAAGTTACCGGTCAATATTTTTCCATATTGCCCGTAGTCAAGCTCATATTGCCCGTAGATAAGCAGTCACGTTCACAAGAGAACTACTTTCAATTTTTTTCATTTCGATACTAAAAATCGGCAGCCATCTTGTCGTGCGAATCGACTGAAATAACCTTAAAACAAAATGACTATAGGCTGTGACACGGTGCATAAAGCGCATTTCATGCTAGCAAAAATGACCTACCTGCAATCTGTTCAGATATTCAATAATTTCTTTTAGGAAATCGAGAGTATTTTGAAAGAAACAAAACTAAAACTTCGGTAAACATGGCGTCCTGCGTTGGGAAACGTTAATGTTTTTAATGACGTCACGTCAAACGACGTTAACGTCGTCTTCACTTTGGCGCCATTGGGCGTGGTTTTTCATAGTGTAGGAAGACACTTAACGACGTTCATTATTTTCCATTTCAAAGCACTTAAAGATGTCTAACCTTATTTTACGTTCAAATGTCCATGCCAGGCAATCCTAAATTCTGGCACAGAGTCCAAGTTTGGGTATATAATAAATAGGTTATTGACTTTATATTGTGAAATATTCGGCACTCGTTCACATGGCAAAGACGCACTCGCAAGCTCGTGCGTCCTTCGCCATATGAACTCGTGCCGAATATTTCACAATATAAAGTCAATAACCTATAATTATTCATTCTTCAATAAAAAACCAGCCTAACTTATTTCTGGGTCAGATTGATCTCTTCTTTTTCAATGTAATTGCCCTCAAGAATGATACACTTGGACCAATGCTGTTCCAGTGGCATCAGCCCAGAACTGAAGAAGCCAGGGTCCTTGTCTCCGACCCACTCATCAACTGCCGCCATGACTTCTTTGTTGGACTGGATATCCTTTTTCAAGTTTGGGAATAGGAAAAAGTCACTAGGAGCCAAGTCCAGAGAACAGGTGGGATGCAGTATAAGCTCATATCCATTCCGCTCAACAGCATCCATTGCAGTTTTGCAAGTGTGGACTCTTGCATTGTCATGTTGGAGCAGAATCCCTTTGGTTGAGTTTACCTCGGCATTTTTCACGGATCGCAGTTCTCAGTTTTGCCATCCCCTTACCAGGGGATGGTTGTGTTTTGAACTCCTTTGGCCTCGGAGACCACGGCCCTACCCACTGGCGACTTTGAGTTTTATTCTCAGGCTCATAATAATGGACCCAGGTCTCATCTACAGTCACCAGACGTGAAAGAAAATCATCTTCCAACAATGGGCTGCATACAGATGCTCTGGTTGCCATTTGCTTGTCGGGCTGTTAGCTTGCGGATACCCAAGCGATCATGTAAAATTGTTGAAATGCTACCATGTGCATTGGCTGTTTCTTCCACCTTAATTCACCTGTCAGAGTACACAAGATCCCGTACTTTGTTACACATTTCTTCATCGGTGGCATCTGATGGGCGTCCAGACCTGGTTTCATCTTCGAAAGATGTTCAACCGCATTTGAATTCCCCAACCCAGAATTTAACTTGTGCATACTGTGGTTCAGAAGACCTATAAACATTGGTCAACTTGCATCCATGACCTGTTGGCCCTCTCAAATACAAGTACCGAATTACAGCACGGTCCTCTGCTTTTGACGAAAAGCTTGCTTTTGCCTCGCTAGCCATGTTTGACATGTTTGACGTTCAATATCTTATGAGTGAATGACACAATAAGGGTGCAATTTTGCCCTCGTGCCTAAAACATGTATTGAAACAAAGCATGAAAATCTTGGTTGTCTCCGTCAACTGCAAATGGGATAGGCTGGTTACTTACTGTCTTGCCCTCATATTTTGAATATCTGATTGTATCAGTTCCTGATTGTTTCCCTTTTCAATTTGCAAAATTGGAAATTGTCTGTTTCCAACAATATTTATACTCATCTTTTCATCTAACAAATTCAAGAAAAAAAGTTGAACAGACTGTCCTGGTGTTTAACGGTCCAGTCAACACTATTTTAGGTCATTTTTGAGCCGGTCAGTTTACCTATCCACACTTTTCCTGGGCAGGCTTGATTCTATGACGGCTCCAACGTAAAGGCTTATTGAAAATTAAAGAGATAATGTTGGTTGGTGCCTGATGCTCTGTCTCTGGTCGGGCTCATCGGAGTCTAACTGTTGGTTTTCTTTTGCTCCAGCATTTCAGTGGTTTTTTGCTGTCGAGTCCTCACCGTTGTCTCACCTCTGTGGTTCTTTGATTTCTGTGTTCACGGAGATGTTGCACTGATGAGTTAGGAGGCCTTCATGCGGACTGAACTAATTATTTGTCTAAATCGCGACGGAAGTAAGGGCGAGGATTGTGGCCACGTAAAATCGATTTAAGCCCCCCAGTGGAAATCTTCCACTGACCGTTCCAAGGCGGCTCTTCTGTGGCGATTTATTTATGTTGTTGTTTGTTACTTACTGTGTGTATCACTTGTGTCTTTTAATTTTGGATGGCCATATGGCCATTTTGTGGGAAAGTATCTGTCCATATGGCCTTCCTTTGTTTAGGTTTCCATTATGGTCTGGTCGCTTAATGTTTGTATTTCTTTCCCTTTGGTGTCTTTTATGGATGAAGTAAGTTTATTGTATCAATTCCTGATCTTTGTTTTACTTCTACTTTATACTTAATCAGTTAACCGGTAAAGTGCACATTCTTTCGCCAGAAACTGACAACTGCCCTTCTTGACTCAGCGGAAGGGAGAGAATGACCATAGAAAAAAATTCATGATCAATCTCCACGAAAGAATGTTGCCGACCCCGGCAGGTATCGAACCCAAGTCCTCCTGATCACCAGTCAGACGCGCATCCAACTTAACTACGGAGGCCGGCTTGTCCAGTTGAGAAATCGTGTCAAAGTCAATTCTGTGATGTCCAACTGATAATGGCTTACAGTTGGGCAAGGCTTGCTGTCCTTGCAGTAGGCAAGGGTAGAGTTGCTGTTTCTTCTGTTTCTTCATTTCCATTTGAGCCCCGCCAAGCGAATTTGTGTCTTCGAGCATTCCGTCATGACAAATTTTAACTTCGAATGCCCAGCCATTCAGAGGGGCCAGGGATATGGCTTTCTGTCTGAAGGTTCCTCTTGATTCACTGTTTGTATGAGCGAGCAGCAAAGGTTCTGGTGAGACTGCGCGGATGCGCAGGCTCGCCTGAACCTTCGCTGCCCGTATAGGCGATAAGTACCAAAATCGCTTGACGGGGCCCATTTATTTTCCTCTTTTTACCTCTACTGTCTCTTCCATCTCTTTTCTCCCTCTCTCTTGGAGATGACACAAAATGGCCCACAAGGGTTGATGTGTCATTAAACCAGAACACAATCAATCAAGTCAAATTTGATTAAATTGATTGTATGTACCCCACCTCAAGCAGCCTTAACACATGGACCAGTTCATATATACTACTCAAAGTTTGATAGGGATCACTTTTTATATACCAAATTTTGCACTGAAAATTTAAAATTTCTTGACAGAATTTGTACTCCGTGTATTGATAAATATCTTTAAGCAGAAACTCATGTGCAATTCAATACTCATGAAAGTGCACACTTCTATCATTTCGCAAATGAATGCATGCACCCCCAAAATCTTGCGTAGCACTGCTTTCCAACAGACATATCAAACTTGTCAGTGTTCCTTTACCAAGCATAAAAACGATTTCATTTGCTTTGTGAAACATTAAAATGCCTAGGGTACAATTAAAAAAAGCGCCTGAGCCCCGAAGAAATGAATCATGACGTCGGAATGTTGGAATCTGGCGTCTCTCGACGTCGTGTTGCTGGGATTCTGAATGTGTCTCAGAGCGTGGTTTCCCGAATGTGGAGTCGGCATCTTACCCACGGAAATCCTTCACAAAGTAACGGCGGGGTCGAAAAAGGGCTACAACCCAACATCAGGGCCGTTTCTTGTTGATTCAGTCTCGACGTCAACGGTTCCTGAACGCTACGCGTCTGAATTACGAGCTTAGGAACGGAACTGGAGCACGAATTTCTACACAAACTGTCAGAAACGGGCTCCACGAGTTCGGACTTAATGCCATGAGGCCTGCTGTATGTGTTCCGTTGACGAGACAGCATGTGCTAGACCGGTTGGATTTTGCCAGAAGTCCCGTCAGGTGGACGGTTCGTGACTTGACGCCAGTACTGTTTTCTGATGAGTACAGATTCTGTCCAGACTTCACTTATAAACGTCAATTAGTGTGGCGAATGTCTAAAGAGCGATTCTATGACTTGAATGTGGCAGAGCATGATCGCCATGGAAAGGGATCAGTCATGGTTTAGGCTGGGATAAGCGTGAGCGGTAAAACTGACCTGTACGTCGATTAAAACGGAACGTTAATGGCAGTGAGGTACTGAAATGAAATTCTTGATAAGTTTGTGAGACCATATGCAAATGCTATCGGCCCAGACTTTATTCTGATGGACGATAACGCCTGTCCCAACCGTGCCAACGTCACTGATTCCTATCTGGAACGTGAGACAATCGTTCGTATTGAATGGCCTGCTCGATCACCGGACTTAAATCCGATTGAGCATGCGTGGGACATGCTACAGCGTGCTGTTTCAGCCCGACCTGTGCATCCGAGGGCTTTACAGGAGCTCAAAGATGCATTGGTTGCTGAATGAAAGTTGATTCCACAAAACCGGATACAGACTCTGATTACGTGCATGCGCAGGCGATTTCGTACTGTAATTGATGCCCGTGGACGCTATACACGTTATTAGGCCCTTTGTCTAAACAAATTTGGAAATTTGTGAAAAATCAATTGTCCAAATCCCTTCGTGTTACGGCAAATTTTGGGGGTGGCAAGACGTTTGCTGTTGTCACGCTTGAATGCAGTACCAGTTGACAAAATTAATCACAAGCGTTTGTGAAAGATACGTCTTCTATCATTATGAATCAAATTTGGATTCAGCTGATTAATTTATCCAAAAAATATTTTGCATCAAAAAAGTGATCCCTATCAAACTTTGAGTAGTATATATACAGTGAAACTTTGATTACTCGAACACGGAAAATTTGTTTTTAACGGTGGCAAATTCGAACTACACTTAGAGTCCCTTGATAGCATTTCCCCAAGCTCCAGATATCAACATATTTAGGATGATAAATAAAAAAAAATTCTGATTTTATCTTGAAAAGGTATGTTGTGTGTACTCATTAGAATCGTCTCAATGAGGCAATACTAATGAGTACACACACATAGCTTTAATTCATAGAAGATTTTAAAGGTATCCTCAACTGATACCCATTATGCCTGATGACCTGGTACAATGACTAAACCTTACTAATTCGAACTCCCCCTATCTCGAATAAAATATCATGGTCCGAAAGGTGTTCGAGTTATCGAAGTTAGTAGTTGAGAGTTGTTTATACATTTGTTGAATTTAAGGATATATATTATTTGTGTTGTGTTACACTTGCCTGCCATTGTGTTAGTCTTTTGTTTCTTATTTCATTTTTTCTTTATTTTGGGTGTATGCCTTGGTTTTATTTATATATTGTCTGTCTAGAGTTTCAAACTCTAGAGTTAATAGTCTAGATAACATGCATCCCTTGATTGTTACTGTTGCAGCCTGGATTCAGTTGCCATTGTCAGCATGTGGTAGGGTGGTGGTTGCACCTAAGATTAGTGATGTTTGTATGAGTTTTCAATGTAAAGGTTCATAGTGCATTAACAAAGAACTTCAAAACTGAATTTTGAAAAAGTATAAATGGTCCTCAAAAAAAAAAAAATAGAACAGAAAATGTTTAATATATTACAAAGTTGTAAAAATCTTCAACTGTTTTGTATGAGCTGGCATAATGTTCTAACAAGAAGATCCATGCATACAGTTCTAAAAAAAATATGTTATGTGAAGTGGTAAAAAGTCTTGATGCATTGGCAGTCAAAAAAGAGAGTCCAAAAAGACCATTTTTATCATCTAAGCCCTTATCCTGCAGATCACGACAACCCCTACCTTTTGCAAACAGTGTAGATTCAGATCTGTTGGCGTCTTCAGAAGCCATCATCTACACTGTCATTCTGTTTATCAATTGAACTAATACATTATTATAAGTAATTTGATTGGTTGTTAGTCAGAAACAGGTTTGTCTAAATTAATTTATTCAGCAGGATAATGGTAAGGACTTCATAAATTGTTTGCTCTGGACGTGGAGCCAAAAGCAGTAGTAAATTACCTTGACTAATATCATTATATAGTGTCATAATATCTTTACATATAATCATATGATCACATCTTTCATAACACTTAGTGTTGTGAAATGTTATGTCCGTAACTCTTACTATTTTGTCCATTTTCTGCATATAAAATGGTAACATGTTAAACAGAAACTCACACTAAGACATTTGCACACCTGTGGCAATTTTCTTGATTGTTTTTTTTTATTTTTTTTGTGGGGGGGGGGGAGCGGGGGATTTTACGGCCCTTTCAAGATTATTTCACTCATATGGAGCCGATCGTTAATCAGAGGTGGGCAAAAACAGGAGAACCCTGAGAAAAACCACCTGACCTTCCGTTGCAGAACTTGGCGTCTCACATGTGACCCGAGCAAGGCTCGAACCACGGCAGTGAGAGACCTAATGATCAAGAGTCAGCGCTCTTAATCACTAGGCCACGGAGGCCCTCTGCAATTTTCTTGAATGTACACTCGAGTGATGCCTTGTTATAACTTTTTTCTGCTCAACTCATTTACTGAGCAGAAATTTGTCCTGCTAATAAATTTTAAAATGCCAAAAAAATTATGCATATAACAATTCAACAAAACAATTATTGTTTTTTTTTTAATTTTTATATTCCTGAAGAAGGCCATAGGCCAATAATTTGAAAATAAGTTGTTTTAATTCATTGACTATTGTGTGTGTTTTCCCTATGGAAAAATAATTTAGAAGAACAAAAATTTATGAGCAGGAGAATTGTTCCATTTGTATTTCAATAATTAACCCTTTTTCTACCAAATGGAATCTTCCTCCTTATATGTAGCAGGAGTCCATTTAAAAATTTAGGGGTGTCAGGTTGTGTTTTCTTCAAAATTTATTTGGAAAATGACTGAACTTTTAGCAAACAGTGGAGGCCCTGATCAGACGCCGCCTTCTGCTGCGTCTGATCTGGGCCTGCACTGTTCGCCAGGGTAACCATTTTGGGGTTTCTGGTACTAAATGGGTTATTAGCATTAGAAGTTTCATGCACAACTGAACTTTAGTGTGAAAAGTTTTATAAACTTGGAGACACATTTTGAATACAGTAACTAAGTCAAACTTGGTCTGCTGCATTTTACCATATAAAGTTGATGTTTCCAGATGAATGTATCACATGAGACTGAGAGCATACAGTGTGATGTGTAAGATCAGACAGCATTCATCAGAGACATATTACAGTGTGTCAGATCAAGTAGCTACAGTGATAATCTGTTTATTATTTGAGCCCCGCCAAGCGAATTTGTGTCTTCGAGCATTCCGTCATGACACATTTTAACTGCGCATGCCCAGCCATTCAGAGGGGCCAGGGATATGGCTTTCTGTCTGAAGGTTCCTCTTGATTCACTGCTTGTATGAGCGAGGAGCGAAAGTTCTGGCGAGACTGCGCGAATGCGCAGGCTCGCCTGAACCTTCGCTGCTCGCATAGGCGATAAGTACCAAAATTGCTTGACGGGGCCCATTTAACTTTTTATAATGGAAAATTTTACGTTACATTACTAGTTGTAAGAGACGTCATCATGTCTGCACATCTGGTTCCGCATCTCCAATAGCTGCTTTCTAACATCACAGCAAGTGCCAGATCTTAGAGGCAGCCTCGTTTTAAAGGCTGGTGATTTAGAATCGGAAAATGCAGTTAGGGTGACATGGATTCTGTATTTTTTTGTGTCTGAACACTAATAGTCGGCAGGTGTATGCCAGTATAAAATATATATCTGTTGATCGTATGAACTATGTCAAAGCTAGGAAAATAGAGCGCTATAATCAAACCCATCTGAAACACACAAAGTTCAGGGAAGCCTAAAATTGCCAAAATTATCAGCAGAATCATGATAATATTTTGTCTATATTACAACTACAATTTATACCTCAGTCAAGCAGCATTGTTAGTGACCTGTATACTTTGGTCATTTAGTTAGTGTATAATCATATGGTTTTGTTTTGTTCGCTCACATAAGCTCCAAGAACTCATGGTGAGCATAGCAACATATTAAGGTGGGTGGGTATTTAGTGATTTTTTTGTTTTGTTTCTCTATATAAACCTATGTTGTGGATATTTAGTGGATATTTATTAGGCAAGGTGGTTCTAACCAATAACCACATCATATATTTTTGTGGAGAACTGGCAAAAGTTATCATTTAATTATCACTAAATACCTACTTTACCTTTTGCTATGATGGTGAGTAATTGTGGTCAGCTAATGTCCATCATGCATATTCAACAATTTGTTTTAAATGCCAAATCCTCTGAAACACTTAGGCCAATTTTATTCAAACTTCACAGGAATGTTGCCTAGGTTGCTCCCAACAAAATTAGCTAAAATCATTCTGCTCCTGCTCAGATGAACAAGATGGCCACCAGAGCTAAAACTAACAAAAAAAACTTAAAACAACAATTCCTATACCCCTGGAACAGTTTAATTCAAACTTCATAGAATCTTGCCTACGTAACCCTCTCCCAAAATACATGTAGTTACCAAAACAGCTAAAACGGTTTGGCTTAGATGAACAAAATGGCTGCTGGCCCTAAAAAATAAAAAATCCTTCAAAGGACAACTTCTAGACCTTGTTGCCAGGTCAGCTCAGATGAACAAAATGGCCATCAGTGCTAAAAATAGTAAAACCTAAATGACATCTTTTAGACCCTTGGGCCAGTTTCATGCAAACTTCACAGGAATGTTGCTTGGGTGAATCTCCACCCAAATAGCTAAAATTGGTCTGCTCCAATGAACAAGACGGCCGATTTCATTTACACTTCACAGGATTGTTCCAAAATAGCCAAGCGACTCCTCCAATGAAACATGATGGCTGACACATTTAAAAATAGCAATAATCTTTTAATGACAATTCCTCCTACTTCATTGAAACTTCATAGAAGGATGGACAGCTAAAATAGCTAAAAATGCTCCTCTCCAATGAAAAAGAAGACCATCAGAGCTAAAAACAGAAAATGCTTAAAAAAAGTTACTCTTCCTATACCTTTGGTCCAGTGTCAAACAAACTTCACAGTAATGTTGCATAGGTAATTGATCTGCTTGAATGAACAGGCTTGGCTGCCAAAGCTAAAAATAGAAATATCTTTAAGTGACATCTCCTGTACCTTGAGTTCAATCACATCAACTTCCCAGGAAGGTTGCTTAGGTTACCTTCTATCAAAATGATTTTGCTTCAATGTAGATGGCTGGCAGACTTAACCCTTGTTCTGCTGCATATTTAAATATGCCACACCCACTAACAATTATCAACTAATCAGATTACTTGATGCAAATTATTGCAACAAATCCACAATCTGAATGACAATGTAGATCCAGATCAGATGGCTTCTTCAGAAGAAGCCATCTGAAGAAGCCATCTGATCTTCTTCTGAAGAAGCCATCTGCTCTGGATCTACATTGTTTGAAAGATAAGGCATATCCGGGCTCAGCAGAACAAGGGTTAAGAGTAGAAAAAAATTGCAACTTCTCCTAAACTCTGAAGTCAACTCCGTTCAAACTTCACAAGAATGTTCCTACCAGATTAAGTTTGACCATTATGCTTCATGGAATAAGATGGCTGTCGGTGAGCCACATGACTTCCATAAGCTATGCGACATCTTAAAATCAGGTGAGCGATTCAGGGCCATCTTGGCCCTCTTTTTGTTGTCCTTTTATTTTTTGTGTTACATCCTTTTTATTATTGGTTACATTCCACCAACAACTAAGGTCATATGGAGGCAGTTTAAAGTTTCATCTGAGTATTTATCGTGGTGCCACACCTTCAAAAGTGCTGATTTGTATCAAAATGCTCAAGAACATCTCATCTGCAGTTTCAGACAATTTATTCTGATCTCTAAATCGTTATATTTGCATGAATGCATGATGCATTCTGAAACTATATAACCCTTATCTTGCTGCTCACGACAACCCCTGTCTTTGCAAACTTTAGATCCATATCAGATGGCTTCTGAAGAAGCCATCTGATCAGGATCTACACTGTTTGGCATTCAATTTATGAATTTGTAGCAATAAATTACATCAAGTAATTTGATTGGTTGATAGACAGAAATGGGTGTGGCTTAAATGAATATTCAGCAAGAGAAGGGTTAACATTTTCCAGTGCCTGCTTCTGTCATTGCACAGGAAAATCATGAGATGTATAACCTTATCATGCTCCAACCTTGACAGACTATAAATAGGTCACAAGCAGTAGCAGCTTTGAACAATCTGGGGCCAGTTGTTCAAAATTAATGATGTCATTAGTTTAAAGTATCGTTAAAACTTTTATCATTAAATATGGTCAGTCTGTTATATTTTTGCTGAAAAATAATACATGTAATAAAAAAGATATTTAAATAAATCTGCAAAGGTCACAACTTTTGCTCATGGCTATAAAGTAATGTGATTTGGCTTCACAAACAGTGTGGGTTGTGATCAGACTGCACCTCTGAACTGGGTCCACAATGTTTGCCTGGATTAAAAATATGTTTAAAAAGTTTACAAGAAACAGCAGCAGACAACATTTTCAGATGCTGTTTTTCTTGGCATCTTGAGGGTGAAAAGAAATTTAACCTATAAGATGCCAATCACAACAATTGAAGTGCTGTCTGCTTTTTCTTCTGCTGGTAATTTTGAAAGTCATTTTTGCAAACAGTTTGGACCACACTGTTTGCCTGTATGCAAAAATATGTTTGAAAAGTGTACAAGAAGATGCAGCAGACGACATAAACAGACAAAATTTTCAGAAGCTGTTTTTCACAAACATGGTAGCCAGACACCATAAAACCATGTTATATTATCATATACTTACTACATGCATTTTGTGAGTAATGAATGCAGAAGTATAGGCCCGGTGCTAGTATTTTCATTTTGAGTGTGAAATTTTGGACATTCACTGTAAACGTAAGCCTAAGTTAACAAGCTTGTTCTTGTAAGTGTGGATGTTAAGTTAACAAGCTTGTTCTTGTAAGTGTGGATGTTTACCTTAACCCTTTCAACCCTGCTGACCAGTACAGATACCTGTACAAACAGTGTAGATCCAGATGAGAAGGCTGTTTATGAGCCGTCTCATCAGGATCCTCACTGTTTGGCATCCTGTTAATATGTTTGATAAAATTTTCTTACATGCTTTTCAATTTCTCAGTGAAACTGAAAACGATTTTGTCACTGTTTCAAACAGTGACTGATATCAGTTTTATTTTTCACTATTTGGGACTACTTTTTTCTCCAAATCTAATTCTGTGGTCAGTTTTTCCATTGTCAGATGATTGAAAATTAATGAACTGCATTAGAATTGACAGTAAGCCATTCACAGGTCACAAGGACGTTAATGACGTCATTTTTTATGCTGACTTCATGCATTTTGTCACGCGACGTTAGATCTGTCCGCACCTTCTTTGGGAAACTAATCTCTTAATTATTTCAGTAACCATTCATAAAAAATGCCATCCCAGGCTATTTCTCAGGTGCAAACTTCCAGTTTACACCCAATATTATACCCATTAAATACGTTGGACACCATTAAATTAATGCCAAACGACCAGGAACAAAGTTAGTTTTCTCTGAGGGTGAGTGACGTGATTAGTGAATTAGGGAATATTGCCGTTGTGAAGCATGTAAGAAACAGAAAATTTGATTTTTTTTCAGTGTAAGATCAAATTTTATTTCACTCACGAACACCAAAACTGGTATTTTCACTCGTGGCTACGCCATTCGTGAAAATACTGGTTTTGGTGTTCATTCTATGAAATAAAATTCGATCTTACACTCAAATATCCTCTATTTCTATTTACAAGAATGAGATAGCCCACATCAGAAAATCAGGGGTGAAAGGATTATGGTTAGCCAGTAAGATGCCAATTATGACACTTGTCTGCTTTGTCGTCTGCCTGTTACTTTAAAACTGATAGTTGCAAACATTGTGGATGCAGATCAGACTGCTGGGAGGTCTGATCTGGTTCCACACCATTTGCACGAATGCAAAAATATTTTTAAAAAGTTTGCAAGAAGATTCCGCAGACGATATAAACAGACGACATTTTCAGATGAAGTTTTTCTCGGCATCTTAAGGGTCAGATTTTGTCATTTAGTTCAATAATTACTGATTAGTTTTTAGACAGAATGTTCCCTCTTCAAGAGAATTCACTCCATTCATTGACAGAGGCAATGTATACTGTCACAAGAGTAAAGTTTCAGAAAGACCCTCTGTGAAATATTTTTGTTGACATTTAGATGTGGCTTATTGTGATAGTGGTAATGAACATCGATTGATATTGTAATGCAATATTTCACAAAAATCAATGTAGATGAGTTATAGGTTTTATATATGCACTTACTGCACTCACAAATAAACATTTTTGCTTTAGCTATTTTCTTATTTTTATAGCCCCGCTTTGAAAAAGTGGGGCTATATTGGATTTGCCATGTCCTTCTGTCATTCCGTGATTCCGTTAATTTGTGTTGGCCCCATAACTTTGTATCTGCTTAACATATTTTCATGAAACTTCACACAAATGTTAAACACCATAAGACAATGTGCAGAGCGAAGGAATTATAACTGTGGATTGCCTACTTTTGGAGTTATTGCCCTTTGAACATTTTCCGTAATTCCGTGATTCCGTTAATTTGTGTTGGCTCCATAACTTTGTATCTGCTTAACATATTTTCATGAAACTTCACACAAATGTTAAACACCATAAGACAATGTGCAGAGCGAAGGAATTATAACTGTGGATTGCCTACTTTTGGAGTTATTGCCCTTTGAACATTGAAAAATGGCAATTTTAATTGTGTCCGCTTCATAACTCGAAAACCGTTTGAGATATTTTTAGGAAACTTCACACAAATGTTAAGCACTATGAGACGATGTGCAGAGCGCAGGAACCATAACTCTGCATTGCTTATTTTTGGAGTTATTGCCCTTTGAACATTGAAAAATGGCAATTTTAACAGTGTCCGCTTCATAACTCGAAAACCGTTTGAGATAATTTCATGAAACTTCACACAAATGTTAAGCACTATGAGACAATGTGCAGAGGGCAAGAACCATAACTCTGGTTTTCGTATTTTCTGTGTGTCTGTCTGTGTGTCTGTCTGTGTCTGTTAACAATTTTCGTGTCCGCTCCATAACTTTAAAACCCATTCACATATTTTCATGAAACTTCACACAAACATTAAACACCATGAGATGGTGTGCAGAGTGCAGGAACCATAACTCTGGATTGCCTAATTTTTGAGTTATTTCCCTTTGAATATTGAAAAATATCAATTTTAGCCGTCTTTGCTCGATAACTCAAAAACCGTTTGAGATAATTTTATGAAACTTCACACAAATGTAAAGCACCATATTACGTGTGCAGAGCGCAGGAACCCAAACTCTGGATTGTCTACTTTTTCAGTTATAGCCTTTTGAATATTAAAAAATGGCAATTTTAACTATGTCCGCTCCATAACCGTTTCTGATATTTTCATGAAACTTCAAATAAATGAAAAGCACCTTGAGATGATGTGCAGAGTGCAGGAACCATAACTCTGGTTTGCCTACTTTAGGAGTTATTGCCCTTTGAACATTTAAAAAGGCAATTTTGACTGTGTCGGCTCCATAACTCACAAACCATTTGAGATATTTTCATGACACTTCACACAAGTGTAAAGCACCATGAGACAATGTGCAGAGCGCAGGAACCCTGACTCTGATTTGCCTACTTTAGGAGTTATTACCCTTTGAACATTGAAAAATGGAAGATGAAATTTAGTATAAACATGGACATTCTGGTAATGTATCATGCTCATTGAAATGAGGGACAAGGGCTCACAACTCTTAGAGTTTTTCCAGATAATGTAAAATTTTCAACAGTTATTTCTTGTTCATAACTGTTTTCTCTGCAGCTTAAATAACTTTCTTCTCTGACAGCGCTGAAGCGGGGCTATAGTCAGATCCTCTGACAGCTCTAGTTTTCTTTCCCCTATAGTACCCTATTTACTAGTACCATATGTATTAGGACAGATAGGCCTGAGCAAACAGTGCCGGCCTGAGCAAACAGTGTCAGCCCAGATGAGATGCCGCAAAATGGACCCCTCATCCAAGATTTATTGCAGGATGAGGGTCATTATTAGAGTAAAGCCGGAGGCTTTAGCATGTAGAAACTGCATGTTACTCCGCGATAGCGAACCAGGCGCTTTTTCAAGCAATGTAATATGACAGTAAAGAAAAGACAGGTCACGTGATATACCCTGTCTCGATATCTACCTTTCACGCATCAATCCAGTCATAGTTTAAAGACAGACATTTTGTTGTGCATCGAAGAGGGTGGGATTAAAACATGGGAGGGTTTCTACATGCTCAAGCCTCCGGCTTTAATAATGACCCTCATCCTGCAATAAATCTTGGATGAGGGGTCCATTATTTTCCGTAAAGACTTCAGCTTTATCGCATGTAGAAACTGCATCTTTAAAGAACAACAAAATGGCTAAGCAACCAATTTATCCCACAAGATAACGTAAATAGTACCATATAACGTCACTATTAAAGTATCAATTGATCGATCAGTATACCGACTCAAAAAATATACTTCTGCGTAAATGACCAAGGGTCATAATCATTCAAAAACGGCATTAGCAAAACTGACACTACTAGCTGAGGTCCCAGCAGAAAATAAATCTCTCAAATAAAACTTTCTGAAATTCTTAACTGACGACCAATCGGCAGCTTTCAGAATGTCTTTCAAAGAACATCCACGTACAAAAGCTGCAGAGGCTGCAGCTCCTCTATATGAATGTGCTTTGAAAATAGAAACATCAATACCAGCTAAATTAAGCACATCCTTGAGCCATCTGGCAACAGTACTGGAAGTAACCTTAGAAAAGGCACAGTACGACACAAGAACATACTGGGATTTCCGCACACTACTTGTCCTATCAAGATAATGCAATAACGTATGCATGACACAAAGTTTTTCGTCATCACTGTGAAACACATTGAGCTGAAAAGATTGTCTCGGTCTAGAAGTCTTAAGCAGATCATGGAATACAAAAGAAACTTTGTCTTCAAAAATCCTCATACAGTCAATATTCAAGGATACTAGAGTTTGAGCTCTGGAAGCAGTAGATAACGCTAATAACGCTACTAACTTAAACGTTAACATTTTTAGAGAAAGATTACACAATGGAAACAAGGTTTTTAAATAATCCAGCACCTTTGAAACTGGCCAGGTAAAATTATACCGAGGCAACAGTTATTTCCTAACAACCGCAAAGTTTGTAATAACATAGACTTGTGTGTATTTATAACACTATATGACTTACCTTGTCTAATAAGAAACTGAAGATAAGTCAGTACTATTACCTCAGACGTACAAATGGGATTCTGTTTCCATTGAGAACCCCGAATACTCCACTTCTCCCATGCCAAGCTGTACTGCTTCTCTGTTCCTTTTCTCCATGACGTACAGATAGTGCTGATAACTGAGTCTGGAAGACCTTTGTTTCTGAGGGAATACCGGATACAACCAATGCGACTAGGGATAATCGTCCTAACGGATGTGTTTGACCATTGTGTGGAAGTACTAGAATGTCCTTGTGCCGTGGAATCCTGATGGGAAAAGAAACCAGCATAGATAAAAGCATAGGAAACCATGGTTGCGATACCCAGTGTGGAACAACTAGCAAGGCTCTTTTGACTTGATCCTCTATAATTTTGTTCAGACAATGCGCAACTAAAGCAAAAGGAGGAAAAAGATAAGGAGAAAATGTTTCCCATGAAAAACTAAAAGCATCATATCTGAAGGCCCCTGGCTCAGGGAACCAAGAGACAAATTTTTCCACCTGGAAATTTAGCCTTGATGCAAACAAATCAATGTCAGGTAAGAAACACTGGGTACACAAGCGGTTAAAAATGTCTTTCTTTAACATCCATTCTGTAGAGTCCGAGAAGTTCCGCGATGAGAAATCGGCGATCTCGTTATCTAAGGAACAGATGTGAGAAGCAGACAAATAAATATCCCTTTCAATACACCACTGCCATATGTTTTTGGCTAACAAATCCATATCTACAGAGGCCATGCCCCCCATATTATTGATATAAGCTACTGCACAAGTATTGTCAGACTGAACTTTTACATGAACAGACTTATAGTTTGAACAAAAGGACTTCAGCGCATAAAAAATTGCCAATAATTCTAGACAATTGATGTGATTGATGGCCTCAGACTCTGTCCATCTGCCACCTATGGAAATGTTTGTATTTTTACAAAAAGCTCCCCAACCTAGAATAGATGCATCTGTCTGCAACATAATGGAAGGTTTTCTAGGTCTAATGGGTTTTCCATTCTTTACATCAACATTCTTAATCCACCATAGGAGTTCTGACCGACTTGACTCTGAGAGCAAAACTACTCTATTAAAATTCCTGGAAGCACCAAGAGCAGCAATTTTATTTCTTTCCAGCTCTCTGTAATGCAGAGGAGCTTCCAAAATTGCATAAAAAGCATTGATAACAAGCCCTATAAAAGAGGCTAACTGTCTGATAGTAACTTTTTCCCCTGAAATGAGCAATTTAGCCAGATTAATTATCTTTTCAACCTTTTCCTTGGGGAGATACACCTTAAAAAGGACAGAATCAAGAATAAAACCAAAATACACGATTCTTTGTGAGGGTTCAAAAACTGATTTCTCTGTATTTATATCATACCCTAACGAAGTAAGGGTTTCGGCAATAACCATAGCATTCTTTCTGCAAAGAGCTTTATCCTTGTTCATATTCAATGATTCGTCAATATAATAAGAACACCTAATGCCTTGCTGTCTAAACCATGCAAAAATAGGCTTAAGAAGCTTGGTAAAGACCCTAGGTAGTGACGCGAGTCCAAAAGCTCCGCAAACAAATTTGTACAAACACCCTCTCCATGAAAATTTTAGAAATTTTTGAAAGTCAGGGCTAATAGAAATACTAAAATATGAATCACGCAAATCGATAGACGTGAGATAATCCTTTTCCTGAATCAGGTCTAAAATGACGGAAAAGGTTTCCTGTTTAAAATGCTCGTATGTGACAAAATAGTTCAAATACTTTAAATTTATAACAGGCCTAAACTTTCCATTTGACTTAGGGACAATAAAAATTGTGGAAATGAACTGACCAGGCTCGTCATCAGAGGAAATAATTGCACCTTTTTTCAACAATTCTGCAATTTCATTATCAACAATCTTTTTCTCATCTTCGGAAAAGGGAATTTTATTTGGAATATGCCTCTGTACAGGACAAGAATCAAATTCTATTTCATATCCTGAAACTGCTCTTAGTACCCAGGGATCTCTAGTATATTTTTGCCATTCATCAATATGAAATCTGATCTTACCTGTGCAGCCTACCTCATTTCATGCAGTCTCCTCTGCACTGGTAGTCGTTGCAGATTTCTTCAGCTTCCTCACAGGATTCTGATACTGACTTTGATACTGAAATCTCATCTGCCTTTGATATGGATGGTGCCTAAACCCACGAGAATTAGAATAATAACCTCTAACAGGACCAGGACCGCCTCTGGGTCTACCTCTGTAGCTGTTTCTGCTGAAACACTGATTATTCACATTTCCGTAACTATACGAGCTTTGATAATTGTCTTTAGTAACAGTTGTGCTAGTGTCGCGCTTCTTGATTTCTTTCTGCACATCATCACCAAACAAAAGACTTGTCACAGGTGTATTCAAATTACACAAATTAGAGTACTTTTTCTTAAGATAAGGACGAATTAAATACCTCCTACGGAGAGACAGATTAAACTGTGCCTGTCCAATTAATGTAATAGCATCAGAAACCATTTGCTTTGCCCCAGGAGTCTTTGATATTTCCTTGTTCAGTAGCTGTGACAACTTAATAATCGGGACTATACCAGTCGCCAACAAAGTAGAAGTAAAACAAAGATCAGGAATTGATACAATTAACTTACTCCATCCATAAAAGACACCAAAGGGAAAGAAATACAAACATTAAGCGACCAGACCATAATGGAAACCTAAACAAAGGAAGGCCATATGGACAGTTACTTTCCCACAAAATGGCCATATGGCCATCCAAAATTAAAAGACACAAGTGATACACACAGTAAGTAACAAACAACAACATAAATAAATCGCCACAGAAGAGCCGCCTTGGAACGGTCATTGGAAGATTTCCACTGGGGGGCTTAAATCGATTTTACGTGGCCACAATCCTCGCCCTTACTTCCGTCGCGATTTAGACAAATAATTTGTTCAGTCCGCATGAAGGCCTCCTAACTCATCAGTGCAACATCTCCGTGAAACAGAAATCAAAGAACCACAGAGGTGAGACAACGGTGAGGACTCGACAGCAAGAAACCACTGAAATGCTGGAGCAAAAGAAAACCAACAGTTAGACTCCGATGAGCCCGACCAGAGACAGAGCATCAGGCACCAACCAACATTATCTCTTTAATTTTCAATAAGCCTTTACGTTGGAGCCGTCATAGAATCTGAGGCCTGACCCACCGGCGTGCAATTAAAGAGGGAAGCAAAGTTGCCAACCGTGATTGGGTTAACTACCATGCATGCAGTCTGTCGTATAATATCCATGTTGTACCCAATCTTTTTATATCGAAGAATGATTTTACGAAATTGGGTGCTGAAGTCATTGCAGTTATATATTTTTCTGAATTTATATACTAGGTCACCATAAAATTCGGGTTCCGATAGACCTTGTTGCAGAAGAGATTTAAGTCCAATATTGAATTTTGAAATTAAATCAGAATGGCGTCTATAAAATTTTGAAAAGGCTTTGCGTAGTTTATGGTACCGATAACCCTGATTAAGAAGTTTAGCCGTTAATAATTTATTACGAGTGTTGAAGTCAGTTACATGACTACACACTCTAGCAAATCGAATTAATTGCGAAATATAAACGCCATAGGATGGCGCACGAGGAACATCACCATCCAAAAAAGGAAAATTTACAATCTCAAAATCAAAGTCATCGCGTTTATCATAAATTTTGCACGAAACAAATCCATCTACAATAGATAGATGTAATCCAAAAACGGGGCCTCGGTATCAGAAGAATTTGCTTTATTTAACTGAAGTTCTAGGGGGTAAATCTGACTGATCAAACCATCAAAATAGGTATTATCAATATTTAATAAATCATCTAAATATCTAGAAGTAGAGCTAAAAGCTTCAATAATTTCAGATTGGTTATCAATGGAAAGCGACAAAATGAAGTCTCTTTCATAACAATACAAGAACAGATCAGCCACAAGAGGTGCGCAATTAGTACCCATCGGAATACCCACAATTTGTCTAAATAACTTAGTACCGCATCTAATATAAATATTGTCAAGTAGAAAGGTGAGGGCATCACACACTTTCTGACATGACCAAAGTGTATAATTCTTATGCTCTTTAGAAGTGAAAAATGCATTTCTGACATTACATGCAAGATAGAGAGAATCTTCTCTGTGAAAAGCCCATTCAATTAAATCATTAAGCTTTTCTTTTATAAGATTATGAGGAAGTGTAGTGTAAAGAGTGGAAAAATCGTAGGTAGACAGACTAGAAGCACGAAACTGTCTAGATTTCAATTTATTTAAAACCTCATTCGATTTTTTTATAGACCAAAACAGATTTCTTCCTGATCTTTCAAAGACTTTATCACAATATTTAACTACATGCGTTTTAATAGCAGTAAGACAGGAAGTTAATAATTTAGAAAGTTCAGTGGTAGTGCAAGAACTAGAATTTGCAATAAACCGCGCTTTGTAAGGTTTTTTATGAAGTTTTGGTAACCAGTATAGCGTAGGAAGCCTGTCTTGGCCTTCGTTAACACACACAGCAAACTTGGTAGCTGAAAGACAAACATGTTTATCTACTATAGCTCTCTCTTCAGCCAAAGGCTGAAGTTCATAGGCCTTAGTACCACCAAGCTCCTGCTTAAGCGTGTTAACATAGAGGAGCCGTCACACAACGACGACGTTGTTAGCGGCCTTGTCTGCAGGGGCCAAAACAAACTTCTTATGAAATTCTTGAATACCTAGTTTAAGATGACGTAAAGACGTCTTGGGCTTAGGAGGTAATAAGTTAGTATTTTGAGAATAGAAAGAAATGCGTTTATTCACTAGTCTTAAAATGCTAAGTTTCCAGTCCTTTAGGGCTTTTTACTCAACATACTCTCGCTTACACCATCGATTACCGAATTCATTCAAGGAAGCAGCGATTTCATCTCTACATTTACTGAAATCAATTTTAGAAGGAAACCGATATTTCGGTCCTTTAGAAATTATATTCCTTATCCTAGAATCAGGAATAATTTTCAAATTGCCAGTAATTACATGACCAGCAGCAGGATAGCAATACTTTGAGTTTTTACAATCACATGAATCAGGAGTATTAGTATCAATATCAAGATCTGAAACAAGTTTATTGAAATTAAAAATGATAGATCTAACAGGTTTGTTATATTTATAGCAAATTATAGGTGTTTCAGTATTTTGAAAATAAGCAGGAATGGAAGAAAGCACCGATCTCTCACGGAAGATACTGGGCAAATCTATAAAATCCATACCCTTATTAATGAAGGATATTTTGAAGAAATGACGTTTATGATTAATTTCAGAATCAATGTAAGGACGGAGAGTATGCTGAGTATAGCCTCTAGTTAAGAGAGCCGCATAATATAACTGATGAGAACTATCGTAGAATTTATTCGCCTCGGTGTCCAGAAGACGTAAAACAGAAACGGGTAATGAACTTAAAAATGAAAGCATAGAGTGGCGTCCATGATTTAATAATATAATTGACAGTCACTTCAG
This sequence comes from Lucinisca nassula, assembly GCA_963580285.1. Taxonomy (NCBI): domain Eukaryota; kingdom Metazoa; phylum Mollusca; class Bivalvia; order Lucinida; family Lucinidae; genus Lucinisca; species Lucinisca nassula. The sequence goes on along the minus strand of OY757011.1, from coordinate 66,569,731 downwards.
TCTAGTATTGTTTCGTTTAAACGCACGTGATTTACGTTTAAAGTTACCATTTTTCCTGGTGCCGTGAGATCTAGTTCTGCGTTTTCGACATTCCAGGAGTGAGAAAATATCAAAGTCCGGCATTCTGGAAATATTACCCTCATGATAAATGTTGTCATTAAATCCCAGTGGAAAAGGGGTCTGTAAAAATTTAATCCATTTCAGTTCAGCTTCATGTCTTTTGATTATTTTGAATCTAGATGTAGAATTTGCATCGTAATAAAGTTTTTCCACTGGTTGTATAATAATGTTATTTACAGAATGACCTGTACGTCGAAAGTGACGGTACAAGAAAGTGTCAGTTTTCTTAGGCTTACTCATTCTACGATAATGCTCGTTCAATCTAGTTTTAAGCATGCGGTTAGTTTGACCGACGTACTGCATATTACAGTTTGCAGCACGTCAAGTAATTAGATAAATTAAATCTGTAGACTGTCATGTCCAATCAGACATGTTAACTACAGAGAAGCGTCTACCGTTTACAGATGAAGTAACGGTAGACGCAGTGCTTAAATGCGAACAACATCTGCACCTCTTGGCATTGCACTTAGAAATACTAGGATACATTCCACTTCTTTTCCACGGATTGGTATATTTTCTGAATATCTCTGAGAAACCTATCATAAGTCTGTGCCCTCTTTGCAATCTCGTTCCAAATTTCTGAATTCACCAGGGGAGGAGCCAATTTATCACAGTTTGATGGTAACTGATAACGAGACGTAATGTCTTCAGTTTCACACTGAGATGTACAAGCAGTATTTATTAGGGACGCCAAAGAATTTGACACAGGTTCTCCTCTTTGAGGCGCTTTAAGCTTAGGCAGTTCCCATGAACCATCATCCTGATCACTACACTGACCCTCTTCTTGAGTTACTGAATGTGAATCAAACAAAGCTGAGCTTAACTGATTGCCTATATCTTTCAATGGAGTAGGGGGTCTGACTGCTCTACGAGCAGAATATAAAGGAAGAGCACAGTCTTGAACAGTCTGATCACCTTCAAAATAAATTTCAGTGTCACTACAGGGTTCATTTTCAACCTCAACATGTACTCTGGGTAAATTGTCTAACCCGTCAGCAAATAAATACTGATATTCTTCATACCTGTGATATCTCCCGGATCATGCGGGAGGCTCCCGCATTTGAAGCATACCTCCCGCTCTCCCGTCCGGGAGACAGAATCTCCCGCATTTGCAATTTTTCTGTCCCAGATTTTTTCCAGAGCTTAAAATTTTCACTGCTGAAGGCAATTAACAAATAAGCAGGAGAATATATCGGAGAATTAACGGTAAACATCAACTTCAAAAAAGCCGATAATCCTTTCTGTCTCAGCTGACTGCACAGAATAAACATGGTCTGGCTGCCAGTAAAGATTACATAAGCTTACGTAATTTATTTACCGTTAATTCTTAAGAGAGCGGTGCATCTGCACTCAGTAGTTCAGATACTCACAAGGTTATTACGGTGACAGTCACAGTTCTATTTCAATTATATTTAGCCTAGATTTAATTGAAATTGTGCGTTTATTTTCCCATTCTTTTTCACTGTTTGTTCCTTTTATATCACTCTCCCATATGTCTTTTGTTTTTCTATTTTATGTAAACTTAGAAATTTTGATTTGGAAAGTGGAAAATAGTTATTATTTACCAATCCATAACGAGTAATTACTAAAAGTCATGAAATCAACAGCAGATTTTTTATTTGGAAATTGCTCCCCTTGAGTAAGCTTTGTACAAGTACTGTATTTAAAAAAAATTGTGACCGGGAACTTCATGTTAGTGAAATCCAATAAGTGTGCATTTATTAGCTCACCTGAAGGAAGGTCATGGTGAGCTTTTGTGACTGGGAGATGTCCGGCGTCGTCGTCCGTCGTGCGTCGTCCGTGCGTAAACTTTTCTTGTGAACACACCAGAGGTCACAGTTTTGGGCCAATCATCATAAAATTTGGTCAGAATGATCACCGTGACGATATCTCGGTCAAATTCGAATGTGAGTGATGTTGGGTCAAAAAGTAGGTCAGTAGGTCAAATCATATAAAAACTTTGTGAACATACTAGAGACCACAGTTTTGGTCTGATCATCATTAAACTTGCTCAGAATTATCATCTTAACAATATCTCGGTCAAGTTCGAATATGGGTCATGTCGGGTCAAAAAGTAGGTTAGTAGGTCAAATAATAGAGAAACCTTGTGAACACACTAGAGGCCACAGTTTTAGTCTGATCATCATCAAACTTGCTAAGAATGACCATCTTGACAATATCTAAGTAAATTTCGAAAATAGGTCATGTTGGGTCAAAATGTAGGTCAGTAGGTCAAATCATTGAAAAACCTTGTGAACATACAAGAGGCCACAGTTTTGGTCCAATCATCATTAATCTGAATGATCATCTTGACAATATCTCAGTCTAGTTTGAATATGGATCATGTTGGGTCAAAAAGTAGGTCAGTAAGTCAAATTGAAGAAAAACCTTGTCACCACACTAGAGGCCACAGATTTAATCTGATTTTCATCAACCTTGCTCAGAAAGCTCATCTTGGCAATATCTAAGTCAAGTTCAGCAAAAAGTAGGTCAGTAGGTCAAATAATTAATAAACCTTGTGAACAAACTAGAGGCTACAGTTTTAGTCCAATCATCATCAAACTTGCTCAGAATGATCTTCTTGACAATGTCTCGGTTAAGTTCGAATATGGGTCATGTCGGGTCATAAAGTAGGTCAGTAGGTCAAATCATAGAAAAACGTTCTGAACACACTAGAGGCCACAATTTTAGTCGGATTATCATCAAACTTGCTCAGAATGATCATCTTGACTATATCTTGATCAAGTTTAAAAATCAAAAAGTAGATCGTTAGGTTATTTTGTAATAACTGTGGATCCGTTTAAGATAGAGCCTGCATATTTGGCATGTAGGTTCCTTGTGACAAGGGCTTCCACTCATACAAAATGACCTGTAACCTTGACATGTGACCTTCTTTATCATCACTTTTGAACCAATTGAGATAGTGCCTTCATATTTGGAATGTTTGTTCTGTGTGACAAGGACTTCCCACCCATACACAAATTTTGACCTTGATTTTTTGGGGCCAACCTGCAATTGTCATAAAATGGTATTAATTTTAGCATGGACTGCTTTACATATACATGTATTTATGAACAGGGTGTTCTGAGAAAGGTCAAAAAAGTTGCCTGCACAGACTATATGAAGGAGTATAAATAGTGCTAGAAGTAATGCTTATTATTGAAGAGAACTTTGTGCTTTTGGTCTGTTCAGTAGCAGTAAATCCCAGCATTGGATAAAGAGGAGGACAGGAAACATTTTAGGATATCTTTTCTAATCAAGTATGTCTACACTTAAGCATATTGCGGGTATTTTCAACAATCAGGTGATACTGACAAATACCCACGTCACATCAATGGACTTGTGGTCACAGCATTGTTTGTAAACAACCTACAACTTGCTATTTTGAAATTAAACTTGACAAAATATGTTCCTATCATTTTAATTAAGTAGTTCCAGTTCCTTTGTACATCTAAACCACAAAAAATGACAAGAAAAAAAACTCTTAAACATGCCGTCAGAAAGTCTCCCTCATTGGGACCCCAATCTCCCTCATCTGAGAAGCAAATCTCCCTCATGGTCAACATAAAATTATCACAGGTATGATTCTTGGTCCTCCATCTGAGAATGGCCTGAAATGCCAAGAACATTTCTCAACCTAGAAATATCATTTTCGGACAGCTGCGATAAATCTAAAGAGCTATCTTTCTTATGTAACGCTTTCCCTTTGGACGCATTAGACACAGACTTGCCTTTTGAGGCTGTATTCTTTTTAGAGCAACCTTGTTTATTACCTGTCTGCAAGCCAGTTTGTGAAATTTTAATGGCGGATGCCACCGACGACGTGGCACCGGAAGTCGGTTTATTTTTCGTTTTTGACGAGCCTGACGGTTTGTCAGTACTCTTATTTTCCTTGTTAGGTTTCTCCGAAACCACAGGTTGCTTTTTACAATGCTTTTTGGAAGTGACAACGTCACCTTGTTTTCGAATATCGGTTTCGTCGAAACCGGAAAAGTCAGAATGTCCGCCATTACTGTCGGACAGAGACAGGACATCGTCCTGTTCATTTTGTGCAACTGCAGACATTTCAATTCAGAAATAGACTTGGACTACGTCCGAAGCTAAATAAATGCACAATTGACAAAATTCAATCTCGTAATAAATGATTATTCACTTACTGAAGCGCCTTTTCAGCCTTCATCGTTCGCCCGCAAAATAACTTATGACTGGATTGATGCGTGAAAGGTAGATATCGAGACAGGGTATATCACGTGACCTGTCTTTTCTTTACTGTCGTATTACATTGCTTGAAAGAGCGCCTGGTTCGCTATCGCGGAGTAACATGCAGTTTCTACATGCGATAAAGCTGAAGGCTTTACGGAAAATAATGTCTTCCGACAGAGAGGCTTGAGCGAACAGTTTAAACCTAGATGTGATGCCACAAAATGTGGCGTCTCATTAGGGTCTAAACTGTTTGCCACTTACCCAGCTATTTTTAGACACATGTTTAACCCTTATCTTGCTGAATATTCATTTTAACCACACCCATTTCTGATTTTGAGCCAACCAGATTACTTGATGTAATTTATTCTACAAATTCATGAACTGAATGCCAAACAGTGTTGCAAAGATAGGGGTTGTCGTGAACAGCAAGATAAGGGTTAAATATAAGAACAAGTACGGTAAGGAGTTGAGGTGTCAAAATATTCAGGCTACATGTGGTACTGCTAGTTGTTACACTTGATGACTTCCAATAAGAATAAGATGACCAGGGTTTATTGTATCAAAAATGGGCCTCTGCGGCCTAGTGGTTAAGAGTACTGAGTTTGAGACATAAGGCCTCATAAACCAGGGGTTGTTGGTTCGATCTCAAGTTTCTCCAGACTTTCGGATGAGTCTTGAAAGCGAGGTTCCATTTCCTTATGACCATAGCTGTTGGTGGGACGTAAAACTCAAACACACACACATCTCACTATTGTGGGTTCAAGCCTCAGTTCACAGGTCAGATGCAAGTTCTGCACCGGAAGGTCAGGTGCTTTTCTCTCAGTACTAAGTTTTCACCAACCTCTGTTAAGCGCTGGCTCAATATAAGTGATTTAATCTTGAAAGGGCTGTAAAACAAAACCAAATGGATCTAGAACTGTCAGAAGATCTGACTATATCCCACTTTCGCACATTTTTACAGAAATACACAACCACTTGATCACCAGTCAGAAAGCCAAGAAAGTTTGTAGTCTGCTATACAATATAAGTCAATATTATTGCTTTGCATACCAAGTTTTAAGAGTTTAACCCTTTTTGTACCAAATGGAATCTTCCTTCTTATATATAGCAAGAGTCCATTCCAAAATTTAGGGGTGCCAGGTTGTGTTTTCATCAAAATTTATTTGGAAAATGGCTGAACTTTAAGCAAACAGTGGAGGTCCTGATCAGTCGCCGCATTCTGCGGCGTCTGATCTGGGCCTGCACTGTTTGCCAAGGTATCCCTTCAGGGGTTTCTGGTACTGAATGGATTAATTTGTATTGTTCCTGAGAAATCTTTGACGAAAAATTTAATATTGGCCTATATGGAGAGAAAGCAGAATGAAAGACTCGAAAGAATAAATAAGATGAGAAAGCCCACTGTCTCTTACACCATATAAGTCATCATTATTGCACTGCATATTAAGTTTGAGGCTTCTAACTTTTATAGTTCCTGAGAAATCTTTGACGAAAATTTTTACATGCGCCTACATAGAAAGACGAATGAATGTACAAGTGAACAAATAAAACAAGAAAGCTCTTATACAGTATATCATCATTATTGCACTGCATACCATGTTAGAGGCTCCTTTCTAATATAGGTCCTGAGATGCATTTGACGAAAAATTTAACACTGGCCTATATGGAGAGAAAGGGCATGAAAGAATAAATTAGCCAAGAAAGCCAATTGTCTCTTACACGATAAGTCATTAGTATTGCCTAGAATACCAAGTTTGAGGCTTCTAACTTTTATAGTTCCTGAAAAATCTAAGCATGCCTATCTCGCAGAGAAGGAAGAAAGAACAAACAAATAAGCCAAGAAAGTTTATTGTCTGTTAACCCTTTCCCACTCAGATACGTGTTTTTACGTGTCTGCACCCCCCACCCCATTTTAAGCCCCAGAAGCACCTAAAATCTGCATTTCCTACCCCTGGACAGTTATGTTTGCTTTACGATTTGTGGGCCTAAAAAGTGGTGACCTGTTTTTTCGCGTGCCACCCCACTACAAATATTCTGGGGGGGGGGGGGGGGATCGAAGGCCCCCCACCCTCACATCCCAAAAATTTTTGGTGTATGACCCAACCGGCAGCTAAGATTTATATCTGAGGGTGTCTGGGGTCAAAAATGCCTCAAAATTGATGCTGATAAAACAAGCTGCAAACAGTGAAAATGGCCAGTGCCAAACCCCTTAATTGTTGCCTTGACAACTGTGTGAAGATTAAGATTTGGTCAAAAATTCATGTGAAATCTCACTTTTTGCCAACTTTGAGATGCCTCCTCATTACCATGACAACACTGATCAAGTCATGAAAGGTTGCATTTGAAAGGCTACTGCCCAATGAATACCGAGTTTGGTGTAAAAGAGACCATCCATAATGAAACAATGGCTAGTTGAAGTTGCTGACAGGTGCAACTCTGTGAAAATCAGCGAAATTCACTAAATCCCTGAGTGGGAAAGGGTTATACAAGTCATCAGTATTGATTTGCATACCAAGTTTGAGGCTTCTATCTTTATAGTTCCTGAGAAATCTTTGACGAAAAATTAAACATTGGCCAATATGGAATGAAAGAAGAATGAAACAAGAGGTCCATGAGAGCCCTGAATCGCTCACCTAAGACATGATCGAAATTGGCCAAGATATCATCAAGACAACAATAAAGTTTCATGAAGAAAGAAGCAAAACTGTGGCCTCTAGAGGGTGAACAAAGTTTAAAGGTAATTTGACCAATTGACCTCTAGAGGGAAAAGCAATGTGACCTAGCAAGCTGGTTTTTGATCTGAAATGACCCATATCCAAACTTGACCGAGATATCATGAAGACTAATATTCTGGTTAAGTTTCATGAAGACTGAAGCAAAACTGTGGCCTCTAGAGGGGTAAACCTAGTTTTTGCCTCGACATATATTCGAGCTTGACCGAGATATCATCAGGACAAACATGTTGGTAAAGCAAATCTGTGGCTTCTATAGGGTTAACAAAGTTTTTAAGAAATTCAACCTGTTGGCCTAGTTTGTGATAAGACATGACCCATATTCTAACTTGACTGAAATATCATTAAGACAAAGAGGCCATTCTGCGGCCTCTAGAGGGTGAACAGGGTTTTCAAGACATTTGGCCTAGTGACCTAGTTTTTGATCCAACATGACCCATTTTCAAACTTGACTGGGATAACATGAGGACGAACATTCTGGTTTTGTTTGTTTGATTTGAGGCTAAACATCCCTGTCAACACTGTAAAGGTCATTTTGGAGACGTTGCTTCCAATTTTGAAGAACTTTTACTATTATGGACTGACATTACATCGACAAGTCTTTGTAATGAAGATCCCTGTAAACCACACTTCATACAGAGAAAATTTGGGTTTACAAGGGTATACATTTTCTTATATTTTCTCCAAGACATTGGTTGTTTGTTTGATTTAAAGTTAACGTCCCCGTCAACACTGTAAAGGTCATTTTGGAGACGTTGCTTCCAATTTTGTGGGACTTTTACCCGACATTGAGATGAAATGACACCTCAAGCCCTGTCGCCCAATGAAACCAATAGGGTTTATAAGCATGGATGGGTCGACTCGCACCGCTTTGCCTGGGCAGGCTTGGATCCTCTAAGCGGTTTACCAGTACTCGTGTGCGGGTTGGTTTCAGCTCTGCGTGGAAGCATCATGCAGCCCATATATTTCTTCAAGTCCCGATGGGCTGGGGCCGAACGAACATTCTGGTAAAGTTTCATGAAGACTTAAATAAATCTGTGGCTTCTATAGGGTTAACAAGGTTTCAAAGAAATTTGACTTAGTTTTTGACCCTACATGACCCATATTCAAACTTTATCCAGATATAATCAAGACAAACATTCTGGTAAAGTTCCATGAAGGTTGAAGCAAAATTGTGGTCTCTAGAGGGTGAACAAGGTTTTACAAAAATTGACCTAGTGACCTACTTTTTGACCCAACATGACCCATACTTGTACTTGACTAAGATATCATTAAGATAAACATTCTGGTAAAGTTTCATGAAGATTAAAGCAAAACTCAAGGGTGATTGAGGTTTTAAAGAAATTTGACTTAGTGGCCTAGTTTTTGACCAGACATGACCCATATTTAAACTTGGCCCAAATATTGTCAAGACAAACATTCCGATATAGTTTCATGAAGACTGAATTAAATCTGGCCTCTAGAGGATGAACAAGGTTTTAAAGAAATTTGACTTAGTGACCTAGTTTTTTATCCATATTCGAATTCGACCAAAATAGCATTAAGACAAATATTCTGGTAAAGTTTCATGAAGATTAAAGCAAACCTGTGGCCTCTAGAGGGTGAAAAAGGTTTTGAAGAAATTTGACCTGGTGACCTTGTTTTTGATCAGACATGACCAATACTTGTCCCAGATATTGTCAAGACAAACATTCTGGTAAAGTTTCATGAAGATTGAATCAAAACTGTTGCCACAAGAGGGTGAACAAGGTTTTAAAGAAATGTGACTCAGTGACCTACTTATTGACCTGGCATGACCCATATTTGAACTTGACCCAGATATTGTCAAGAAAAACATTCTGGTAACGTTTCATGAAGATTGAAGCAAAACTGGGCCTCTATAGGATGAACAAGGTTTTTAGTGACCTTGTTTTGGACCCGACATGATCCATATGCGAACTTGACCCAGATATGGTCAAGACAAACATTCTGGTAGTTTCATGAAGATTGAAGCAAATCTGTGGCCTCTTGAGGGTGAACAATGTTTAAAAGAAATTTGACTTAGTGACCTAGTTTTGGACCCGACATGACCCATATTTGATCTTTACCTGAATATCATCAAGTCAAACATTCTGGTAAAGTAACATGAAGATTGAAGTTTCATGAAGATTGTGGCCTCTAGAGGGTAAACAAACTAAATGTTGACAACGCACTACAGACGTACGAAGAACACAGGGTGATCACAATAGCTCACCTTGAGCACTTCATGCTCAGGTGAGCTAAAAACAGATGAACAAATAAGCAAAGAAGCCGATTGTCTCTTACATAATACAAGAAATCATCATTGCAAGTTTGAGCCTTCTAGCTTATACATTTTCTGAAACCTTTGATGAAACATTTTAACACTGGCATAAAAATGAATAAGTACAGAATTGTTCCAGCCTTGCTCACACCACATGTGAGAGGCCAAGTTCTGCAATGCTCAGAAATAATCTTGAAAGGGCCCTAAACCTTGAAACAAACAAAAAATAAGTAGAGAAAGAAGACTGAAAGAAAAGATGAACAAATAAGCCATTAATGCTCACTGTCTTTTACAAGATACAAGTCATCATGATAGCATAGTATACCAAGTTTGAGGGTTCTGACAAATCTACGGTTCTTGAGAAATCTTTGATAAAATGGTTTATGCAGGGATGGAAGAATGGACTAATGGACAGAAGGAAACATGTAAACCAGTATATGCCCACTTTTATAAAGTGGGGGTTTAAAAACAATCAACACAAAGAAGGTATTCCGATCTGGGCAAAAACCAGAGTACCAAGCGAAAAACCACCTGACTTTCTGTTGCAGAATTTGGCATCTCACATGACCTGAAGGAGGCTCTTACAGCAGAGAGAGAGAGAGAGAGAGAGAGAGAGAGGGAGCCCAAATGATTAAGAGACAGTGCTCTTACCCATTTGGTCAAGGAGGTCCATCAAAAATGAAAATATAATAAGGCTGGTGAACTGACATGATGTCAAACTAATTTTATGAATACGAGGGTCGTTCAATAAGTATCTGGCCTTATCTACTTATAGTCAAGCTTGGCTTCTTCTTTTTCTACATAGTCACCCTGCAGCAATAAGGTTGCTATCAATGTTCCAAAGTAGAAGTAAAACAAAGATCAGGAATTGATACAATTAACTTACTCCATCCATAAAAGACACCAAAGGGAAAGAAATACAAACATTAAGCGACCAGACCATAATGGAAACCTAAACAAAGGAAGGCCATATGGACAGTTACTTTCCCACAAAATGGCCATATGGCCATCCAAAATTAAAAGACACAAGTGATACACACAGTAAGTAACAAACAACAACATAAATAAATCGCCACAGAAGAGCCGCCTTGGAACGGTCAGTGGAAGATTTCCACTGGGGGGCTTAAATCGATTTTACGTGGCCACAATCCTCGCCCTTACTTCCGTCGCGATTTAGACAAATAATTTGTTCAGTCCGCATGAAGGCCTCCTAACTCATCAGTGTAACATCTCCGTGAACACAGAAATCAAAGAACCACAGAGGTGAGACAACGGTGAGGACTCGACAGCAAGAAACCACTGAAATGCTGGAGCAAAAGAAAACCAACAGTTAGACTCCGATGAGCCCGACCAGAGACAGAGTATCAGGCACCAACCAACATTATCTCTTTAATTTTCAATAAGCCTTTACGTTGGAGCCGTCATAGAATCTGAGGCCTGACCCACCGGCGTGCAATTAAAGAGGGAAGCAAAGTTGCCAACCGTGATTGGGTTAACTACCATGCATGCAGTCTGTCGTATAATATCCATGTTGTACCCAATCTTTTTATATCGAAGAATGATTTTACGAAATTGGGTGAATTTATATACTAAGTCACCATAAAATTCGGGTTCCGATAGACCTTGTTGCAGAAGAGATTTAAGTCCAATATTGAATTTTGAAATTATATCAGAATGGCGTCCATAAAATTTTGAAAAGGCTTTGCGTAGTTTATGGTACCGATAACCCTGATTAAGGAGTTTAGCCGTTAATAATTTATTACGAGTGTTGAAGTCAGTTACATGACTACACATTCTAGCAAATCGAATTAATTGCGAAATATAAACGCCATAGGATGGCGCACGAGGAACATCACCATCCAAAAAAGGAAAATTTACAATCTCAAAATCAAAGTCAAGGCTGAAAGTCCTTTTTTATATAATTTGGGGCATTAAAGTCAATCCAGCCTCCAACTCTGCCTTATGCTCTTCCTCTGCCTTATGCTCTGGCTGGAAGTGACGTCCACGCAAATCTTTTTTCAAGTTCGGAGACAAAATTTAATCATCTGGTGCCAGATCAGGAGAATACAGTGGATGGAGTAAGGGTTTGAAACCATTCCGCTTCATAGCATCCACAGGAACTTTGCAAGTATGGACTCTTACATTGTCATGTTGCAACAGCACACCTTATGTAATTATTCCACGCCTTTTCTGTACTATAGCTTCACATAAATGGTCCAAAATATTAGCATAATAGTCCCCATTAATATTCTGGCCATGAGGTAAATAGTCCACCCTTGCTATCCCAAAACACAGTTGTCATGACCTTGCCAGATGAAGGCCGAGTCTTGAATTTCTTTGGATGCGGTGAATCATGACCAGTCCATTGTTTACTCTACTGTTTAGTCTCAGGATCATCAAATTTCGTCCCCGGTAACAAATCTTTCAAGAAAGTCTTATGGATCAGAATCATATCTTTCCAAAAGGCACTCAGACATGGACACTCAGACAGTTTGTTGTTTTTAACAAGGCACCCAACGCGCTGAAAGCTTCCTTATGCCCAGCTGTTCATGTAAAATGGTAAAATTGCTACCCTCAGAATCTCCAATCTTCTAGTCATTTCTGAAACTTTCATTCGCCTGTCCTGCTTTACTAGTTCCTTAGATTTTCACTAGTGACATCATTAGTAGCGTTCACAGGTCTACAACTACAGTGCTCATCGTCCAGCTTTATCTGACCACATTTAAAACCAGCCACCCAATTTTTAACAGTTGAATATGAAGGAGCAGTCTTTCGGTAAACTTCACACAATTCCTCAGAAATTTCTTTTTCAAAAACAGGTATCTAATCACTGCTCTGTACTCAATTTGTGAAGAAAATTCGGCCACACTGACCCCTGCTATGTTGTTACCTCGGACGGACTACAAATACTAGACTGACTAATAATTTTTTGTGTAACCATGCATAAGCATTGCTGTATAATACATGTATGTGAAAAACATGCACTTGCTGCAGGTTAGTAACTGGGTTAGGCCAGTTAAATATTGAACAACCCTTGTAATATCATTTCAAACCACAATGCATTTAATACTGAGTAATGCCAAAGTTTGACACTGAGATGTCTTTACTTTCTGGTCCACAGCTTGGGTGTTACACCCCTTTATCCCATTTCATAGCAAATCCTGAATCAGTACACTGGCCAATAGGGCAGGCCCATATCTGCGCCACAGTCTGTTGTGTCTGATTTAGGCCCTTCAAGAAAAACAAAGACAAGAAAGATGTGTTTGTGAAACATGTCCCAGGTAAAAATTTTTGGGAAAGCCCTTGTCACAAAACAAGAGGGCCATGATGGCCCTGGATCTCTCACCTGATCCATATTGTACAAATGGAAATTGGAGGTAATATATGGTGGAGTTTGAGCAAGTTTGGTTGACCCAAGGAACATTTCTGTGAAATTAATTAAAAATCAGTCTAGCTGTTAAGGAGTACAAGTCATTTTGAGGTTTGAGATTTTTAGCTCTGCTGGCCATCATGCTCAGTTCAGCAAAATATTTTGAGCAATTTTGTTAGAGGGTCACCCATGGAACATTCCTATAAAACTGCTTCCTTTGACCAGTGGAACAATTTGAACAATTCTGACGTTTATCAGAGCAGAATGGTTTAAGCAATTATGGTAGAGGTGCATTCCTGTCAAATTATTTCAAAATCCATCCACTGGTTAAGGATAAGTCATTTAAAGGTTTTTCTATTTTTAGCTATGGTGGCCATCTTGTTCATCCAAGCAGAACTGTTCGAGCAAATTCGGTAGAGGAAATCCATCCACTGGTTAAGGAGCAGTTGTTAAATTTTTTTTTTCTATTTTCATCTCAAGTGGCCATCTTGTTCATCAGAGCAGAATGGTTTGAGCAATTTTCCTTGAGGGTCATCCAAGGAACATTTCTGTGAAAATATTTCAAAATCCATCGGCTTAAGGAGAAGAAATCATTTAAATTTTTTTTCTTCTATTTTTAGCTCTGGTGGCCATCTGGTTCATCCAAGCAGAACAGTTTGAGCATTTTTGGTAGAGGGTCACCAAAGGAACAGTCCTGTGAAATTATTTCGAAATCCATCCACTGGTTAAGGAGAAGTTGTTTAAACGTTTTTCTACTTTTAGCTCTGGCAGCCATTTTGTTCACCTGAGCGGAATAGCAATTTTGGTAGAGGGTCACCCAAGGAATATTACTGTGAAATTATTTCGAAATCCATCCATTGGTTAACCCTTTACCACTCAGATACGTGTTTTCTGCACCCCCCCCCCCCCATTTTAAGCCCCAGAAGCCCCTAAAATCTGCATTTCTACCCCTGGATAGTTATGTTTGCTTTAGGATTTGTTGGGCAAAAAAGTGACCTGTTTTTTCGCGCGCCTCCCCACTAAAAATATTCTGGGGGGGGGGATTGAAGGGGGGCAGCGCGCCCCCTCACATCCCGAAAAATTTTGGATGTATGGCCCAACCAGCCGCTAAAATTTATATCTGAGGGTGTCTGGGGTCAAAAATGCCTGAAAATTGATGCTGATAAAACATGCTGCAAACAGTGAAAATGGCCAGTGCCAAACACCTTAATTAATGCCTTGACAGCTGTGTGAAGATTAAAATGTGGTCAAAAATTCATGTGAAAACACACTTTTTGCCAATTTTGAGACGCCCCCTCTTTACCATGACAACAATGATCAAGTCATGAAAGGTTGCATTTGAAAGGCTACTGCCCCATTAACATTCATACCGAGTTTGGTGTAAAACAGACCATCCATTATGAAACAATGGCTAGTTGAAGTTGCTGTCAGGTGCAACACTGTGAAAATCAGCGAACTTCACAAAATCCATGAGTGGTAAAGGGTTAATGAGGATAATCCCAACTGACCAAAATAATGGTTTTTCATCATTTTATTGCAAGAAACAATATTTCGATATAATTAATGCATTTTAGACTGAAATTCAGTATGTTCCCAGATTTCAGTTAACCCTTTACCACTCAGATACGTGTTTTTACGTGTCTGCACCCCCCCCCCCATTTTAAGCCCCAGAAGCCCCTAAAATCTGCATTTCTACCCCTGGATAGTTATGTTTGCTTTAGGATTTGTTGGGCAAAAAAGTGACCTGTTTTTTCGCGCGCCTCCCCACTAAAAATATTCTGGGGGGGGGGATTGAAGGGGGGCAGCGCCCCCCTCACATCCCGAAAAATTTTGGATGTATGGCCCAACCAGCCGCTAAAATTTATATCTGAGGGTGTCTGGGGTCAAAAATGCCTGAAAATGATGCTGATAAAACATGCTGCAAACAGTGAAAATGGCCAGTGGCAAACACCTTAATTAATGCCTTGACAGCTGTGTGAAGATTAAAATGTGGTCAAAAATTCATGTGAAAACACACTTTTTGCCAACTTTGAGACGCCCCCTCTTTACCATGACAACAATGATCAAGTCATGAAAGGTTGCATTTGAAAGGCTACTGCCCCATTAACATTCATACCGAGTTTGGTGTAAAACAGACCATCCATTATGAAACAATGGCTAGTTGAAGTTGCTGTCAGGTGCAACACTGTGAAAATCAGCGAACTTCACAAAATCCCTGAGTGGTAAAGGGTTAAGGAGAAGTTGTTTAAAGTTTCTTCTATTTTTAGCTCTGGTGACCATCTTGTTCACCTGAGCAGAACGTTTTGAGCAATTTTGAAATAATTTTAAAATCAATGCACTAGTTACGGAAGAGAAGTCGTTTAAAGGTTTTTCTAGTTTTAGCTCTGGCAGCCATCTTGTTCACCTGAGCGGAACGGTTTGAGCAATTTTGGTAGAGAGTCACCCAAGGAACATTCCTGTGAAATAATTTCCAAATCCATCTACTGGTTAAGGAGAAGTCATTTAAAGGTTTTTCTATTTTTAGCTCTGGTGGCCATCTGTTTCACCTGAGAAAAGTAGAAGTAAAACAAAGATCAGGAATTGATACAATTAACTTACTCCACCCATAAAAGACACCAAAGGGAAAGAAATACAAACATTAAGCGACCAGACCATAATGGAAACCTAAACAAAGGAAGGCCATAAGGACAGTTACTTTCCCACAAAATGGCCATATGCCCATCCAAAATTAAAAGACACAAGCGACACACACAGCAAGCAACAAACAACAACATAAATAAATCGCCACAGAAGAGCCGCCTTGGAACGGTCAGTGGAAGATTTCCACTGGGGGGCTTAAATCGATTTTACGTGGCCACAATCCTCGCCCTTACTTCCGTCGCGATTTAGACAAATAATTTGTTCAGTCCGTATGAAGGCCTCCTAACTCATCAGTGCAACATCTCCATGAACACAAAAATCAAAGAACCACAGAGGTGAGACAACGGTGAGGACTCGACAGCAAGAAACCACTGAAATGCTGGAGCAAAAGAAAACCAACATTTAGACTCCGATGAGCCCGACCAGAGACAGAGCATCAGGCACCAACCAACATTATCTCTCTAATTCTCAATAAGCCTTTATGTTGGAGCCGTCATAGAATCCGAGGCCTGACCCAACGGCGTGCAATTAAAGAGGGGTGCAATTAAAGAATGGTTTGAGCAATTTTGGTAGAGAGTCACCCAAGGAACATTCTTGCGAAACAATTTTAAAATCCATCCACTGGTTAAGGAGGAGTAGTCATTTCAAGGTTTTTCTATTTTTAGCTCTGGCAGCCATCTTGTTCACTAGGGCAGAACGGTTTGAGGAATTTTGGAAGAGGGTCACCCAAGGAACATTCCTGTGAAATTATTTCAAAATCAGTCCAGCAGTTTTGGAGAAGTCTTTTAAAGCAAAAGTTGATGACGGACGCAGGGATGCATGTGATGCATGGACAACTGGCAAAGATCACAATAGCTCACCTTGAGCACTTCAGTACATGCTCAGGTGAGCTAAAAAAAAACCTGCATACCAAATAGGAAGGCTCTATCTCAAACAGTTCAAAAGTTATGACTAATGTTAAAGTTGTCCAACCAACCAACCAACCAACAAACAGACAGGGCAAAAACATGTCCCCGCTATCGCTACTGGGGATATAAAAAACAGCAATATTCTAAATAAATTTCTAAAAATACCTTAACCTGATACCCAAGGCCAAATATCCTATTAAGGACAAAATGGGCTTAACAATTTTCCGATGATCTTGTGATCCCTTCTGCACTTCGTTCTCCATTACAGTTATTCTCCATTCTCCAAAGTCTTTCTCCAGCAACTAGGGTCTGCACATCTTATCTGTGCTAATATTATTGCATTTCCCTAAATATTTGCATATCAAGTAGTGATACAAATAAGCCTAAGTAAACAGTGTAGAGCGAGATCAGACTGCTCCTGAAGAGAGCAGTCTGCTGCTCCTGAAGAGAGCAGTCTGATCAGGTCTACACTGTCCCTGTGCAAGTCTTTGCGACCAAGATATATAATGAATAATTTTTGATAGAGTAGTTGCAAATAGGATTGGCAGGGTGGAGCTATCTTTTGCACCTGTCTCTGGAATATTCTATTAACAAAAAGGTAAACCAAGTCACCCGGTTATGTGAATTCAACTGTAACACACACAAAGCTAAGGTTTGTATGTCCATTTGGCCCGCTTGCAAAAAGCATGCAAACGGCAAATCTTCTTGTAGACTCAGTGAATTTGACAAATATTGACAACACCCGAACTGCCATTCTCTGCCAATCTTTGCTGCTACTACTATAGTATAAGACTTATTAAAAAGTGTCTAAATATTTATAGTATAATATGGTAAATATGCCCCTATAAGTAAGATTGTGTCTTTGGACCTCTGCACATTTTATTTTCAAGCAAGCTCACACAGAGCTGGTATGCAATGTGTATCAAGGCAAAAAGAACATGTGGTTTCCTGAGACAAAATCTTTATCAGTGTCCTTAGGACGTAAAAGAGGCAGCATATAAAGGACTTGTTTGCCAAATCTTGGAATATGGTTGCTGTATTTCGGTACCCCATGGTCCTTCAGAATAAAGCTGCTAGATTTGTAACTAGCAAATACTGCTTTGAAACTGGGAGTATGAGGGGGAAAAAAGAAAAGTTAGGAGCCTCTCAAGAAAAGGAAAAGAGACAGTAGGTTTATACTATTGTATAAAGGTCTAAAGGTGCTGCTAGAATTCCATTCTAACAGATGACCTTATTCCCTCAATTAGCTGGTGTAGAAATCCTCCCTCATTGCCAGTTCAGACCCTTCAGCAACATTCTTTTGTGGGTTTTCTGCAGTCATTCTCTCCCTTCAAGAAGAGCTGTTGTCTTTTTTTCTGGCAAAACTGAACAACTGCTTATGTATAAGCCTGCCTAGGAAGTTAAGCATACCGAACGACTCAATATGACATTACTAGTCTTGACTGGAATGTTAAACTCAAAAACAAACACAGTTGACAACTGCCCTTGTGTAAACTCATTTTAAGCACCCCCCACCCCACCCCCCCCCCCCCCACCCCATCGGGGCTTGGAAAAACGGACTGGGCTGCAAGGTGCTTCCACACACAGCTGAAACCGACCGCACAGGAGTACTGGTAAACCACCTGCAAGAGCTGAGCCTGCCAAGGCAAAGTGGTGCGAGTCAGACTGTCAGACTGTCCATGCATATAAACCCTATTAGTGTCATTGGGCGGCAGAGCTTGAGATGTCATTTCATCTCAATGTTGGGTAAAAGTCACACAAAATCGGGAGCAATGTCTCCAAAATGACCTAAATAGTGTTGATAGGGCTATTAAACCACAATTCGAACAAACAAACTAATTATTTTTGTTAAAAGGATTATGACTGATTTAAAACAAAACTGTATGCTGTTAAAATACACTTTATTGGTATAAAAATGAGATGCAAACTGTTCCTATTTAAATAAGAATGAATGAATATCAATAAAGTCATTCTGAAGTCATGCATTAAGTTAAGAAAGCGGTGTCTGATCATGGCCTGCACTATTTGCTAACAGAATTTTCTGTCAAAAATATAATAAAAATGAAAAATAGGCCTGACACCCCTTATATTACAAATGGACTTGTCCAACATATAGCAATGGAAGAGTCCACTAGTATACAATGGTTTAAAACTGCAAAAGCTGTTGTTTTTGTTTTACCTTAATCCTTATCCTGCTGTACATGCCCTACCTTTGCAAACAGTGTAGATCCAGATCAGATGGTTTCTGAAGAAGCCATCTGATCAGGATCTACACTGTTTGACATGCAGTTTGTGAATTTAAGGGAATACATTGTAACAAGAAATTTGATTGGTAGATAGTCAGCAATGGGTGTGGCTAAATTAACTTATTCAGTAGGATAAGGGTTAAATGACATCAAAAGTTTAGCAAGTACCTGGCCAGGGCTGTTATTAAGACAGATTTTCACATAACAAAGTTTAACATTACAGTCCAACCTGTATTAAGCAATCATGCTAATCTGTATTAGGCAAACATCAATTGGATCAACAAAATATGCTTGCTTAAGACAGGTGGTTGCTTAATACAGGTGAGTTTAAATGTATTTGCAATTTTCATGAACTGTATGGAGGTTTGCTTAATATAGGCTGCTTGCCCAATGGAGGTGGCCACTATGACTGGTATAACCACACTTCTGTACTCAGCATTACATGTAGTTTAACCCTTTTTGTACCAAATGGAAGCTTCCACCTTATATACAGCAGGAGTCCATTTCAAAATTAAGGGGTGTCAGGTTGTTTTTTATCAAAATTTATTTGGAAAATGGCTGAACTTTTAGCAAACAGTGGAGGCCCTGATCCGAGTTCTGCGGCATCTGATCCGGGCCTTCACTTTTTGCCAGGGTACCTGTTTAGGGGTTTCTGGTACTCAATGGGTTAAATGTAACAACAGAACACTGAGCAATAAAAATGATTTCTGATCTATGTAGTGGAATTCAATTTTTACTAGAATGTTTCATAGCTTTGGAAAACTTATGATAACTGTAATGCCACGAGTATACAACATACTAAAATGAAACTGATCTATGGGTACAAAGACATAAATGACTATCACAGATATGCTATAATAAATAGACATCAATCATCAACATGTTTATCTTCTTTCTTGCAACTTAACAAGGCCATTTTGAGACTTACACCAGTGCTATCAAAATACTAACCCTAAACCCCTGTCCTGATGTACATGATAACAACCTTTGCAAACAGTGTAGATCCAGATCAGACCTGATCAGGATTAACACTGTTTGTTTGTTTGTATTGGAGTTTAACAGCCCAGTCAACACTATTTAAGGTCATTTTTGAGCTGGTCAGTTAACCTATCCACACTTTTCCTGGGCAGGCTTATACATAAGCTGTTAACCAGTACAGTGCACAGTCTTTCGCCAGAAACAGACAACTGCCCTTCTTGAATTAGCGGAAGGGAGAGAATGGCCATAGAAAAGATTTCATGATCAATCTCCACGAAAGAATGTTGCCGACCCCGGTAAACACTGTTTGTAACTCAGGTTGTTTTTTTGTTTGTTTGATTTGAGGTTTAAAGTAATGAAATTTAATGAATATACTGTATCAAGTAATTTGACTGGTTGCTTATCAGAAACAGGATGACAAATTAATTAATTTGGCAGGTTAAAGGTCAAAGCAATAATCAAGAGTGGCAGATAGCATTTTCCAAGAGATTATTTTTTTCTAATTTTTCAGAGAAAAAAAGGCTTGACATTACACTTAAATCATCTACTGAGCAGATGATTCACATGAAATGTCAAGTCTAATTTTCCTCAAAAGTAGTGAAAAAAAATATTGTCATCTGCTCTAAAATTTTTCTTGGCATTTTCAAAGTGTTTTTCTTTTTTTTTCAGAGAAAGCATGGTTTGACATTACATGTGAATCATCTGCAGGTTTGACATTACATGTGAATCATCAGCAGGTTTGACATTACATGTGAATCATCTGCAGGTTTGACATTACATGTGAATCAACTGCAAGTTTGACATTACATGTGAATCATCTGCAGGTTTGACATTACATGTGAATCAACTGCAGGTTTGACATTACATGTGAATCATCTGCAAGTTTGACATAACATGTGAATCATCTGCAGGTTTGACATTACATGTGAATCAACTGCAAGTTTGACATTACATGTGAATCATCTGCAGGTTTGACATTACATGTGAATCATCTGTAGGTTTGACATTACATGTGAATCTGCAAGTTTGACATTACATGTGAATCAACTGCAAGTTTGACATTACATGTGAATCATCTGCAGGTTTGACATTACATGTGAATCATCTGTAGGTTTGACATTACATGTGAATCTGCAATTTTGACATTACATGTGAATCATCTGCAGGTTTGACATTACATGTGAATCATCTGCAGGTTTGACATTGCATGTGAATCTGCAAGTTTGACATTACATGTGAATCATCTGCAGGTTTGACATTATATATGAATCATCTGCAGGTTTGACATTACATGTGAATCATCTGCAAGTTTGACATTACATGTGAATCATCTGCAGGTTTGACATTACATGTGAATCAACTGCAAGTTTGACATTACATGTGAATCATCTGCAGGTTTGACATTACATGTGAATCATCTGCAGGTTTGACAATATATGTGAATCTGCAAGTTTGACATAACCTGTGAATCTGCAAGTTTGACATTACATGTGAATCAACTGCAGGTTTGACATTACATGTGAATCACCAAGTTTGACATTACATGTGAATTTTCTGCAGGTTTGACATTACATGTGAATTATCTGCAGGTTTGACATTAAATGTGAATCATCTGCAGGTTTGACATTACATGTGAATCAGCTGCAGGTTTGACATTACATGTGAATTATCTGCAGGTTTGACATTACATGTGAATCAGCTGCAGGTTTGACATTAAATGACTGTGAATCTGCAAGTTTGACATTACATGTGAATTATCTGCAGGTTTGACATTACATGTCAATCAGCTGCAGGTTTGACATTACATGACTGTGAATCTGCAAGTTTGACATTACATGTGAATTATCTGCAGGTTTGACATTACATGTGAATCAGCTGCAGGTTTGACATTACATGACTGTGAATCTGCAAGTTTGACATTACATGACTGTGAATCTGCAAATTTGACATTACATGTGAGTCTGCAAGTTTGACATTACATGTGAATTATCTGCAGGTTCGACATTACATGTGAATCATCTGCAGGTTTGACATCACATGTGAATCATCTGCAGGTTTGGCATTACATGTGAATCATCTGCAGGTTTGACATTACAGGTGAATCAACTGCAAGTTTGACATTACATGTGAATCAACTGCAAGTTTGACATTACATGTGAATCATCTGCAGGTTTGACATTACATGTGAATCAACAGCAAGTTTGACATTACATGTGAATCATCTGCAGGTTTGACATTACATGTGAATCAACTGCAAGTTTGACATTTCATGTGAATCATCTGCAGGTTTGACATTACATGTGAATCATCTGCAGGTTTGACATTACATGTGAATCATCTGCAGGTTTGACATTACATGTGAATCATTTGCAGGTTTGACATTACATGTGAATCAACTGGAGGTTTGACATTACATGTGAGTCTGCAGGTTTGACATTACATGTGAATCATCTGCAGGTTTGACATTACATGTGAGTTTGCAGGTTTGACATTACATGTGAATCATCTGCAGGTTTGACATAACATGTGAGTCTGCAAGTTTGACATTACATGTGAGTCTGCAGGTTTGACATTACATGTGAATCATCTGCAAGTTTGACATTACATGTGAATCATCTGCAGGTTTGACATTACATGCGAATCAACTGCAGGTTTGACATTACATGTGAATCATCTGCAGGTTTGACAATACATGTGAATCATCTGCAGGTTTGACATTACATGTGAATCATCTGCAGGTTTGACAATATATGTGAATCTGCAAGTTTGACATAACCTGTGAATCTGCAAGTTTGACATTACATGTGAATCAACTGCAGGTTTGACATTACATGTGAATCTGCAAGTTTGACATTACATGTGAATTTTCTGCAGGTTTGACATTACATGTGAATTCGGCCCCCGCCCATAGGGGCTTGAAGAAATATATGGGCTGCATGATGCTTCCACGCAGAGCTGAATCCGGCCCGCACACTAGTACTGGTAAACCGCTTAGAGGATCTAAGCCTGTCCAGGAACCGCGGTGTGAGGCGGACCGTCCATGCTAATTAACCTATTGGTTTCATTGGGCGACAGGGCTTGAGATGTCATTTCATCTCAATGTCGGGTAAAAGTCCCACAAAATTGGAAGCGACGTCTCCAAAATGACCTTTACAGTGTTGACGGGGACGTTAAACCTCAAATCAAACAATACATGTGAATTATCTGCAGGTTTGACATTACATGTGAATCATCTGCAGGTTTGGCATTACATGTGAATCAGCTGCAGGTTTGACATTACATGTGAATTATCTGCAGGTTTGACATTACATGTGAATCAGCTGCAGGTTTGACATTACATGACTGTGAATCTGCAAGTTTGACATTACATGTGAATTATCTGCAGGTTTGACATTATATGTGAATCAGCTGCAGGTTTGACATTACATGACTGTGAATCTGCAAGTTTGACATTACATGTGAATTATCTGCAGGTTTGACATTACATGTGAATCATCTGCAGGTTTGACATTACATGCGAATCAACTGCAGGTTTGACATTACATGTGAATCATCTGCAGGTTTGACATTACATGTGAATCATCTGCAGGTTTGACATTACATGCGAATCAACTGCAGGTTTGACATTACATGTGAATCATCTGCAGGTTTGACAATACATGTGAATCATCTGCAGGTTTGACATTACATGTGAATCATCTGCAGGTTTGGCATTACATGTGAATCATCTGCAGGTTTGACATTACATGTGAATCATCTGCAGGTTTGACATTACATGTGAATCATCTTCAGGTTTGGCATTACATGTGAATCAACTGCAGGCTTGACATTGCATGTGAATCATCTGCAGGCTTGACATTATATGTGAATCATCTGCAGGTTTGGCATTACATGTGAATCATCTGCAGGTTTGACATTACATGTGAATCATCTGCAGGTTTGGCATTACATGTCAATAATCTGCAGGTTTGACATTACATGCGAATCATCTGCAGGTTTGACATTACATGTGAATCATCTGCAGGTTTGGCATTACATGTGAATCATCTGCAGGTTTGACATTACATGTGAATCATCTGCAGGTCTGGCATTACATGTGAATCATCTGCAAGTTTGACATTACATGTGAATCATCTGCAGGTTTGACATTACATGTGAATCATCTGCAGGTTTGGCATTACATGTGAATCATCTGCAGGTTTGACATTACATGTGAATTATCTGCAGGCAGATGATTCACATGTAATGTCAAACCTGATTTTCCTCAATAAGTAGTCAAAAATTGATTTTTGTTTGCTCTAGACTGATAACATGGGTCAATTAGTCAGGACTAAATTACAACACAATGTAGTCTGATACTTTAAAAGGATGGAAAGTCTTCAGATGAAATAAATACACCACTAAACATGTAAGCTAACACAAGACAAAAATCTAGTGTACCAGTGAAAGAGAAAAATTTCTTGCATACAAATGGCTGTGCTAGCAAACCATGAAGATACAGACAAACCTGTGCATTTCTGTGATAGTCTTGTGTGAATACCTAGGCTGCCATGAGTCTTCACGGTCTGCAAAAATGTCATAACAGACTGTCTAAAAATGCATAGGCACATTAAGTACATCTGTATTCATGTTCTTTGAGATCCTAAGGAATGAGCAAAGAATAAATGTATAGCATAAGGCCATATAAAACTACCATATTAATAACTAGTGTCAAGCAAAAACAGGATTTGGACATGTGCCCAATGGAACTCAGATCCGCCTGTACATCAGCAAAGACTGATCATTAGTGTGTGCTATATAGATGTCCTCTATTTAAGGGAATGGGAACACCAGGGAGATTTTTCCACCATTTTTCAAAGAGAGACAACTTTTGGGACTTCTTGTTCCCTTTTCTATAAACTCTGTTCAACAGAAAAAGGTCAACTCTTAAAGGAAAGAATTTGCTCCTCGGGAGCAAATTCTTTCCTTTAAGAGTTGACCCCTATTGATATGGGAGACAAAAATACTTTTGCATGAGTTACCTCCCCTGAAGGTGTATCCATTCCCCTTATAGCTTCTACATACAGACAGGGAAGGATGCGTTCAAACACCAGGTACAGTATTTACCTTAGGAATTTGGGCAGACAAGACTGAGCAATCAGCATTAAACACTCATGAGACACTGCAGAACATGGCATCTCAGCAGAATCTTCACGGTTTGCCACTCACTCAGCTATTTTTAGACACAATGTTGGGCACTAAATTGTACTTGTTCAAATTTTAGAACAAGTATGGTAAGGACTTTGTGTCTGACACAGTATACACAGACTGATCTAATTTTTCACTGTGTTCTCATGCCCAGAAACATTTTTGCTTGAGGTACTACTGACAATACTGCCTATTAATATACAATAGGCATCATTTATTTTAGAAGTAAAATAAGATTTCAGTTTTCTGGGTATTTTGTTTCAGAACCCTGGGTACTTTGTTTCAGCACTCTGGGTACTTTGATCCCATTTTTAACTTCTTTTGTTTTGTGCCTACAACTAGCATTTCACTACAGCTCTCACCAATATTCACTACAGCTCTCACCATTATTATGATGTATCAAGTGAATGCCTAAAATAATGCTCACTGGTAAGGTTTAATGCTCGGCATGCTGGGTATATTTTTTTCAGCATACATTTTGAAATATTTTTCATATTCTCCCAGAAAACATGATACGACATTTCATGCATGAGATGTCAAGTCCTGTTTTCTGGGAGAAATAAGAAAACTATCAACAATTTGTCATCACCTGAATTAGCCCAGACAGTGATAAAGGTAATATATATATATATATACTTTTAGAAGAGGCACATATTATTCACTACCATCAAGCTAACACCACATCTCAAACTGTGCAAGAAATACTTTACGAGGAATGGATGCACCAGATATATTTTCTGCCACTTGTACTAGGGAGACAATTTCTGGTCCTTCCTGTCCACTTTCTCACTTTCCTGTAAACCTAGTCCGTCCAAAACAAGACCTGTCACATGACAGGGTAGCTCTCCTGCTCGCACTCTGTCTTTGAATATAACTTTGGTCCAATATCTATCATCATGACAAGTATTAATTTACTCCACCTAAGGATTTGGAAGATATGTTTTCTTAAAAAAAATATTTAATATCAAACTCATAATTTTTTTGAACACCTATGTTGTATTGTATTTTCATAGAGATGAGCTAAAAAAGGAATAAAAGAATTTATTTGTCAGAAACAAAAATTATCTTCTATTATTCAGGAGTAGGGTAAAAATTTAACCCTTTTTGTACCAAATGGAATCTTCCTTCTTATATATAGCAGGAGTTCATTTAAAAATTTAGGGATGTCAGGTTGTGTTTTCATCAAAATTCATTTGGAAAATGACTGAACTTTTAGCGAACAGTGGAAGCCCTGATCAGATGCCGCATTCTGTGGCGTTGATCTGGGCCTGCACCATTTGCTCATTGCTAGGGTCCCCGTTTTGGGGTTTCTGGTAATAGATGGGTTAAGAAGCCATAAAAATGCCATGCTTAGTTGACAGGCACATGAATATAGTTTTATAATGCTTTGTCCGGTTAATTTGTTTCCTAAAATTGTTCATTGACAACGAAGACCCTCTTTATACATTCTGTAAAACAACAAAACTTGTTATAAGGACAATTTCAGTGGAAGAAATCCTTAGTATATTGAATATTCTATGAAACAAATGACTACAACATTGTTTCTTTCAGTAATTAAGAGAAAATGAACCTTTATATTACCTGTTATACTACTCCTGATTGGGATTCTTAACTGTTTGGGAACAAATACAATCATTATAAGAAGGGTTCTAAGTACAAACAAATTTGAGTTTATAATTCATTAGTTTATTTATCACATGATGTCGCATCCTGGAATGTAATAATGCCATGTAATAAATTCAATAATCCACTAGTGGATTAAATATGCAAATTAGTTAGATACACCCCGTAAAGTTACATGTACGACGTCCCTAACGACGTCGAGTTTACTAATGACGGAATATTGACATTTTTGTAAAACAATCGTGAATAAAATGTGTTTTACGCGTCATATGATAAATAGAATCTTGCATTTGTGCCCACGTATTATTGAATTTATTAAACTTGTTGAGAAAAAGGGAAAAAATGCTTCGCACAGCCTCGTATTTTATCCCTTTTCCTCAACTTGTTTAATAAATTCAATAATACATGAACACTCATGTAAGATCCTCTATTTCCAGAATGTTTTTCTGAAGGAAAACTGATACACCTGTTATATTTTCTGATATTTTTAACAAGGTAGACAACTTCTGTAATTTCCTATTTCCTTTCCTGTATAGAGGGCCACATGAAAGGTTAGTACTAGTACTAAATGTGTTACCCTCTATAAATAAGGAAGATTATTATTACTATAGTATCTAAACCCCTCTGAATATAGAGTCTAATTTTAAAGGAAAGAATTTGCTCCTTGGGAGCAAATTCTTTCCTTTAAGATATGACCCCTATTGATAATAGGGACAAATATATTGGGAGAGTTGTCTTCGCTGACAATGTATCCATTCCCCATAAAGCTTCTAATAAAGTTCTGCTGGAGTTCCTGTCTCATTATCATCCTTTAGGTGAAGAATAAGGCATATATTTTAAAGTCTGTAGAAACATACTTTGTTCTTCCAAATACTTCTGATCCTGAAAATAATAGGAAAGACCTACATTATTGAAATATAAGAACTCCACTGACATATATAAAACTTTTTGTTTTCTTGAATGGAAATGCACAAGAGCCACAAGGTGGTTTTTAAACAATAGCACCTATTGTTCAAATGTGTGGACAGTGTGCACCGAAGGAGCAGTACTGATAAGGTTTTGTTTGTTTGATTTGAGGTTTAACATACCCGTCAACACTGTATAGATCATTATGGAAATGTTGCTTTCAATTTTGTGGGACATTTACGCCTGTTGCCCAATGAAACCAATAGGGTTTATAAACATTGACGGTCCAACTCAGTCCGCTTTGACTGGACAGGCTTAGATCCTCTAAGTGGTTTACCAGTACTCGTGTGCAGTGGTTTCAGCTCTGCATGAAAGCATCATGCATCCCATCTACTGATCAGGTATCTTACACTCTTGGCGGTAAACAGGGTAGACAGGTCACACTGTTAGCAGTAAGTTAGAAGCCTTCGTGGTGTAGTGGTTACACTACTCGACTTGAAAACCAGGGGTCGCAGGATCATTCCCCGGCTTTTCCAGACTTTCGAATGATTCTTTAAACCAAGGTCCTGTCTACGAATGACCTTAGCTGTTGGCAGGATGTAAAACTCAAACACTCACGCAGGGTAGACATAGGTGCTGAAAACAGGTTGAACTGAATGTTTTAAAGTCTTCAAACTGTCAAAGGTCATTGTCATTTAGTATCCAATGTTAGTCATCCAATGTTCTTAAATTACATTTTGAAATGTTCTTAAACTAGAGCTGTCAGTGAAACTGACTAGGGCCCCGGCAGCGCTATCAGAGGAGTAGGAAAAAAATTGTGGACGGACAGACGGACAGACAGACAGACAGACAGACAGACGGACAGAGTGATTACTATAGGGCACCCACACTTTCAGTGCGAGGCCCTAATTACATGTCAAAGTTGACTAAACACAAATCGAACAAAACTGTCAAAACAATTTTCACTTCTATGTTGGTTGCTGTTCCAATATATTAATATTACCTACTTCAAGCAACTGACCAAATACAGCCAAACTTCTATCGCTAGAATATCGACAGCTTGTTTACCATGGATAAGTCAAACCCCTTCTTGAATCCCTAGGGATTTCCTCCCAATAAGAAATATTGAGGGATAATTTAGTGAGATTCTCTTCTTCTATCTTGCAAATTTTCATTGTGTGTACTCAATAAAATCACCTCTTTGAGGGGATTCTAATGAGTACATACAACAAAAATTAACAACAAAATCATTATCACAAAATTATCTCCTTATGCCTCCAGGCATGGTGCTATTTGTAACCCTCACATCATAAGTCAGCTTTGAACATCTACCCCACATGCTACTCCCCTTTTAGGCAAGTTTAACCCTTCTCTTGCTGAGTGTGTGTGAATTCAGGTTTAACGTCACTTTCAACAATTTTTCAGTCATATCACGACGGTGTCTGGTTGCAACAGGGAGCTCAGTGCTCACTTTTATAGTGCTGCCTCACTGAAGTATCATGTCCCAGACACATAACATGATACCACACCCAGTCACATTATCCTGACACTGGGTCTACCAGTCCTAGCTCTACCCCGTAAATCTGAGTGCCAAGCGAGGAGCAGCTAGTACCATTCTTAACGACTTTGATATGCCGCGGCCCGGGATCGAACCCGTGACCTCCTGTTCCCCGGAGCTGACACTCTACCAACTGAGCTATCGGGGTGGGAACCTTCTCTTGCTGAATATTCATTTTAACCACACCCATTTTTGACTTTGAACCAATCAGATTACTTGATGTAATTTATTCTTACAAAGCCATAAAATTAATGTCAAACAGTGTAGATCCTGATCAGATGGCTTCTTCAGAAGCCATCTGATCTGGATCTACACTGTTTCCAAAGATAGGGGTTGTCATGAACAGCATGATAAGAGTTAAAAGAGTTAGGCTTTTCAAAGAGGAAGGTCGAAAAAGGTGTGTGCTTCAGTGTGGGTGGGAGACCTAAAGGGTTCAGTGAAGTTCTTGCCTGGGTATGAAGAGAAGCGGGTCATAGGAACTAGGGTATAACATAGACCCAATTCTTCTCCTGAACTTTTTCAAAGGTATGCTTGAAGTGTACTACAAGTAGTTTCTATGGTTGCTATGTACTAAATATACCTTCATGGCTTCCACTTTCCACATGCGTATTGTCCTGTCAGATTTAATGGACTCAGTCACAGCATCTACTGTATTCACTGATAGCTGCATAGATGGAGTCAAGCTGCCAATACCACCGGGAACCAGACCTGGAGCCAGTATACCATTGTTTCCCACAAAGCCATTGGTGGTGCCATTTTGGTAGATATTGTTGGATTGCATCAACAGACCTTCTGGTGTACCTAAAAATGAATATCAGCACGTTTTTACATTTCCCGAGAAATCTTTGACGAAAAATTTCACATTGGTCTATATGGAGAGAAAGAAGAAGGAAAGAACAGATGAACAAATAAACCTACAAAGCCCATTGTCTCTTCCACAATACAAGTCATCATCATTGCATAGTACACCAAGTTTGAGGCTTCCAGCTTTTGTAGTTCCTGAGAAATCTTTGACAAAAATTTAACATTGGCCTATATGGAGAGAAATAAGAATGAAAGAAAAAATAAGCTGAGAAAGCCCTTACAAAAAATAAGCTGAGAAAGCCCTTATCCCTTACACAATATAAGTCATCATAATGGCATTGCATACCTAGTTTGAAGCTAGCTTTTGTAGTTCCTGAGAAATCTTTGATGAAAAATTTAACATGGCCTATACGGTATAAAAGAAGAGTGAAAGAAAAAAATGTTCAAATAAGCCGAGAAAGTCCATTGTCTCTGACACAATATAAGTTATCATTATTGCATCGCATACCAAGTTTTAGGCTTCTAGCTTTTACAGTTCCTGAGAAATCTTTGGCGAAAAATTTAACAATGGCCTATATGGAGAGAAAGAAGAGTGAAAGAAAAAATAAGCTGAGAAAGCCCTTACAAAAAATAAGCTGAGAAAGCCCTTATCCCTTACACAATATAAGTCATCATAATGGCATTGCATACCTAGTTTGAAGCTAGCTTTTGTAGTTCCTGAGAAATCTTTGACGAAAAATTTAACATGGCCTATATGGAGAGAAAGAAGAGTGAAAGAAAAAAAAATATTCAAATAAGCCGAGAAAGTCCATTGTCTCTGACACGATATAAGTTATCATTATTGCATTGCATACCAAGTTTTAGGCTTCTAGCTTTTCAGTTCCTGAGAAATCTTTGGCGAAAAATTTAACAATGGCCTATATGGAGAGAAAGAAGAGTGAAAGAAAAAAAAATATTCAAATAAGCCGAGAAAGTCCATTGTCTCTGACACGATATAAGTTATCATTATTGCATTGCATACCAAGTTTTAGGCTTCTAGCTTTTCAGTTCCTGAGAAATCTTTGGCAAAAAATTTAACATTAGCCTATATGGAGAGAAAGAAGAATGAAAGAACAGACAAACAAACAAGCCAAGAAAGCCCATTGTCTCTTACACAATACAAGTCACAATCTCTGCATAGCATACCAAGTTTGAGGCTTCTAGCTTTTGTAGTTCTTAAGCAATCTTTGACGAAAAATTTAACATAAATCATGATGACTTGTATAGGATATAATAAAGCCAGACACCCATAAAACCAGAAATGGACCTGTTCAAAGCTAAAAAGTTGAACTCTTTTCCTGGTCAACATATATAAACATAAATATGAATATGGTTTAAAAAGGGATCATATATTGAAAACAATTTGCCTCCTCAGACCTCCTGATCAGATCTGTCTTTGACAGTGTATCCATGGCCAGCATCCTTTAACAATCGAATATAAAGTTAATCATAGAAAATCGGCTTGAAAACGCTGAACCTTTGAAGATTTGAACTGAAAATCATTTAAACTATATGACATTGAAGCGGACCCAAAAGTCTCTTCATTCGGAGTTTCCTACAAGTTAGCTACATATTGCTTACTCTGAGTTTGAGATTCATTGATATTTCCATTTGTGATATGTCTTGTTGGATGGCGACAGTTTGGACACAGTAATGTGTTTTTGAGCTTCTCGACTTCTCTCTTCTCCTTTGATAACCTCAGTCTCTCCTGAAAATATTGTTTTAGACCATTGAAAACACCTAACAGGAAAATAACTCCTTTTCAGAACCATCTGTCTCTGTGTCTCGGATTTTACAGAGAGTTACGTCTTCAAAATGCTCAAAACAGGGACTGCAGTGTTTCCTATTTCCACTACACTTGCTTGGAGACCACCTAATTGGGAAGAATTTGCTTATCTTGTATCTGATGTTTGTTTGGACTTTTATGGCCCAGTCAACACTATTTGGGTCATACTGAGTCAGATGTTTTACCAAACCTCACTTTTCCTGGGCAGGTTTATACCTAAGCAGTCAACCAGTACAGTGCTCATTTTTTTCCATAATCAGCTGAAGGGGAGAATGATCAACCTCCATGCAAGTATGTTGCTGACTCGGCAGGTCTCAAACATAAAACTTCTATCTGACAGAGCTACCGAGGTTGGCCCAATCCTTTCTAACAGTGCATATCATACATCTAAGAAAATGGACACACCATTTTCTCAAAGGCAGGATATTTCCTGTTTGATTTCCTGTAACAAACGAGTCTTCGCTTAAGTTAAAGAAAAGAATTTGCTCCTTAGGAGCAATTTCTTTCCTTTTAAGGTCTTCTATTGACTAGAAGGACAAACATAAGAAAAAGGAATTTTTTTCCTTTAAAAGAAGACCCTACTGACAAATGAGACAATATATTTGAAAGCGTTACTTCACCATATACTTATACATATCACATATTTAACGAAATGGAGACATCTAACATATTTTCCACCACTTTCTCAAAGGGAGACTACTTTTGTAACTTCCTGTTTCTTTCCTGTAACTTGAGCCATCTCCAAAAATGGGTCTTCTCTTAAAAAAAAAAAAGAATTTGCTCCTGAATTCCTTCCTGTAAGAGTAAACTTCTATTGACAAGGGAGACAATTATATTACATGCATAATGAAGAAATATCACGATTACTCAATGAATTAAAAAATGATAATCACCCCTGGCCTAGGAAGATTTATTTCCTCTAAAGATATTATTTCCCTGTAGCCGGTCCTACTTTTCCAGTTCAATTGTTATATTTAGTCGTGGGAAAGTTTAATTCATGTCGACGCATTGTTCTTAACATCACGTCAACAGCGTCTTCAAAGTTGTCAACAATATTCAGAATGTATGACGTAAGGCGTAAGTTTGATTACTGTACTCTCGCATTTTAATTGTTTTATCACTATAATAATTTTAGTTCTTATATTTTCATTCAGTACAATAGAAAGTGCCTACAAGATGGCGTCTCTACAATTTTTGTTTCGGTCAGCTTATGTGTCACTGCGCCCTCTACCGCTGACGTCACATCTTTTGTCACACGACGTTAGATCATTCTGCAACTTCTTTGGGAAACTACTCTCTCAATTATTTCAGTAACCATTAATAATAGTGCCATCCCAGGCTATTTCTCAGACGCAAACTTTCGGTTTACATCCAATATTATCTTCAATAAACACAGGTCACCACTAAATTGACATGAAAGGACCAGGAAGAAAGTTAGTTTTATCCAAGGCTGTGTGATGCGATTAGTGAAGCTAAATATTTTCATTTTGAGGCATGTAAGAAACAGAAAATTTGATTTATTCAGTGTAGGATCAAATTTTATTTCACTCATGAACACCAAAACTGGTAACTTCACTCGTGGCTACACCATTTGTGAAAATACTGGTTTTGGTGTTCATTCAATGAAATCAAATTTGATCTTGCACTGAAAAAAACTAGACAAAGTGCCCAGTGGGGCACGTATTCCCCCCCGCCAGGGCCATCGCCTCAGCTGAAACAAGAACTACAAAGGGAAATAACTCTAAAAGGCCTGACCCCTTGGCCCTTATTTTCTTTCCCACAATACAAGTAGTCATACTGATCATGTGTGCAAAATTTCAAGTTTCTATGTGAAGCAGTTCCTGAGATATCTTTGACACAAAATAATTGTTTACAGACACACAGACAGACAGACAGACAGACAGACGGAAAAGACAAAAACTATATACCCCAATTACATACTTCGTATGCCGGGGGTATAACTAGACAAAGTGCCCAGTGGGGCACGTATATCCCCGGCCAGGGCCATCGCCTCAGCTGAAACAAGAACTACAAAGGGAAATAACTCTAAAAGGCCTGACCCCTTGGCCCTTATTTTCTTTCCCACAATACAAGTAGTCATACTGATCATGTGTGCAAAATTTCAAGTTTCTATGTGAAGCAGTTCCTGAGATATCTTTGACACAAAATATTTTTTTACAGACACACAGACAGACAGACAGACAGACAGACAGAAAAGACAAAAACTATATACCCCCATTGCATACTTCGTATGCCGGGGGTATAACAAACATGCTCTATCTCTGAAATGAATATTAATGAGATTTAAGCTACTCATAACAAAAGCGAAGAAACCATAAGCTTCCATAAGACATAATGCACCAACATTTTTATCAAAATGTTATCGGATATAGTATTGCAATATATATTATGCACATATATACATGTATTATCAATTCACTAAATACAACTGTGGCTTGAGCTGAGGACTTTAACTAGCTTCATGGACTGCCCACAGGGCACAACCATGGTCAGACAGCTAGTGTCCAAGCAAAATCACGGAGAAAGTTAATTATAAAAAGAAATGATTTCTAAATTTGAACTAAATCAGAGTGATTTCCCTTGAGTATTATTCTGCTTTACACAATGCTGTTCAAGTTATATAATGTATGCAGTACCTCTGTCATTTCTTTCTCTTTAATCCTGAGAGTATTGAGCTGTTGGTTGATGGTGTCAATTCTCTTAGCTTCTTCTCCCTCTATTCTCTGAGCCTCAGAAAGTGCCGAGACTCCTTCCTGGTACTTCATCTGACTCTCCTGTAATCATATACATGTTTCTCAACCACAATAATAGAAACGTTAACTCTTTTCTCATCAGAGCGCTGATATGTACTGCCTGTTCATTCTGGGATTTTTACAGCCCAGTACACAGTATTGAGGGAACAGGGTATGCCTGGAGGGAGGCAACACTTTCGAAGACATTTTTGTCTCCCATGTCATCTGAGGTCTACTCTTAAAGGAAAGGATTAAAGAAATTCTTTCTTTTAATAGCAGGCCCCTTTTTCATAGGGCCATTCTCCTTAAGGTCACGTTGAGCAGACACACTGCTCCTGGACAGTCCTTCCTGAATCATCAGAGGGAAGACAATGGTTGAGCATAATCAGTTGCCATGAAAATCATGTGGCCAGCTGGCAGGGCCTTGAACTTAAGTTGCATGGATTCGCAGCAAGACATGCTACAAATAATGTCATGTATTGTTTCTTTTTTCTTTGTTTTTAGATGGAAAACCTGATTCAAACTTAATGCACTGCTTACAGCAGATATGAAAAAAACTTCCACTGGAATGAAGGTACATTCCCTCCTTTAAGGTCTGTGCAGCGAGATATACACCAAAACTCTTTATAACACTATTAATAAGGTCCAAAACAGAAACTGTGTTAGTTAAACAAGCGTGTTATATCCAAATAAAAATGTATAGATTATATAGAAAAATGACCATTTATGGTCATTTTTCTATATAATCTATACATTTTTGGGATCCATCTTGAAACCGTGTCATATCCAAAACCGTGTTATAATGAGTCATGTTATAGCAAGGTTGTGGTGTACTTTCAGAGTGACAAGAATATATGGCTGTTTAGGCAAAGGTAAACACAAAGTATCCCACTACATGTATGTTGCTAAGAATAAACAATCTTTCAATTATCTATCAATTATATCTTTTAACATAACTGCAGGAACTTGTTTTCCTAATTCAGGCTTACCGAGAATATTTCGTCCATTTCCCTGGACCTCTCCTGCACCATGTTAGCAGCTTCCATGAGTTCCGCTTCCTTTGATTCCATCTTGTTTATCTCTTTCTCTAACCTTCTTCGTTCTTCCTGCATCCTTGTTTCTTCCCTTCTGTTGTCTTCTTTCTGACTCTCATACCTGACAAGTACAAGAGAAATGAAGAACTAAGGAAAATGAAACACTGTGGATATTTTCTTCCATTTTTATAAGGGAGACAACTTTTGAGACTTCATGTTGGCTTTACTATTAAGGGGAACGGGAATACCTGACAGATATTTCCGCCATTTTTGAAAGGGAGATAACCTTCATGACTACCTGTTTACTTTTCTATAAGCTTTGTTCCAATGAAAATGGGGTCTACTCTTACAGGGAAGAATTTGCTCAACTTTAAGAGTTGACCCCTGTTGATATAGGAGACAGTCAATAGTTTGTCTGTCATTACTGACAATGACCAATCTTAATCATATTTGAGAAATGTTACTATTTGTGTGTTCAAAGATGGCTGATGAGACCGATTCTAGCTCTGAACTGTCTGTGGCAAATAGAGCAATAGAGGCTAGAGGAAGACAGCTCTAATGGTGATGCCTTAGCTCTGGCTTTGCACGTTTCTGTCAACAATAGTTCTAAATTTTGTTTGTTTGATTTGAGGTTTAATGTCCCCGTCAACACTGTAAAGGTCATTTTGGAGACGTTGCTTCCAATTTTGTGGGACTTTTACCCGACCTTGAGATGAAATGACATCTCAAGCCCTGTCGCCAAACGAAACCAATAGTGTTTATAAGCATGGACGGTCCGACTTGCACCACTTTGCCTGGGCAGGCTTAGCTCCTCTAAGCTGTTTACCAGTACTCGTGTTTGGGTCGGTTTCAGCTCTGGGTGGAAGCATCATGCAGCCCATCTATTTCTTCAAGCCCCGATGGGCGGGGGCCACAATAGTTCTAAAGGTGTTACCTCTAAGTATTCAGCACCTTTAACCCTTGATCTGCTGAATAAATTAAATTTGCCACAACGATTTTTGACTATCAACTAATCACATCACTGTTTGCAAAGGAAGAGGATATTCTGGTTCAGCAGGGCAAGGTTAATGAATTTAAAGTCAAGATAAATGGCTATACATCAAAGAGAAACAGATCTTTTCACTGGACCAAGAAGCTACTAGGACAAAAGAAATTTGGCCCTCTGAAAGCCTTGTTTTGTCCTCTGAAAGACAACTTTATAATTTTTGGAATATTTCAAGAACATGTAGATGAAAGTATCTTCAAAAATGCAAACATTATCGCCTTTTAAAAAATGAAAGCACATCCTTTGTTGTTAGGTGATATGCTTAAAGTTTACCTTGATTTTCGGAGGAAGAAAACTTAAGCAGGATCGCATTTTCACACCTGTTAACCGAGTCATTCTTTTTTTTTAACTTTAAATATCAGAAAAGACTGGTATACTGAATCTTGTTCTAAGCTGCATACAAAACCAACACTGTTTTTTGTGCAACTTAAAGCAAGGCACAGTATACCAGACATCAAAGACTATACCTGTCTCTGGCTTCAGCTATGGCCCTTGTCAAAGCCTCAAACTCTGCCTTAGCCTGTGTAGCCTTGATAGAGTACTGGCTGCTTTCTTCCTTAGACATCTTCTGTTTCATATTAAACTGAACCTTCTCTTCTTCCAAAGCCTGTCTCTCCCTATGAAGCTGGGCCATGGTAGACTTCTGCTCTTCCAGAAGGACTTCCTGTGACATCATTTAAGAAATCCAAGTGATTTTTTAACATTCAATGAAATATGAACAACATTGGGTCATGTGCAAAGTTTACAAGAACCCCCATTGGGGTTCTTGTAAACTTTGCTAATGCCCAATGTTGTTACATAAATTAACCCATTGTATGCTAGTGGACTCTTCCATAGCTATATGTTGGACGAGTCCATTTGTCATATAAGGGGTGTCAGGTCTATTTTTTCCTACTTGTTCTATTTTTGATTGAAAATTCTATTAGCAAATAGTTCAGGCCCTGATCAGATGCCACGTTCTGTGGCATCTGATCTGGACCTGCACTGTTTGCCAAGGTACCCCTTTAGAGGTCTCCTGCATACAATGGGTTAATAACCTTAATTACTTACGAGGGTAGGCTGAAAAGTTCTGAGCCTGACCAAGAAGCAGACATCGAACAGCCATGAAATTTTGTATTCATTAAATCCAAACCTTTATTTCTTGATCTGACTCAAATGAGTTCAAGTTTACCTGCAATAACGTAGAAATTCTAGACTTTGAAAATTGATACTAGCACGTTTTTGAGAAAATGGACAAAATCTGGCATCATGGTGTCATCAAGTACCTCCATGAAAAGGGGTTAGCTCCTAAGGACATTCATGCCGATATGGTTGCTACATTAGGGGATGATGCTCCTTCGTATGCAACCGTGAAAAGGTGGGCAGCAAATTTTAAGATGGGCAAGGACAGCCTTGAAGATGATGACCGGTGTGGACGACCCACAACGGCAACAACTGAGGAAACCATCAACCAAGTGCACAGGGCCGTGATGGATGACAGGCGTTTAACTGTGAATCAGTTAGCTAAAACTGTTGGCATCTCCCGTGAAAGAGTAGAGAACATTCTACACAGTGAATTAGGAATGTCGAAGGTTTACGCCAGATGGGTGCCACGTCTTTTGATGCCTGACCAAAATTTGACCAGACTGAACCTGTCACAAGCCAACTTGGCTATTTTTGGAGCAGACCAAGATGGTTTTCTTGACTGTTTTGTCACTCAGGATGAGTGTTGGGTTCATCACTTTGAGCCAGACCAAAAGACAATCCATGCAATGGAAGCACCCTGGCTCACCCCCTCCAAAGAATGCAAAGGTCGTCTCCTCTGCAGGGAAGGTGATGGCATCAGTGTTCTGGGATGCCAAGGGTATAATATTCATAGATTACCTTCAAAAGGGCAGATCTGCTAAAACAATTGTGAAAAGCAATTAAGGCTAAACAACCCGGAAAATTGACAAAAGGGGTCTTGTTCCATCAGGACAATGCGCCTGCTCATAAATCGGTTGTCGCAATGGCTGCTGTGCATGACTGTGGCTTCACACTTGTCGATCACCCTCCGTATTCACCTGATCTAGCTCCATCAGATTATTTCCTGTTTCCAAACATTAAAAAGCACTTGGCTGGGCAGCATTATCGGTCAGACGAGGAGGTGATAGCTGCTGTGGAGGAGTTTTTCAGGGACCAAGATGAGACCTTCTATACCACTGGGATCCAAGGACTCCAGCATCGTTGGAGGAAGTGTTCGGACAGGAAGGGAGACTATGTTGAAAAATAAGGCACTTTCAGCATGTACAAACCATTGGATCTTGGTCAGGCTCAGAACTTTTCAGCCTACCCTCGTATATTTAAGTTATTTTCTATACATTTTTGATGAAAAAAATCTGGTTTGGGTGCTAAACTTTAAACAAGAAAACAGTTACACACAGTTTTCCTATTAACAGTGAAAAAGAATCAAGTGACGAGATAACATCACCATCGTCTAATCATACTGGAGACAACCATGGCTTACTTTGTCATCAAGTAATGATCATGTGATGTTGTGTGAAACTGTGAATCAATGTATTCAGTGAAGTATGAACAACATTATATCCATTAAAGTGTTTTTTTTTCAGTAAATGTACTGAAAACATAAAAATTAAAATAGAAAGCCACATAAAAAGCATTTGCTTTCTTTGCTTGAAACAAAGAAACAGCATTCATATGAACAATGTTCATATGAACTTTTTTTCATTTTATAATTTTGACCTTTTTTTGGGACAAACTAAAAAAGGATATTTGCAATGTACTGACTATATGCAATTCACTTGCGGTTGCTAGATGCTAAATATCTATGCTCTGGGCCCTGTGGTTTCAGAGAAGAAGATTTTTGAAGCATTTTTCCATTTTGAGTCTATGGGAGCTAAGGGGCCCCAGGGCATGGCCAATTTGGGCCCCAGGGGCATGATTGGCAGGAATTATGTAGGTGACCACTTGCCGTTGCTACATGCTAAATATCTATGCTCTTGGTCCTGTGGTTTCAGAGAAGAAGAGTTTTGAAGCTTTTTTCCATTATGAGTCTATGGGAGCTAAGGGGCGCCTGGGTGTGGCCCATTTGGACCCCAGGGGCATGATTGGCAGGATTTATGTTGGTGACCAGGCTGAGAAAAGCTGGAGACACCATTTTTCACTTATATTTATGCTCAAGGGCAGGTAACTCAAAAGCTGTTTTCCCTTGCAGCCCAAATTCGAAATCGACATAGACTGTAAGTCCCTCCTGCTTATCTGCAAGTTTGATGAAGATCGGATCAGAAATGGCTGAGAAAAAGTGGAGACGTCGTTTTCCCCATTATAAGTCTATGGGAAAATATTTCACCCTCAAGGGGATGTAACTGGAAAACCGCTGGTCAGATTCCTACCAAATTCAAACTTGTCCGAAATTTTATGCTTGTCCTCGTTTATGAAAAGTTACGAAATGATCAGATCTGATAAACGGCTGAGAAAAGCTAGAGACACCATTTTTCACTTATATTTATGCTCAAGGGCAGGTAACTCCAAAGCTGTTTGTCCCTTGCAGCCCAAATTCGAACTCGATGTAGGCTGTAAACCCCTCCTGGTTATCTGCAAGTTTGATGAAGATCGGATAAGGAATGGCCGAGAAAAAGTGGAGACGTCTTTTTCCCCATTATAAGTCTATGGAACCTTTTTGTTTCCATGGCAACCAGAATTCCAACCTGATCAGCCCAAAAACCTTATGGAGCCTTTCCCCCTACCTGATGATGCTTCTCATGAAATTTGATCAAGATTGGCCGTGGGGTATTAGAGAAATTGTTTACGGATGCACGCATGGACGCACCCAGGCTCGACTGACAAAATGTGATCACAAAAGCTCACCTTGTCACTACGTGACAGGTGAGCTAAAAATGCAAAAAAGCAAAAAAAAATTAATTCATCGCTCCGTCTAGTGAATAATTGACCCGGGAGTGGGCCGGGAGTGATTTCTGGGTTGAAATTGGCGTTTATTTGCCTTATTATTGGCCTTATTGCTTATATCACATACATTGTATTTCTTAAACGTTTGTCAGAAGTAAAGCTAAGATTCAGCATGGAGTTAATATATTTATTTGTCATATCGGGACTCGACACACATCCAAACCCCCACCCCACCTTACGCCCTTATCATGTCCCTTTGATTTAAGAGGTGTTTGATTATGTGACCCGGGAACATTTATATTTGGCGCTATATTTGTTTTATGGCGGTAAAATGTAGAAAAGACACAACAGTCTGATCGGTGCCTTTGCTATTAGCTGTCAGGGTAGTACGATTACATTTAAGAAATACGATGTATGTGACATGTGCAATAACGTAAATAAATGCCGATTTCAACTCAGAAATTACTCCCGGCCTACTCCCGGGTTAATTACTTACTTCACGGAGCGATGAAATAACTTTATTTTTGCATTTTTCTAATCTTTGATGTTTTTAATTGATAATACATAAACTAATTCTTGTAGCAATCCAAGACTGAACATGTTTTGCAAAATGCTTGACATCGTCAATACCGCAAAAGCTACTCCCGGGCGAAAATTTTGCGACATGGTCATATATTTCGGTTCATATCTTGAAAAGTACTCAATTATAAATATAAAATGTATATGCATTTTAAAGAAAAGTCTATATTCTACTTTTGATCCAAATTTCATCCAGATCTGTGATTGTTTAATACCTTTATTCGGTTGTCAAAATTTACTCCCGGATTTTACTCCCGGCTCCAGGCCATTACTCCCGGGTTTTATACTTTCCCCTGTCAGACACGCTTCTTACTGAGCCACAGAGGCTAGATTTTTTCACATTAAGATAACACACCCATGCAACCTAGTGCATTTTTTGCACATCTCCAAAAAGGCTACTTTTCTGATAAGTATCTGTTATATTTTTCTTATTTATACTGCAAACATGGGTTGTGGGTGCTCATTGAGGTGGTTCTAACAAGTACCCACAACATATGATTTGGAGCAAAAATAAGAAAATAATACCCCCATAAACCCCTATTTTCTCTACATAAAAGTGGAGTTTAGGGGGATGTTCAGTTCATGGACTTGTTCACGTATTGAAGTATTAATGGCTTAGCACATCTTAGGCTTAGCTTATAAAAGTTCTTCCTTTCATATATAAAAGGCATGAAAAATCTTTTCTTTTCACTATTTAGGATTTTTTCTGCCAAAAATGCCCACAGAAGCATAGGCAGTATTCAAAGATAGATCTTCCAATAAAGAAAGCCTTTCATACTTGACTGAATACAGCATATATTTTCCTGCCATGAGTATGACTAGATCAAATTCAATACTCATCATTCTGTCATGAGTTGGACAAGCATAAGGCTTGAACTAGATGAATTTCAATACCAAGGGCTTCCTGTTACATCATTCTGCCAAGAGTATGACAAGCAGAAGGCTCAGACTAGATGAACTTCAATATCAAAGGAACCTACCCTACTCTTTTCCATGTTTGCTCTCTCTCTTGCCTGCTGATCTGTCCACATTCTTCTCTCATCTTCCAGGGCTGTCTGTAACCCCTGTAGTCGACCTTGCTCTTGTTTCACTTTCCAACGCTCCTGAAATATATACAGTTGAACTTCAACGGCTCGACCACCTTTGGAACAATGAAAATCAGTTCAAGACAGGGGTAGTTCGAGCCACTGAGGGTTATTGCAAGGCGGCAAAACGGCGTTAATTTTGGAACATCTTTTCGGTATTCTATGATAAAAATATATGCTGTGTGTACCCATTAGAATCGCCTCTTTGAGGCGCTTCTAATGAGTACACACATCATACATTTGCAAGATAAAAGTGCTAAATCTCCTTAATTATCCCACACTACTTCATAAGTAGAGGAATTCCCTAAGGACTCAAAACCTGGTTCGACTCAGCCATGGTCAGCGAGCCATAGGTGTTCAAGCCATCAAAGTTCTACTGTATAGAGAAACTTCAATGCCTCGAACACTGATGACTCGTTTACCAAGGTAAATTCAAACTCATTCTCGAGTCCCTGTATAATTCTTCCAATAGTTCCTGATATAAAGGATCTTACAGTAGTGCTCATGTATTACTGAATTTATTAAAAGAGTTGAGGTAAAGGGATAAAATGCGAGGCTGTGCCAAGCATTTTATCCCTTTTCCTCAACGAGTTTAATAAATTCAATAAAACAAGAGCACGAATGCAAGATTCTATTTATCATATGACATTTAAACACATTTTTTTCACCATTTTTTTTTCCAAAACAAGTCAGTATTCCGCCAACAGTAAAAGCGATGTCGTACATGTAACGTTATGGGGCGTATCTAACTAATTTGCATATTTAATCCACTAGTGGATTATCAAATTTATTGCATGGCATTATTACACCCTCAGACACAATGTCATATGATAAATGCATATATTCATGATAATTCATGAACGTAGTTCTTATTTTATTCTGAAATTGTATGTTGTGTGTACTCATTAGAATTGCCTCAATGAGGCAATTCTAATAAGTACACACAACATACCTGTATTTTTCAGAAGACAGAAATATTATCCCCATTAAGACCCCCTAATCTGATGATATAATGAACTCTCAGGGGGTTGAACTACCCCTGTCTCGAACAAATTTACATGGTCCCAAAGGTGTTAAACCCATTGAAGTTCGACATCACATTAATAGAAACATTACCATGCAATCATTTCTAAACCTAGCAAGTGCCAAGTCAGTAAGGAAAGCCATGAAAGCTTGTATCCCTTATTCTATCCTCAAGATATATGGAAGGGGGAAAAATGCTGCACTTTTATGCAGTCTACATCCTTTTTACTGTGGTCACAAAAAAAACATGTAATGCTGTTTTCTTATCACTGATCTGGTCAAGTTGTCTGCAGTACACATATTAAAAACTGATAAATGCAGGTGGAAGGCTCTTGAACACAATTACGGTCATCTAGAGCCTGTTTCAGCGCCTTAGACTTGACAAAAATAAAAGTTAAAATAAAGTGTGTACTGCTGTAACTTAAATGTTAGAAAAGCATTAGAACTAGCAATGCAGAACCAGATCCAACTTCTCCTGGTCGCACTCTGATCTGCTTCTACACTGTCTGGCATTCTGCTAGCAGTTTTCATAAACCCCTGGATCCAGTTTTCAAAACTAAGAATGTCATAAGTTAACATGTTCTTAAAACTTCGATCATTTAATATGGCAAATATGCTTATACTTCTTGCTGAAAAATATGAGTAGCTTTTGCAAATGCAAAAAAGCTACTCACATTTTCGAGCTAAAATATCAATATTAAATATTGTACTTGCTAGAATAGTTAACATTCTAATAAAAAAATTAGCGTGTTAAGCTAATGAGAGTTTGAACAAATGAATCCTGAAGAAT
The DNA here is from genome assembly GCA_963580285.1 of Lucinisca nassula. Taxonomy (NCBI): domain Eukaryota; kingdom Metazoa; phylum Mollusca; class Bivalvia; order Lucinida; family Lucinidae; genus Lucinisca; species Lucinisca nassula. The sequence continues at coordinate 66,526,159 of OY757011.1, read as the reverse complement.
AAAACTTGTTCAAATGTTTGGATCACTATAGTAATAATCCATTACTGAGAACATGCCGTGAAAGCCACCTGCACGGTTCTTATTTTCATTAACCCTTTTTGTACCAAATAGAATCTTCCACCTTATAAATAGAAGGAGTTCATTTCAAAATTTCGGGGTGTCAGGTTGTGTTTTCATCAAAATTTATTTGGAAAATGACTGAACTTTGAGCAAACATTCTGCAGCGTCTGATCTTGGCCTCCACTGTTTGCCAGGGTACCCATTTTGGGGTTTCTGGTACCAAATGGGTTAAATTGGTATTTAAGCTGTCTGCTTTTGTCACTGATCACAATGCTTACATCTTCCAACATTCTTGTTTGTTCTCTGATCTGTGTTTCTAGACGTGCTATAAGATCCTGCAGTCTCAGACGCTCAGCATCATTGTCCTCCTGCTGCTTGTTCAGCCGCTCCTGTAACACTGATCAAAACAATTCCGCATCAAATACCATATTTATCTTATGGACTAAGCAAACTGTACAGATGCAGCATCTCTTAACCCTTCTCTTGCTGAATATTCATTTAAGCCACACCCATTTCTGTCTATCAACCAATCAAATTAAATCTAATTACTTGATGTAATTTATTACTACAAATTCATGAACTGATTGTCAAACAGTGTAGATCCTGATCAGATGGCTTCTGAAATCTGGATCTACACTGTTTGCAAAGATAGGGGTTGTCGTGAACAGCAAGATAAGGGTTAAGCGTTAACACTGTTTGCCACTCATCGAGCTACCTTTAGACACAGCATAGGGTAGTAAATTGTACTTGTTCAAGTTCAAGTTTTAGAACAAGGAGTTGAGGTGTCCAAATACTTAGGGCAAATACAGTAAACACTGGTTTGATCATGAACTTACCTTTCAAATTCTGAAATTACATGTATCAGATAATGTCACAAGACCTAATTATGTATTGAATAACTTTCATTTATTCTTGTTTATACAAAGGAGGTTTTATTTTGTTGAGAAAATTGATATCAGTCTCATGGGTTCTTACTTGCAGTCTGAAAATCTCCCCAAATAACAGATCAAAGTAACTGGTACACAGATATTAAATTTTTTAAGCATCAGTACCCTTAACAAACAAATGCTGATCAAAATTGAAGCTTTATGCTTGAACATGTTCAAAACACTACATTCTTTTGATATTGTATTTGTTCTGATTTCACAGAAAATAGTTCATATTATTTTTGTTCAGTATACATGAGACATCATTTATTCTTTTAAAAGCTGTTTATTTTTAAAGGTTTTTATTTAAAAATTCAGCAGATGTCAGCTTAAAAGAGCACTGACGGTTAAGTAAAGCTGTCTAAAGCACTGTAAAGATATTCAGCATCAGAAACTACTGGATGCTTACTTCTAAGTTGCTCATCTTTTGACCTGGCCATTATTTCTCTCTCATCTAGACCTTGAGCATGCCAGCTGTCCATCTTCCTCTGTAGCTCACCTAGATCTTTGGCATTGTTCTGGATCAACTCTACTGTAGCTATCAGTGACCTGAATATACATATGCATATTAACTTCATGTTAACTGCTGTATGCCCCATACCAACCAGTGGTAGTGAGGAATAAAATGAGTGTAAAACACCAAACAATTAGAGTCAAAACCTACATTAAGACTTGTGCAACCAAAAATGACTGGTCAGCCCTATGGTAACAGTTTTTGCTCATCTCTATACAGGCTCAGTGAAGACTTTGATCAGACTGTGTGAATGTGCAGACTGAGCTGTGTCTTTGATGGCCACACAGGTGTTACTGAAAGTTTTTGTCATGCATTGGCTCATTAATATATGCAACTCCTAATTCAGTCTCACACGAACTGTTCAAAGCAGAAACATGTATTTAAACTTGTGCACACAACAAACGACTCCGATCACCTGTGCAGTCTTTGATGTGCATTATATGGATACCTGTAGACCAACACCTCTTTAGCTTGACAATACGTGGCTTATGAAATATTCCCCTCTATGTAATAACAAGAGCCTATTTTGACATCTGGGGGTGTCAGGATGAAATATTTTTGGATTCTTATTTAGAAAATGGCTGAACTACTTACAAACAGTGAAGGCATTCTGAATCATCTGATCTTGGCCTCCACTGCTTGCCAATGCCTGTTTTGTGGTTTTCCAAAAAAAAAGGGTTAACCCTTAAGCTGTCGAGAAAAAACTACATCTGAAAATGTCGTCTGCTGAATCTTCTTGTAAACTTTTTAAAAATATTTTTGCATTCTGGCAAACAGTGTGGGCCCAGATCAAATTGCTCCTACAGGAGCAGTCTGATCTGGGTCCACACTGTTTGCGAACAATGACTTTTAAGGGAACTGGCAGACAGCAAAACAGACGACAATTGTCGTGATAGGCATTTTATGGGTTAATTAGCATAATAAGAAGAAACTAAAAGCTTCTAGCTGCCTAGCAATAGTGCCAACATCATCTGCCCTTGTCTTACTTGCTGGACTGGAGGTAAGATTTTTCCAACTAAGGGCTTTTCTCCATGATTACTTGTCTAAGGTATGGGTCCATAATAAGTCACGATTTTCCATGACTGACTAAACCTTTATCATCATCATCAACAGATTTTTTATTCAAGGAGTTGCTACCAGTTCTCTCTTCCCGCCACCTCTCATTCAAGACATGTTTCTATTCACATAAGAAGTTCATATAGCACTGTTCTTAGAGCCCATAGAAGATTTAAGGTCACTACTGTATCTGTATAAGCTTACATAAAATGTATAGATTATAGAAAACAAATGAGAGTATGTATTGTTCTTCTCCTATCCAATCTACAAATTTTGCAAGCAAGATCCTAAAAATTATCTTCTAGTTCCACTGATCAATGTTTAATCAATCATGATGGACCAGAAAATCTCATCTGAGTGGAGCGTGATAGCTCAGTGGTTAGTGCACTTGCCTCTGATGCTAGAGGTCCCGGATTCGATCCCCGGCAGCAGCAATAAAAATTCGGTGTCCAAACACGCGCCATTGGCATTATTTGCAGGGATGAATGTCATAAAGTGCACCGTCCTTCGGATCGGGACGTTAACTGGAGGCCCCTTGTGCAGGAAGAGTCATGCCCTGTGCAGGTTAAAGACCCCTACCATAATTACATGATTACTGTGAAGGCTTTCATCCTGCAAACCTGGTGTGTACGTAATGTACACCTGCGAGTAATGGTCAGATGTGACCGGTCGCAGTATTAGTAGAAAGAAAGAAAGAGTCCAACAATTACCTTGAAGTATCATGTGATGCAGCAGCAACCTCTATCTGTTGATCTTTGGATCTCTTCAGCTGTATCAGAGTTTCATCATGATCCTTCTTTATACGCTCCAGAGCTTGTCTGCAAAGACAAGGAAAATACTTAATTACAGTGCAAATTCTTCAGTGACTCTGATGGTATATTTATCCTGGCTGAGTTGAACCTATTCTCGAGTCTCCAGAGAATTTTTTCCATAGCACCTCATAAGAAATAGGGAGGGATAATTTTCGGGAGATTTTCTTGTTTAATCTGGAAAATATGTAAAACCTTTAGAATCGCTAAAATGAGTACACAATATTTTTATTATAGGAATGAATTTTCATTTTTGTGGATTTTATCAATTTGTAAACTCCGGCAAAACACTCACAAACTGCACGTAACCCAAAGGGTTTTATGCTAAGTTTGTGGGTGATTCGCTGGAGTTTACATATCGATGTGTAAACTCCCGGGAATCATTCACAAACTCATGAAGCCGGGAAGGGGTTTATGCCAAGTTTTTGAGTGATTTGCCGGTGTTTAAACATTGATAAAATCCACAAAAATGGAAATTCATTTCTTATAATTCCAACTTTGTCATCGAAATAATAAAAATGCCATCAAAATGGTAAATTTTAGGAATTCTTTCGAAAACCTGACAAAACTTATCAACGACCATTGCAAAAAATTATTCAAAATTAAAAGCTGCCATTTATGAAAGGAACCTGGGTGAAAAAAAAATGAAGTCTTTAAATTCAGTTTATCTGTTTTCTAACATTCATGTTTCCAAACTTTTAAACAAAAACTGTTGATGTCACTTCATATAAAATGACGTAACACGCAGGTTATATTACTACATGTCACGGTGTGAAATAGTTCTGAGATTCTTGCTCATGGAATTTATCAAAGTATAAAACTTTCATTTCACCCAATCAAATTGCTCGAAATGTACATAATGATGGAGAATTGGAATTATAGAACACTAAAAAAGGTATTCCCATTATGCCTCCTAACTCAGTGCTTTGATTATTAGACATCAATGGCTTAAAGGGAATGGATACACCTGGAAGATTTTGCAGCCATTTTTCAATGGGAGACAACTTTCGGGACTTCCTGTTCGCTATTCTATAAACTCAGTCCTACGGAAAAAGGGGACTACTTTTAAAGGATATAATTTGCTCCTCAGGAGCGATTTTTTCCTTTAAGTGTTGACCCCTATTAACACAAAAGACAAAAATATTTTTGAAGGAGTTGCCTCCCCTGAAAGTATTTCCATTCCCCTTAAACTGCCCCTGTCTCAAACAGATTTTCATGGTCCCAAAGGTGTTTGAGCAATTGAAGTTTGACTATATTCTGAAATCTGGGTACCTTAAGAGGAATGGATACACCTTCAGGGGAGGCAACTCCTGTAAAAGTATTTTTGTCTTCCATGTCAATAGGGGTCAACTCTTAAAGGAAAGAATTTGCAAATCTTTCCTTTAAGAGTAGACCCCTTTTTCAGCAGGGTTGTCTTTATAGAAAAGCAAACAGGAAGTCCAGAAAGTTGTTTCCCTTTGAAAAATGCCGAAAAAATCTGCCAGGTATTCCCATTCCCCTTTACTAATAAGTTGCAGTTAGGCTATAAATGTTTAACAAGACCTGGCCAGGGGCCCCAAGAAAAACCTGGCCACCAGCAAAGTGTCTAAGGTGCTGACTTATAAAATGGCAAACTAAGTAGAATGAGATAAAGGGTAGCAGTCCCATTGCCTTATGGTCAATGTAACTGCAGTAAGCATGAAAGAAATGTGGACTGAAATTACATTTCTAACACTGTTACAAATGAAAGTGAATAAAATTTCATTATCATTGTAACTATGATCACTACAGACTTCAAGCCAGCCTTGGTAGTTCAGTCAGATGGGCGTCTGACTGGTGATCAGGAGGACGCGGGTTTGATACCTGCCAGGTCGGCAACATTCTTTTGTGGAGATTGAACATGAAATCTTTTCTACAGTCATTCTCTCCCTTTCACTGATTCAAGAAGGGCAATTGTCAGTTTCTGGCGAAAGACTGTGCATTGTACTGGTTAACCGCTCTATAAGCCTGCCCAGGAAAAGTGTGGATAGGTAAATGGGCTGGCTCAAAAATGACCTAAATAGTGTTGACTGGGCTGTTAAACTCCAAAACAAACAAACAAACAAACTACAAACTTCATGATCACAAACATGAGTGTGGCTAGTGCCATAAACAAGAATTCTGCCAACCTGTGATTGTAGTTCTTGAGCAATAGATCTGAACATTTGGGATGATGCTGAAGTTGATGCCAATGTTGTTGGACTGACAAACAGATGGACAAACACACTGACGAACAGACAGAAAATCAGACTTCTATATCCAGCCATGCTCAAAGCAGGTGTGACAAAAATTTGGACCAATTCTTGTCACCATACCAAGTATAAACATTATCCACCTTAGGACTTGAAAAATAGAGTTCTTAAATACTTTTAAGAACCTTCAATATATGTGGAAGTATGCATCTCTAGAACTTGTTGGCACTACAACCCTGAAATTGGGGTAGGGCAACAGTTCTTCATGTAGAGTGAGTGAGTGAGTGTTTGAGTTTTACATCCCACCAACAGCTGTCATACGGAGACGGGACCTAAGTTTAAAGACTCATCCGAAAGTCTGGAGAAGCCCAGGATCGATCCTGCGATCCCTGGTTTACAAGGTTAGTAGCTTTACCACTACACCACGGAGGTTTCTAAGTTCTTCATGTACATTCATATAAGTGATAATAATGTGATGAAGGTTCACAACGCTAATTTTAAGTACACCTAAACTTCCTTATATCATTGTTCATTATAACTTGGTTTTGGTGCTGTGTCAGCCTCAGTAGCTCAGTTAGATGGGCATTCGACTTTTGATGTGTTCGATACCTGCCAGGCAACACACTTTTCATGGAGATTGATCATGAAATCTTTTCTATGGATCCTTCCAATAATACAAAAAAAGTATTTGTCACTTTCTGATGAAAGAAAGTGCCCTATGTTTAATATGTTCTATAAACAAGAGGGCCAAGATGGCCCTGGATTGCTCATCTGAACTCAATGTAAGTTATGGCAAATGGAAGGGCCACCAGGGCAACTGAACTTTGAAACTGGCACAATACAGAGGAGGACTTGACATTTAAAGATTAGTTCTGTTTTTAGCACAGGTGGCTAAAATAGCATTAGAGCAGAACCACTTTAGCTTATTTGATAGAGGGCCACCCAAGCAAATTCCTTTGCAGTTTGAATGAAACTGGCACAATGGTATAGGAAGAGTTGTTTAGGCAAAGTGGTCTTATGAAGTTTTTTCTTCATGTATATTTAGCTTAATCATTGGTGCAGAACCATTTTAGCTGTTTTGGTAGAAGGTCACTTCATCCTGTGAAGTTTGCATGAATTTGCCTAAGGCTATGGGAGGAGTAGTCTTTTATTTATTTTTTTCAATTTTAAGCATCACCTAGGCAACAAAAATTAAACTGGCCTAAGGGTATTAAAGGAGTGGTATTTTTGTCTATTTTTGGCTTTGGTGGCCATCTTGTTCAATGGAGTGGAACCTTTTGAGCTATTTTGGTAGAGAAACACCTAAGCAACATTCCTGTAAAATTTGAATGAACTTGATTTAGGAGAAGTGTTTTAAATTAATAGTTGACACTGCATGCAGCATGATGAATGACACACGACAGACACTGACGGATCACAATAGCTCACCCTGAGCACTTTGTGCTCAGTTGAGCTAAAAATGTAACCCCAAGGAAGAAGGAATACAACACAGAGCTGAAACTTAGCCTGCCCAAGAAAAGTTTGGTTAGGTAAACTGACAGCCAGTGTATACTTAACTGTTAAACTCCAAATCAAAATAACAACCTTTTTTTTTCATATATACACTTAAATAATAGATCACAAAAATGTATATAGATTACGCTGAAAAATTATCATTTTTCTATAATACATGTAATCTATTCATTTTTGTTTCGATATGACACAGCTGTATCACTGACATGATTTCTACTTTGGATCACAACAACATTACACTGTAGTGTAAACTGAAAGCTTTGTTTCAGCTGTTGATACCTGTGAATTTCTTTGAGCCTCTCAATTTCTTCTGCCTTCTCTCTCTGGCTCTCCTCCAGTTTCTTGTAATTGTTAGCTATGAGCTCGGATCTCTCTTCATCCATCTGTCTATCTCTATTAAGTAGCTGTTGTCTTAACCTCTCATGCTCATCTTTCCACCTGTACAAGAAATCATACAGTGAACTTACATCTTCAAAGAAATCACTTGTACTCTGACAGTTCATTTGCCTTTGTTAATTTGAACTTTTTTTTTTAGTCTCTAAGCAATTCTTCAGGCAGCTAGAGGTAAGAAATACTTAGGATTATAAACATAGGAAGATTTGACATTACATTATCATGACGAGGTGATTCTATTAAGTATATACAACATGAAATTGTGTTAAAAGAAACTCAAAAAGATATCCCCAAAACTATCCCCATTATGGCTCCTGGCACTTTGATTTATCCTCCAGGGGCCAGTTGTTCAAAACTAACGACGTCATTAGTTAACATATCATTAAAATTTTGATCATTTAATATGGCAAGTATGCAAATATTTTTGCAGAAAAATGTGAGCAGCTGCAAAAGCTGCTCACATTTTTTTTCTGCAAAAATACCTCTATTAGGTATTTTGCTTGCTAGAGCTGTAAACAATTTGACCACTAACGAGCTTGTCTAAAGTCTAATTGTCTAAGTCTAAGTCTAACTGTCGGAGTCTAACTGTTGGTTTTCTTATGCTCCAGCATTTCAGTGGTTTCTTGCTGTGTCGAGTCCTCACAGTTGTTTCATCTCTGTGGTTGTTTGATTTTTTGTGTTCACAGAGATGTTGCACTGTTGAGTTAGGAGGCCTTCATGCAGACTGAACAAATTATTTGTCTAAATCACGACGGAAGTAAGGGCGAGGATTGTGGCCACGTGAAATCGATTTAAGCCCCCCAGTGGAATTCGTTTCACTGACCGTTCCAAGGCGGTTCTTCTGTCGCGGTTTATTTTTGTTATGGTTTGTCTTTGAGTGTTTGTATTGCTTATATTATTTTGTTTTGGATAGCCAATTGGCTATTTTGTGGGAAAGTAACTGTCCTTTTGGCTTTCCGCTATTCATGTTTCCATTAGGGTCTGTTGTGTTTCTTTCCCTTTGGTGTCTGTGGGAGCTGTGGGTTAATTGTATTGATTCCTGATCATAGCCTTCACTTCTAATTTGTTAAGCTAACGATGTTTTGAACAACTGGGCCCAGGGCTTAAACTACCTCTGTCCAGAACAAAGGACGGGTTACAGTTTAGCCATATTTGTGCCTACGATGGATCTGGATGAAACTTATATGCAATATAGTCCAACATATGCGCGTTCATATGACAACAATATTTAATTAACCATGACATGTGCAGTCACGTGACTTTCCGTTTTTCTACAAGTGGGGTAATTGTCAGTATTTGGTGATTTGCCAAAGTAATATGACATTTTTTAACAAGTAACCACATTAAAGCGTGCTAATCTACATGTCCATATCATAATCTATGTTTCTTGTATCCCGTGACACAATATTATGTACAGTATGTGCATAAGAAATTTTTATTGTGTTGAAGTTATATGCATTTAGTATAATATGTTAGAAGTGCTTAATAATACGGAATGTATTTTCGATTCTGAAGTATATATTTAAAATGTTGACAGAAAGACAACAACAGTACAATATATCATTGCAACATACAGCAGATTTGATTGGATTTTGCTGACCTTGATCTCATTTTCCAAGGTCACAGCAACCACAAAACAGTCATTTTTAGGCCAAAAATGGCTTGTCTGTACTCTATCTCAATAACGAATCAATTAATTTTAATCTAACTTGGAACAATATATCATTACAACATACCGGAAATTTGATTAGATTTTGGTGACCTTGACATTTTTTTAAAGGTCACAGGCCCCCCAAAACAGTCAATTTTGGGCCAACAATGGCTTGTCTGCACTCTATCTCATTAAAGAATGACCAATTTTCGTCAAACTTGATTCAATATATCAATATAACATACCACAGATAGGGTTAGATTTTGGTGACCTTGACCTTTTTCAAGGTCACAGGCCCTCAAAGACAATCAATTTGGGGCCAAAAATGGCTTGTCTGCACTCTATCTCATTAATAAATTGCTTAATTTTAGTCAAACTTAGTACACTATAACATTACAACATGACGCAGATTTGATTATATTTTGTCGACCTTGACCTTTTTTCAAGGTCACATTCTTCCAAAAACAGACGATTTTGGGACAAAAAAAGCTTGACTGCACAATTTATCATAAACAAATTGATTAATTGCATTCCAACTTGGTGTAATATACCATTACATCATACCGCAGATTTGATTAGATTTTGGTGACCTTGACTTTTTTTCAAGGTCACAGCCCCCCCCCCCCCCCCAAAAAAAAAAGTCATTTTGGGCCAAAAATGGCTAAGGATAACCCTTTCTACAACTTATTTAACGTCACTGCAGCTGGTTTCTCGGAATGTGTGGCTGCCGTAAAAAGTCTCCCTACCCTACATCATAGTGTAGTTTACATTTTCTTGTCCTTTTGGGATCATTGAATCCTTTGTTGAATTTTGAAAATATTTCAGGAAGCCCAATTGGCCAAAACTAGCTAGTGTAACCCAGAAAACATGTACACTCCATATTTTCCAGTAATGTTGTGTATTCCTTCCTTCCAAAGGATAACCCTTTCTGCAACTTATTGTCTGCACTCTAAGGCCAATGTCTCCCGAAACCTGTTCTTTTAGGGCCAATAATGGCTTATCTGTAACCTATATCATTTAAGAATTTATGAAAGTGGGTCAAAATCTGTACAATATTTAATTGCAGTATACCAAATTTGTCTGGTGATCTGAGCTTTATAATGACTGTTTGTTTTTAAGGTCAAAGGCTCCCACAACAACTGTCAGCTTTTGACCAAAAATGGCTCGTTTGCAGCTTACATTTTGTTGATGCTAATCTAGTTATTAAAGTCAAATGGGCGTTTAAGATACATTTATGGTGAGGGGACATTGTTTTCCTCTGAAAACATTTTTATTTATACCAGCATTCAGGGTACGTCTGCAGAAAATATGAAATGTTACATACCCTGTAAACAATATAAGACAGAAACCAGTAATGGAAGGTAAACATGAATGTATGTCATACAAGTAACATGCACAGCCTGTCCTTTACTTCATCAATGAAAAGCATTCCCTTTTACCCAGCAAGGAATGATGGTCGTGCTCATACAGATGGCCAGCCGCTGTCCTTCTGTATATGTAGACTATATTGACTTTTTCCTGTGCGAGTATGCACAGTACTTTGATTACATTGATTTTCTCACCTTGTTTTATCGATAAAAGTTTATTTTTCAACATCCTCCACATCGTTAACCACCAAAACATCAGTGTTTTTTAAAGAATTATTGTTTCTGAAATACAGTGGTGTGTAGTTTTCCCTGGTTAACAATGTGGACGACCATGCAATTTTCCTTTGAACACCACAGGAGTCTTCACTTCTCCATAGGCGCAGTGACCAGTAGTGCATGTATTCAACCGGAAATTTTGTTACGAAAACGCATGCGGATGAAGAAGTAAATATTTGTCCAACCAACCAGAGATATTTGGTCACCTTTTGAGTGTATTTTGATCAGTTTTTGTTGACTTCAAGAATTAGCTCTTTCAGTAGGCACTTTGCAATAGAAAACTGTAACCCGTCCTTTTCATAGTCCCAAAGATGTTTGTGCTACTGGAGTTCAACTGTATGATATATTTAATCATGTTCTGCTGAATAAATTAATTTAGCCCCACCAAGTTCTGACTTTCAACCAATCAGATTACTTGATGTAATGCTTCACAAAATGAAAATATCACATATGTTAAGCTGATCAGATGGCTTCTTCAGATTTCTTCAGTAGCTATCTGATCTGTATCTAGGGAGTGTAAATTCTGTTTCAACAGGACAGGGTTGATATCAACTATACAGAAAGTTTGAAGATTTGTTTGTTTAAAAATTGAAGTTTAACGTCCCTATCAACACTATTTAGGTCATTTTGGATATGCTGCTTCCAATTTTGTGAGTTGCTTCCAATTTTGTGGAACTTTTACCCGACATTGAAATGAAATGACATCTCAATCCCTGTCACCCAATTTAATCAATAGGGTTTATATGCATGGATGGGCCGACTTGCACCACTTTGCCTGGGCAGGCTTAGACCTTCTAAGTGTTTTACCAGTATTTGTGTGCGGTCAGTTTCAGCTCTGCATGGAAGCATCATGCAAGCCAATCTATTTCTCCAAGCCCCCATGGGCAGGGGGGTGAAAGTCTGGAGACCTTAACCAATTAATGTAATTTAAACTTTAACCTTCAGCGTGCTGTAGGCTACTTGCCCAAGGGGGTGGTCCAAATTGAGCAACTTATCATGCTCATAAGAAAGCAAGTACACTCCATCAGATGAGGTTCTCCTATACAGGAGGGATCATTCTTTCTTACAAGGGCACAGGTTTTTACCCACACTACTGGTGTTTGATTTTACACCCAGAAATGATGTTTAAAATTGAAGATTTCTCAGATACCAGCCTTCAACAGGTCCCCCTTACCTGTTTTATCACAATTTTGTGCACAGTAGACCCAATCCATCTAAACAACTATTGGTGATAAGTATATAGCCACAATATAGCTATCAATTTTATCCTTCAAAGCACATACCTAGCGCTATTGTCTTGTAGTTTTTTTTTGTTTTTGTTTTTTTTTTGTCTTAAACGGTTCCAGGGCAGATCACGTGACTGCCATATTTAGAAGTCACATGACCCATAGTACTTCCGGTAGAAATGGTGGAAGGTGTCTTGCCTACAATATGTCACATTTTGAGCAGAATCAGTTCAAGTTTAAGGAAATTATGGCTGCCAAAATAGGGGTACCCCCTCCAAAGACCGAGTATTGAATAATGCTCAGCATGCTGAAAGTTAAACATATTAATTTACTTCAATTATACAGAAAGCTCTGGCTTGTTTCATAAATTTGATAAGAAAATGACCATGAGTGTAAGATTCTGTTCATCATGTCACAGGGTTGGAAAGAGAACATGTCTCGACCGGGACTCAAACACAGGGCCTCTCACATACCGAGTGATCACTCTACCAACTGACCTACCCAGTCACATGGCCAATCTGTAACATTTCCCCCCTGCTTCATGTTCTGTCCAGTCTAGCTTCAAGTCTTATTTTTCATACTCTTTCATGCTCTCAAATGCAGTGGTGGACCCACACTGAGCCAACAAATGTCACAGGGTTTGAAAAAGAACATGACTTGACCGGGACTCAAACCCAGGGTCTCTCGCATACTGTGCAAACACTCTACCGAGCTACCAAACCATGCGGTCAACCCATTACAATCACATAACAATTTCAACAGGAAACCAAATGTAATGGATGGGGTCATGACATGACATGCCAGTAACCATGCTATTACTTGTGTGGTCATATGTCACTATATGATAAATTGTGATTACTTGACAAAGTGATATCGCACTTACCGCTGATCTTTCTTATCATTCGTCTCTTCAACTAGCTGCATCTGAACTCTGAAAATAAATGGACAAGAATTAGAAGTAGCAGACTGATTTGAGGATTTCTCGCAAGCAGATTTAAGGTACAACTTTTCTTTAACTGTTTTCATCATGGTTAATGAAAGAAATATACTCATCTTCCTATAACAGCATGCATCAATCATGATTAGACAAGGCACAGGCAGAAATATTTTGCAGGAAAGAAATGTGCCAGATTTGTAATGTTTTCTGAAGAATTATTTGACTGCATATATGGAAGGTAGTGTTACATACAGTGTCATCAAACGTGCAACTGTGCACACATTATATTAGTATTGGGCATTTTTTTGGAAATTTCTACATTTATGGGATTTCCTATCGGTTCTAGTCTATGTTACCTATAAGTTTCATAAATAAGTTTAGTTTATACTAATGGGCATTTTCAGATCACCATATCTCCAGATAAGAAGGTGTAACAAGGACAATTAAGGGATAGTTTTTCTTTTTTCTACATAAAAAGATGTTGTGGGTATTTGGCAGAATCGTCTCATCCCAGTTGATTCTTACAAGTACACACAACATAGTACTTCTGACTAGAAATGGGAAAAATAATCCCATTTCACTACAACCTCATTATAACAAGGTTCATTATTACAAGGTTTTGGATATAACACAGTTTCAAAATGTATCCCAAAAATGTATAGATTATACGGAAAATTGACCATAAATCATCTAATCTATACATTTTTGTTTGGATATAATGCACCAGTCATTTGTAACCACTGCCCACCCCCACCCCCACCAACGGGCCGTGGATAGCCGGGCTAATGTGTGGTGCTTTTATCCTTTGAATGTCCCTGCAGTGCCGTGTTAGTGCGGAGACTCTGATTTTGTGCCAAAACAGCTGGGATTATAGTGGTGGAATTAGCAGAAGGAACTGCAGTGTTTTACCTGTGTCATACCGGTGTTTAACCCGATTTTTAGCCAGGCACCAGCGAGCTCTCAAGAGAACCATTTCAAAATTCCTTGTCCCCGGGGGTGGGGGATAAGCGGCAGTGCTTTTACCATCCATTTGTCCCCGCAGTGCAGGGATTTTAGCAGCGCTGTGATGGAGAGGAAGTAGTTGTCCCCGCTATTCCCTGTAGGTGGGGGGCAGTGTTTACAAATGACTGGTGCATAACACAGTTGTTTAAGTAACATGGTTTCTGCTTTGGATCCCATTAATGGTTTTATAAAGAGGTTTTGGTGTATTCTCTTTGATAAGTTTCCTTATCTGGAACTATGATAACTTAGCATGGTCCAGTATTTTTGTAATTATGATGAGCTTTATATAGACAACACTGGCTTACTGTCTACTCACTTATAAGAGTGTTCTCTTGCAGAAGTCTCTTCCTCATATCTCTTCTTTGTGCTGGTCAAAATATCTCTGGCATATTGCAGCTCCACCTCTAATCGACGGATCTGAATAAAATGTAAGCGCATATGCGGTCGTATTCAACCAACGCATTTATCAAACACACTAGAATATTCGATTTTTACCCTGTCCCTGGGTAAGAACACCAGGGTTAGAACAGAATTTCTATCCCAAGCTAAAACTATGGATTTCCTTATCTGGTGTGCAAGAATATCTCATTCTGTCATCACTTATAACATGCCAGCCTCAGTAGCTCAGATTCATGCATCTGACTAGTGATCAGGGCACAGTTTTTCAAAGCATCATTAGCTTAACAATCTAGTTAGTGGTCAAATACATGTAGTTAATTGTTCTAGCAAGTACAATAACTTATTCTTCTGTATTTTTGCTGCAAAAAAGTGAGTAGCTTTTGCATTTGCAAAAGCTACTCACATTTTTACAGCAAAAATATTAGTATGTTTGCTATATTAAATGATCATAGCTTTAATGACTGATTAACAACTGGACCCTGGGCAGAAGGTCAGGAGGTTGCTGGTTGTATACCTGTTGAGTCAACAACATTCTTTCATGGAGATTAATCATGATATTTTTTCTATAATCATTCTCTCCCTTCTACCAATTCAAAAGGGGCAGTTGTCAATTTCTGGCGAAAGATTATGTACCATACTGGTTAACAGCTTATGTATAAGCCTGCCCAGGAAAAGTGTGGTTAGGTAAGCTGCTGGCTCAATATGACCTGAGCAGTGTTGACTGGACCATAAAACTCCAAACAAACAAAATCATCACTTTCTGTTACAGACATCTCAAAGTGCAGGGTAACCCTCAAAATATTGCATCACAGAAAACTTTTTGGGTTATCATTTTACTGTACTTATCATGATGTAAACCTAACTTTCTTACATGCTTTTCAATGAAATACAGAGATTTCTCAATGAAATTGAAATTGATATTATCACTGTTTCAAACAGTGAAAATACGATTTTTGGATTTCACTGTTTGTGAATTCGAAGTATCATCAAAAAATAACATATATATCATCAGTTTATTCAATGTCAATTAGCTATACCGAATAAATGTCTGTCAGAAATTATGTCTTGCACATTTGCACATCTTTGAGACGTTGATGATGTCACTTTTAGTACCATTGTATTGTAATTAATGCACACCATGCAAGATGAGCTTAGCAACTGCTGACATTATTTGAATGGAAATTTTAAGTGAGCCATTTGATAAAGTAACATTCAAAGCTATTTTCCAGCTGCAAACTTAAGTTTACACCCAATATTATGACCTGTTAACCCGCTGAAAACCTCTAAGTTGATGTCAAATGGCCATGGAAAAAGTTTGTTCTCTATGGTGATGACTGATGCTTTAAAATTGCATTAATGTTTACAGTTTAGATCATAAAAGAAAATTAATATTAATTTATTTTTTTCAGTGAAAGATCAATTTTTATTTCACTCATGAACACCAAAGTTGTATTTTCACTTGTGGTTTCACCACTTGTTCAAATACTCTGTGAGATAAAAATCAATCTTACACTGACAAAATCCAATATCCTCTGTATCATTTCATTATGCACATACAGTATGCACAGCATGCAAGCTCCAACAATTCATTTTAATCATGAAAAGAAGCCCTTTCAATTAAAAGCACAAACAGGTGCAACCAAATGCTCCTTATATGGAGCATTGAGTGTAACCTAAATATACTCTTAGGGCATGTGTAATAAAATTAAGAGTTCCTTGACATACTTAAATCAGCAAGGGGTCCCCCTTTGTCAAATAAGAGTAATTATTGATATTAAAGTGTACAGTAATATTTCAACATTTTTCCTTGATTGAACAGAAAGTTAAAACTGCTGTGAAATATCCATATTGAAAACCTTGGTAACTGGAAATGTTTTCAGAGGAAAACAATGTCCCCCACCACAAATATAATTTAAACACCCATTTGACTATAATAACTAGGTTATATATGGTGCAAAATCTATGGTGCAAACAAGCCATTTTTGGCCAAAATCTATGAGTTTTCGGGAGCCAGTGGCCTTAAAAAAATAATCATTAAAAAGGTCAAAATCACCAAAAATCTCATCAAATTTGGGAGTTTGTAATTAAATATTTTACCAAGTTTGACCAATATTCATCAATTCTTGAATGAGATAAGGTCACCAAAATCTAACAAAGTAAAAGTAAAACAAAGATCAAGAATTGATACAATTAACTTACTCCACCCATAAAAGACACCAAAGGGAAAGAAATACAAACATTAAGCGACAAGACCATAATGGAAACGTAAACAAAGGAAGGCCATAAGGACAGTTACTTTCCCACAAAATGGCCATATGGCCATTCAAAATAAAAAGACAAAAGTGATACACACAGTAAGTAACAAACAACAACATAAATAAATCGCCACAGAAGAGCCGCCTTGGAACGGTCAGTGGAAGATTTCCACTGGGGGGCTTAAATCGATTTTACGTGGCCACAATCCTTGCCCTTACTTCCGTCGCGATTTAGACAAATACTTTGTTCAGTCCGCATGAAGGCCTCCTAACTTATCAGTGCAACATCTCCGTGAACACAAAAATCAAAGAACCACAGAGGTGAGACAACGGTGAGGACTCGACAGCAAGAAACCACTGAAATGCTGGAGCAAAAGTAAACCAACAGTTAGACTCTGATGGGCCGGATCAGAGACAGAGCATCAGGCACCAACCAACATTACCTTAAAGCTTTGGTATATTCTGATGATATATTGTACCAAGTGTGACCAAATTTCATGCATGAGATAGGGTGCAGATAAATCAAAATTTTTTGGGGCCTGTGCCCTTGACAATGAGGTCAAGGTCACCAAAATCTAATCAAATCTTTGGCAGGATGCAATGATATATTGTACCAAGTTTGACCAAATTCATCAATTCGTTCATGAGATAAGGTGCAGACAAGCCAAAATTCATGGTCTTTGGGGGCATGTGTCCTTAAAAATAAGGTCTCCAAAATCTAATCAAAGCTTTGGTAGGTTGCAATGATATATAGTACCAAGTTTGACTCAATTTCATCCATTCCTTCATGATATAGGGTGCAGATAAGCCAAAATTCAGTCTTTGGGGGCCTGTGCCCTTGAAAATAAGGTCAAGGTCACCAAAATCTAAACACATCTGTGGTATGTTGTAATGACATATTGTATCAAGTTTCACCAAAATTTTTCAATTTGTTCATGAGATAGAGTGCAAACAAGCCATTTTTTGCCCATAATTGACTTTTGGGGGGGAGGGGGGGGGGGGGGGGGGGGGGCTGTGCCCTTGAAAATGCGGTGAAGGTCATCATAATCTAATGACTATTTTCTCCCATCCTAGTGATATAGCCATCCATAGGTTCAGGAGATACTAGACAAAGTGCCCAGTGGGGCACGTATACCCCCGGCCAGGGCCATCGCCTCAGCTGAAACAAGAACTACAAAGGGAAATAACTCTAAAAGGCCTGACCCCTTGGCCCTTATTTTCTTTCCCACAATACAAGTAGTCATACTGATCATGTGTGCAAAATTTCAAGTTTCTATGTGGAGCAGTTCCTGAGATATCTTTGACACAAAATAATTGTTTACGGACACACAGACAGACAGACAGACGGAAAAGACAAAAACTATATACCCCCATTGCATACTTCGTATGCCGGGGGTATAACAATCCCTCCAGGGGAATGGATACACCTTTGGGATGGGGTGGAACTAAAAAATATATCTATCTACCTTAGTACAGTGGAACTTCGATGGTTCATCTTAACCAATGGTTCGATTCGAACAAATTCTTGAGCCCCTAGAAAATGCTTTCCCTAGGTCCTGATAAAAAACATAACTAGCTATAATTTAGCAAGATTTTTTCATTGTGGAAAAAAGGTGTGTTGCATGTACTCATTAGAATCACCTCGATGAGGCGACTCTGATGAATACGCACCGCATACCTTAATTACATATAAGGATGATGCTTCCTGACATGACTCTATGAATAACCCTTAGTGGCTTGAACTACCACTGTCTCAAACACATTTTAAAGGTCTCAAAGGTGTTCGAGTCATCACAGTTTCACTGTAATAGCTGTTTACTAAGTGAAGTACAGACCCCTTTTTTCACAAGAAAGTGTACAGGAGTTTTCTCCCTTGTCAAAATGGCAAGAAATATGTCAGGTGTATATATTCTCCTTATTAGGCTTAAGTGTATTCATTCCCCTCATATTTAGTTACCTTAGCCTCAGCATCAATATCCATGGGGATACCCATATCATCAGCAAATAGAGGACGATCAAACATAAACATCTGAAATCAAACAGAACATATTCTGAGCTTTTTTTAGTTACAGATTCACATGAATTCAAGAAGAAACTGTTTTATTCAGCATGGCACTTATTAGAGCAGGATTTTACAATTCCCACACCCCATACACCCAAATATAAACAATATTTATGAATTTTCACAAAAAATTAATCTGTAATCCCAAAGCGCCTGCTAATTTCATAGTTTCAAGAGATGTTTTGTTGATAAGAAAAGTAATAGACAAAGAACCAATATGCCTCTTCAACTTTGTTGAAGTTAAGGGCATAAAAAAGCGGCATTTTATGAAAACACGGATTGAGATGTCATAAGTGTGGATTTTCTTCAAAAACACAGACTTTTTGCTATCAAAAGACATTTCAAAAGCGTGGATTTAATGAGTTTTAATTACTTAATGATGTTTGCAATGTCTTATTCGAGCCATTTTAGCAGTAACAATCTTTGAGATAGATATCTTAAATCGAAAGTCTTTACGATGTTTCGGTTGTCCATCAAAAGTTTGTCGTATCTGGGTATCAAGCATAATGTTCACGATAATAAGAACCAAAATATCTCTGCCCTTTTAAACATTATCAACTCAGAAAACATATCCATCACATATCAAACTTTTCTGTCCTTTTTTCGTCCAGAAATGTTAAAATCCAACTATAATAAAGTCTGCGAAGTAGGCTTGGCATCTGGAGTTTAGAATGCTATTTATTCGGCATAAGTATCGCTATGCAAATCCCAACCCACAATACACATTATCGGCAAAATCAAATTCCAAACTCCAAAGGCGTAATATGTGAATGCATGTAATCCCAGGTAATAATTACCTTTAATTCATAAATTGGCCTTCAGGCAAATCACGCTTATGATGACATGATCTCAAGGGCTTTTAACAGTATGGTTTCTGCGCTTTTGATATGCCCCAAAAAATGTCAATTTTTGTGTCTTATGGCAGGAAGTCAATAGTCAGAAATATAACGCCTATGAGGTTCTAATAAGTATTTGAATCTTATCAAAATATTAATTTACACTACAGCCTCCATATAAATTTGTTTAACTTAGTATGGAGTTGGATATTATCTATGTTAAAAGAAACGGTCCAAAACTAAAGTTGTAAACAAAAACATGAAAAAAATATTGATTGCAGTATCCAAACTAAAATGCACAGATTGTATGTGGTGGTATTTTTTTTCTTTGTAATTTTTACATTTCTGATTGACTATACAATAATTAGTTTTCTCTATATATCTCAGCAATAGTTCTAGTGCTATAAACAGGTTATGGAATCTGTATACCACAACCATATCATAACACTGTTCATTTATACACAGATTTGGACATAACATGGTTTATAGATGGGTCCCAAAAATGTAAAGATTATATCAAAAATGTAAAGATCATAGAGAAAAATGACCATAAATGGTTATTTTTCAATATGATCTGTACATTTTTGTTTGCATATTACATGATTGTTTTTAACACAGTTTCTGCATTCAATCCCAACAACAGTGTTATAAAGAGGTCATAGGTTACCTGTGAATCTTGCATAGGAGTCATCATTGGCTGCTGAAACTGTTGTTGGAACTGTTGTTGCTGCCGTTGTTGTTGTCGTTGATATTGCTGCTGCTTCATATACTGTTGCTGCCTCCATTGTTGCTGTCTTTGCATCTGCTGTGAGGATGGTTGCATAAACTGAGAACCAGCCATGGGGTCTGAATAAAATGGCGGACCAGTCTGAAATTGCTGGTTACCTATCTGATATTGAGACTGAGGAAGAAGGGAACCACTCTGTGACTGTTGACCAGACTGCCCACTAATAGATCTTCTAGTTCCTGTCTTAAAGCTGAAAAAGTCTGTGGAAGAATTCAGATCCTGTTCTGCTTGTGGTTCCAGGTGGTCCGTTAGCTCTGGTTCTGAAGGGAGGGGACCAGTTGGCTTTGGGTGGTGTTTTGTTGCTTCCATTTGCTGCATCTGAGCTGCCAGAGATCTTGGACTAGGTTCATCCTTAGATGCTAAAACGTAAAAAAATATCTTGTGAAGTTATGTTACTGAAACAGAGGAGGGAGTCTAATTTTTCCTTCTTTTCATACCATTTCAGTGAATATACATGTATGTGCAAACTTTAAAAGCACAGTGTAACCACCCAAAGGTGGTTGCCAGTAAGAACTCCTGCAGATGTATTTACTTTATATTAAATTATTGTATTCTAATGTCCTCAACAACCACCTGTTTTAAGAAACATTGACCACATATTTTGTCACAGTTTTTATGGCTACATAAAGGAACCAAAATCATTTTCTTTGATGAATTCTTATTAAATGAACTGAAAGTCTGTACACTGTAATCAGTCTGTCTGTTTTTTTTTTTTTTTTGGATTTCACAAATGTCTGTGATAGTGGCATAGTCTAATGCTCAACGGGGAAATGCAAAATTTGTAACCTTTATAAATTTGGCATTCAATCAAATATCGCTTAAAAGTAATCAACACATTTAGAAAATCCTGAAAATTAGAATAAATTATCAACATGGGTTTTGGAGACATGATAGTTCAAATTTAGATATTTCCAAATATGGTCATTCAAGAGAAAAATTCTAGTATTTTCATAAACAACAATAAAATTGTAAATGTAACAGCATCATTGTAAAGCTATATTATCTATGTACATGTCTGCCAAGTATCAACACTTTTAGGTAAAAAGTTTGAATGTTATGCATTTTTAATACAGGGAACCCATTAGGATCAAGTATGATAAAATTGCTTATTTGTACCTACCTAGGTACAAGCTATGCATTTTGTTATATATTTAATATATTTTTGAGTGGCTGTAACTACGGAATTCTTAACCCTTGTCCTGCTGAATATTTATATATATGCCACACCCACTATCGATTATCAACCAATCAGATTACTTGATGCAAATTATTGCAAAAATTCACAATCTGAATGGCAAACAATGTAGATCCTGATCAGATGGCTTCGTCAGAGGCCATCTGATCTGGATCTACATTGTTTCAAAGATAAGGCATATCTGGGATTAGCAGGACAAGGGTTAATCAAGTTCAAATTTTCAGTATTTCAAAGCTTTGTAGAGGTCACAAAATGTATAAAATTTCAAAGGGCTAGGTGGACAAGTTTTAAAATTGGCATTTTCCGGATAAGCCCTATTGATTTAAGCATAATAATGAACTCTTGTTGAGCCACTGTTATTTGCTTTCTCAATGCAAATCTGTCCTTTGTTTAATCACCTACCACAGTGTTAAATCACCTACCACAGTGTTAAATTACCTACCACAGTTTTCTGAACTGTGATGCTCAACCTGAATTGGGAGACTATCTGTATTAGCCTTTAAGATGCCGAGAAAAACTACATCTGAAAATGTTGTCTGCTTATGTTGTCTGCTGAATCTTCTTTGCAAACTTTTTAAAAATATTTTTGCATAAAGGCAAACAGGGTCTACACTGTTTGCAAAATATTACTTTTAAGGTAACTGGCAGATGGCAAAGCAGATGACAATTGTTGTGACTGGCATTTTATGGGTTAACCCTATTTCAGATTTCCCTTGGGCAGTCTTTAAGAAAAGTTCTAACTGTTCATCAATGAAAAAAAAAAAATACATATATAACATCTTTAAACCATTTTGTACCAGAAACCCCAAAATGGGTAACAGGCAAACAGTGCAGAATGCGATGTCTGATCAGGGTCTACACTGTTTGTAAAACGTTCAGCCATTTTCCAAAGAAAATTTGAAGAAAACTAAACCTGACATCCCTAAATTTTGAAACGGACTTGTGCTATATATAAGGAGGAAGATTCCATTTGGTACAAAATGGGTTAACATTTAAATTCAAACACAGTGTGCCTATATAGTTAATGGAAAAAACTCAATTATTCTGCAAGAAATCACTGGGCGGAATAGTGTGATGTGAAAAGCTGCTGTTTTATAATGTTTTGTTTTTTGGTTTTGTTTTTCGTTTTTTTTGTTTATCCCACTTCCCATTGTTCTTGAGGTTGGACAATGTAACATCATTTTCTTGGCCTATAAACATGAAAAGCATGTGTAAAAGCAATATTTACAGTCTGAAGTGGTGAAAATTGGGAGAATAGGAAGAAAGCCACAGAGATGTTGTCCATTTTTGATGTTAGAATCAAAATAAATCAACTTTAGTACTGAACTGCTCAGGTTTCACACTCATTATTAAGTATACTTTACAACTGACACTGAAATAGTGAATTATTACTCATCAAATCAGTGACAGAAATGATCTAGTTCTAAAAACAACATCAAGCATAATAAAATGGAAGATAATTGTCAATTGGTTTTCATGTTGTACATTAACTACAAGGAATGTGAAAATGTCTGAAAAACTCACTATATAAGTACAAGCAACTTGAAACTCAACACTGTCCGCAAATCCCAGCAATTTCTAAAACATTTATATGGTCTGGCTCAGATAATCTTACTTAATATTAAAGAGAAATGGTAACACGTTGACATATTTTTCACCATCTTTTACAAGGGAGAAAACTTTTGTGGTTTCCTGTTTGCTTTTCTATAAACTAAGACCCCTCAAAAAGGGGTCTACACTAAAAGTAAAGAATTTGCTTCCCAGTCTACTCCTAAAGGAAAGAATTTGCTCCTGAGGAGCAAATTCTTTCCCTTGGGAGTAGACCTCTGTTGAAAAGGGAGACAATGATGTTTTGAAAGCACTGACTCCCCTGAAGATGTATCCATCCCTCTTAATAAACTCAACATGAAACTAGACTTGTTTTCCGAGAAAACAGATGTCCCCATCCCCCACCACATACCCCTTTCAAAAGAAGCTTAATTTAACAATACTGCTGTGGCCTTGAAAATGAGGTCAAGGTCACTAAAACCTAATCAGTTCTTCATCCTGACCAAATGTTCCTTCAATGCAAATTTGATTAAAATCCACCTAGTGGTTCATGAGATATACTGAACACAACCTAAATTTGGCCTAAATTTGACCTATTTAGCAAGGCTGTGACCTTGAAAATAAGGTCAAGGTCACCAAACATAATTAGTTATTCATCCTGTCCCAATGTTATATCCATGCAAATTGGATTAAAATCAACCGAGTAGTTCTTGTGATATACTGCACACAACCTAAATTTGTCCTATTTAGCATGGCTGTGACCTTGAAAATAAGGTCAAAGTCACCAAAACCTAATCAGTTCTTCATCCTATCCCAATGTAATATCCATACAAATTTGATTAAAACCCACCTAGTAGTTCA
Organism: Lucinisca nassula; assembly: GCA_963580285.1. NCBI lineage: Eukaryota > Metazoa > Mollusca > Bivalvia > Lucinida > Lucinidae > Lucinisca > Lucinisca nassula. Next base: position 66,502,277 of record OY757011.1, on the reverse strand, counting down.
TGTGATATACTGCACAAAACCTAAGTTTGGCCTAAATTTGACCTATTTAGCATGGCTGTGACCTTGAAAATAAGGTCAAGGTCACCAAAACCTAATCAATTCTTCATCCTATCCCAATATTGTATTCATGCAAATTTGATTGAAATCTGCCCAATAGTTCATGAGATATCTTGCACACAAGAAGGTGACATGCTGATGCATATGTATATGCAGACGCAGATGCCTACAGGATCTGCACCAAAAACAATATGTACCCTGCCCTTCGGTGGGGGGACATAATTACATCTATGGAAGACAAGAATATATTCACCTTTTCTCTCTGGGCTTCTTGGGCTGCCCTGTTTCAGCCTAGGAGATCTTGGGGACATTGTCATCTGGGTTCTTCTGGCAGCTGATTCAAACAAAGGTCTATTACGACTGAAACAAGTAAATTTACGCTTTACCATCTAAATACAGTAAAATTCCTATATTAAGACCACCTTTGGGACTGTTCAAAAGTTGTCTTTAAGACCACTTTTGAACAGTCCCAAAGGTGGTCTCTGACAAGAAGACACTGTTTTCAGAAAACACAAAGAAAGAAAAACTGCATACTTCTAAGTATGCTTTTTAAACCAGAATTATTCTTATTTTTTTTTTTTTTTCTTCATACAGTAATAGCAGAATTTTACTGTACCATATTTGCCATAATAAGTGCACATACTCTAACAAGCGCACACCAATACATTTTCAAGTAGTTGATATCAATTCTGTGTTCTGCTGAAATTGAAACAGTGCTAAAAGAGCACTCTACCACATCAATAATAATTATGCTTTAGTGATAAAGAGGGTCAAATTGCTAACTTGTATTTATTCAAGAGCCTATTGTGTTTTAATATACATGCTCCTTATGCCAACTTTTGAAAGGTTTGGTTCAACTAATCATGTCCAAAGCTGAAACAAGAAGAATACAGCTGTGTGCCTGTGTCCATAGAAGATCAGAATTGTTACTTGTGATATGTCAAATGACATTCAGGTAGCCGGACAAAATCCCCCAAGACAAAATCCCTCCTGCTCATTTTAGTATAGGTGGACAAAATCCCTCCCATGTTTTTTGCAAGGAGGACATAATCCCTCCCACTATTTTTTACAAGGTGGACAAAATCCCTCCCATTTTTTGCAAGGTGGACATAATCCCTCCCACTCTTTTTTACAAGGTGGACAAAATCCTTTCTGTAAATTTTGCAACTAGGACAAAACCCCTCCCGGCTGACATCAGTTGGCTACTATTTTAGCATCTTCCTCAAGACTTAAATTGCACCAATAATTGCTTCTGGGATCCTCTTTCTTGCATTGAACATTTCCTACAATAGCAAGTTCTTCAAGTGAAAAATCCTATAAGACTGCAAAGCCACAATTCATGGGCATTTACCCTTTTTACCAGGCACATATGATAAAGTAGGAAATGTTATGCATTAAGTATAGAAAGAATATAAACTGTGAACAGTAATTAGGCAATTAGAAAAAATGATTGACTTTAATAGCACTCACTTAGACAATTGCTTTTTTAGCACATTTAAAATAGAAACATATTCATCATGAACGGATAAGGCACTAATTAACAAGAAATGATCATAAATGAATAAAAAAGAAAATAAGCACAAATTAACCAGAAACCATAACAAATAAGTCATCAGCAATATGTACAAGAGTTAGCTATTTTTGCTGTTGTCTTTGGGATTTTCATGTTTTGGTAATAGCACACATTTTGTCATATTTTCTTAACACATATAACATGTACATATACAGGCCACTTTTTTACAAAACCAATAATTTGTCTTTGAATCCAGCCAAAACTCAGATTAGCATGGACACTTTCCCAGTCTGATCGGGGTCTTCACTTTCTTCAAGTGGATTGTGAAGACTCATATCAGACTAGGCAGATACCAAGGCTGATCAGTCGTCACCCCAGTTTTTGCTGAACACAAAGCCCAAATCATTGGTTATATCATGCAACATCAAATTCAGAAAGCCCCCTTTTTATTTCTCATATATTTTGTCCCAATTGGAAAATTTTTAGAAGGGATTTTGTCCACCTTGCAAAAAACATGGGAGGGATTTTGTCCACCTTGTAAAAATGTGTGGGAGGGATTATGTCCACGTTGCAAAAAGCATGGGAGGGATTTTGTCCACCGGGTAAAAACATGGGGGAGGGATTTTGTCCAGGGGTGGGGGGGATTTTGTCCTACACTCTGACATTCATACACCAGATAATTTGCATGAAATGACTGTTTTCTGGGGAAAAAATAAGAAAAATATTTCAAAATGTTGCCTGCTGAAAACAAGAGGGCCCAATGGCCCTATATCGCTCACCTGTGTACCAGAAAATCATTAGTGTAGGAGACCACTTGACATTGCTACACTAAATATCTAAGCTCTGGGCCTTATGGCTTTGGAAAAGAAGATTTTTGAAGCTTTTTTCAATTATAAGTCTAAAGGAGCTGAGGGGCCCCGGGGTGTGGCCCATTTGAATCCCAGGGGCAGGGTTAGCAGGATTTATGTAGGTGACTATTTTATGTTGCTAGATACTAAATATCTAAGCTCTGTGCTTCACAGTTTCAGTGAAGAAGATTTTTGAAGCTTTTCTCCATTATGAGTCAAGGGGAGCTTATGGGGTCACAGGGCGTGGCCCATTTGGACCCCAGGGGCATGATTGGCTAGATTTATGTAGGTGACCACTTGGCATTGCTACATGCTAAATATCTAAGCTCTGGGCCCTGTGGTTTCAGAGAAGAAGATTTTTGAAGCCCTTTGCCATTATGAGTCTATGGGAGCTAAGGGGCCCCGTCGTATGGCCCATTTGGACCCCAGGGGCATGATTGGCAGGATTTATGTAGGTGACCATTTGCCGTTGCTACTTGCTTAATATCTAAGCTCTGGGCCCTATGGTTTCAGGGAAGAAGATTTTTGAAGTTTTTTCCATTATGAGTCTAGGGGAGCTTAGGGGCCCTGGGATGCGGCCCATTTGGACCCCAGGGGCATGATTGGCAGGATTTATGTGGGTAACCACTTGCCGTTGCTACATGTCAAAGATCTAAGTTCTGGGCCCTATGGTTTCAGAGAAGAAGATTTTTGAAGCTTTTTTCCATTATGAGTCTATGGGAGCTAAGGGGCCCCGGGGCCTGGCCCATTTGGACCCCAGGGGCATGATTGGCAGGATTTATGTAGGTGACCACTTGCCGTTGCTACATGCTAAATATCTAAGTTCTGGGCCCTGTGGTTTCAGAGAAGAAGATTTTTGAAGCTTTTTTCCATTATGAGTCTATGGGACCTAGGGGCCCCAGGGCGTGGCCCATTTGGACCCCAGGGGCACGATTGGCAGGAATTATGTAGGTGACCACTTGCCATTGCTACATGCTAAATATCTAAGCTCTGGGCCCTATGGTTTCAGAGAAGAAGATTTTTGAAGTTTTTTTTTTTCATTACGAGTCTATGGGAGCTCAGGGGCCCCGGGGTGTGGCCCATTTGGACCCCAGGGGCATGATTGGCAGGATTTATGTAGGTAACCACTTGCCATTACTACATGTTAAATATCTAAGTTCCGGGCCCAGTGGTTTCAGAGAAGAAGATTTTTGAGGTTTTTTCCATTATAAGTCTATGGGAGCTTAGGGGCCCCGGGGCGTGGCCCGTTTGGACCCCAGGGGCATGATTGGCAGGAATTATGTAGGTGACCACTTGCCATTGCTACATGCTAAATATCTAAGCCCTGGGCCTTATGGTTTCAGAGAAGAAGATTTTTGAAGTTTTTTTTTTCATTACGAGTCTATGGGAGCTAAGGGGCCCCGGGGTGTGGCCCATTTGGATCCCAGGGGCATGATTGGCAGGATTTTTGAAGGTAACCACTTGCCATTGCTACATGTTAAATATCTAAGTTCCAGGCCCAGTGGTTTCAGAGAAGAAGATTTTTGAAGCTTTTTTCCATTATAAGTCTATGGGAGCTAAGGGGCCCCGGGGTGTGGCCCATTTGGACCCCAGGGGCATGATTGGCAGGATTTATGTAGGTGACCATTTGCCATTGCTACATGCTAAATAACTAAGCTCTGGGCCCTGTGGTTTCAGAGAAGAAGATTTTTGAAGCTTTTTTCCATTATGAGTCTATGGGAGCTAAGGGGCCCCAGGGCGTGGCCTGTGTGGACCACAGGGGCACGATTGGCAGGAATTATGTAGGTGACCACTTGCTATTGCTACATGCTAAATATCTAAGCTCTGGGCCCTATGGTTTCAGAGAAGAAGATTTTTGAAGTTTTTTTTTTCATTACGAGTCTATGGGAGCTAAGGGGCCCCGGGGTGTCACACCCATTTGGACCCCAGGGGCATGATTGGCAGGATTTATGTAGGTAACCACTTGCCATTGCTACATGTTAAGTATCTAAGTTCCTGGCCCAGTGGTTTAAGGGAAGAAGATTTTTTAAGCTTTTTTCCATTAAAGTCTATGGGAGCTAAGGGGCCCTGGGGCATGGCCCATTTGGACCCCAGGGGCATGATTGGCAGGATTTATGTAGGTGACCACTTGCCATTGCTACATGCTAAATATCTAAGCTCTGGGCCCTGTGGTTTCAGAGAAGAAGATTTTTGAAGCTTTTTTCCATTATGAGTCTATGGGAGCTAAGGGGCCCCGGGGCGTGGCCCGTTTGGACCCCAGGGGCACGATTGGCAGGAATTATGTAGGTGACCACTTGCCATTGCTACATGCTAAATATCTAAGCTCTGGGCCCTATGGTTTCAGAGAAGAAGATTTTTGAAAGTTTTTTTTTCCATTACGAGTCTATGGGAGCTAAGGGGCCCCGGGGTGTGGCCAATTTGGACCCCAGGGGCATGATTGGCAGGATTTATGTAGGTGACCACTTGACATTGTGATAAGCTAATTATCTAAGCTCTGGGCCCTGTAGTTTCAGAGAAGAAGATTTTTTAAATTTTTCCCATTATAAGTCTATGGGAGCTATATGTTGCCATGGCAACCAGAATTCCAATCTGATCAGCCCAAAAACCATATGCAGCCTTTCCCCCTACCTGATGATGCTTCACATGAAATTTGATCAAGATTGGCCATGAGGTATTAGAGATATACTTATTTGAAATTGTTTACGGACGCACGCACGCACGCACGGACGGACGGACGGACGGACGCACGACGGACGACGGACAAAAAGTGATCCCAAAAGCTCACCTCGTCACTACGTGACAGGTGAGCTAAAAAATACCGAGCATGCAGAATGTTAAAGTCAACAGCTGAAATTCAGACTAATTCTCCTTTAAAAATCATATTTAGAAGGTTTCTTTATGTGTTTTTATACCCAGGGTCTTCTTGTAAGGGACCACCTTTGGGACTGTTCAAAAGTGGCCTTAACAGTCCCAAAGGTCATCTTAATTTAGGGATTTTACATATACACCTGCCTCCCAATATACTTCAAATGCATAGGTTATAAGTAAAGTACTCTTTGCTTATGATGTTAAGCAGCCTAGTCAACACTATTTAGGACATGTCAAGTCAGTCTGTTTACCGAGCCACACTTTTCCTCAGCAGGCTAAAATGTAGGCAGTTAACCAGTACAGAGCACAGTCTTCTGCAAGAAACTGATAATTGGCCTTCATGAATAAGCAGAAGGGAGAAAATGACCATAGAAAAGCTTTCATGATCAATCTCACCAACAGATTGTTGCCGAATCAAACCCAGAACCTCCGGGTCATCAGCCAGATGCTCATCTGAATGAGCCACAGTGGCCCACCTATTATCATGAGCTAGCTCAAATAAATAACCTGTGAAGTTTAGTGATTTACACTTAGCTAAGGAAAGTAAGAATATTAACCCTTATCTTGCTGAATATTCATTTAAGCCACAACCATTTCTGTCTATCAACCAATCAAATTACTTGATGTAATTTATTGCTACAAATTCATAAACTGAATGCCAAACAGTGTAGATCCTGATCAGATGGCTTCTTCAGAAGCCATCTGATCTGGATCTACACTGTTTGCAAAGATAGGGGTTGTTGTGAGCAGCAAGATAAGGGTTAATGCTTGCAACAACACTATAAAACAAAATACTCTGTGTTTGTATGGCAACAGAATACTCAAAACAGCGCTACATCTACCACTGCCTCACGAACAATATCACAAAATCATGAACCCTAACAAATCCTAGGCAAGCTAAGGCCAACTAGAACTGTCAGAGGATCTGACTATAGCCCCGCTATAGCCCTGTCAGAGGAGAAAGACTCATGAATTAAAGGTAAAGACTTGTGAGAAGGTTAAATCCCTAACAAGGTACCTACGCCTTATAGACTTTTCGCGTTATTAGATCTGAAAAACAGTCTAAGTTAAAAAATAGGTTTTGGATAATGAAAAAAGCACATGCACATCTTCAGACCTATATGAAAACACCTGTTAAATTTCAAAAGGATTGACTAGAACTGTAAGAGGAGTTGTGATCACAAGGTAGCAACTCCCTATACATTTTAACATTAGTAGATCTCAAAAATTGTCTAAGTTAAAAAAGGTGAAATAAGTACAAAAAAGTATTTAAGGATGATGAAAAAAGAATATGCACATCTTCAGACCTATATGAAAACACCTGTAAAGTTTCGAAAGGATTGACCTAGAACTGTAAGAGGAGTTGCGGTAACAAGGTAGCTACTCCCTATACATTTTAACATTAGTAGATCTCAAAAATTGTCTAAGTTAAAAAAGGTGAAATAAGTGAAAAAAATTATTTAAGGATAATGAAAAAAGAATATGCATATCTTCAGACCTATATGATAACACCTGTAAAGTTTCAAAAGGATTGACCTAGAACTGTAAGAGGAGTTGCGGTAACAAGGTAGCTACTCCCTATACATTTTAACATCAGTAGATCTCAAAAATAGTCTAAGTTAAAAAAGGTGAAATAAGTGAAAAAAATTATTTAAGGATAATGAAAAAAGAATATGCACATCTTCAGACCTATATGAAAACACCTGTAAAGTTTCAAAAGGATTGACCTAGAACTGTAAGAGGACTTGCGGTAACAAGGTACCCACTATCAAATATTACAGACAGACAGACAGACGGAATTCCGAACAAATTACAGACAGACAGACAGACAGACAGACGGAATTCCGGACAAGCCAAATCCAATATAGCCCCCACTTTTTCAAAGCGGGGCTATAATAACCATGCAGTAGCAAAAACTTCAAGGGTGAAAAGATATTAAACTGTGTGCTTGACACAGTAATTTTGGAATCAAACAACAGTTAGTTACTGTTAAGAAAGAATTTACACTTTAGACCCATGCTAAAAGTTTTCAACCGCTGACGACATTCCAGTTAACTTCAATGCATTTCAAAATTTTTTTAAAAACTTTCTGGTGCCAAAACTATGAAATAAAAAAAAAATATTTCAATTTCAAATGTACAGGAAGAAAAAGCTTACATGGAACCAAATATTCTTGCACACCAGACAAGGAATCCGTGATTTTACCCTGGGATAGAAATTTATGTTCTGACCCTGGAGTTCCGACCCAAAATCGAATATAATCGCGTGTTTGATAAATGCACTGGTTGATTACGACCTTGTATGCACCGTCGTTAAGGTTGACGTCACAGCACGTTATGTGACTTGCAGTACAACACAATATGGCGGACGTTGGTGACCGAAGTGACTGCAGCATTAAAAGTCCGCGCTAAGAAATGGAAGGTATGCAAGAAAAAGAATTCAATATGGGTGTGAGGGGTGGACAGAAAAATCCCTCCCTCTGGATTACTTTCCGGCATCACTCGGCAAGCCTCGTGATGCTGGACAGTGTCCCTTGGGATGGATTCTTCCATCCACCCCTCACACCCATATAAGATTCTTATATTCTTAGCAGTGGTAGAAAACTTTACTACTAATTACACCATACTCTACATTATGCAAATGAAATTTTCAACAACAAGATTCCTATTGATACCATTGTTGACATCAATAAAAATATGTCATAAAGGTAGCCTTTTTAACCATTTTTGTAATGAATAGAGTCTCCCTCACTATATAAAGTGGGGGTCCATTTCAAAATCTAGGGGTGTCAGGTTGTATTTTTTTTTTAGCATCTTATTTAGAAAATGGCTGAACTTTCTGTAAATAGTGAAGGCCCTGTTCTGGGCATACACAGTTTAAAAACTTTCAGTACAAACACCTATCATTTGGTCAGAGTATGAATGATGTTCTGCAGAGGCTCAACAAACATGCTTTCCCTGCATATGGCTCTTATGAAAGTATGTTGCACTATTGAGCCATTAATGATTATCAAAAATACACTGAAATGAATAGGAAATTCATGTGTGGCCAAATACATCTAGCGTAATATTATAGTTCTTTCCTTTAAGAGTTAGCAAATTCTTTCCTTTAAAAGATGTCTTCTATTAACACTTAAAAAGTCTAGAACAACTATATCTAATGATGTCTGTTTAAGTTGTCTGCTGCATTTTCTTGCAACATTTCAAACATATTTTTGCATGTGGACTCTTATCAGACTGAAGCAGTATGATCTGGATCTGCACTTTTTTGCAAAAATGATTTTTAAAGTAACCAGCAGACAACAAAACAGACAACAGTTGTTGTGACTGGCATGTTAAGGGTCAAATCAGGGCAATCTTAAATGCAAAAGTATCCTCCTTTACACATGTATCAATTCAGCTTTAAACCTACACAACTGGCCCACGTCCATCGGGGCTTAAGAAATAGATTGGGCTGCATGATGCTTCAATGCAGAGCTGAAACCAACCGCACAGGAGTACTGATAAACTGCTTAGAGATTCTAAGCCTGTCAAAGGAAAAGTGTTGCGAGTCGGACCGTCCATGCATATAAACTCTATTGGTTTCATAAGGGCGGCAGGGCTTGAGGTGTCATTTCATCTCAATGTCGGGTAAAAGTCCCACAAAACTGGAAGCAACATCTCCAAAATGACCTACACAGTGTTGACGGGGATGATAAACCTCAAATCAAACAAACAATAAACCTACACAACAAAATGCTATGTGCCATAAAAAGCATAATAACCCTCACTACTGAGTTCCTGAAGTAATCATCTAAATCTGGACCCAACTATTCTTGTGAACAGAGGGGGATGGGGGTTGTTAAAATCTTTAGCAAGATGCCAAACAGTATAGTGCTTATCCTGTTGATTTGGCTCAGCATTATCAGGATCTACACTGTTTGTAAAGGTACCTCTACTGGTCTGAAAGGCATAAATAATGAGCCCTCATGCAAAGTCGCTCAATTGTAGAAGACCAGTACAGATACCTATGCAAACAGTGTAGATCCTGAAGAGATGGTTCATTATGAGCCATCTCATCAGGATCTACACTGTTTGCCATCATTTTGTTTAGACTAAACACCCCAATTTACAGGAATGGATGAGTCCAAAATCAATGTTGGAAGAGTCTACTTCAGAAAGTCAGAGTTGAAAGGACTAGAGCACAACCATCAACACCAGTGCATCAGACAAACCTTTGTGAGGTCTGTAATTTAGCAGCGGTTCGTTTGTCAGATGTTTCAGTATTCTGATCCTTCTTATCTTCACTTACAGCACTAGTAATAGCTGCTGACACAGACCTACTGCTGGAATATGTTAGTAAATACAGTAGAATCTCTATAATTTGAAATGACAGAGACCACGTTTTCCTTCAAATTATATATTTGAAATCTGTAATTTTCAGAAATTGTGTATTCAAGAAAGTGGGCCAAACAAAGACTAATTAGCCACCGTGTCCAGGCAGTCCTATCCATCTTTGCTGTGCACTGTATGGATGCCAAAGATCTAAAAATTCTTCATACAGACCGAGTACACAACCTGATTTGAGTCTATGCTTGTTGCACCTTATTCAGTGAAATCTTTACCCCATAATACCATAATAATCCTTTGGATACCTTGAGAACTTGCTCTAATACTCCAAATAGTTTAACAAATTCTTTCATGATCCAGCAATGAGTCCAAAAAAAGTGCAGACTGAATGGCAAACAGTCTAGACCAGGATCAGACTGCTCCTTCGGAAGCAGTCTGATCTGGGTCTGCATTGCATGCTTAGGCAGGTGTGTTCCAATATTTATGACCATAATAAGATTCATTATAACACTGTTTTGGTGAGAATACTCTCTGCTATAACACAGTATTGGCTGTAACATGGATTGTTATAACATGTTTTTGGCTATAACATGGTTCGTTATAGCATGGTTTTGGCGATAAAGTAGTCATATTCTCTATATAATCTATACATTTATGATTGGATACAGCAATGTCATGTTCAGTAACTAACACATTTTCTGCCATGAAGCCCAACACTAGAGTTACAAAGAGCTTGTGGGGTACATACCTTTCGGCAATAACATCAGAAGTTTGCTTATCACACAATTATTTATCAGGCAAATGCTGATTAGGCACTTCATACTTCATAACACAATAAGAGTAGATCAGTAGCCAGCTCTGATACCTACACTGTACCTTCCATTGGTTATATCAGCAGTTTGTTTATCAGGCACTTGTTTACCAGGGAACTGCTGATCAGGCACTTATCAAACAACAGCTGATAGGCACTTTATAATACAGTACACTATAAGACTAGATTAGTAGCCAGCACTGATACCTAAGTGTACCTTCCATTGGTTATATCAGCAGTTTGTTTATCAGGCACGTGTTTACCAGGGAACTGCTGATCAGGCACTTACCAAGCAACAGCTGATTAGGCACTTCATAATACAGTACACTATAAGACTAGATTAGTAGTCCGCACGGATACCTCCCTTCCATTGGTTATATCAGCAGTATGTTTATCCGGCTTTTGTTTATCAGGCAACTACTGATTAGGCACTTTATAATACAGTACACTATAAGACTTGATTAGTAGCCAGCACTGATACCTAACTGTACCTTCCATTGGTTATATCAGCAGTTTGTTTATCAGGCACGTGTTTACCAGGGAACTGCTGATCAGGCACTTATCAAGCAACAGCTGATTAGGCACTTCATAATACAGTACACTATAAGACTAGATTATTAGTCATCGCTGATACTTCCCTTCCATTGGTAATATCAGCAGTATGTTTATCCGGCTTTTGTTTATCAAGCAACTACTGATCAGGCACTTTATAATACAGTACACTATAAGACAAGATTAGTAGCCAGCACTGATACCTAACTTCTATCAGTTATATCAGCAGTATGTTTATCGAGAACTTGTTTATCAGGCAACTGCTAATCAGGCACTTATCAAGCAACAGCTGATAAGGTACTTCATATTTCATAATACTATAAGACCAGATTAGTAGCCAGCACTGATTCCTACCTTCCATCGGTTATATCAGCAGTTTGTTTATCAGGCACTTTTTTATCAGGCAACTGCTGATCTGCCAGTTATCAAGCAACAGCTGATTAGGCACTCCAAACTTCATCATACAATAAGATTAGATTCATAGCCAACACTGATACCTACCTTCCATCAGTTACATCAGCAGTTTGTTTATCAGGCACTTGTTTGTCAGGCAACTGCTGATCAGGCACTTGTTTAGGTGTTTCAAATATGTCTTCATCAAATTGCTTATCAACATCTCCCCCAAATGCTGGAGACTCAGACTTAGTTCTGAAACAGGAGTGTTAATATTCTACTTTTCTATCACTATTAAAGCAAGAAGCCATGGTTAGTTGCATGTGCTGTTATTATAGACTAACTGTGGTATGCTGCCCATTACAGTAGTGAAAAGAAGGCAATAACAAGAAAGCAACTGATAAACAGGCCCTGAGGTATGGGTAAAATGTTCAAGTGCTCAATATAGAAGAGCATAGACATTGTACTCCTCATAAATACAAGAATACAGCAAAAAAAAAAAAAAAAAAACATTTTTTTCTTATGCTTAAGGGAATGGGAACACCTGGCAGACTTGTCCGCCGTTTTACAAAAGGGAGACAACATTTGGGACTTCCTGTTCGCTTTTCTATAAGCCCTGACGCTCTGAAAAAGGTGTCTACTCTTAAAGGAAAGAATTTGCTCACCAGGAGCAAATTTTTTCCTTTAAGAGTTGACCCCTATTGACATGCGAGACAAAAAATACTTTTGCAGGAGTTGCCTCACCTAAAGGTGTTCCCATTCCCCTTCAACCAACAAAGAATATTGGTCCTGCACATAAAATGCCAGCAACTGCTAGTATAGCACATAATTTCCAAGCTCAGCTGTGTTGAATATGACAAAAATAATTTCATAAGCTATAGGTCAGCGGTTTGTTTTGTTTTATTTATCTATTATTATTATTTCTGTCATGCTCAACTCCGTCAAGCACAAAATTTGTCCTACTCATAAATATTAAAATTGTTAAATATTTATTTTCTGCTAAACTGAGCATAGAAAAAACATGAATTATTGATATTTTTGAAATTAATGAGCAATTGAAATTTCATGCTCAAAACAAGGCCTGGATCCTTGAGACCTTGTTACTAGAGAAGTCTGAGGTCAGTTGTTCAAAACTAATAATGTCATTAGTTAATGTATATCATTAAAACTTTGATCATTTAGGATGACAATAAGCTATTATTTAAGTATTAAACATCACGTTAACAAGTCCGTGAAATGAACACCTCCTAAACCCCATTTTATACAGAGAAAACTGGGGTTTTCGGGGGTATACACTACTTTTCTTATTTCTGCTCCAAGACATAGGTTGTGGGTACTCGTTAGAACCGCCTCAATGAGGCGATTCTAATTAGCACCCACAACCTATATTTGTATTACAAATAAGAAAATTATTACAGATTTTCATCAGAAAAGTATCCATTTTGGAGATGTGAAAAAATGCACTATGTCTCACTGGTGTGTTATCGTAATGAATACTTTTGCTGAAAAATGTGAGTAGCTGTCGCATTTGCAAAAGCTACTCACATTTTCATATGAAAATATCTGTGAATGAAGATATTGTACTTGCTAGAAGAGTTAATGATTTGACCACTAATGAGTGTGTTAAGCCAATGATGCTTTGAAAAACTGGACACTAGACACTGGAAGTTATTGTTAATATCTTCAAAGCTAAACAAGAAGACTTTGCTGCCTGACAAGTGTCAAGATAGAAAGAAGAGGTTACTCAGGAAGCCATGAATAAATCAACACAGCCAAATGAAGCAACCAAAAGAAGAGAAAAGGAAGACTTAGTGACAAGAAAGCAGACAAAAACTAGAAATGCGTCCATAGGACACGGATGCCCCAGCCTAAAAATATGTCTTTGTTACTATTAATCCATAGAAAGTTATTCACGGTGTTTAAGTTTTGGAAACTTTTTTTCACATTTGACCTCTAAGTATGACCTTGACATTGGAGGTAAGGACCTTGGTTTTGTGTGAGGTAGATTGTCTCATGATGGCCAACATTTCTGCCATGTAATTTCAAAATCCATCCAGAAATAAGAAAGTTATTGACTGCGTTTATGTTTCAGATCCATTTTTGACATTTGACCTCTAAGTATGACCTTGATCTAGGAGGTATGGACCTGGGTTTTGCACGTGACACATCATCTCAAAATGGTTAATATTTCTACAAAGTAATTTCAAAATCCATCCAGAAATAAGAAAGTTATTGACTGCATTTAAGTTTCAGATGGATGGATGGACAAACGAATGGACAGACGAACGAACGGATGGACAGGGCAACGCTATATGCCCTTCCACCATTCTTCGAATGGCGGGGGCATAAAGAAGAAAAAAAACCTCACACCACAAAACCCGCGCCACTAAGCCAGTCGAAATAGGAGAAACCACAATAGAATGACCGCCTTCTGGACAATCAGTAAAAAAAATTACTGGGGGCCTCAACTCAGGAGTTTATGACCATTCAGCTCTCACTATCAAATGCAGTCTCACACAAAATAACAATAATGAACAAATCGGCATGCTGGAATCCTTGCATAACATGAGTCATGATAGTACCACACAGAATAACAAGAGCTCCGCAAGCGGGGCATTATACGCCCGTGGCAATTAGTAAGATGGAGCATATAATATAAACTGACTGTTGTACAAGTTTGGGTTTGTGGAATGTAAACAAGGAACAATATGTGTTCCATATATTCTTACCTGGCACTATTAATAACCCTCAATGGCTCAAACTACCTGTCTCCAACAAATTTTCATGGTCGGTAATAGTTGGTGGATCATAACCTCAAAATAATATAGGCATAACTCTGGCAATAAGTGGTGGAGTATAACCTTGAAATAATATGCGCTGCTCCACATCATAGTCTATCTATATGTAAAATTTCAGCTTCATTAGATGTAAAATGTGGGAGGCACTATCCGCAAACAAAATATTTTTAGAAAATTATGTGAAAGGGGAATAACTTTGGCAATATTTGGCGGACTGTAACCTCAAAATAATATGCAGTTTTTTTATCAGTTTGACGGCCCTTTCAAGAGTAATTTACTCATATCGAGCCAATCGTTAATCAGGTGGGTGAAAACCGGAGTACCTGGAGAAAAACCACCTGACCTTCTGTTGCAGATCTTGGCATCTCACATGTGACCCAAGCCAGGCTCGAACCTACAGCCATATGAGACCTAGTGATTGAGACTCAGCAATGTTCCACATTATGGTCTTACTATATGTAAAGTTTGAGCTTCATCAGATGTAAAACGTAAGAGGAGTTATCCGGAAACGGAATGTTTAAAAAAATCTGTGAAAGGGGTATAACTCTGGTAATATTTGGCAGATCGTAACCTCAAAATAATATGCACTGTTCCATATCATGGTCTTACTGTATGTAAAGTGTCAACATCATCGGATCTAAAATGTAGGAGGAGTTATCCGGAAACAAAATGTTTACAGAATTTTTCAAAGGGGCATAACTCTATTATTATCTGGTGGGGCAAAACCTCTAAATAATATGCGCTGCATCACATCATGGTCTAATTATATATGAAGTTTCAGCTTGACCGGATGTAAAATGTAGGAGGAGTCATCTGGAAATGAAAAGTTTACAAAAATATTAAAGTGGCATAACTCTATTATTATTTGGCGGACCATAACCTCAAAACAATATGGACTGCCCCACATGATGGTCTAACTATGGATGAAGTTTCAGCTTGACTGGATGTAAACTGTAGGAGGAGTTACCCCGAAACGATAAGTTCACAAAAAATTTCAAAGGGGCATAACTCTATTAATATTTGGTGGACCGTAGCCTTGAAACAATATGCGCTGCCCCACATCATGGTCTAACTATGTATGAAGTTTCAGCTTGATTGGGTGTAAACTGTAGGAGGAGTTATCCGGAAACAAAAAAATTACAAAAAAATTCAAAGGGGCATTACTCTATTATTATTTATTGGACCATAACCTAGAAACAATATGCACTGCCCCACATCATGGCCTAACTATGTACGAAGTTTCAGCTTGATCGGATGTAAACTGTAGGAGGAGTTATCCGGAAACAAAAAAATTTCAAAAAATTTCAAAGGGGCATAACTTTATTATTATTTGGTGGACCATAACCTAGAAACAATATGTGCTGCCCCACATCATGGTCTAACTATGTATGAAGTTTCAGCTTGATCAAATGTAAACTGTAGGAGGAGTTATCCAGAAATGAAAAGTTTACAAAAAATTTCAAAGGGGCATAACTCTATTAATATTTGGTGGACCGAAACCGTGAAACAATATGCGCTGCATCACACCATGGTCTAACTATGTATGAAGTTTTAGCTTGATTGGATGTATACTGTAGGAGGAGTTATCCAGAAACGAGAAGTTTACAAAAAATTTCAAAGGGGAATAACTCTATAAATATTTGGTGCACCGTAACCTCGAAACAATATGCGCTGCCCCACATCATGGTCTAACTATGAATGAATTTTCAGCTTGATCAGATGTAAACTGTAGGAGGAGTTATCCGGAAACGAAAAGTTTGCAGACGGATGGACAGACGGACGGATGGATGGACAGACAGGCAGACAGATGGATGCCGGCGGGCATAACATAATACGACCTTTTTTCAAATGGGCGTATAAAAATAAAATGAAATAAGACAATCATGATTCCTGGTTAAAAACATTGTTGGCTATATGCCAAACAATGCAGAATCAGGTTTGGTCTAGGGATTTTTTGGTTAGGAGTTTAACAGTCCAGTTAACACTGTTTAGGTCATGTTGAACCTTGATCTGGCAGGCTCTACTTTGACTGCATAGACACAATATAGTTCTATTCCAATAAACAATCGCAATCATTTGTTCTATCTTCTCAGCTACAATGAAATTAGGTTTACTGTATGGTAATACCATCACCATTCCAAGATAAAACTGTAAGTTTATAAATGATTAGTTGTGAATTATATAGTTCAAGTGACTCACTAAGGGACCAGAGGAAGAGTTCAAGTGACTCTTGGTATCTGATAGTCTAAGGAGCTAGAGGAACTACTTTCTTGCACAACAGAGGTCAAAATCTTGGACTTAAACCTGGGATAGAAATTCTTAACCTACCCAGGGATAGAATAAAAATCGAGAATTTTCCTGTGTTTGATGAGCACTGGCTGAATAAGATGTTGAGTACACAGTCATTAAGTTTGACACCACTGCATGTACACAGTACAGTGACGTCAAAAACGCTGCATTATTGTCATCAAAATATGGCGGACTTCGACAATCGCAGTGAATGCATAATTAAAAGATCCACTCTCAGAAATGAAAGGTATGCAAGGAAAAGAATCTTACATGGGAGTGAGGAGTGGAAAGAAAAATCCGTACCCTGGGATCACTGTATAGCATCACTCGAGATGCTGAACAGTGGCCCTTTGGACAGATTTCGTAAAATAATAATTCACGCCAGCAAGCCAGAGTGAATGATATATATGGAATTGCCCTATTAACCCTGAAGACACCAATCACAACAATTGACATCTACTTTGATGTCTACTGGTTACTTTGAAAATTATTTTTGCAAACAATTAGGACCCTGATCAGACTACTCCTATAGGAGCATTCTGATCAGGGTCCACACTTTGTCTGTATGCTATAATATGTTAGAAAAGTTTGCACGAAGATGCAGCCGATGGCCATAAACAGACAACATTTGCAGATGCAGTTATTCTCGAAGCCTAAAAGGGTTAATTACAATGAAACACGGTAATGAAAAATTATTTGATTCTAACATGATACAGAAAAGAAGGACCCTCATTATACCCACAGTATTTGTTTCCTAACATTTTTTCCCCTTGTTTGTTTCCCAAAATTTTGCCGTTATAAAGAATCCAAATAAGGAGTAGTAGAAAAAGTAATAAATGACCTTTCCTCCTCAGTTACTCCTTGAAACGAATGTTGTGGGCATTTTTAGATATAAATATCCACAACATTTATTTCATGGAATAATTAATACAATATTCTTGAATATCTCCATTAACCCATCTTGAACTAAGGATCTCTTCTATTCTTGTAATAAGTTTGGTCTTTATCCCATTTTGTATCAGAAACCCCAAAACGGGTAATTGGCAAACAGTGCAGACCCTGATCAGATGCCGCAAAATGCGGCATCTGATCAGGACCTACACTGTTTGCAGAAAGTTCAGCCATTTTCCAAACCAATTTACAGGAAAGCACAACCTATCACCCCTAAATTCTGAAATGGCATCCTGCTATATATAAGGAGGAAGATTCCATTCGGTACAAAATGGATTAAATAAAATGTCGGTATAAAGAGGGTTATCTTTAGATATATTTTTCCGAAGGATTTCTGTCTGATGTCATCAAACCCATTTTGTGCAAGCACTATGTTAGTAAAAAGCTCTACTGGAAATTTTTATATGAAACACCTGGTAATAATATGCATCCTTCACATTAAAAGAGGACCACAATAAGAACAATAATAACATCAAGTTATGTCCAGTTTCCTGTGTTACAGAATTGTATATTCTAAAATCTATACATTTTGTGTTGAAAACCTTTCATTACATCAGCAAGCCCACATAATAAGCAATCATTCTGGAGACGTTGCTTCCAATTTTGTGGGACTTTTACCCGACCTTGAGATGAAATGACATCTCAAGCCCTGCCACCCAGTGAACCAATAGGGTTTATTAACATGGACAGGCCGGCTCGCACCACTTTGCCTGGGCAGGCTTAGATCCTCTAAGTGGTTTACCAGTATTCGTGTGCGGGCCGGTTTCAGCTCTGCATGGAAGCATCATGCAGCCCATCTATTTCTTCAAGCCCAAATGGGCGGGAGCCTTACTCTATACAGGAAAAAAATAGGGCATATATCACGTTTCTTATTTCTGCTCAAAACACAGTGTAAATACTCGGACAGTAGAACCATGTGAGACAGCTCTAATGAGCACCCACATTCTACGTTTTAAATCGCCCCAAACTTTCAGCAGACAAAATACCTCACATGTGAGTCTTATCTTCATGTATATTGGAGTCAGCTAGTTCAATGTTCTTTGGGATCCACACATCAAAATATACACAAAATGCATAACAGTGTTATGGATGGGATTTCCAAAAAGGTTGACCAAAAGGCAAACCTGCCAGATGAAGCTGTACTCGACTGACCCAAACCCATCCAAACAGTGCTATTTTAAAGGACAGATTTCTGGAAAACCCATTCAAAACAAGAGCATCGGTGAAACCGAGGGATGCTCCCCGAAGATGCCCAGTAGTAGGAGGGTTATTTTAGTGAAATGATCCTAGATTCTTTGCAGTTTAATAAGATTTGTTTGAAGACAAAGGTTATGGGTACTCGTTAGAACCGTCTGAATGAGGAGGTTCTAATGAGTACCCTCAGCTGATGTTTGGAGTACAAATAAAGAAACTAGGTAGTGATTTTCAACAAAGAATGCAAAAAGAAAGAGAAATGTAAGGCCCCTTCCCTGCAAGGACCTGTAAATCTTAAACCATAAGGCTAAGAAACTCAATTTTGTGTTCCCTAGTAAGTGATTTTCAATGGGAAATGTCACAAGGAATACACATTTGAAACATGAAAGCGTGGTTATGAAATAACAGGAGATATTTTTTTGAAAACGGGGAGATGATTAGTGAAAATAAGCAATATAGTAATCCTTTGTCAGAATGTAGCCTGACGAACACACACCCAAATGCAATCTGTCAGGATGTAGGTCTTGTGATGGTAATTATGTGTGTGATGTTTCATGAGAGTAGACAAAATACTTTTGAAGTTATCACCGAGGTTAAGGTTTTTGGTTTAGGTGTGACAAACACACAAGTTATTCTCCTTTGTCAGAATGTAGGTCTTGTGATGGTAAGTATGTGTGTGAACTTTCATAAGAGTAGGGCCAGGTTAAGGCGTGACAAACACGAGTTTCGTGGCATCTGATCTGGGCCTGCACTGTTTGCCACTTACCCCTTTTGGGGTTTCTGGTACCAAATGGGTTTAACCTAAAGTCTAAGAATTTAGTTAGTGATTTTCAACAAAGACTGCAAAAATAAGGAGAAATGTAAGGCCCCTTCCATGCAAGGGCATGTAAATCTTAAACCATAAGACAAAAAAACTCAGTTTTGTGTTCCCTAGTAAGTGATTTTCAATGAAGAATGTCACAAGGAATACATATGTGAAATATGAAAGCCCTATTACCCATGGTTATGAAACAACAGGAGATATTTTTGAAAAAGGGGAGATAATTCAGTGAGAAACAGCAACATAATTATGGCCCTTTGTCAGAATGTAGGTTTTGTGATGGTAAGTATGTGTGTAAAGTTTCATGAGAGTAGGATAAATACTTTTAAAATTTTGACTGAGTTTAAGTTGTTTGGTTATGGCCTGACAAACACACACCGAAAAGCAATATAGTTATGGCCCTTTGTCAGAATGTAGGTCTTGTGATAGTAGGTAAGTGTGTGCAGTTTCATGAGAGTAGGGCAAATACTTTTGAAGTTATGACCGAGGTTAAGTTTTTTGGTTAAGGTGTGACAAACACACGGACATAAGCAATATGGTTTGTCAGATTGTTAGTATGAGTGTGAAGTTTCATGGGAGTAGGGATAATACTTTTAAAGTTATAACCGGTTAAATGTTTTGGTTTAGATTTGAAACTGACTGACAAGGAGATTACTATAGGGCACCCAAAATACTGTGTGGGGCCCTAATTAAGTAGGTAAGTAACTCCATAAATACTGTTAGTAGGGTTATGCTTCTTGCATTCTGCAATTTCTCACATAGCCCCCTATCAGTGTATCAAGTTTCACTAAATTACCTTTAAAACTTTTAGAGATATGCTCCGGACAAGCTTAATATAGCAAAAACTAAAAAGGGAAATAACTCTGTAATTACTTGTGATAGAGTTACAGTTCTTGCACTCTGCACTTCCTCTGATAGCCATCTATCAATGTATCAAGTTTCACTTAAATTCCTTCTATACTTTCAGAGATATGCTCCGGACAATCTTTTCATTGAAATAGTTAAGAAGGGAAGTAACTCCATAAATACTGGTGATAGGGTTATGGTTCTTGTATTTTATGATTCCCCTCATCGCCCTCTATCAGTATATCAAGTTTCACTTAAATACCTTTAATACTTTTAGAGATATAGAGCGTGACGGACGGACAGACAGACGGACGGTCGGACGGACAGACAAAGCGGCGACTATATGGCTCCCCCTTCGGGGAGCATAAAAATCTGTATTTACTGCAATATATAGCAACAGCATTAACTGTATATCATTGACATTTACCTCAATTTATTTGGATCAACTTCCTCTCCAAGCCCAAGATAATCATCTTTACTGCCTCCCATTTCAGAACTTTTGGGTTCATCCAGAGGCCCTACAGGCTCCTGATCAACCTGAGGTTTAAAAGTTGGTTTCAAAGGTGTTGATGCCTCAGCTTGCGGAGTGGGTCTGTACAGTTCCTCTGATTGTGTCTGTGGCCTTTTCTTCTCCTCCTCTGCTGAAGGCTTTAACTGAAATAGTTCAAGGGCGCTGACACACCTTTAAGTGGGATAATTCATACTGACTATCAACCAATCAAATTAACTGATATAATGTATTTGTTGAGAAATAGATCAGCTCTATCAGTGATTTATTGAGTGATATATCACCGCTTGGAGGTCAGTTGTAATGTAGATCAAATCACGAGCGGGTAGGGCGAGTGATTTGTCTACTTTCAACTGACCGACAAGCTGTGATATATCACTCAATAAATCACGACACTAGAGCTGATCTATTTCAATTCGAACGCACTAAAAGTCGATGAGAATGCTATTGATTTCTTCAGATTCTCCCTACCTTCCTCCGTTGTGTGAACTTATCTCGCCAATATAACTGACTGTATCACATACAATTACCCGTTTTCGTAACATTTCTGATACAAGAAAATGACGTTACACAATCTAACGTCAAGGTAACAATGAATGACGTCGTGAAACTTAAAAAAAAAAAGGCGGCTCTTTGCAACGCACTCTTCCACCCAGTGATTTATCACTCAATATATCACCAGATTTATCCATTGGCTATATAGGTGACCAGTGTAAGAATCAAATTTACAAACTGAATGACTAACAGTGTAGATTCTGATCAGATAGCTTCTGACATCTACACTGTTTGCAAAGTTAAGGCTTATCGTGTTCAGCATAGTAAGAGTTATGAGTATTCAAGTGAGATTATCAGTATTAAGATCTAAGAAAATCTTCAATTCTTTTTGTATTACCTACTTATTTCTGTACAAACTACACCACAACCTTCCTTTCTTTTCTTTCTACTTATACTGTGATCGGTCACATTTGGCCATTACTCACAGGTGTACATTACATACTCTCCGGGTTTGCAGGATGAAAGCCTACACAGTAATCATGTAATTATGGTAGGGGTCTTTAACCTGCACAGGAGATGACTCTACCTGCACAGAGGGCCTCCAGTTAACGTTCCGATCCAAAGGACGGTGCACTTTTTGACATAACACTGTTCGTTATAACTCAGTTTTGGATATAACACGGTTTCAAGATGGATCCCCAAAAAATGTATAGATTATATAGAAAAATGACCATAAATGGTCATTTTTCTATATAATCTATACATTTTTGTTTGGCTATAACACAGTTGTTTAACTTAGGCGGTGGCGGTTTCTGCTTTGGACCCCATTAATAGTGTTATAAAGAGGTTGAGGTGTACTTTTAAAGCAAATAGTTTGCTCCATTTTCATTTAACCCTTAAAGCATCAATCATGATAGGCAGACGATGTTTACAAAATATTTTTTCTTATTTTTCAGAGAAAATAAGGCTTGAATTTACACATGAATTGTCAGACAATTCATGTGAAATGTTGTCTTATTGCCTCTGAATAATATCAAGAAAAAACAATAGGCTGTTATGCATTCTTTACATGGTGCTTTAAGAGTTAAGCATTGTCGGTTCAACTGCTAAAGAAGCCACTTCTACTGCTAATCAACTTCCGATTTCTTTTTGCTCTGTGCGCTTGCTTCTTGCCATCAGCCACTACCTCTCATTACAACAGATTTTACTTGACTAAAATGTTTCCTGACAGAATGGCTGAGTTAGGAAACTGTTATAGAACAGAATGTTTTGTTTCAAACCAATATGGGAACTGGGGCTCTGGAAACACACTACCAGTTTTTACTACTAACCATTATAATGGTAATAGTTTGTCTGTTAAGCACCTAGTTATGGTGATATTACATTAGATTTGTCTCGGAGTTAAACAGTTCAGTCAACAGTATTAAGATCATGTCATTATGAAAACGTGCCTATACAAATACATTTCAAAATTTTACCGCCAAATATACAAAAATCTTAAGATGAAAAATTGTCATATTCTTCTAATTTCTGCTCAAAATATAGATTGTGGGTACACGTTAGGACTGCCTCATTGAGGCGTTTGTAACAAGTGCCCACAATCTATATTTTAGAGCAGGAATAAGAAAAATTAGGTTTACCCTTGTAAACCCCAGTGCAGTTATATAAAAGTTGGAATCAAGGGGGTCAGAATTATATAGGTGTGTTTTCATGATGTAAAGCTAGACAGTTTATGAAGTCATGTCAAGTTTGATAGTTAAACTGGGCAGGATTTGCCCTTTCCTTAAGTGTTAACTAGTACACATTCTTTTGCCAGTTACCGGTAACTCATTCTTGCATCAGCAAAAGGAAGAAAATGACTATAAAATATTTCATGACCATATTCGTTTCCTGAGAACCTGATTTCTATAATAAACAAGATGTGTTTGTGAAACACTGATGCCCCCGGACAGCGCATGTTAAATATGAAAGCAGTATCACTAAGCAATCGAAAGGTATGGCCAAAGTTCAAGCCTTAACAAGGAATGCACATGTGAAATATTAAAGCTCTATCAGTTACTAATCAAAAGTTATAGCCAATGTTAAAGTTTTTAAAAAGGAGGTCAAAAGTAGGTCAAATGTCAAGGTCACGAGGTCAAAAATTATAGTACCAATAGAAAGGTCTTGCGACAAGGAATGCACATGTGAAATATTAAAGCTCTATCAGTTACTAATCAAAAGTTATAGCCAATGTTGAAGTTTTTAAAAAGGAGGTCAAAAGTAGGTCAAATCTCAAGGTGAAGGTCACGAGGTCAAAATTTATGGTACCTCTTGAAAGGTCTTGTGACAAGGAATGCACATGTGAAGTATGAAAGCTGTACCACTTACCATTCAAAAGTTATGCCCAATGTTAAAGTTTTTGCAGACGGACAAACGGACAAACGGACAAACAGACAAACGGACAAACAGACGGACAGACCAAAAACTATATGCCCCCCAGAATCTTAGATTCCGGGGGCATAAAAAAATTAACCTAACTCAGTATCTCCACTTACCTGGGACTGTCCTTGTCTAGCAGGAGCAGAGAAAGAACTAGCCTTCAAGTAATCAAACTCCTCATCTTCATCATCATCATCCTTCAATCCAAGCCAATCTGATGGGTCAGATTTTGGTTTAGCTGCTATCACTGGCTTTGGCTCAGCTTTCACCTCATCCTTCTCTGTCTTTGCATCATCTTTTATACCTAACCAGCTAGATGGATCTGACTTCGGCTTGATTGATTCCACTGGGTCAACTGGTTTAACTGTAGGTTTATCTGGAGTTTTCTCCTTCTGTTTCTCTGGTGTCTTCCCTGCTGTAGCCATTTCTAGCCAGTCCATACTGTCTTCAGTAGATTTCTTGGCTGGTGAGCGAGTTCGAGCTGGTGCCTCATTTAGACCAAATATGTCATCGTCTTGGAACCTAGAAAACATGAACTTCTTTCCTAAGTAAAATCAGACTTTTACTGAACCAAATCACTTTCTTATTATCAGATAACTTGCACACTACTTAACGTTTATGCAATGGGCAAGATTTGTTAAAAACTTTGTGAGTTGGTGGAATTTAGTGGACCAGTTTTTAACATATAATAATGGTATGATTAATCTAACAGAATAGCAGCTCCTGTATTAATTGTACCTTGTGTATCTACAGTACTGAGTTTAAGAAAATTACTTAGTCCCTTCTGAGTTAAACTGTAAAATTTTTGCAGCTTAGGACAAGAAAGGTTTTCAGAGGAAAACAATGTCCCCCCACCATAAAAATATCTTAGGCACCCATTTGACTTTACTAATTAGAATAAGGTCACCAAACTGTAGGCTGCAAACAGACCATTTTTGGCCAAAAACTGACAGTTTTCGGGAGTCTATGACCTTAAAAAAACAATCATTTTATTAAAAAGCTCAGATCACCAGACAAATTTGGAAGACTGTAATTAAATATTGTACAGATTTTGACCAACGTTCATCAATTCTTAAATAATATAGGGTACAGATAAGAACAAAAGAACAGGTTTCGGGAGCCCTTGACCTTAGAGTGCAGACAGGCCATTTTTGGCCTAAATTGACTGTTTTAGGGGGCCTGTGACCTTGAAAAAAGGTCACAGTCACCAAAATCTAATCAAATCTGTGGTATGTTGCAATGATATATTGTACCGAGTTTGACTAAAATTAACCAATTCATTGATGAGAGAGAGTGCAGACAAGCCATCTTTGGCCCCAAAATGACAGTTTTGGGGGGCCTGTGACCTTGAAATAAAGGTCAAGGTCACCAAAAATCTAATCAAATCTGTGGTTTGTTGTAATGATATATTGTACCAAGTTTGACTTAAATTAATCAATTCGCTAATGAGATAGAGAGCAGACAAGCCATTTTTGGCCCAAAAATTACTGTTTTTGGGGGCCTGTGACCTTGAAAATAAAGTCAAGGTCATCATAACCTAATGACTGGTTTCCCCCATCCTAGTGATGTAACTATGCAAGTTTAGTCAAAATTCATCCATAGGTTCAGGGGATATAGTGCTTCAAACAGGCTACACCGACGCCGACACCGATGCAAATGTGATCCCCACCAATAATAATATGTCCCCCTCCCCTTCGGTGGGGGGACATAATTAGCATCATGGTGTACTTTCCAACTTTTAATGATCTGAATTTGGTATAAAGGTTAGGTTCAAATGTTTTAAAAAGTTTGTTGTTCAAACCAAACATTTTGGGACTGTTTGGTGAGCTGTGTACACATAGAAAACATTTACCTGACAGATCTCTTTGAAGTAGGCCTTGAACTTGTGTTAGAAGCTACAGCAGATGGCATATAGCTGCCAAACATATAATCCTCTTCCCCCTCCCCTGTCCCCTGCTGCTGCTGTTGGGTATACTTGGTGTCTAACACAAATTCTCTCTTTTCTTTAGTCTCCAGATGTTTTGATACTGAATCTTTGTTCAGCAGTTTGTGCATGATTGATATAGCTGGTCTGTTTTCTTCATCTTCTATCTCAGTAGCTTTAGCTTTAGGTTTAGGTTCAGATTTCTCCTCAATACCCAGACCTCCCAAAAAGTCATCATCATCACTGAATATATTTTCCTCTGATGATTTCTTCTTCATCAAAGCTGAAACAGTTTAGCCAAATATTTTCTGTCAGTTTCAAACAAATTAATAGAAATAAGAGCTTATTTAGTTCCACTTGTGAACCTTTTAAGGTTGACTGTTTGTCAATCGACTCAAAGTTAACTATACTGCTGGCCTTTTACTGCTATTATCCATGTGATTATCACTGACCATTGAACCATGTACAAATTAAAAATACAACAAAAACTAGAGCCAGTGTTTATGAAACACAATGCCCCCAACTGCTTGACCCTAACACTGCTTGTCCCTAACAGTAATTGAGATATCTTGTTTTTATGTGGCTGTAATGCTGAAATTACACAAGAAAAGCTGTAGTTAATCAGGTCGTTTATTTATCACCCCCTACTAGTTTTTTAAGTTACAGGATAATAGCTCATACAGTTTTAGAGATACAGTCAAACTTGTCTTAGTGGCCACCTTTATTAAGCGAGCAACCTGTCTTAAGCAAGCATGCATTAAGTTCCACAAACTATTCTTCCGCGAAAAACAAAGAAGCATAATACCTTGCATCTTTTATCCAGTGTTTTTCATGTAACTGTAATGCTCTAAGATACTGTTCATGAACTATGGGTCCAAATTTGTATGTGGTCATCGTTGAATCAAATCCTAAACCGTAGTATAGTGGATATGGAGCAATGAGTTCTCCTTCAGAAATGCGTTGCAGGATCTCATCTGCATTTGGAATCGAACCCTTGCATGTGGAGGAAGTTTCAGGGCAATAGCTCAAACAGTTTTTGAGATATCTTGCTTACAAGATTTCATAGTATTTTTTGCAAAGGGGCATAACTCAAAAAAGGGGCATAATCCTGACGAGAAAAAAAACACGGGTCAATTATTTTTTCATGAGGAATCCATATATGAAATTTCAAAAACCTAGCACCCATGGTTCTAAAGTTATGCTATGCAGTAAAAAGTGGGACGGACGTAAGGACGGAAGGACGGACGGACGAACAGGGCAAAACCAATATGCCAAAACGCGAAAAATTTCAAAGGGCCATAACTCAAGAAAAAAATTTCGGATTTTTTTCAAAAGTTAATCAGTTCATCTACTCATCATCCCCAACCAGCCTGTAAAGTTTCAGGGCAATAGCTCAAACAATTTTTGAGATATCTTGCTTACAAGCTGAAAACACGAAAAAAATCAAAGGGCCATAACTCAAGAAAAAAAAATTGGATTTTTTTCAAAAGTTAATCAGTTCATCTACTCATCATACCCAACCAGTCTGTGAAGTTTTGGGGAAAAACCTCATATAGTTTTTGAGATATCTTGCTTACAAACTTAAAACGCGAAAAATTTCAAAGGGCCATAACTCAAGAAAAAAATATAGGATTTTTTTTCAACAGTTAATCAGTTCATCTACACATCATCCCAAACGAGCTTGTAAAGTTGCAGGGCAATCGCTCAAACAATTATTGAGATATCTTGCTTACAAGCTGAAAACACGAAAATAATCTAAGGGCCATAACTCAAGAAAAAAAATCGGATTTTTTTCAAAAGTTGATCAGTTCATCTACTCATCATCCCCGACAAGTCTGTGAAGTTTCGGGGAAAAACCTCAAATAGTTTTTTTAGATATCTTGCTTACAAACTTAAAACGCGAAAAATTTCAAAGGGCCATAACTCAAGAAAAAAATTTCGGATTTTTTTCAAAAGTTAATCAGTTCATCTACTCATCATCCCCAACCAGCATGTAAAGTTTCAGGGCAATAGCTCAAACAGTTTTAGAGATATCTTGCTTACAAGATTTCATAGTATTTTTTGCAAAGGAGCATAACTCAAAAAAGGGGCATAATCCTGACGAGAAAAAAAACACGGGTCAATTATTTTTTCATGAGGAATCCATATATGAAATTTCAAAAACCTAGCACCCATGGTTCTAAAGTTATGCTATGCAGTAAAAAGTGGGACGGACGTAAGGACGGAAGGATGGAAGGACGCCAAAACGCGAAAAATTTCAAAGGGCCATAACTCAAGAAAAAAATTTCAGATTTTTTTCAAAAGTTAATCAGTTCATCTACTCATCATCCCCAACCAGCCTGTAAAGTTTCAGGGCAATAGCTCAAACAATTTTTGAGATATCTTGCTTACAAGCTGAAAACACGAAAAAAATCAAAGGGCCATAACTCAAGAAAAAAAAATTGGATTTTTTTCAAAAGTTAATCAGTTCATCTACTCATCATACCCAACCAGTCTGTGAAGTTTTGGGGAAAAACCTCATATAGTTTTTGAGATATCTTGCTTACAAAATTAAAACGCGAAAAATTTCAAAGGGCCATAACTCAAGAAAAAAATATAGGATTTTTTTTCAACAGTTAATCAGTTCATCTACACATCATCCCAAACCAGCTTGTAAAGTTGCAGGGCAATCGCTCAAACAATTATTGAGATATCTTGCTTACAAGCTGAAAACACGAAAAAAATCTAAGGGCCATAACTCAAGAAAAAAAAATCGGATTTTTTTCAAAAGTTGATCAGTTCATCTACTCATCATCCCCGACAAGTCTGTGAAGTTTCGGGGAAAAACCTCAAATAGTTTTTTTAGATATCTTGCTTACAAACTTAAAACGCGAAAAATTTCAAAGGGCCATAACTCAAGAAAAAAATTTCGGATTTTTTTCAAAAGTTAATCAGTTCATCTACTCATCATCCCCAACCAGCATGTAAAGTTTCAGGGCAATAGCTCAAACAGTTTTTGAGATATCTTGCTTACAAGATTTCATAGTATTTTTTGCAAAGGGGCATAACTCAAAAAAGGGGCATAATCCTGACGAGAAAAAAAACACGGGTCAATTATTTTTTCATGAGGAATCCATATATGAAATTTCAAAAACCTAGCACCCATGGTTCTAAAGTTATGCTATGCAGTAAAAAGTGGGACGGACGTAAGGACGGAAGGACGGAAGGACGGACGGACGAACAGGGCAAAACCAATATGCCCCCACAACTTCTTCGAAGTTGGGGGCATAATAAAGGATCTTCAAGTACCTGATAGTTTATCAATATTGAATTGGTTAACCCTTGAGATGCCAAGAAAATGTCACCTGTTTATGTCGTCTGCTGCGTCTTCCAAACTTTTGAAAAATATTTCTGCATATAGGCAAACAGTGTGGACCCTGATCAGGCTGAATGCAGGATCAGTCTGATCCACATCTACATTTGTTTGCAACAATGACTTTTTAAAGTAGATGACAAAACAGATGAGAATTGTTGTGGCAGGCATCTTATAAGATAAGGTTTAACCCATATAGGCCTAGCTTCCCAAAAAAGCGACATTGGCAAACAGTGTAGACCCAGAAATGTGGCATCTGATCAGGGTCTAAAAGGTTTGCTTACCGTATTTGAATTTAAGACTGGCTGACTGGCTGATTCACATGTTAAAAAAGTCTGTGTAATTAATGAACACTCATCTAAACCACACTTATACAGAGAAAACTGGGGTTACATTATTTTTCTTAATTCTGCTCCGAGACATAGATTGTGGGTACTTGTTAGAACCACTTTAATGAGGTGGTTCTAACGAGCACCTTCAACCTATGTTAGGAGTATAAATTAAAATAAAATCAGCTCTAAGTCTTCCAGAGAACAGTGTAATGTTTAAACATATTTGAGCCGATGCATGACAATATTTTTCTTAATTCTGCTCCAAAGACATAGGTTGTGGGTACTGGTTAGAACCAGAATCACCTCAATGAGGTGGTTCTAACGAACACCTACAACCTATGCAAGACATAGAGGAGCAAAAAAATATCAGATCTAAGTCTTCCCAAGTAGAGTGTAATGTTTAAACATATTTGAGCCGATGCATGACATAACCAACAATATCAGTGTGACTAGCAATCACTCAGATCAGCCACTTCATCAACCCAGTCTTGCCCCGAGTCTACTCGTGCTGATTTATGGTAGCCAAGATGCTAATATGCAAACAGAGAAGTTTCTTATCAGACTGTGAATGTGGATGTGCAGGCTGATCTAAGTCTTCTCTGGTCACATTGTCTTATTGTAGGTTTTGTCATACACCAGCTCATTTATTTGGGCCCCGTCAAGCGATTTTGGTACTTATCGCTTATGCGAGCAGCGAAGGTTCAGGAAAGCCTGCGCATCTGCGCAGTCTCGCCAGAACCTTCGCTGCTCGCTCATACAAGCAATGAATCAAGGGGAACCTTCAGACAGAAAGCCATATCCTTGGCCCCTCTGAATGGCTGGGCATGCACAGTTAAAATTTGTCTTGACGGAATGCTCGAAGACACAAATTCGCTTGGCGGGGTTCATTTTACTTGTATTATATAGAAAGCTCAAAGAACTTAAAAATGTGTCTTTGAAGGTACAGGTGTAGACATACTGAGCTCATACCGTAGAAATTCAATGGCTTGAACATTGATAGATCATTTATCATGTCTGATTCAAACTTGTTCTTTTGTCTCCAAGAAATTATTCCCATAATACCTCCAGAAAGCAAATGTTTAGGGATAATTTAGGGAGATTTTTCATATTTTGCAATGAAAACTTATTTTGTCTTTACTCAATGAGGTAATTCTAATGAGTACATATAACATACCCATTTTTTTTATAAAAGATTGGAAAGATATCCCCAAACTTTTGTAACTATGCATACATAGACAGTTTTATGAAAGATCAAAAAGATATCCCAAATTTTTCCATTATGCCACCTGCCCTGGCAATATGATTAAGACTCAGAGTTATGGGCCCTTGGTCACTTTTTCATAATGCAAAATGCATTTTAAAATCTGAAAACCTACAAAGGGACATAACTAAAAGACTTAAAGACACTTGATCCCTATTCTGGTACACATGATACATCCAGTCATTGTCCATGTTTAAACAAAGTTTCAGCTTTCTGGTTTTCATAGTTCCTGAGAAATCTGTTACAAAAATTTTCAAGAATGGCAAAATTTGAAAACCTTTAAGGGAAATAACTCCAAGAGTTATGGGCCCTTGGTCACTATTCTGCTATTACACCTTACTTACCTTACAGACCAAGAGCTGTATACGTTTCATTGAAATAGGACCACAAACATAGAAGTTATTAAGCAAAATGCATTTTAAAATTTGAAAACCTATGAAGGGACATAGGACCCTTGACCCTTATTCCAGTAGACACGATAAATCCAGTCACTGTCCATGTTTATACAAAGTTTCAACCTTCTAGCTTTCATAGTTCCTGAGAAATCTGTTATGAAAAGTTTCAAGAATGGCAAAATTTGACCAAATTTGAAAAACTACCAAGGGAAATAACTCAAGAGTTATGGGCTCTTGGTCACTATTCTGATATTACATCTTCCTTACCTTAGAGACCAAAGTGTTATATAAGTTTCATTGGACCACAAACATTAAAGTTATTAAGCAAAATGCATTTTATAATTTGAAATTATATCAAAGGACATAACTCAAAGAGTTATGGACCCTTGACCCCTATTCAAGTCATTGTCCATGTTTATACAAAGTTTCAGCTTTATTGCTTTCATAGTTCCTGAGAAATCTGTTTCAAAAAGTTTCAAGAATGGCAAAATTTGATAAACCAACCAAGTGACATAACTCAAGAGTTATGGGCACTTGGTCACTATAAAAAGTCTATTCTGCTATTACATCTTCCTTACCTTAGAGACCAAAGTGTTATATAAGTTTCATTGATGTAGGACAACAAACATTAAAGTCATTAAGCAAAATGCATTTTAAAATTTGAAAATCTATCAAGGGACATAACTCAAAGAGTTATGGACCCTTTACACCTATTCTGGTACACACAATACATCAAGTCATTGTCCATGTTTATACAAAGTTTCAGCTTTATAGCTTCCTGAGAAATCTGTTACAAAAATTTTCAACAATGCCAAAACTTTAAACCTATCAAGCAACATAACTCGAGAGTTATGGGCCCTTGGTCACTATTTATTCTGCTACTACACTTCCTTACCTTAGAGACCAAGTGTATTATAAGATTCATTGAAATAAGACCACAAACATAATAAATATTCAGCAAAATGAATTTTAATTTTGCAGTCATGGAATGATGGAATTACAGAATCATGCAATGACGGAAGGATGTGGCAAATTCAGTATAGCCCACCTTTTCAAAGTGGGAATATAATGAGTCTGCATAGGTGACCATGTGAAAGGTCGACACTGGGAATTGAACCCTGGTCACAAAGGAGAAAAACTAGGGAAATATCCCTGCATTATCCACAAGTCATTTGACCAAAAAGCTCAAATTTAAATTTCAAACCTGGTTTAGGTTTCTGCTGTGTTTGTGGCTGTTCTTCTTTCTCTGTAGTTTCTGACTTGGTCCCTCCACTTCTTGTTGGTGGGCGATCAAATAAATTTCTCTGCCTGACCGGCTCTGCAACAAAAATAAATGAATATAATGTACAAAACCTTTAATGCAATAACCATACATATTCAAAACTTTGGGTATTCATTACAGTGTAACTGTACACATTCATTATATTATTCTAACAAGAATTCGCCATAATTGCAGCATTTTATCTGCAGATCTACATAGGGTTAACATAGCACCATCTCCCGCATGCAGATGTGGTGCAATAATTGAAAATGCTCAACACTTTTTCTTCGAATGTAGACTTTACGAATCACAACGACAAAACCTTGAACGATTTTTGAGCTTCATTCCTGCTCTAACCTTAGACACAATACTGTACGAAATACAATGTTTTATGTTCAGACTAACAAAAATATAATAACTGAGGTATTAGCGTACATCCGAGATACCCATAGATTTGACTAAGCGATGCTTCATGTAGTTATCTTTTTATTCCATGTGATGGAAATCAAACCTTTGAAAGCCAGAATTGTCATAATTCGCCTTCGTTCATGGCCTACAAGCAAACAAAATGTTACGTTCACATTTATTATAAAATGTTTCATACTTACCACTGTACCATTTGAAATAGTTTGTAAACTATTGGGGAGAGGACTATCTAATGTTGTATAACTTGTGTCCAATCCCATTGTTATAAAATGCAATAAAATATGTTTAATCTAATCATTATAGGAAAATTAAAGGCACATATTCATTACACTACATGTATATTCAGTATAGCAATGTATTCAATATAACACCTAGGGCTGGCTAATCAGAGCTGAAAAGATAATCTATTATCAGTGATGCCATTGCCATCGATAATCAATTAGTAATCACTGAAGATTGTATCATAATTTTACCTATCTGGCTTTCTGCTTATACTGCAATGTATTTTTTCGGACAATCAGGCCGGAGCAAACAGTGTAGACCCAGATGAGACGCCACAGAATGTGGCGACTCATCAGGGTCTGCAATGTTTACCACTCATCCAGCTATAATAACAACATTGGGTAGCAAAGTGTACCTATCAAATGATCGATTACTCGCCCCCGCCCATTGAGCTTGAAGAAACAGATTGGCTGCATGATGCTTCCACGCAGAGCTGAAACTGATACGCACACGAGTACTGGTAAACTGCTTAGAGGATCTAAGCCTGCCCAGGCAAAGGGGTGTAAGTCAGACCGTCAATGCTTATAAACCCTATTGGTTTCATTGGGCGACAGGGCTTGAGACGTCATTTCATCTCAATGTCGGGTAAAAGTCCCAGAAAATTGGAAGCAACATCTCAAAATTGACCTTTACAGTGTTGACTGGGATGTTAAACATCAAATCAAACAA
The DNA here is from genome assembly GCA_963580285.1 of Lucinisca nassula. NCBI lineage: Eukaryota > Metazoa > Mollusca > Bivalvia > Lucinida > Lucinidae > Lucinisca > Lucinisca nassula. Next base: position 66,468,686 of record OY757011.1, on the reverse strand, counting down.
ACAAATAATCGATTACTGGCAAATATGTAACGATAATGATGTTTCTGGACTCTATTTATCGATTTATCGACTATTAATCATGCTAGCCTTAATAACATCTGCAGAGGATTCTTCATTTTAACCCTTAAGATGATGATCAAAACAATTGTCATTGGTCTTGGTGTCAGCTGGATTCATTAGAAGTCATTGCTGCAAACACTGTGGACACAGATCAGACTGCTCCTCTAGAGACCGTCTGATCAGAGTCCATGCTGTTTGCCTATATGCAAATATTGGTTTGAAAAGATGCAGCAGATGACATAAACAGAAACATTTTCAGATGTAGATTTTCTTGGCATCTTAAGGGTTAACAATGATTTCAAGATAGAGATGCCAATGCTGACTAAGGTGATGCTGACAACAGGCAGTAGGGGTGTGGGAATAGCTATTCCTGGACATAGCCCATGCAAACTGAAAATGTTTCTCTGCTTGCTATTAACCTCCTGTCGCAAACAGACTATTTGACAAAAGTATTTGCCCCATTAAAACATGCTTAAAAGCCTGTGTCATAGTTATGTCATTCATTTTGTTGTTTTTCATCTGTTACTACTACCGGTAATTTTAAGCAAACTGTTATATTATGAATAGTGTCCCAAAATATGACTAGTGTACCAAAGCCACTAATCTTTATTTTTGGAGTTGCATGATTTCATTTTAATGGATTTCCAAAACTCTTTATATTTCCAACACATTGACAAAAGCTATAACCCATTTCAGTCAGTTGGTGCCCTTGTAAAAGCTTAGAAATGTGCTTTACTTTAAATTACCAAATTCTTTACTTTAAAAGTTATCTCTAGAGATCTTTATGAGGAGATACAAATACATGTAATTGGATGTAATAATGATCGTGTTAGATGTATCCAAACATTTAACTCTTATCCTGCTGTTCACGAAAAACCATACCTTTGCAAACAGTGTAGATCCAGATCAGATAGCTTTTGGAGAAGCCATCTGATCAGGATCTATACTATTTGTCAGTCAGTTCAGAATTTGAAAAAGTAAACTACATCAAGAAATTTGATTGGTTGACAGTAGATGGGTGTGGCTAAATTTGATTATGCAGTGGGATATGGGTTAAAAGGGAAGGAAAATGCTTGTCTTCCTAATCCATTTGGGCTTTTTTACTGCATTCGGTTTGGAGACATGACAACCACTGAGGGTCATTTTGAGTGATCTACCAGAGAGGGGGACAATACCTAGTAGAGGGGAGGTAAAGAGATCCAAAGGTAAATAAGGGAAAATGGAATATAAGTAAATAAACTGAGGATATGAATACGATTTGCTCCTCTACCACACCTGGTGTAAGCACATCACATCTTGCCCAACTGCAAACCAGAATTAGTTGGACAACCCGATGTTGAATGTCAAGCAACACCTTTACCTATCCAACTAAACCTTCATTCATCAAGATCTACTCTTAAAGGAAAGAATTTGCTCCTCAGTATTAATTGGACAACCCAATGTTGGAAGTCAAACAACACCTTTGCCTTATCCAACTAAACCTTTATTCATCAAGATCTATTCTTAAAGGAAAGAATTTGCTCCTGAGGCAGGGTCTTTCTTAAAGGAAAGAATTTGCTCCTCAGGAGCAAATTCTTTCCTTTTAGAATAGACCCCTTTTTGGAAGGGTACAGATTTACTAAAAGAAAAAAAAAGTTGACTCCCTTGTAAAAATGGCTATAGCCTGTATCCATTCCTGTTCCCCTTTTCTTAAAAACAAACCTTGAGTTGCTCTTGGTGAGGGTTCGTCTGATTTCTGTTGGACAGGCTGTTCTGTCTTCCGCTGACTTGGTTGCTTAGCAACTGCTTTCTTCTTAGCTGGTAACCCAGTGTCATCAAAATCATCATCACTGAGTGGGATACCAGCAAGGGGATCATCTTCATCAAAATCTGTAGTATTCAATATTATAATTTTAGACTTACAAAAACAAAATAAAGTATATAAAGTCTTCTACTTGACATGTCAGTATAAAAAAATTGTAACTGTATATTCTGCTATATACTATTTGAAACTTGTCAACATTAATTAACAGCACATTTCATTGGCAGACTTGTTTTACACATCTGACAGCATTTACTTATTTGCACACAAGTACATTTTTAAAAACAAAAGAAGTTTGAATGGTAGAAGCTGTACCCTCACGACATGTACTTTCTTGGTAATTTTGGTAAAACTGGATAAAAATTATCATAGTGTAGTTTATATTTTCTTGTCCTTTGGGATCATTGATTCCATTCTGGAATTTTGAAAATATCTGAGGGTCAATGATGAGGCCTTAATGGCCGAAACTAGCTAGTCTGGCCCAGAAAACGTGTACACTCCATATTTACCAGTTCTGTGGTGTATTCCTTGCTTCCAAAGGATAACCCTTTCTAGAACATATTTAACGTCACTACTGCTGTTGTCTGGGAATGTGTGACGGTGTTAAAAAGTCTCCCTGCCCTAACTAGTTTAGTGTAGTTTATATTTTCTTGTCCTTTGGGATCACTGATTCCATTCTGGAATTTTGAAAATATCTGAGGGTCACTGATGAGGCCTTAATGGCCGAAACTAGCTAGTCTGACCCAGAAAACAGGTACACTCCATATTTTCCAGTTCTGTGGTGTATTTCTTGCTTCCAAAGGATAACCCTTTCTAGAACATACATGTATTTAACATCACTACAGCTGTTGTCTGGGAATGTGTGGTGGCCGTAAAAGGTCTCCCTGCCCTACATCATAGTGTAGTTTATATTTTCTTGTCCTTTGGGATCATTGATTCCATTCTGGAATTTTGAAAATATTTGTGGGTCACTGATGACGCCTAAATGGCCGAAACTAGCTAGTCTGGCCCAGAAAACATGTACACTCCATCTGTTCCAGTTCTGTGATGTATTCCTTGCTTCCAAAGGATAACCCTTTCTAGAACATATCTCAATAGTAGCCATGTGTAAAAACAATTTGTTTAAACTAATTTTAGAAAATGGCTGCCTGACAATGTTATTCCTCTAATTCTATCCAAAGATTACAATAAAAGCATGTTAGGATGCCATCGTTTCATGTAGTGTAACTTCCAACACTGTGTCAATATAACGTAGTTTGGTGACAGCTTACTGAGAATGTTAAGATGTACCCATGCATTTGATAGAGTGAGAAGATCCTGAGGCTTATAAACAGATACAGGGCTGACCCCAGTAACTACAAGGTCACTGTGACCTAGTCTCTTGAAAGCCGACTTTTAATGCTGTGATGTATATACTGTCAAAGTGTTTTGGTCCTAGGGTATATAGAAGTAAGACAAGTCTGTATAACAGAATAGAAATGAATTAGTTGTAGATTTTGATCCCAGGCCCTACCCAAGGATCAATCTTCACAGGAGTAATTGTATAATGAGAGCTGACCATCTTAGGCAATTATGTACCATATATGAAAGCTTTGCAATAAATGGTCAGAGATGTCGTTTAAAAAACACTTTTGACGTGAATGTGATGATTTTAGTTTCAATTTGTTTGTTTGAATTAAGGTCTAATGTCCCCATCAACACTATTTAGGTCATTTTGGAGACACTGCTTCCAATTCTGTGAGACTTTTACCCGGCATTGAGATGAAATGACATCTCAAGCCCTGCTGCCCAATGAAACCAATAGGGCTTATATGCATTATACAGTCCGACTCGCACCACTGTGCCTGGGCAGGCTAAGTCCTTCTAAGCAGTTTACCAATACTCATGTGTAGTCAGTTTCAGCTCTATGTGTAAGTACCATGTGTAGTTCCTTAAAGCCCCGAAAGGCAGGGGCCAGGGGGACCACATGAATGTGATGAAAATGTCAAAGTTGCAAACATGGATGCCAAGGTGAGTACAATGACTCCTACTGTACATTGTCTAGGCAACCTAGAAACTTATATTTATGCTGAAAATAACACGTGAGTACCTTTTGCACTCACCTTTTTATAGCAAGGAACTGCTATATTAGCTATGTTACTAGCTAGAACTTGTAACATTTTGAGCACTAACGATCATTAAGGTAACAGTTTGAATAATTGACCCTAGGAAGGAAATACCAACTTACCCCCAAAGCTGACCTTTGATGCCTTTGGCACAGTTTGTGGTCTCTCCTGCTCTTGTGTTGCCCCTGGCTTCAAGGTAACACTGGCTCTTTCTCCTAATTCTGAAACAAAATCCCAGTATATGCCATATGTTTTGTTTTTATTTATTGAAATTTCATTTTTCACCATTTATGTTGCGGCAAAGACAGTGGCTGGGGCTAACATTCTAAATTAAGGTGCAAACTGTTACATCATATTCAGAATTTTAGTGAAGACCCCTGCATCCACTACATCAGGAATGTGAAAATAAAAGCATCAATAATGCTGCATGATTCCTTACCACTGCAGGCCAATAGCACGCATTTTTCAGATGTTTCTAGAGCACACAACCTTAGAAATAGGACAGCCAGTATCAAAAGCCTTGATAAATCTGTGACAATAATTTTTTGTCAGCCTCGATAGTGCAGTGGTTAACGCGTTCGACTTATGATCAGGAGATTGTGCATTCGAATCCGGCCACCGGTATCAAGGTGTGTCCTTGGGCAAGACACGTAATGACACTGCCCCACTCCACCCAGGTGTAAATGGGTAGCAGTGGTGTAAAAGCCACTGCCTCTCTCTCATGTGTGTGTGTGTTAAAACCAGGAATGTGTGTTCGAGAGCGATTCAATAAGCTGAAAGCTTTCATCGCAATCAAACTAAAATAAATTAGTATAAACTAATAATTTTCTATATCTCTAGTGCAGAAATGACAGGGAAAAACAAACCATTTTTCAGATACACCAAAGCCAGATAGCTCAAGAACTTAACCCTTGCCATACTGAAGCTGGATATATCTTTTGTTGAAAGCAGTATAGATCCAGACTAACTGACTTCTCAGAAGCCAGCTGATCAGGATCTACACTGTTTTCCATTCTGCTTCTGAATCCATGGTAGAAATCAAAATAATGCAACACAAAAGGCTGAAAGATCAGGGAGGGGTATCACATATTGAAACATTTAGCATGGTGAGGTTTAATTTTATGTCCTTGACCATAATAGGCAAGCTTTAGTACCCTGTACATGTGTAGTAAAGTTTCATCAAGCTAATCCATGTACTCCACAACCTCTTTATAATACTATTAATGGGGTCCAAAGCAGAAACCGTGTAAGTTAAACAATCATGTTATATTCAAACAAAAATGTGTAGATTATATAGAACCAGAGGACCAGTGGTCCTGTAAACGCTCACCTGACACCTGGTCCTGGTGTACATTTTAATGTTTTTATATATGTATATAGCCTCAGAATTTCGAAGTGTTTTTACCATATATGGGCATGGCCACCATCTTGGTCATGTGACCTGGACCATATGAGCAAATTTTCATTTGTTCATCATATAAAGGATCCATATCAAATTTCAAGTGAATTGGGCCAGCGGTTTCTGAGAAAAAACTGTTTGAAATATGGAACCTGGTTAATCTTGGTCCCAGGTCACTGAATGATGACTTTTCTTACCCATGAATCTTCATGTATTCATTTACTTTACCTGATCTACCAATTTGGTGACATTGTCTTCAATGGTTTCCTAAAAATCCATTATTTTCACTTCTTCCCATGCAAAAGCCTAAGTTGACAAATTTGACACTGCCATAAAATAAGTCAAGGTCAACCCAGGGTCAGCATTTGTAAAAACTATGACGAGCCCAAGTACCACATGATATATGCCAAGTTTCAAAGCCATTGGCCTTACGGTTCTGGAGAAGAAAATTTTTGAAGGCTTTTTACCATATATGGGTGTGGCGGCCATCTTGGTCATGTGATCTAGACCGTACTGGCAACTTTTCATTTGTTCAACTCACAAAAGCTCCATATTGAATTTCACTTAAATTGGCTCAGTAGTTTCTAAGAAAAAATGTTTTTTTTTTTAAATATGAAATCGGAGTGACCTTGGTCTAAGGACAATGAATGACCTTGACCTTTCTTACCCATAGATCTTCATGTATTCAGTTACTTTACCTAATCTACAAATTTTGGTGACACTGTCTTCAATGGTTTCCCTAAATATCCATTATTTTCACTTTTTCCTATGCAATAGCCTAAGTCAGCAAATTTGACATTACTGTAAAATAGGTCAAGATCAACCCAGGGTCACCATTTGAACAAATTATGATAGGCCCGAGTACCATATGCTACATGCCAAGTTTCAAGGCCATTGGCCTTACGGTTCTTGAGAAGAAGAATTTCGAAGTTTCTTTACCATATATGGGCGTGGTGGCCATCTTGGTCATGTGATCTAGACCATGTTGGCAGCTTTTCATTTGTTCAACTCCCAAAGGCTCCATATTGAATTTCACTTCAATTGGCTCAGTAGTTTCTGAGAAAAAATGTTTGAAATATGGAACCTGCGTGACCTTGGTCTAAGGTCAATTAATGACCTTGACCTTTCTTACACATAGATCTTCATGTATTCAGCTACTTTACCTTATCTACTAATTTTGGTGACACTGTCTTCAATGGTTTCCTAAAAATCCATTATTTTCACTTTTTCCCATGCAAAAGCCTAAGTTAGCAAATTTGACATTGCTGTAAAATAGGTCAAGGTCAACTCGGGGTCACCATTTGTACAAACTATGATGGGCCTGAGTACCATATCCTACATGCCAAGTTTCAAGGCCATTGGCCTTACGGTTCTGGAGAAGAATTTTTAAGGCTTTTTACCATATATATAGGCGTGACGGCCATCTTCGTCATGTGATCTAGACCGTATTGGCATTTTTTCATTTGTTCAACTCACAAAGGCTCCATATTAAATTTCACTTCAATTGGCTCAGTAGTTTCTGAGAAAAAAATGTTTGAAATATGGATCCTGAATGACCTTGGTCTAAGGCCAATGAATGACCTTGACCTTTCTGACCCATAGATCTTCATGTATTCAGTTACTTTACCTGATCTACAAATTTTGGTGACACTGTCTTCAATGGTTTTCCTATAAATCCATTATTTTCACTTTGCCCCATGCAAAAGCCTACTTCAGCAAATTTGACATTGCTGTAAAATAGGTCAAGGTCAACCCGGGGTCACCATTTGTACAAACCATGATGGGCCCGAGTACCATATGCTACATGCCAAGTTTCAAGGCCACTGGCCTTTTGGTTCTGGAGAAGAAGATTTTTGAAGGCTTTTTACCATATATGGGCATGGCGGCCATCTTGGTCATGTGATCCAGACCCCGTGAACAAACTTTCGTTCCCCCATCCCACTGAGGCTCCATATGAAATTTGGCTTTGATTGGCCCTGCAGTATAGGAGAAGAAGATCTTTGAAAATGGTGGAAGGACCGACGACGGACGGACGGACGACGGACCATGGCTATACTATAAGCTCACCTATGAGCCTAAAGGCTCAGGTGAGCTAAAAATGACAATCTATGCGGCAATTCTAATGAGAATACACAACCCACCTTTATTCTAGACATTCAAAACAGTATATGTGGATTATTTCCATTAAGACTTCTGACTGAGTGCTATGAGTAACCCTCAGTGGCACAAACTGCAACTGTCTCGAATAAATCAGGCTGATGTGTATCTTCTTCAAGATTATATCACTCATTTAGAGCAGATCATTAATCGGAGGTGGGCAAAAACTGGAGAATCCTGAGAAAAAAGAACTCTGACCTTCCATTGCAAAACTTGGCATCTCACGATGATTCCACATCTTTTAGAGAAGTTTTAAACAGCATACATATATGCACAAGCTGTTCTTAGTATTTGGCAATTACACATATCTTCTTCTATATTTATATTTGGTGGTTAGCATGGTCCGTTTATCTTACAACTCCTCCTGGGCAGGCATACACCTAAGCCATTAACATAAACAGCTCTCATCCAATTGCCCTTCTTGAATCAGTAGAAGCGAGAGAATGACATTAGAACATATCTCTTGAATAAACTCCATGAAAGAAAGTATCAGGACCACCTGTCTTGTGAGACAAGTAAAGGGGCAGTTAAGATTTTGCTGAGCCTAATCCTGAATGTTTTTGTCCATTTCTTACCTGTCATTTTGCCAGGTGCAGTGCTTGGCTTGTACTCTGGTATGTGCTGTGGAGGTGGGGACATAGGTTTAGATGGAGGTGTTATCCTTGATCCACTTCCTGGCCTCCCACGGTCTATTCCAGAAGCTGAGCTTGGTGTATCTCTCCCTGGCGGTGTATCTCTACCACCAAGAGGAGATGTTATTCTTTGATGACTAGGGGAGACAACTCTATTGGCTGGAGAGGTTAGTCGGAGTGGGGGTGATGAAGCCCTAGGAGTACTGCTGTGAGATCTTGGTGTGACTCCTCGTCTAGGTGTCCCAGGTTTACTGCTTTTGTCCTTCAAACTTCCTCTTTTAGTAGGCTTAGAACCACCTGCTTGAAACAGGTCAGCGTCCATGTCCTCCAGATTCTGAAAAAAAAGTTAGAAGGAAGGCAACTGTGCATCAGGTTGTCCAGCACACCAAGAGGCAAAAGTTTTGACTACTGTCTATACGACCATCTTATTACCCCATCCAGCATACAGACGTTTTATGGAATCTGAATGACTCATATGCAGTTATTCAAATCACAGTGCAAGCAATCATATGTCTTTGCCTTGATATGGTTCCCAGCTTCTACTGTGTTGCACATCAAGAGGATTACTATAAAATCAACAGTCAGAAAAGGGAGAAAGAAGAGAGTACAGGAGAGGAAAGAGAGGGATAGGGAAGAAAGAGCAAAATGAAGAAATAACAACATTCCCTCTCCACCCTTACTTGCTGCAAGGACAGCAGGCCTTGCCAAGCTTCAAGTTTGTTTGTTTTGTTTGATTTGAGGTTTAACGTCCCCATCAACAATGCAAAGGTTATTTTGGAGATGCTGCTTCCAATTTTGTAGGACGTTTACCAGACATTGAGATGAAATGACATCTCAAGCCCTGTCGCCCACCGAAACCAATAGGGTTTATAAGCATGGACGGTCTAACTTGCACCACTTTGCCTGGGTAGGCTTAGAGTGAGTGAGTGTTTGAGTTTTACGTCCCACCAACAGCGAAGGTCATATGGGGACGGGACCTCGGTTTAAAGACTCATCCGAAAGTCTGGAGAAGCCCGGGTTCGATCCTGCGACCCCTGGTTTACAAGGCGAGTAGCGTAACCACTGCACCACGGAGGCTTCCTGGGTAGGCTTAGATACTCTAAGCAGTTTACCAGTACTCGTGTATGGGTCGGTTTCGGCTCTGTGTGGAAGCATCATGCAGCCCATCTATTTCTTCAAGCCCTGATGGGCGGGGGCTGTGCCCAGCTTAAAGCAAATATCTGTTGAGTGCCCCAGTGACATACGATACAGGACACCTTCCCATCACCTAACCACCCTATCAAAACATTTGGACCAACAACAGTAACTGAGCTCTGATAACCGAAAAATCTAAAAATAAGTACAGTCAAATTTCTACATTTAAATCATTATTTGGATTGTTCAAAAGTGGTCTTAAAGACCATTTTTGAACAGTCCTAAAGATGGTTTCGTACAAGATGACACTGAGTGTTGAAAAGTTTATACGAAAGCACAAAGGAAGAAAAAACTTTTAAGTTTTTTTTTTCAAAGAAGAATTAGCCTTTTTTAGTTGGTCTTAATAGCAGAATTATACTGTATTATTGAAATATCCATAACACTTCGTATTCTATCTACACAAGAGAATCAGATGTGCATGCACCCTGTCTGTTGAAATTCAAATGAGATGCTCATTATAGATGAGTATAAAAAACTTACTGCAATACTTTTTGCCATCTGATTGACATCTGCTTCAGAAACATCAGAAACATTATCCTCTTCTGCTTGGGCCAGACTGCTGTATAAATCCTTGGAGCTACAGTTATGGAAAATAATGTACATAGATTTGTCAGACATGCTGTATTTCTAGTTTGTATGAGGTTCAAAGCTAATCAAGTCATTATCATAGTGTTAAAGCTTTTATCATCCAGGGTCCAGTTGTTCAAAGCTTTGTTATCTTAACGAGCTCATTAGTGGTCCAATTGTTAACTGTTCTAGCAAGTACAATAGCTAAAATTCTGGTATTTTAGCTGAGAAAAATGTGAGCAGCTTTTGCATAGCAAAAATATTAGTTAATCTGCCATATCGATAGATCAAAGTTTTGACAATTTGTTAACTAATGACATCATTAGTTTTGAACAACTGGCCCCAGTAAAGCAAATATTCATTTTTTTTTGCTCGGAAAATGTACATAGCATTTGCATTGTAAAATATGTTGTGTAAAAAAAGTTATCCTTTGGGAGCATGACATGCACAACAGAATTGAAGCTGTCCTAAAAGTATAAACAGGTAATATAGGTCTACATAGCTACAGCCAAAGAAGGAGTAACAAGGATAAGACAAAGAAGGAGTAACAAGTATAAAGAAAAGAAGGAAGCAATAACAAGGATAAAGAAAAAAGGAGTAACAATGATACCAAAAAGGAGGAGTAACACGGATAAAGACAAAGGAGGAGTAACAAGGATATAGACAAAGAGGGTGTAACAAAGAAGGAGTAACAAAAGATAAAGACAAAGAAGGAATAACAAGGATAAAGAGAAAGGAGTAACAAGGATAAAGAGAAAGAAGGAATAACAAGGATAAAGAGAAAGGTGGAGTAACAAGGATAAAGAGAAAGGTGGAGTAACAAGGATAAAGAGAAAGGTGGAGTAACAAGGATAAAGAGAAAGAAGTAACAAGGATAAAGAGAAAGAAGGAATAACAAGGATAAAGAGAAAGGAGGATTAACAAGGATAAAGTGAAAGAATAAATAAGAAGGATAAAGTCAAAGCGGGAGTAACAAGGATAAAGACAAAGAAGGGGTAACAAGGATAAATAAAAAAGTAGTAACAAGGATAAGACAAAGGAGGAGTAAAAAATAAAGATAAAGAAGGAGTAACAAGGATAAAGACAAAGAAGGAGTAACATGGATAAAGAAAAAAGGAGTAAAAAGAACAAGGATAAGACAAAAGAGTAGTAACAAGGATAAAGACAAAGGAGGAGTAACAAGAGAAAAAAACAAAGGAGTAACAAGGATAAAGACAAAGAAGGAATAACAAGGATAAAGGGAAAGATGGAGTAACAAGGATAAAGAGAAAGGAGGAGTATTAACGATAAAGAGAAAGGAGTAACAGGTATAAAGAGAAAGAAAAAATACAAGGATAGAGAGAAAGAAGAAGTCACAAGGATAAAGAGAAACAAGGAATAACAAGGATAAAGTCAAAGAGGGAGTAACAAGGATAAAGACAAAGAAGCAGTTAAAGGATAAAGAAAAAAAGAGTGATAAGAATAAGTAACAAGGATAAGACAAAGGAGGAGTAACAAGGATAAAGACAAAGAAGGACTAACAAGAATTACAAAGATAAAGACAGAGAATGAGTAACAAGGATAAAGACAAAGAAGGAATAACAAGGATAACGACAACAAAGAGTAACAAGGATAAAGACAAAGGAGGAGAAACAAGAATAAAGAAAAAGGAGTAACAAGGATAAAGACAAAGAATGAATACCAAGGATAAATACTAAGAAGGAATAACAAGGATAAAGAGAAAGGAGGAGTTACAAGGATAAAGAGAAAGAAGGAATGACAAGGATCAAGTCAAAGAGGGAATAACAAGGATAAAGACAAAGAACGAGTAACAAGGATAAAGACAAAGAAGGAATTAAAGGATAAAGAAAAAAAGGAGAAACAAGGATAATAATAAGTAACAAGGATAAGACAAGATGGAGTAACAAGGATAAAGACAAAGAGGAGCAACAAGAGTAACAAGGATAAAGACAAAGAAGGAGTAACAAGGATAAACACAGAAGGAATAACAAGAATAAAGACAAAGAAGGAGTAACAAGGATAAAGACAAAGATTGAATAACAAGGATAAAGCTAAAGAAGGAATAACAAGGATAAAGACAAAGAGGTAGTAACAAGGATAAAGAAAGAAGGAGTAACAAGGATAAGAAAAAGGAGGAGTAACACGGATAAAGACAAAGGAGGAGTAACAAGAATAAAGACAAAGAAGGAGTAACAAGGATAAAGACAAAGAATGTATAACAAGGATAAAGAGAAAGGAGGAGTAACAACGAACACGAGAAAGGAGGAGTAACAAGGATAAAGAGAAAGAAGGAATAACAAGGATAAAGAGAAAGGAGGAGTAACAAGGATAAAGAGAAAGGGGTAACAAGGATAAAGAGAAGGAAGGAATAATAAGGATAAAGAGAAAGGAGGAGTAACAAGGATAAAGAGAAAGAAGGAATAACAAGGATAAAGACAAAGGAGGAGTAAAAGGAATAAAGACAAATAAGGAGTAAAAAGGATAAAGACAAAGAAGGTGTAACAAGGATAAAGAAAAAGGAGTAAAAAGGATAAGAAACAAGAGGACCATGATGGCCCTGGATCGCTCACCTTATCCATAGAGTAACAAGTGGGCCCCGGGGAGGGCCATTATTGACCCCAGGGTTATAATCTGCATAATGTTGAGGGAGGTCTAAAAAGGTGAAGCTTCATACCAAATATCAACAAAGGCTATAATTTGAACAATCTTGGCAAAGGTCCACTAGATGAAGCTACACAACAAATATCAAAGACCTGGGCCTTGCGGTTTCAGAAAAGATTTTTTTAAAGATATTCCTTACATAAGCCTATGTAAAACCTAATGGCCACGGGCAGGGGCATTTTTGGCCTCAGGGCTATAATTTAAACAGTCTTGATAGTGGTCCACTAGATGAAGCTTCACACCAAATATCAAAGACCTTGGCCTTGGTGTTTTAGAGAGGAAGATTTTCAAAGATTATCTCTATTATAAGTCTATGTAAAACCAAAGGGCCCTGAGGCAGGGGCATTTGTGGCCCCAGGGCTATACTTTGAACAATCTTGGTGGAGGTCCACTAGATGAAGCTCCATACCAAATATCAAAGACCATGGCCTTGCAGTTTCAGAGAAGAAGATTTTTAAAGCTTTCCCTACATAAGTCTATGTAAAACCAAAGGGTCTAGGGACGGGGGCATTTTTGGCCCCAGGGCTATAATTTGAACAATCTTGATAGAGGTCCACTAGAAGAAATTTCACACCAAATATCAAAGACCTAGGCCTTGTGGTTTCACAGAAGAAGATTTTTAAAGATTTTCCCTATATAAGACTATGTAACACCAAAGGCCCACGAGGCGGGGGCATATTTGGTCTCAGGGCTATAATTTGAACAATCTTGGTAGAGGTCCACTAGCTGAAGCTTCATACCAAATGTCAAAGACCTAGGCCTTGTGGTTTCAGAGAAGAAGATTTTTCAAGATTTTCCCTATATAAGTCTATGTAAAACCAAAGGGCCCAGAAGCGGGGGCATTTTTGGCCCCAGGGCTATAATTTGAACAATCTTGATAGAGGTCCACAAGATGAAGCTTCATACCAAATATCAAAGACCAGGGCCTTGCAGTTTCAGAGAAGAAGATTATTAAAGATTTTCCCTATATAAGCCCATGTAAAACCAAAGGACCCCGGGGCGGGGGCATTTTTCGCCCCAGCACTATAATTTGAACAATCTTGGTAGGGGTCCACTAGATGAAGCTTCATACCAAAAATCAAAGACCAGGGCCTTGTGGTTTCAGAGAAGAAGATTTTTGAAGATTTTCCTATATAAGCCCATGTAAAACCAAAGGGCCCCTGGGCGGGGGCATTTTTGGCCCCAGCACTATAATTTTAACAATCTTGGTAGGGGTCCACAAGATCAAGCTTCATACCAAATATCAAAGACCTGGGCCTTGCGGTTTCAGAGAAGAAGATTTTTTAAGTTTTCGGTGAAAAAATCTATTTTTGGCTCCTGTGACCTATATGTGCAACCGACCAGAACCATTTGAACAACTTTGAAAGGGGACCACCTCAGGATCATTCCTGTGAAGTTTGGTCAAAATCCGATCAGTGGTTTAGGAGGAGATGTAGTTTGAAGAAATTGTTTACGCACAGATGACAGACAAAAAGTTTGTTTGATTTGTTTGATTTGAGGTTTAACGTCCCCGTCAACACTGTAAAGGTCATTTTGGAGACGTTGCTTCCAATTTTGTGGGACTTTTACCCGACATTGAGATGAAATGACATCTCAAGCCCTGTCGCCCAATGAAACCAATAGGGTTTATTAGCATGGACGGTCCGCCTCGCACCGCGGTTCCTGGACAGGCTTAGATCCTCTAAGCGGTTTACCAGTACTAGTGTGCGGGCCGGATTCAGCTCTGCGTGGAAGCATCATGCAGCCCATATATTTCTTCAAGCCCCTATGGGCGGGGGCTTAACAGACAAAAAGTGATCCTAATATAAAACACAAGAGGGCCATGATAGCCCTGGATCGCTCACCTGATCCATAGAGTAACAAGTGGGCCCCGGGGAGGGCCATTATTGACCCCAGGGTTATAATGTGCATAATGTTGAGGGAGGCCAAAAAAGGTGAAGCTTCATACCAAATATCAACAAAGGCTATAATTTGAACAATCTTGGCAAAGGTCTACTAGATGAAGCTACACACCAAATATCAAAAACCTGGGCCTTGCGGTTTCAGAGAAGAAGGTGTTTTTTTAAGATATTCCCTACATAAGCCTATGTAAAACCAAATGGCCCGGGGGCGGGGGGCATTTTTGGCCTCAGGGCTATAAATTAAACAATCTTGATAGAGGTCCACTAGATGAAGCTTCACACCAAATATCAAAGGCCTGGGCCTTGCTGTTTCAGAGAAGAAGATTTTCAAAAATTATCTCTATATAAGGCTATGTAAAACCAAAGGGCCCCGGGGTGGGGGGCATTTGTGGCCCGAGGGCTATAATTTGAATAATCTTGGTGGAGGTCCACTAGATGAAGCTCCATTCCAAATATTAAAGACATGGGCCTCCCAGTTTCAGATAAGATGCTTTTTTAAAGATTTCCCAATATAAGTCTATGTAAAACCAAAGGGTCTCGGGGCGGGGGCATTTTTGGCCCCAGGGCTATAATTTGAACAATGTTGATAGAGGTCCACAAGATGAAATTTCTACTCAAATATCAAAGACCGAGACCTTGTGGTTTCACAGAAGAAGATTTTTAAAGATTTTCTCTATATGCGTCTATGTAAAACCAAAGGGATCCGAGGCGGGGGCATTTCTGGTCTCAGGGCTATAATTTGATCTTGGTAGAGGTCCACTAGATGAAGCTTCATGCCAAATATCAAAGACCTAGGCCTTACGGGCCTCCGTGGCCTAATGGATAAGAGCGCTGACTCTTAGTCATTAGGTCTCTCACCGCCGTGGGTTCGAGCCTCGCTCGGGTCACGTGTGAGACGCCAAGTTCTGCAACGGAAGGTCAGGTGGTTTTTCTCCGGGTACTCCGGTTTTCGCCCACCTATGATTAACGATCGGCTCGATATGAGTGAAATAATCTTGAAAGGGCCGTAAAACCCATACCAAAAAAAAAAAAAAAAAAAAAAAGACCTAGGCCTTGTGGTTCCAGAGAAGAAGATTTTTCAAGATTTTCCCCATATAAGTCAATGTAAAACCAAAGGACCCCGGGGCTGGGGGGTAGGGGGGGGGGGGGCTGTAATTTGAAAAATTTTGGTAGAGATCCACAAGATGAAGCTTCATACCAAATATCAAAGACCGGGGCCTTTCGGTTTCAGATGAGAAGATTTTTAAAGACTTTCGATATATAAGCCTATGTAAAACCAAAGGGCCCTGGGGCGGGGGCATTTTTGGCCCCAGCACAATAATTTGAACAATCTTGGTAGGGGTCCAATAGATGAAGCTTCATACCAAATAGCAAAGACCTGGGCCTTGCGGTTTCAGAGAAGAAGATTTTTAAAGATTTTCCCTGTATAAGCCCATGTAAAACCAAAGGGCCCCAGGGCGGGGGCATTTTTGGCCCCAGCACTATAATTTGAACAATCTTGGTAGGGGTCCACTAGATGAAGCTTCATACCAAATATCAAAGACCTGGGCCTTGTGGTTTCAGAGAAGAAGATTTTTAAAGATTTCCCCTATATAAGCCCATGTAAAACCAAAGGGCCCTGGAGCGGGAGCATTTTTGGCCCCAGCACTAAAATTTGAACAACCTTGGTAGGGGTCCACTAGATGAAGCTTCATACCAAATATCAAAGACCTGGGCCTTGCGGTTTCAGAGAAGAAGATTTTTAAAGATTTTCCCTATATAACCTTATGTAAAACCAAAGGGTCCTGGGGCGGAGGCATTTTTGGCCCCAGCACTATAATTTGAACAACCTTGGTAGGGGTCCACTAGATGAAGCTTCATACCAAATAGCAAAGACCTGGGCCTTGTGGTTTCAGAGAAGAAGATTTTTAAAGGATTTCCCTATATAAGCCCATATAAAACCAAAGGGCCCCGGGGCGGGGACATTTTTGGCCCCAGCACTATAATTTGAACAATCTTGGTAGGGGTCCATTAGATGAAGCTTCATACCAAATATCAAAGACCTGGGCCTTGTGGTTTCAGAGAAGAAGATTTTTTAAGTTTTCGGTGAAAAAAAGGTATTTTGGGCTCCTGTGACCTAGATGTGCAACGGACCGGAACCATTTGAACAACTTTGAAAGGGGACCACCTAAGGATCATTCCTGTGAAGTTTGGTCAAAATCCGATCAGTGGTTTAGGAGGAGATGTCGTTTGAAGAAATTGTTTACGCACGCACGCACGGACGCACGACGGACAAAAAGTGATCCCAAAAGCTCACCTCGTCACTACGTGACGGTGAGCTAAAAAAGAGTAACCAGGGGCATGATTGGCAGGATTTATGTAGGTTACCACTTGCCGTTGCTACATGTCAAATACCTCAGCTCTGGGCCCTGTGGTTTCAGAGAAGAAGATTTTTGAAGCTTTTTTCCATTATGAGTCTATAGGAGCCAAAGGGCCCCGGGGCGTGGCCCGTTTTGACCCCAGGGGCATGATTGGCAGGAATTATGTAGGTGACCACTTACCGTTGCTACATGCTAAATCTCTAAGCTCTGGGCCCTGTGGTTTCCGAGAAGAAGATTTTTGAAGCTTTTTGTTCCATTATCAGTCTGTGGGAGCAAAGGGGCCCCGGGGTGTTGCCCATTTGGAACCCAGGGTCATGATTGGCAGGAATTATGTAGGTGACCACTGGCGGTTGCTACATGCTAAATATCTAAGCTCTGGGCCCTGTGGTTTCAGAGAAGATTTTTGAAGCTTTTTTTTTTCATTTTGAGTCTATGGGAGCTAAGGGGCCCCGGGGTGTGGCCAATTTGGACCCCAGAGGCATGATTGGCAGGAATTATGTAGGTTACCACTTGCTGTTGCTACATGCCAAATATCTCAGCTCGGGGCACTGTGGTTTCAGAGAAGAAGATTTTTGAAGCTTTTTTCCATTATGAGTCTATAGGAGCTAAAGGGCCCCAGGGCGTGGCCCGTTTGGACACCAGGGGCATGATTGGGAGGAATTACGTAGGTGACCACTTGCCTTTGCTACATGCTAAATATCTAAGCTCTGGGCCTTGTGGTTTCCGTGAAGAAGATTTTTGAAGCTTTTTGTTCCTTTATGAGTCTATGGGAGCGAAGGGGCCCCGGGGCGTCCCCCATTTGGAACCCAGGGGCATGATTGGCAGGAATTATGTAGGTGACCACTGGCCATTGCTACATGCTACATATCTAAGCTCTGGACCCTGTGGTTTCAGAGAATAAGATTTTTTAACCTTTTTTTTCATTATGAGTCTATGGGAGCTAAGGGGCCCCGGGGTGTGGCCAATTTGGGCCCCAGGGGCAGGAGCTTTTTGTTCCTTTATGAGTCTATGGGAGCGAAGGGGCCCCGGGGCGTCCCCCATTTGGAACCCAGGGGCATGATTGGCAGGAATTATGTAGGTGACCACTTGCCGTTGCTACATGCCAAATATCTCAGCTCTGTGCCCCGTGGTTTCAGAGAAGAAGATTTTTTAAGCTTTTTTCTGTTATGAGTCTATAGGAGCTAAAGGGCCCCGGGGCGTGGCCTGTTTGGACCCCAGGGGCATGATTGGCAGGAATTAGGTAGGTGACCACTTGTCATTACTACATGCTAAATATCTAAGCTCTGGGCCCTGTGGTTCTCGAGAATAAGATTTTTGAAGCTTTTTTTCCAATATGAGTCTATGGGAGCGAAGGGGCCCCGGGGCGTGGCCAATTTGGACCCCAGGGGCATGATTGGCAGGAATTATGTAGGGGACCACTTGCGGTTGCTACATGTCAAATACCTCAGCTCTGGGCCCTGTGGTTTCAGAGAAGAAGATTTTTAAAGCTTTTTTTCATTATGAGTCTATAGGAGCTAAAGGGCCCCGGGGCGTGGCCCGTTCGGACCCCAGGGGCATGATTGGCAGGAATTATGTAGGTGACCATTTGCCATTGCTACATGCTAAATATCTAAGCTCTGGGCCCTGTGGTTTCTGAGAAGATTTTTGAAGCTTTTTGTTCCATTATGAGTCTATGGGAGCGAAGGGGCCCCGGGGCGTGGCCAATTTGGACCCCAGGGGCATGATTGGCAGGAATTATGTAGGTGACCACTGGCCGTTAAAACATGCTAAATATCTAAGCTCTGGGCCCTGTTGTTTCAGAGAAGAAGATACATGTATTTTATTTTTTTCCCATTGTAAGTGTATGGGAGCTATATGTTGCCATGGCAACCACAATTTCAATCTGATCAGCCCAAAAACCTTATGCAGCCTTTCCGAAAGGTCTTCTGACATAGAATGCATATGTGAAATATGAAAGCCCTATCACTTACCAATCAAATGTTATGGCCAATGTTAAAGTTTTTAAAAAGTAGGTCAAACGTCACGGTCAAGGTCACGAGGTCAAAAATTATGGTACCACTGGAAAGGTCTTGTGAAAAAGAATGTACATGTGAAATATGAAAGCCCTATCACTTACCAATCGAAAGTTATAGCCAATGTTAAAAGTTTTTCAAAAGTAGGTCAAACGTCAAGGTCACGAAGTCAAAATTATGGTACCACTAGAAAGGTCTTGTGACAAGGAATCCACATGTGAAATATAAAAGCCCTATCACTTATCAATCGAAGTTATGGCCAATGTTACAGTTTAAAAAAATGAAAAAAGTAGGTCAAAGGTCACTAGATAAAAAAAAAATGGTACCACTGGAAAGGTCTTGTGATAAGGTATACACATGTGAAATATGGGAACTCTATCTATTACCATTCAAAAGTTATGCCCAATGTTTTTGCAGACCGACAAACAGACCAAAAACTATATGCCCCCCCCCCCCCCCGAATCTCAATTCCGGGGCCATAAAAATATTTTTGCTTGGCCTGTATAAATTTTATAACTTTCCAAATAAAACTCCCTCCCCCTCCCCCACCAAAAAATAAATAAATAAAAAGTAAGGAAAAAAATCGCATTATCCATCCCCATATGTGCCTAGTGGCCCAGTTTTGGGCCATTGGCAAACAGTGTAGACCCGGATCAGACGCCGCAAAACACAGCGTGTAAACTGTTTGCTAAATATGTAGACCTTAACACAAATAAAACAAACCTGACACCCATTGTCATATGGATTATAAAAAGAAATAAAGAAAAATGCATTTGCTCCTTTTGTAAAAGAATTTTTGCTTTTAGCAGCCTGATAGACTTTGTAAAACATACACTTCGAGTCTTCATTACACTCTAACCACTCAAGACAAACAGGCTGAAACACGCGCAACTTTGGAGCAGACTTAGACGAGTCAGCGGTAGTTTTTTTGGCTGTTTTTGGCAGACAGACACGTATTTTCGAGACGCAAAAATCAAACATCGATCGCGGCGACATTTGGGGGTTTTATAAATTATTTGCGTCAGCACTCCACTAGTGAACACCTGCTATTTACTCAACAGAAAATGCGTACCTACATGTATCTTTGAAACTATTGCCACACTTTGCATCGCTAATGATAATTGCCTTTAACTCTCTCACTACCAAACACCTAAATTACGACCCTCTTTAATTTCAGCAGAAACAAGTTTACAAGATTAAAATTACACTTTTCGTCAATGAGATAATTAGTTAATCCCCAACTGCTAATCCGTTTAATTACATGCAAACACCGAGCAATCACCTCGACACGTTTTTCACACGCCGATGACGATCAAAGGCCATGTGCCGCCGCACGTGATTCTGGCTGTCAATATGCGGAAAATGAGACGTCCTTAGTACTCAATAAACACAGAAAGCGGTTTCAGATAAGAAGGCGGAGTAAACTTTTTAGAAACCGCTAAAAGTGGGCGGGTTACTATGCGCAGGTTGGACGTCTCGGTAATGATTTTTGGCCGTACAGAGAAATTTTCGGAAGTCCGCGGGACGCCTTTGATGTTTAATTTGGGCGTCCGGAAGCGATTTCAGGACGTAATATACGCCGTACGTCCGCCTAACGGAAGCCCTGCTTTCCCCCTACCTGATGATGCTTCTCATGAAATTTGATCAAGATTGACCATGGGGTATAAGAGATATACTTATTTGAAATTGTTAACGGACGCACGGATGCACGGACGGACGGACACACGACGGACGAAATGTGATCACAAAAGCTCACCTTGTCACTACGTGACAGGTGAGCTAACAAGGATAAGACAAAGGATAGAGACAAAGGAGGAGTAACCAGAAGAAAGACAAAGGAGTAACAAGAATAAAGACAAAGAAGGAGTAACGAGGAAAAAGAGAAAGGAATAACAAGGATGTAGACAAAGAAGGAATAACAAGGATAAAGACAAAGAAGGAGAAACAAGGATAAAGACAAAAAAAGGAGTAACAAGGATAATGACTAAGAGGGAGTAACAAGGATAAAGTCAAATAATGAATAACAAGAATAACGACAAAGAAGATGTAACAAGGATAAAGACAAAGAGGGAGGAACAAGGATAAAGACAAACAAGATGTAACAAGGATAAAGACAAAGAGGGAGGAAAAATGATAAAGACGAAGAAGGAATAACAAGGATAAAGACAAAGAAGGCGTAACAAAGATAAAGCAAAGAAGGAGTAACAAGGATAAAGACAAAGAAGGAGTAACAAGGGTAAAGACAAAGAGGGAGTAACAACGATAAAGACAAAAAAGGAGTAAGAAGGATAAAGGGAAAGGAGGAGTAACAAGGCTAAAGAGAGAGGGGGAGTATCAATGATAAAGAGAAAGAAGGAATAACAAGGATAAAGAGAAAGGAGGAGTAACAAGGATAAAGAGAAAGGAGTAACAAGGATAAAGACAAAGAAGGAATAATAAGGATAAAGACAAAGAAGGAGTAACAATGATAAAGACAAAGAGGGAGTAACAAAGATAAAGGCAAAGAAGGAGAAACAAGGATAAAGACAAAGAAGGAATAACAAGGATAAAGACAAAGAAGGAATAACCAAGAATAAACAGGTATAAAGACAAAGGAGGAGTAACCAGGATAAAGAAAAAGAAGGAGTAACAAGGATAAAGACAAAGAAGGTATAACAAGGATAAAGACAAAGAAGGGATAACCAAGAATTAACAGTTAATATAGGTCTACATAGCTACAAAGAAGAAATAACAAGGATAAAGACAAAGAAGTAACAAGGATAAAGAGAAAGAAGGAATGACAATGATAAAGACAACAAAGGAAGAGTAACAAGGATAAATACAAAGGAGGAGTAACAAGAATAAAGACAAAGAAGGAGTAACAAGGATAAAGACAAAGAAGGAATAACAAGGATAAATACAAAGAAGGGATAACAAAGAATAAACAGGTAATATAGGTCTACATAGCTACAGACAAAGAAGGAATAACAAGGATAAAGACAAAGAAGTAACAAGGATAAAGAGAAAAAAGTGTCAAGGATAAAGACAACAAAGAAAGAGTAACAAGGATAAAAACAAAGGAAGAGTAACAAGGATTAATACAAAGAAGGAATAATAAGGATAAAGACAAAGGAGTAACAAGGATAAAAACAACAAAGGAAAAGTAGCAAGGATAAATACAAAGGAAGAGTAACAAGGATAAATACAAAGGAGGAGTAACAAGAATAAAAACAAAGAAGGAGTAACAAGGATAAAGACAAAGAAGGAATAACAAGTATAAAGACAAAGGATGAGTAACAAGGATAAAGATAAACAAGGAGTAACAAGGATAAAGACAAACAAGGAGTAACAAGGATAAAGACAACAAAGGAAGAGTAAAAAGGATAGAGACAAAGGAGGAGTAACAAGAATAAAGACAAAGAAGGAGAAACAAAGATAAAGACTAAAAAGGAATAACAAGGATAAAGACCAAGAAGGAGTAACGAGGATATCGATAAAGAAGGAGAGACAAGGATAAAAACAAATGAGGAATAACAAGGATAAAACAAAGGAGTGACAAGGATGAAGACAAAGAAGGCGTAACAAGGATATAGATATGAAGGAATAACAAGGATAAAGACAAAGAAGTATTAAAAAGGATAAAGACAAAAGAAGGAGTGACAAAGATAAAGACAAAGAAGGAGTGACAACGATAAAGACAAAGATAAATGTCAAGGATAAAGAAAAAGAAGGAATAACAAGGATAAAGACAAAAAAGGAGTAAGAAGGATAAAGACAAAGAAGGAATAACAAGGATAACGACAAAGTAACACAGATAAAGACAAAGAAGTAACAAGGACAAAGACAAAGAAGGAGTAACAAGGATAAAGACAAAGGAGGAATAACAAGGATTAAGGCAAAGAAGGAGTAACAAGGATAAAGACAAAGCAGGAATAGCAAGGATAAAGACAAAGAAGGAGTAACAAAGATATAAACAAAGAAGGAATAGCAAGGATAAAGACAAAGAGAGAGTAACAGGGATAAAGACAAAGAAGGGATAACAAGGATAACGACAAAGAAGTAACACGGAAAAAGACAATGAAGTAACAAGGATAAAGACACAAAGAAGGAATAACAAGGATTAAGTCAAAGAAGGAGTAACAAGGATAAAGGCAAAGAAGGAATAGCAAGGATAAAGACAAATGAGGAGTAACAAAGATAAAGACAAAGAAGGAATATCAAGGATAAAGACAAAGAGGGAGTAACTAGGATAAAGACAAAGAAGGAATAACAAGGATAAAGACAAAGAGGGTGTAACAAAAATAAAGACATTGAAGGAGTAACAAGGATAAAGACAAAGAAGGAGTAACAAAGATAAAGATAAAGAGGAAATAACAAAAATAAAGACAAAGAAG
This sequence comes from Lucinisca nassula, assembly GCA_963580285.1. NCBI lineage: Eukaryota > Metazoa > Mollusca > Bivalvia > Lucinida > Lucinidae > Lucinisca > Lucinisca nassula. The sequence goes on along the minus strand of OY757011.1, from coordinate 66,445,464 downwards.
GAATGACAAGGATAAAGTCTAAGAAGAATTAACAAGGATAAAGACAAAGAGGGAGTAACAAGGATAAAGACAAAGAAGGTATAACCAAGACAAAGTCAAAGAAGGAGTAAAAAGGATAAAGACGAGGGAGTAACAAGGATATAGACAAAGAAGGAATAACAAGAATAAAGACAAAGAAGTAACAAGAATAAAGGCAAAGAAGGAGTAACAAGAATAAAGACGAGGGAGTAACAAGGATATAGACAAAGAAGGAATAACAAGGATAAAGACAATGAAGGAATAACAAGAATAAAGACAAAGAAGTAACAAGAATAAAGGCAAAGAAGGAATAACAAGAATAAAGACAAAGAAGGAATAACAAGAATAAAGTCAAAGAAGGAGTAACAAGGATAAAGAGAAAGAGGGAATAACAAGGATAAAAACAAAGAAGGAATAACAAGGATATAGACAAAGAAGGCGTAACAAGGATAAAGACAAAGAGGGAGTAACAAGGATAAAGACAAAATTGGAATAACAAGGATAAAAACAAAGAAGGTGTAACAAGGATAAAGACAAAGTGGGAGGAACAAGGATAAAGACAAAGAAGGAATAACAAGGATAAAGACAAGGAATAACAAGGAAAAAGAAAAACAAGGAATAAAAAGAATAAACAGGAAATACAGGTCTACATAGCTACAGACAAAGAAGGAATAACAAGGATATAGACAAAGAAGTAACAAGGATAAAGACAGAGAAGTAACAAGTATAAAGACAAAGAGGGAGTAACAAGAATAAAGACAAAGAAGTAACAAGTATAAAGAGAAAGGAGTAACAATGATAAAGTCAAAGAAGGAGAAACAAGGACAAAGACAAAGAGGCATAAAGACCAAGAAGGATAAAGACAAAGCATAAAGACCAAGAAGGATAAAGACAAAGAAGGAGTAACAAGATAAAGGTGAAGAGGGAATAACAAAGATAAAGACAAAGAAAGAATAACCAAGATAAAGTCAAAGAAGGAGTAACAAGGATAAAGACAAAGAGGGAGTAACAAGGATATAGACAAAGAAGGAATAACAAGGATAACGACAACAAAGAGTAACAAGGATAAAGACAAAGAAATAACAAGGATAAAGACAAAGAAGTAACAAGGATAAAGACAAAGAAGGAATAACAAGGATAAAGACAAAGAAGGAATAACAAGAATAAAGTCAAAGAGGGAGTAACAAGGATAAAGACAACGAGGGAGTAACAAGGATAAAGACGAAGATGGAATGACAAGGATAAAGACAAAGAAGATGTAACAAGGATAAAGACAAAGAGGGAGGAACAAGGATAAAGACAAAGAAGGAAAAAGAAGGAATAACAAGGATAAAGGCAAACAAGGAAAAAGACAAACAAGGAATAACAAAGAATAAACAGGTAATACAGGTCTACATAGCTACAGACAACGAAGGAATAACAAGGATAAAGACAAAAAAGTAACAAGGATAAAGACAAAGAGGGAGTAACAATAATAAAAAGACAAAGAAGGAATAAAAAGGATAAAGACAAAGAAGGAATAACAAGGATCAAGACAAAGAGGGAGCAACAAGGAAAAACACAAAGAAGGAGTTACAAGGATAAAGACAAAGAAGTACAAATGAGTAACAAGGATAAAAACAAAGAGGGAGTAACAAGGATTGAAACAAAGAAGGAATAACAAGGATAAAGACAAGGATAAAGACAAAGAGAAATAACAAGGATAAAGACAAAGCAGGAGTGACAAGTATAAAGAAAAAGAAGGAATAACAAGGATAAAGTCAAAGAAGGAGTAACAAGGATAAAGACAAAGAAGGAATAACAAGGATAAAGTCAAAGAAGGAATAACAAAAAAAAAGACAAATAAGGAATAACAAGGATAAAGAGGAGGTAGGAGTAACAACGATATAGAGAAAGAAGGAATAGCAAGGATAAAGAAAAAGGAGTAACAATGATAAAGTCAAACTAGGATAGTAACTAGGATAAAGACAAAGAAGGAATAACAAGGATAATAACAAAGAGCGTGTAACAAGCATAAAGACCAAGAAGGAGTAAAAAGGATAAAGAAAAAGAAGGAGTAACAAAGATAACGGTGAAGAGGGAATAACAAAGATAAAGACAAAGAAGGAATAACCAAGATAAAGTCAAAGAAGGAGTAACAAGGATAAAGACAAAGAGGGAGTAACAAGGATATAGACAAAGAAGGAATAACAAAGATAACGACAACAAAGAGTAACAAGGATAAAGACAAAGAAATATCAAGGATAAAGACAAAGAAGTAAAAAGTATAAAGACAAAAACGGAATAACAAGGATAAAGACAATGAAGGAATAACAAGAATAAAGTCAAAGAGGGAGTAACAAGGATAAAGACAAAGAGGGAGTAACAAGGATAAAGACGAAGATGGAAAAAGAAGGAATAACAAGGATAAAGGCAAACAAGGAAAAAGACAAACAAGGAATAACAAAGAATAAAAAGGTAATACAGGTCTACATAGCTACAGACAACGAAGGAATAACAACGATAGGGACAAAGAAGTAACAAGGATAAAGACAAAGAGGGAGTAACAATAATAAAAAGACAAAGAAGGAATAACAAGGATCAAGACAAAGAGCGAGCAAAAAGGAAAAACACAAAGAAGGAGTTACAAGGATAAAGACAAAGAAGTACAAATGAGTAACAAGGATAAAAACAAAGAGGGAGTAACAAGGATAGAGACAAAGAAGGAATAACAAGGATAAAGACAAGGATAAAGACAAAGAATGAATAACAAGGATAAAGACAAAGCAGGAGTGACAAGTATAAAGAAAAAGAAGGAATAACAAGGATAAAGTCAAAGAAACAGTAACAAGGATAAAGACAAAGAAGGAATAACAAGGATAAAGTCAAAGAAGGAATAACAAAAAAGACAAATAAGGAATAACAAGGATAAAGAGGAGGTAGGAGTAACAACGATATAGAGAAAGAAGGAATAGCAAGGATAAAGAAAAAGGAGTAACAATGATAAAGTCAAACTAGGATGGTAACTAGGATAAAGACAAAGAAGGAATAACAAGGATAAAGACAAAGAGCGTGTAACAAGCATAAAGACCAAGAAGGAGTAAAAAGGCTAAAGAAAAAGAAGGAGTAACAAAGATAACGGTGAAGAGGGAATAACAAAGATAAAGACAAAGAAGGAATAACCAAGATAAAGTCAAAGAAGGAGTAACAAGGATAAAGACAAAGAGGGAGTAACAAGGATATAGACAAAGAAGGAATAACAAAGATAACGACAACAAAGAGTAACACGGATAAAGACAAAGAAATAACAAGGATAAAGACAAAGAAGTAAAAAGGATAAAGACAAAGACGGAATAACAAGGATAAAGACAATGAAGGAATAACAAGAATAAAGTCAAAGAGGGAGTAACAAGGATAAAGACAAAGAGGGAGTAACAAGGATAAAGACGAAGATGGAATAACAAGGATAAGGACAAAGAAGATGTAACAAGGATAAAGACAAAGAGGGAGGAACAAGGATAAAGACAAAGAAGGAATAACAAGGATAAAGGCAAACAAGGAAAAAGACAAACAAGGAATAACAAAGAATAAACAGGTAATACAGGTCTACATAGCTACAGACAACGAAGGAATAACAAGGATAAAGACAAAGAAGTAACAAGGATAAAGACAAAGAGGGATTAACAGTAATAAAAAGACAAAAAAGGAGTAACAAGGATAAAGACAAAGAAGGAGTAACATTGATAAAGAAAAAAGGAGTAAAAAGAACAAGGATAAGACAAAAGAGTAGTAACAAGGATAAAGACAAGGAGGAGTAACAAGAGAAAAAACAAAGAAGGAGTAACAAGGATAAAGACAAAGAAGGAATAACAAGGATAAAGGGAAAGGAGGAGTAACAAGGATAAAGAGAAAGGAGGAGTTTTAACGATAAAGAGAAAGGAGTAACAAGGATAAAGAGAAAGAAAAATACAAGGATTGAGAGAAAGAAGAAGTCACAAGGATAAAGAGAAACAAGGAATAACAAGGATAAAGTCAAAGAGGGAGTAACAAGGATAAAGACAAAGAAGCAGTTAAAGGATAAAGAAAAAAAGAGTAACAAGGATAAGAATAAGTAACAAGGATAAGACAAAGGAGGAGTAACAAGGATAAAGACAAAGAAGGACTAACAAGAATAACAAAGATAAAGACAGAGAATGAGTAACAAGGATAAAGACAAAGAAGGAATAACAAGGATAACGACAACAAAGAGTAACAAGGATAAAGACAAAGGAGGAGAAACAAGAATAAAGAAAAAGGAGTAACAAGGATAAAGACAAAGAATGAATACCAAGGATAAATACTAAGAAGGAATAACAAGGATAAAGAGAAAGGAGGAGTAACAAGGATAAAGAGAAAGAAGGAATGACAAGGATCAAGTCAAAGAGGGAATAACAAGGATAAAGACAAAGAACGAGTAACAAGGATAAAGACAAAGAAGGAATTAAAGGATAAAGAAAAAAAGGAGAAACAAGGATAAGAATAAGTAACAAGGATAAGACAAGATGGAGTAACAAGGATAAAGACAAAGAGGAGCAACAAGAGTAACAAGGATAAAGACAAAGAAGGAGTAACAAGGATAAACACAGAAGGAATAACAAGAATAAAGACAAAGAAGGAGTAACAAGGATAAAGACAAAGATTGAATAACAAGGATAAAGCTAAAGAAGGAATAACAAGGATAAAGACAAAGAGGTAGTAACAAGGATAAAGAAAGAAGGAGTAACAAGGATAAGAAAAAGGAGGAGTAACACGGATAAAGACAAAGGAGGAGTAACAAGAATAAAGACAAAGAAGGAGTAACAAGGATAAAGACAAAGAATGTATAACAAGGATAAAGAGAAAGGAGGAGTAACAACGAACACGAGAAAGGAGGAGTAACAAGGATAAAGAGAAAGAAGGAATAACAAGGATAAAGAGAAAGGAGGAGTAACAAGGATAAAGAGAAAGGGGTAACAAGGATAAAGAGAAGGAAGGAATAATAAGGATAAAGAGAAAGGAGGAGTAACAAGGATAAAGAGAAAGAAGGAATAACAAGGATAAAGACAAAGGAGGAGTAAAAGGAATAAAGACAAATAAGGAGTAAAAAGGATAAAGACAAAGAAGGTGTAACAAGGATAAAGAAAAAGGAGTAACAAGGATAAGAAACAAGAGGACCATGATGGCCCTGGATCGCTCACCTTATCCATAGAGTAACAAGTGGGCCCCGGGGAGGGCCATTATTGACCCCAGGGTTATAATGTGCATAATGTTGAGGGAGGTCTAAAAAGGTGAAGCTTCATACCAAATATCAACAAAGGCTATAATTTGAACAATCTTGGCAAAGGTCCACTAGATGAAGCTACACAACAAATATCAAAGACCTGGGCCTTGCGGTTTCAGAAAAGATTTTTTTAAAGATATTCCTTACATAAGCCTATGTAAAACCTAATGGCCACGGGCAGGGGCATTTTTGGCCTCAGGGCTATAATTTAAACAGTCTTGATAGTGGTCCACTAGATGAAGCTTCACACCAAATATCAAAGACCTTGGCCTTGGTGTTTTAGAGAGGAAGATTTTCAAAGATTATCTCTATTATAAGTCTATGTAAAACCAAAGGGCCCTGAGGCAGGGGCATTTGTGGCCCCAGGGCTATACTTTGAACAATCTTGGTGGAGGTCCACTAGATGAAGCTCCATACCAAATATCAAAGACCATGGCCTTGCAGTTTCAGAGAAGAAGATTTTTAAAGCTTTCCCTACATAAGTCTATGTGAAACCAAAGGGTCTAGGGGCGGGGGCATTTTTGGCCCCAGGGCTATAATTTGAACAATCTTGATAGAGGTCCACTAGAAGAAATTTCACACCAAATATCAAAGACCTAGGCCTTGTGGTTTCACAGAAGAAGATTTTTAAAGATTTTCCCTATATAAGACTATGTAACACCAAAGGCCCACGAGGCGGGGGCATATTTGGTCTCAGGGCTATAATTTGAACAATCTTGGTAGAGGTCCACTAGCTGAAGCTTCATACCAAATGTCAAAGACCTAGGCCTTGTGGTTTCAGAGAAGAAGATTTTTCAAGATTTTCCCTATATAAGTCTATGTAAAACCAAAGGGCCCAGAAGCGGGGGCATTTTTGGCCCCAGGGCTATAATTTGAACAATCTTGATAGAGGTCCACAAGATGAAGCTTCATACCAAATATCAAAGACCAGGGCCTTGCAGTTTCAGAGAAGAAGATTTTTAAAGATTTTCCCTATAATATAAGCCCATGTAAAACCAAAGGACCCCGGGGCGGGGGCATTTTTCGCCCCAGCACTATAATTTGAACAATCTTGGTAGGGGTCCACTAGATGAAGCTTCATACCAAAAATCAAAGACCAGGGCCTTGTGGTTTCAGAGAAGAAGATTTTTGAAGATTTTCCTATATAAGCCCATGTAAAACCAAAGGGCCCCTGGGCGGGGGCATTTTTGGCCCCAGCACTATAATTTGAACAATCTTGGTAGGGGTCCACAAGATCAAGCTTCATACCAAATATCAAAGACCTGGGCCTTGCGGTTTCAGAGAAGAAGATTTTTTAAGTTTTCGGTGAAAAAGTCTATTTTTGACTCCTGTGACCTATATGTGCAACCGACCAGAACCATTTGAACAACTTTGAAAGGGGACCACCTCAGGATCATTCCTGTGAAGTTTGGTCAAAATCCGATCAGTGGTTTAGGAGGAGATGTAGTTTGAAGAAATTGTTTACGCACAGATGACAGACAAAAAGTGATCCTAATATAAAACACAAGAGGGCCATGATAGCCCTGGATCGCTCACCTGATCCATAGAGTAACAAGTGGGCCCCGGGGAGGGCCATTATTGACCCCAGGGTTATAATGTGCATAATGTTGAGGGAGGCCAAAAAAGGTGAAGCTTCATACCAAATATCAACAAAGGCTATAATTTGAACAATCTTGGCAAAGGTCTACTAGATGAAGCTACACACCAAATATCAAAAACCTGGGCCTTGCGGTTTCAGAGAAGAAGGTGTTTTTTTAAGATATTCCCTACATAAGCCTATGTAAAACCAAATGGCCCGGGGGCGGGGGGCATTTTTGGCCTCAGGGCTATAAATTAAACAATCTTGATAGAGGTCCACTAGATGAAGCTTCACACCAAATATCAAAGGCCTGGGCCTTGCTGTTTCAGAGAAGAAGATTTTCAAAAATTATCTCTATATAAGGCTATGTAAAACCAAAGGGCCCCGGGGTGGGGGCATTTGTGGCCCGAGGGCTATAATTTGAATAATCTTGGTGGAGGTCCACTAGATGAAGCTCCATTCCAAATATTAAAGACATGGGCCTCCCAGTTTCAGATAAGATGCTTTTTTAAAGATTTCCCAATATAAGTCTATGTAAAACCAAGGGTCTCGGGGCGGGGGCATTTTTGGCCCCAGGGCTATAATTTGAACAATGTTGATAGAGGTCCACAAGATGAAATTTCTACTCAAATATCAAAGACCGAGACCTTGTGGTTTCACAGAAGAAGATTTTTAAAGATTTTCTCTATATGCGTCTATGTAAAACCAAAGGGATCCGAGGCGGGGGCATTTCTGGTCTCAGGGCTATAATTTGATCTTGGTAGAGGTCCACTAGATGAAGCTTCATGCCAAATATCAAAGACCTAGGCCTTGTGGTTTCAGAGAAGAAGATTTTTCAAGATTTTCCCCATATAAGTCAATGTAAAACCAAAGGACCCCGGTGCTGGGGGTAGGGGGGGGGGGCTGTAATTTGAACAATTTTGGTAGAGATCCACAAGATGAAGCTTCATACCAAATATCAAAGACTGGGGCCTTGCGGTTTCAGATGAGAAGATTTTTAAAGATTTTCCCTATATAAGCCTATGTAAAACCAAAGGGCCCTGGGGCGGGGGCATTTTTGGCCCCAGCACAATAATTTGAACAATCTTGGTAGGGGTCCAATAGATGAAGCTTCATACCAAATAGCAAAGACCTGGGCCTTGCGGTTTCAGAGAAGAAGATTTTTAAAGATTTTCCCTGTATAAGCCCATGTAAAACCAAAGGGCCCCAGGGCGGGGGCATTTTTGGCCCCAGCACTATAATTTGAACAATCTTGGTAGGGGTCCACTAGATGAAGCTTCATACCAAATATCAAAGACCTGGGCCTTGTGGTTTCAGAGTAGAAGATTTTTAAAGATTTTCCCTATATAAGCCTATGTAAAACCAAAGGGCCCAGGAGCGGGAGCATTTTTGGCCCCAGCACTAAAATTTGAACAACCTTGGTACGGGTCCACTAGATGAAGCTTCATACCAAATATCAAAGACCTGGGCCTTGCGGTTTCAGAGAAGAAGATTTTTAAAGATTTTCCCTATATAACCCTATGTAAAACCAAAGGGTCCTGGGGCGGAGGCATTTTTGGCCCCAGCACTATAATTTGAACAACCTTGGTAGGGGTCCACTAGATGAAGCTTCATACCAAATAGCAAAGACCTGGGCCTTGCGGTTTCAGAGAAGAAGATTTTTAAAGGATTTCCCTATATAAGCCCATATAAAACCAAAGGGCCCCGGGGCGGGGACATTTTTGGCCCCAGCACTATAATTTGAACAATCTTGGTAGGGGTCCATTAGATGAAGCTTCATACCAAATATCAAAGACCTGGGCCTTGTGGTTTCAGAGAAGAAGATTTTTTAAGTTTTCGGTGAAAAAAAGGTATTTTGGGCTCCTGTGACCTAGATGTGCAACGGACCGGAACCATTTGAACAACTTTGAAAGGGGACCACCTAAGGATCATTCCTGTGAAGTTTGGTCAAAATCCGATCAGTGGTTTAGGAGGAGATGTCGTTTGAAGAAATTGTTTACGCACGGACGCACGCACGCACGGACGCACGACGGACAAAAAGTGATCCCAAAAGCTCACCTCGTCACTACGTGACGGTGAGCTAAAAAAGAGTAACCAGGGGCATGATTGGCAGGATTTATGTAGGTTACCACTTGCCGTTGCTACATGTCAAATACCTCAGCTCTGGGCCCTGTGGTTTCAGAGAAGAAGATTTTTGAAGCTTTTTTCCATTATGAGTCTATAGGAGCCAAAGGGCCCCGGGGCGTGGCCCGTTTTGACCCCAGGGGCATGATTGGCAGGAATTATGTAGGTGACCACTTACCGTTGCTACATGCTAAATATCTAAGCTCTGGGCCCTGTGGTTTCCGAGAAGAAGATTTTTGAAGCTTTTTGTTCCATTATCAGTCTGTGGGAGCAAAGGGGCCCCGGGGCGTTGCCCATTTGGAACCCAGGGTCATGATTGGCAGGAATTATGTAGGTGACCACTGGCGGTTGCTACATGCTAAATATCTAAGCTCTGGGCCCTGTGGTTTCAGAGAAGAAGATTTTTGAAGCTTTTTTTTCCATTTTGAGTCTATGGGAGCTAAGGGGCCCCGGGGTGTGGCCAATTTGGACCCCAGAGGTATGATTGGCAGGAATTATGTAGGTTACCACTTGCTGTTGCTACATGCCAAATATCTCAGCTCGGGGCACTGTGGTTTCAGAGAAGAAGATTTTTGAAGCTTTTTTCCATTATGAGTCTATAGGAGCTAAAGGGCCCCAGGGCGTGGCCCGTTTGGACACCAGGGGCATGATTGGGAGGAATTACGTAGGTGACCACTTGCCTTTGCTACATGCTAAATATCTAAGCTCTGGGCCTTGTGGTTTCCGTGAAGAAGATTTTTGAAGCTTTTTGTTCCTTTATGAGTCTATGGGAGCGAAGGGGCCCCGGGGCGTCCCCCATTTGGAACCCAGGGGCATGATTGGCAGGAATTATGTAGGTGACCACTGGCCATTGCTATATCGAGGGCTGAGCGCAAAACTATTGTAACTGACATTTTGGCCATTTTCAGTTTTTCCTATATTTTGGTTGCATATATTGATTTGCATCTTCCACCAAAGAGTTGTATACATATTCCATTCCGTTCTGGAGTTATTAAAAATATTCAAAATATTGTATCTTTGAAGGCCGTTAGAAGTTGGCGCAAAACTATTGTAACTGCAGTTACAATAGTTTTGCACTAAAAATTACCCAACAATGCCAGGTTTCTCAAGCAAAACCTGCAGATACAATAGTTTTGCACCGAATGAAAAGCATATGGCTGCACCATTAATAGTTACAAAAGTCTGATTTAAGCCAAATTAATGGATACAAATAGGCTATAGAATACAACAATTTCAGTTTTCTGTATTTATTTCAAGAAATTGTGGTCCTTGGCTAGATGGGCTGCATGATGCTTCCACGCAGAGCTGAAACTGAACGCACACGAGTACTGGTAAACCATTTAGAGGATCTAAGCCTGCCCAGGCAAAGTGGTGCATGTCGGACTGTTCATGCTTATAACACTTATTGGTTTCATTGGGCGGCAGGACTTGAGATGTCATTTCATCTCAATGTCGGGTAAAAGTCCCACAAAATTGGAAGCATTGTCTCCATATTGACCTATACAGTGTTGACGGGGATGTTAAACCTCAAATCAAACAAATAAATCCTTGGCTTGAAATTCTGCCATTTTAAGCAAATACACTAATCAAATACTTAAATGAAGGAAAATAATGGAACAGTGGTTATTTATAATTTTACTTAGGTCAGTTCTAAAATCATGCAGGACTTTGCTGCTCTACTGGGGAATATCTGAAATAGTACTGTTTTCAGCATACAGTTGCTCATTATAGCCTCCGGTCAAATTTTTAAAAAGATGCCTGGGATGTTCCCATAGTTTGTTAGGCTCCTGAGGTTATAGGATAGGCAGTAGTCCATCGTGGTCGAGAGTTTGTAGATGTATATTTTGTATTAGCACACGAGTACTGGTAAACCATTTAGAGGATCTAAGCCTGCCCAGGCAAAGTGGTGCATGTCGGACTGTTCATGCTTATAACACTTATTGGTTTCATTGGGCGGCAGGACTTGAGATGTCATTTTGTTAAACCTCAAATCAAACAAATAAATCCTTGGCTTGAAATTCTGCCATTTTAAGCAAATACACTAATCAAATACTTAAATGAAGGAAAATAATGGAACAGTGGTTATTTATAATTTTACTTAGGTCAGTTCTAAAATCATGCAGGACTTTGCTGCTCTACTGGGGAATATCTGAAATAGTACTGTTTTCAGCATACAGTTGCTCATTATAGCCTCCGGTCAAATTTTTAAAAAGATGCCTGGGATGTTCCCATAGTTTGTTAGGCTCCTGAGGTTATAGGATAGGCAGTAGTCCATCGTGGTCGAGAGTTTGTAGATGTATATTTTGTATTAGCCTGTACAAATATGACAGCAAATATGGGTTTGCCCAAATGTGATAGCAATTCTGTGCCAGGGGCATCTTTTTTTGTATGAAAGCTTATACTTGTTATGGACCGCTTTCTTCTTCTTGTGAAAGCTTAAACTGGTGAAAGGTCAACCTGCATTGTGGGCTACTAATGGCTGTACTTGCGTGATAAACCCAACGTCTATATTGTCTACGCCCATGGGCATAGGCAATAATTTAAAGCAATACAATCACACAAAATGGATCATTCAGAATATTGGGTGACCATATCCTACCATATTTAATACCAACCTGTCTACCTAAGGCTGTGTAAGCTAGCCTAACCTTAGCCTACCTTACCATACCCTACCCTAAAGTAGGACCTACCCTACAGTACACAGAGCATTCTAGGCTATGGAAGGGTACCCTTCCCCACCCCACTACCATAAGTAGGAGAATGGCATTACTTTACCTATCCTATTCCTCACCACACTGCTTACAACTTAGCCTACCCTACCACACCCAAGGGTATGGACTACCCTACCTACCATAGTGTAAGTTTGGTGAGGAAGGGTAGCCTACCACTATCCTAACCAAGAAAAAGAATGTACCTACAGTATCCCACACCACCCTGGCTACTGGGGTAAGGTATAGGAGGAGAGCCCCACTTAACCCTAACCTAGCAGTGCCTAAAGTTTAAACTAGCCTACTATATCCTACCTTACCTACCATACCCTAAGGTAGAGACTACCATACCTACGTTGCCATACCTTACTGGTTTGTTAAGTGTTCCCTACCCTCACCAGTAGGGTGGCCATACCCCACCCCACTTTACCCTTCCCATTTTGAGTTACCTACCCTTACCTAGCCTATGGTAATGTAGGTTGTCTAGGCTAGGTTACCCTACTTCCTACACTAACCAGTAGGGTGACCATACCCTATCCTTTTCAACACCATCCTGCCTACCAGCTGCTGTCCATTGCTCTCTCCCTACCTACCTATGGTAGGTTACAATCGCTAACCAGTTTGGGAGGCCCTACCCTAGGCTAGGATATGTTAAGGAAGGATATGGTAGAGTACTGTCCATTGCTCTCTCCCGTTAATTTTATAACAAAAATAAAGATGTGAATCTAGATTCTGACCATGATCATATCTTTGATATTTACTGATCAAACAAACATTCAACATGGCAGCGTTTTTTTGTGTGTGTGTGTGTTGTTACTTTGCTACGTCATGGTTGCGAGATATGTCGTCAAACCTAGCCCAGTAAGTGATGTCACATTGACACATGCTATATTTTCTGTCGGCAACGTCACAGAGCGCTGCCAAATAAAAATGGCCTGTGAGTGAGTATTTATTATAATTGTTTGCTTGAGGTCCTATGAATTAGGAGAATATCGGCATAATTATTTTGACAAGGGTAGACCAGCCTACCCTTAGCCTATCCTACCCTACCCTACCTCCATCTATGAATATACCCTACCTTTTTCAACATCTGCCTATCAGGAAGGGAAGGCTAGCTTATCATTAACCTATCATGCCCTAGTAACCCTACCCTACCCCTAATTAGTGTAGGGCCAATCTTACCATAACATACGGTACCATAGTGTGGGCTAGGATAGGGAAGGGTATCCTACCTGGAGGGTGACTGTTCCAACTCTAAGACCACCCTTCTTATCAAGCTAGCCTGGCCTGGCTAGGACAGCCTTGCCTACCATATCCCACCTTAAACTATCCTACCCTAATATAGAGGCTACCAAACTGGTTAAGGTAATGGTAGGGTTCTCTTCCTTACCCTATTGGCTTACCCTATGCTTTCCTAGGTAGGGCGGGAATAGGCTAAGCCTACCCTACCCTAGGGTTGGATACAGTCTGCCTACTTGTTAGGGTAGGTTACAATCGCTAACCAGTTTGGGAGGCCCTACCCTAGGCTAGGATATGTTAAGGAAGGATATGGTAAGCTAGGCTAAGCTTGGGTTAAGTGACCCTACCCTACCCTAAGCAAGGTTGTGTTTGATAGAGTAGGTATAGTCATTCTTTGCGTTAGAGTAGTGGAAGGCTACCCTTCCTTAGCCTAGCCTACAATGTGGTACCCTGCGGTACGTTAGTATTGGTGTTAAAATGGCCCTACCATGGTTAGGATAGGGTAAGTTAGGGTCCACCTATGGAAGGGTCACCCATACAATACCCAATCAGTTAGGATAGACTAAAGGTTGGCTAGCCTGCCTTACCTTGTGGACAGGATGGTGCTGAAAAGGGTAGGGTATGGTCACCCTACTGATTAGGCTAGGGTGTAAGGTACCCTAGCCTAGTTAGCCAGGTAAGGGTAGGTATGTAACTGTAAGATTTGGTAGAGCAGGTCCTACCCTACTGCAGGGTAAGGTGGAGTATGTTCATCCTACTGGTGAGGATATAGGTAGGGTACCCTACCTTATCATACCCTACCCTAACCTATGGACTACTCGACACTAGAGTACCACTGGACAGGCTAGGCTATGGAAGGGTGTCCTACCACTAGCCTAACTGGGAGGATGACTATCCCTATCCCACACCACAATGCCTACCCCTTAGCATATCCTATCACACCCAAGGGTAGGGACTACACTACTCTGTGGTGCCATAGTGTAGGCTCAATAATGGAAGGGTACCCTAACTAGGAGAAAGACTACCTGTTAGGATAGGGTAGTGTAGCCTAACCTCAATATTAGCACTACCTTACCTAGCCTACCTTATCCTACCTTAACTATCCTACCCTAAGGTAGATTTGTTTGTTTGCTTTGGGGTTTAACGGCCCAATCAAGACTATTTTAGGCCATTTTTGAGCCAGTTAGTTTACCTATCCACACTTTTCCTGGGCAGGCTTATACGTAAGCGGTTAACCAGTACAGTGCACATTCTTTTGCCAGAAACTGACAAGTGCCCTTCTTGAATCAGCGGAAGGGAGAGAATGATCATAGCAAAGATTTCATGATCAATCTCAACAAAAGAATGTTGCTGGCTCTGGCAGGTATTGAATCCGCATCTTCCTGGTCGCCAGTCAGACGCGCATCCGACTGAGCTACCGAGGCCAACACCCTTAGGTATAGCCTACCATACTTACTTTACTATACTCTGCTGGTGAGGGAAGGGTACCCTACCCTCGCCAGAAGGGTGACCATACCCCACCTTACACTAACCTACAGTATGACCTACTCTACCAAATTTTACAGTTTCCTACCCTAACCTAGCCTAAGGTAGGGTAGACTGCGACCATACCTTTTTCAATACCATCATGCCTACCCTTAGTGCATCAGACCCTACTTCAAACTAGGAAACATAGTGTAGGCTAGGCTATACTAGTCTAAGGAAGGGTACTCTACCACTACCCTCATCATTAGCAAAACTTTAGGGTTAATCTTCAATTAGTCTTCTATAAAGTGTAGGAAAGTTGTTTACTTAACTTCCCCAACAGTTTTTGTTACAAGCATATTGATCGAAGTTGCACATGTGCCTTTTGAAAGATAAAAAAGAACTTTTTGACAAAATTACATCATTTGCAACTTTGACATTATTAAATCTTCAATTGGCAGGATCCTTGGTGCAGACTGGCAATTTAAATTAATGCAAAGACGGTTATTTGCAAAAACACATTTCTGGGATTTTTTTTGTCGGCTCCTCCTCCCCTTTCTACTGGGATATAACTCTAGACATTCACATTTAATATGTGCTAAGCGTAGACCTAGCTTTTTGTAAAAGCTATACTTGTTATATGCATAGTTATTATATATATAGAACAGAATTTTCAAAGCTACATAGCAATTACAGCCAGGATTTACAGTCGATGTTATTAGGCCAGTCATCTGCGAGTCTATGTATTAAGTTTCAACATGTTTCTGTAAAAATTCCATGGTTCTGAAGGCTTTATTGGTGCATCTCTATGCTTCTGAATTGGTGCAAAACTATTGTATCTACATTATTTACACAATATTTACATCACAATCTTAACATTTTAAGTGCAAAACTATTGTAACTGCAGATACAATAGTTTTGCGCCAAACATCTGTATACAAAAGTTAGGTTTTTGCATGCAAAACTATTGTAACTGAATGAAAGGTCAAGGTCTCCTTTATTAAGTGTTAGATTTGTATAAAACTGCCTTGGTTCAAATAAACACCTTTAAGCCTTCAAAATATGTAAAGATGTAAAGTATTGCCATAATATCAAGAAAATAGGAATGTTTTTTGTTTCTCCTGAAAAATCTTGAAAATGCAGATACAATAGTTTTGCGCTAAGCCCTCGATATGCTACATATCTAAGCTCTGGACCCTGTGGTTTCAGAGAAGAAGATTTTTTAACCTTTTTTTTCATTATGAGTCTATGGGAGCTAAGGGGCCCCGGGGTGTGGCCAATTTGGGCCCCAGGGGCAGGAGCTTTTTGTTCCTTTATGAGTCTATGGGAGCGAAGGGGCCCCGGGGCGTCCCCCATTTGGAACCCAGGGGCATGATTGGCAGGAATTATGTAGGTGACCACTTGCCGTTGCTACATGCCAAATATCTCAGCTCTGTGCCCCGTGGTTTCAGAGAAGATTTTTTAAGCTTTTTTCTGTTATGAGTCTATAGGAGCTAAAGGGCCCCGGGGCGTGGCCTGTTTGGACCCCAGGGGCATGATTGGCAGGAATTAGGTAGGTGACCACTTGCCATTACTACATGCTAAATATCTAAGCTCTGGGCCCTGTGGTTCTCGAGAAGAAGATTTTTGAAGCTTTTTTTCCAATATGAGTCTATGGGAGCGAAGGGGCCCCAGGGCGTGGCCAATTTGGACCCCAGGGGCATGATTGGCAGGAATTATGTAGGGGACCACTTGCGGTTGCTACATGTCAAATACCTCAGCTCTGGGCCCTGTGGTTTCAGAGAAGAAGATTTTTAAAGCTTTTTTTCATTATGAGTCTATAGGAGCTAAAGGGCCCCGGGGCGTGGCCCGTTCGGACCCCAGGGGCATGATTGGCAGGAATTATGTAGGTGACCATTTGCCATTGCTACATGCTAAATATCTAAGCTCTGGGCCCTGTGGTTTCTGAGAAGATTTTTTAAGCTTTTTGTTCCATTATGAGTCTATGGGAGCGAAGGGGCCCGGGGCGTGGCCAATTTGGACCCCAGGGGCATGATTGGCAGGAATTATGTAGGTGACCACTGGCCGTTAAAACATGCTAAATATCTAAGCTCTGGGCCCTGTTGTTTCAGAGAAGAAGATACATGTATTTTATTTTTTTCCCATTGTAAGTGTATGGGAGCTATATGTTGCCATGGCAACCACAATTCCAATCTGATCAGCCCAAAAACCTTATGCAGCCTTTCCGAAAGGTCTTCTGACATAGAATGCATATGTGAAATATGAAAGCCCTATCACTTACCAATCAAATGTTATGGCCAATGTTAAAGTTTTTAAAAAGTAGGTCAAACGTCAAGGTCAAGGTCACGAGGTCAAAAATTATGGTACCAATGGAAAGGTCTTGTGAAAAAGAATGTACATGTGAAATATGAAAGCCCTATCACTTACCAATCGAAAGTTATAGCCAATGTTAAAAGTTTTTCAAAAGTAGGTCAAACGTCAAGGTCACGAAGTCAAAATTATGGTACCACTAGAAAGGTCTTGTGACAAGGAATCCACATGTGAAATATAAAAGCCCTATCACTTATCAATCGAAGTTATGGCCAATGTTACAGTTTAAAAAAATGAAAAAAGTAGGTCAAAGGTCACTAGATAAAAAAAAATGGTACCACTGGAAAGGTCTTGTGATAAGGTATACACATGTGAAATATGGGAACTCTATCTATTACCATTCAAAAGTTATGCCCAATGTTAAGGTTTTTGCAGACCGAAAAACAGACCAAAAACTATATGCCCCCCCCCCCCCGAATCTCAATTCCGGGGCCATAAAAATATTTTTGCTTGGCCTGTATAAATTTTATAACTTTCCAAATAAAACTCCCTCCCCCTCCCCCACCAAAAAATAAATAAATAAAAAGTAAGGAAAAAAATCGCATTATCCATCCCCATATGTGCCTAGTGGCCCATTTTTGGGCCATTGGCAAACAGTGTAGACCCGGATCAGACGCCGCAAAACACAGCGTGTAAACTGTTTGCTAAATATGTAGACCTTAACACAAATAAAACAAACCTGACACCCATTGTCATATGGATTATAAAAAGAAATAAAGAACAAGAGCACCGCAAGCGGGTGCCAACGCTCGTCTGCAGTTTCTTTTAGAAAACAAAAGTTCTAAGTCAAATCAAATTGCAAGATGGAGTTATAAAACTTGTAGGGAATGTAGCTCTTGTGATGGTGAGTATGTGTATGAAGTTTCATGAAGGTAGGCCAAATACTTTTGGAAATATGGTCAAGGTTAAGTTTTTTGGTTAATTTTTCGAAAAATAGGTCAAAGTTCAAAGGTCAAGGTCACAGGTCAAAAATTGTGGTATGACTGAAAAGGTCTTGTCCCAAGGAACATTCATGTGAAGTTGGAAGGCTCTGTTGTGAATAGTATAGAAATAAGAGACAAAAACAATTTAAAAAAAAAACGGAGAGAAAAGGGGAGATAATTCAATCAAATTGCAAGATGGAGTTATAAAACTTGTAGGGAATGTAGCTCTTGTGATGGTGAGTATGTGTATGAAGTTTCATGAAGGTAGGCCAAATACTTTTGGAAATATGGTCAAGGTTAAGGTTTTCGGTTAAATTTTCGAAAAATAGGTCAAAGTTCAAAGGTCAAGGTCACAGATCAAAAAGTGTGGTATCACTGAAAAGGTCTTGTCCCAAGGAACATTCATGTGAAGTTTGAAGGCTCTGTTGTGAATAGTATTAAAATGAGAGCAAAAAATGTGTTTCAGAAAAAAATTGGAAAAGGGGAGATAATTCAGCCAAAATAAGCAATGTTGTTATGGTCCTTGGTCAAAATGTAGCTCTTGTGATGATGAGTGTGTGTATGAAGTTTCATGAGGCTAGGTCTAATACTTTTTAAATTATAGCCAAGGTTAAGTTTTTTTGGAACGACGCAGGACGACACAGGACGACGCAGGACGACTACGCAGACGCCGGAGTGATGACAATAGCTCGAAAGTTTTTTTTCAAAAAACAGACGAGCTAAAAATGCATTTGCTCCTTTTGTAAAAGAATTTTTGCTTTTAGCAGCCTGATAGACTTTGTAAAACATACACTTCGAGTCTTCATTACACTCTAACCACTCAAGACAAACAGGCTGAAACACGCGCAACTTTGGAGCAGACTTAGACGAGTCAGCGGTAGTTTTTTTTGGCTGTTTTTGGCAGACAGACACGTATTTTCGAGACGCAAAAATCAAACATCGATCGCGGCGACGTTTGGGGGTTTTATAAATTATTTGCGTCAGCACTCCACTAGTGAACACCTGCTATTTACTCAACAGAAAATGCGTACCTACATGTATCTTTGAAACTATTGCCACACTTTGCATCGCTAATGATAATTGCCTTTAACTCTCTCACTACCAAACACCTAAATTACGACCCTCTTTAATTTCAGCAGTAACAAGTTTACAAGATTAAAATTACACTTTTCGTCAATGAGATAATTAGTTAATCCCCAACTGCTAATCCGTTTAATTACATGCAAACACCGAGCAATCACCTCGACACGTTTTTCACACGCCGATGACGATCAAAGGCCATGTGCCGCCGCACGTGATTCTGGCTGTCAATATGCGGAAAATGGGACGTCCTTAGTACTCAATAAACACAGAAAGCGGTTTCAGATAAGAAGGCGGAGTAAACTTTTTAGAAACCGCTAAAAGTGGGCGGGTTTATATGCGCAGGTTGGACGTCTCGGTAATGATTTTTGGCCGTACAGAGAAATTTTCGGAAGTCCGCGGGACGCCTTTGATGTTTAATTTGGGCGTCCGGAAGCGATTTCAGGACGTAATATACGCCGTACGTCCGCCTAACGGAAGCCCTGCTTTCCCCCTACCTGATGATGCTTCTCATGAAATTTGATCAAGATTGACCATGGGGTATAAGAGATATACTTATTTGAAATTGTTAACGGACGCACGGATGCACGGACGGACGGACACACGACGGACGAAATGTGATCACAAAAGCTCACCTGGTCACTACGTGACAGGTGAGCTAACAAGGATAAGACAAAGGATAGAGACAAAGGAGGAGTAACCAGAAGAAAGACAAAGGAGTAACAAGAATAAAGACAAAGAAGGAGTAACGAGGAAAAAGAGAAAGGAATAACAAGGATGTAGACAAAGAAGGAATAACAAGGATAAAGCAAAGAAGGAGAAACAAGGATAAAGACAAAAAAAGGAGTAACAAGGATAATGACTAAGAGGGAGTAACAAGGATAAAGTCAAATAATGAATAACAAGAATAACGACAAAGAAGATGTAACAAGGATAAAGACAAAGAGGGAGGAACAAGGATAAAGACAAACAAGATGTAACAAGGATACGACAAAGAGGGAGGAAAAATGATAAAGACGAAGAAGGAATAACAAGGATAAAGACAAAGTAGGCGTAACAAAGATAAAGCAAAGAAGGAGTAACAAGGATAAAGACAAAGAAGGAGTAACAAGGGTAAAGACAAAGAGGGAGTAACAACGATAAAGACAAAAAAGGAGTAAGAAGGATAAAGGGAAAGGAGGAGTAACAAGGCTAAAGAGATAGGGGGAGTATCAATGATAAAGAGAAAGAAGGAATAACAAGGATGAAGAGAAAGGAGGAGTAACAAGGATAAAGAGAAAGGAGTAACAAGGATAAAGACAAAGAAGGAATAATAAGGATAAAGACAAAGAAGGAGTAACAATGATAAAGACAAAGAGGGAGTAACAAAGATAAAGGCAAAGAAGGAGAAACAAGGATAAAGACAAAGAAGGAATAACAAGGATAAAGACAAAGAAGGAATAACCAAGAATAAACAGGTATAAAGACAAAGGAGGAGTAACCAGGATAAAGAAAAAGAAGGAGTAACAAGGATAAAGACAAAGAAGGTATAACAAGGATAAAGACAAAGAAGGGATAACCAAGAATTAACAGTTAATATAGGTCTACATAGCTACAAAGAAGAAATAACAAGGATAAAGACAAAGAAGTAACAAGGATAAAGAGAAAGAAGGAATGACAATGATAAAGACAACAAAGGAAGAGTAACAAGGATAAATACAAAGGAGGAGTAACAAGAATAAAGACAAAGAAGGAGTAACAAGGATAAAGACAAAGAAGGAATAACAAGGATAAATACAAAGAAGGGATAACAAAGAATAAACAGGTAATATAGGTCTACATAGCTACAGACAAAGAAGGAATAACAAGGATAAAGACAAAGAAGTAACAAGGATAAAGAGAAAAAAGTGTCAAGGATAAAGACAACAAAGAAAGAGTAACAAGGATAAAAACAAAGGAAGAGTAACAAGGATTAATACAAAGAAGGAATAATAAGGATAAAGACAAAGGAGTAACAAGGATAAAAACAACAAAGGAAGAGTAGCAAGGATAAATACAAAGGAAGAGTAACAAGAATAAAAACAAAGAAGGAGTAACAAGGATAAAGACAAAGAAGGAATAACAAGTATAAAGACAAAGGATGAGTAACAAGGATAAAGACAAACAAGGAGTAACAAGGATAAAGACAACAAAGGAAGAGTAAAAAGGATAGAGATAAAGGAGGAGTAACAAGAATAAAGACAAAGAAGGAGAAACAAAGATAAAGACTAAAAAGGAATAACAATGATAAAGACCAAGAAGGAGTAACAAGGATATCGATAAAGAAGGAGAGACAAGGATAAAAACAAATGAGGAATAACAAGGATAAAACAAAGGAGTGACAAGGATGAAGACAAAGAAGGCGTAACAAGGATATGAAGGAATAACAAGGATAAAGACAAAGAAGTATTAACAAGGATAAAGACAACAGAAGGAGTGACAAAGATAAAGACAAAGAAGGAGTGACAACGATAAAGACAAAGATAAATGTCAAGGATAAAGAAAAAGAAGGAATAACAAGGATAAAGACAAAAAAGGAGTAACAAGGATAAAGACAAAGAAGGAATAACAAGGATAACGACAAAGTAACACAGATAAAGACAAAGAAGTAACAAGGACAAAGACAAAGAAGGAGTAACAAGGATAAAGACAAAGGAGGAATAACAAGGATTAAGGCAAAGAAGGAGTAACTAGGATAAAGACAAAGCAGGAATAGCAAGGATAAAGACAAAGAAGGAGTAACAAAGATATAAACAAAGAAGGAATAGCAAGGATAAAGACAAAGAGAGAGTAACAGGGATAAAGACAAAGAAGGGATAACAAGGATAACGACAAAGAAGTAACACGGATAAAGACAAAGAAGTAACAATGATAAAGACACAAAGACGGAATAACAAGGATTAAGTCAAAGAAGGAGTAACAAGGATAAAGGCAAAGAAGGAATAGCAAGGATAAAGACAAATGAGGAGTAACAAAGATAAAGACAAAGAAGGAATATCAAGGATAAAGACAAAGAGGGAGTAACTAGGATAAAGACAAAGAAGAATTAACAAGGATAAAGACAAAGAGGGTGTTACAAAAATAAAGACATTGAAGGAGTAACAAGGATAAAGACAAAGAAGGAGTAACAAAGATAAAGATAAAGAGGAAATAACAAAAATAAAGACAAAGAAGGAATGACAAGGATAAAGTCTAAGAAGAATTAACAAGGATAAAGACAAAGAGGGAATAACCAAGACAAAGTCAAAGAAGGAGTAAAAAGGATAAAGACGAGGGAGTAACAAGGATATAGACAAAGAAGGAATAACAAGAATAAAGACAAAGAAGTAACAAGAATAAATGCAAAGAAGGAGTAACAAGAATAAAGACGAGGGAGTAACAAGGATATAGACAAAGAAGGAATAACAAGGATAAAGACAATGAAGAAATAACAAGAATAAAGACAAAGAAGTAACAAGAATAAAGGCAAAGAAGGAATAACAAGAATAAAGACAAAGAAGGACTAACAAGAATAAAGTCAAAGAAGGAGTAACAAGGATAAAGAGAAAGAGGGAATAACAAGGATAAAAACAAAGAAGGAATAACAAGGATATAGACAAAGAAGGCGTAACAAGGATAAAGACAAAGAGGGAGTAACAAGGATAAAGACAATACTGGAATAACAAGGATAAAAACAAAGAAGGTGTAACAAGGATAAAGACAAAGTGGGAGGAACAAGGATAAAGACAAAGAAGGAATATCAAGGATAAAGACAAGGAATAACAAGGAAAAAGACAAACAAGGAATAAAAAGAATAAACAGGAAATACAGGTCTACATAGCTACAGACAAAGAAGGAATAACAAGGATATAGACAAAGAAGTAACAAGGATAAAGACAGAGAAGTAACAAGTATAAAGACAAAGAGGGAGTAACAAGAATAAAGACTAAGAAGGAATAACAAGGATAAAGACAAAGAAGGAATAACAAAAAAAGACAAAGAAGGGAAACAAGACAAAGAAGGAATAACAAGGATATAGACAAAAGAAGGAATATCAAGGATAAAGACAAAGAAGTAACAAGTATAAAGAGAAAGGAGTAACAATGATAAAGTCAAAGAAGGAGAAACAAGGACAAAGACAAAGAGGCATAAAGACCAAGAAGGATAAAGACAAAGCATAAAGACCAAGAAGGATAAAGGCAAAGAAGGAGTAACAAGATAAAGGTGAAGAGGGAATAACAAAGATAAAGACAAAGAAAGAATAACCAAGATAAAGTCAAAGAAGGAGTAACAAGGATAAAGACAAAGAGGGAGTAACAAGGATATAGGCAAAGAAGGAATAACAAGGATAACGACAACAAAGAGTAACAAGGATAAAGACAAAGAAATAAAAAGGATAAAGACAAAGAAGTAACAAGGATAAAGACAAAGAAGGAATAACAAGGATAAAGACAAAGAAGGAATAACAAGAATAAAGTCAAAGAGGGAGTAACAAGGATAAAAACAACGAGGGAGTAACAAGGATAAAGACGAAGATGGAATGACAAGGATAAAGACAAAGAAGATGTAACAAGGATAAAGACAAAGAGGGAGGAACAAGGATAAAGACAAAGAAGGAAAAAGAAGGAATAACAAGGATAAAGGCAAACAAGGAAAAAGACAAACAAGGAATAACAAAGAATAAACAGGTAATACAGGTCTACATAGCTACAGACAACGAAGGAATAACAAGGATAAAGACAAAAAAGTAACAAGGATAAAGACAAAGAGGGAGTAACAATAATAAAAAGACAAAGAAGGAATAAAAAGGATAAAGACAAAGAAGGAATAACAAGGATCAAGACAAAGAGGGAGCAACAAGGAAAAACACAAAGAAGGAGTTACAAGGATAAAGACAAAGAAGTACAAATGAGTTACAAGGATAAAAACAAAGAGGGAGTAACAAGGATAGAGACAAAGAAGGAATAACAAGGATAAAGACAAGGATAAAGACAAAGAGAAATAACAAGGATAAAGACAAAGCAGGAGTGACAAGTATAAAGAAAAAGAAGGAATAACAAGGATAAAGTCAAAGAAGGAGTAACAAGGATAAAGACAAAGAAGGAATAACAAGGATAAAGTCAAAGAAGGAATAACAAAAAAAGACAAATAAGGAATAACAAGGATAAAGAGGAGGTAGGAGTAACAACGATATAGAGAAAGAAGGAATAGCAAGGATAAAGAAAAAGGAGTAACAATGATAAAGTCAAACTAGGATGGTAACTAGGATAAAGACAAAGAAGGAATAACAAGGATAAAGACAAAGAGCGTGTAACAAGCATAAAGACCAAGAAGGAGTAAAAAGGATAAAGAAAAAGAAGAAGTAACAAAGATAACGGTGAAGAGGGAATAACAAAGATAAAGACAAAGAAGGAATAACCAAGATAAAGTCAAAGAAGGAGTAACAAGGATAAAGACAAAGAGGGAGTAACAAGGATATAGACAAAGAAGGAATAACAAAGATAACGACAACAAAGAGTAACAAGGATAAAGACAAAGAAATAACAAGGATAAAGACAAAGAAGTAAAAAGTATAAAGACAAAAACGGAATAACAAGGATAAAGACAATGAAGGAATAACAAGAATAAAGTCAAAGAGGGAGTAACAAGGATAAAGACAAAGAGGGAGTAACAAGGATAAATACGAAGATGGAATGACAAGGATAAAGACAAAGAAGATGTAACAAGGATAAAGACAAAGAGGGGGGAACAAGGATAAAGACAAAGAAGGAAAAAGAAGCAATAACAAGGATAAAGGCAAACAAGGAAAAAGACAAACAAGGAATAACAAAGAATAAAAAGGTAATACAGGTCTACATAGCTACAGACAACGAAGGAATAACAACGATAGGGACAAAGAAGTAACAAGGATAAAGACAAAGAGGGAGTAACAGTAATAAAAAGACAAAGAAGGAATAACAAGGATCAAGACAAAGAGGGAGCAACAAGGAAAAACACAAAGAAGGAGTTACAAGGATAAAGACAAAGAAGTACAAATGAGTAACAAGGATAAAAACAAAGAGGGAGTAACAAGGATAGAGACAAAGAAGGAATAACAAGGATAAAGACAAGGATAAAGGCAAAGAATGAATAACAAGGATAAAGACAAAGCAGGAGTGACAAGTATAAAGAAAAAGAAGGAATAACAAGGATAAAGTCAAAGAAACAGTAACAAGGATAAAGACAAAGAAGGAATAACAAGGATAAAGTCAAAGAAGGAATAACAAAAAAGACAAATAAGGAATAACAAGGATAAAGAGGAGGTAGGAGTAACAACGATATAGAGAAAGAAGGAATAGAAAGGATAAAGAAAAAGGAGTAAAAATGATAAAGTCAAACTAGGATGGTAACTAGGATAAAGACAAAGAAGGAATAACAAAGATAAAGACAAAGAGCGTGTAACAAGCATAAAGACCAAGAAGGAGTAAAAAGGCTAAAGAAAAAGAAGGAGTAACAAAGATAACGGTGAAGAGGGAATAACAAAGATAAAGACAAAGAAGGAATAACCAAGATAAAGTCAAAGAAGGAGTAACAAGGATAAAGACAAAGAGGGAGTAACAAGGATATAGACAAAGAAGGAATAACAAAGATAACGACAACAAAGAGTAACACGGATAAAGACAAAGAAATAACAAGGATAAAGACAAAGAAGTAAAAAGGATAAAGACAAAGACGGAATAACAAGGATAAAGACAATGAAGGAATAACAAGAATAAAGTCAAAGAGGGAGTAACAAGGATAAAGACAAAGAGGGAGTAACAAGGATAAAGACGAAGATGGAATAACAAGGATAAAGACAAAGAAGATGTAACAAGGATAAAGACAAAGAGGGAGGAACAAGGATAAAGACAAAGAAGGAATAACAAGGATAAAGGCAAACAAGGAAAAAGACAAACAAGGAATAACAAAGAATAAACAGGTAATACAGGTCTACATAGCTACAGACAACGAAGGAATAACAAGGATAAAGACAAAGAAGTAACAAGGATAAAGACAAAGAGGGATTAACAATAATAAAAAGACAAAGAAGGAATAACAAGGATAAAGACAAAGAAGGAATAACAAGCAAAAAGACAAAAAGGAGAAACAAGACAAAGAAGGAATAATAAGGATAAAGACAAAAGAAGGAGTGATAAGGATAAAGACAAAGAAAGAATAACACGGATAAAGACTAAGAAGGAGTAACAAGCACAAAGACAAAGAAGGGATAACAAAGATAAAGACAAGAAGGAATAACAAGGATAAAGACAAAGGAGGAGTAACTCCGATAAAGAGAAAGAAGGAGTTACAATGGTAAAGACAAAGAGGAAATTAGTAACAAGGATAAAGACACAGAAGGAATAGCAAGTATAAAGTCAAAGAAGGAGTAATATGGATAAAGACAAAGACGGAGTGACAAGGATAAAGACAAAGAATGAATAACAAGGATCAAGACAAAGAAGTACATATGAGTAACAAGGATAAAAAACAAAGTGGGAATAACAAGGATAAAGACAAAGAAGGAATAACAAGGATAAAGACAAGGATAAAGACAAAGAAAGGAATAACAAGGATAAAGTCAAAGCAGGAGCGACAAGTATAAAGTAAAAGAAGGAATAACAAGGATAAAGTCAATGGAGTACCAAGGATATAGACAAAGAAAGAATAACAAGGATAAAGTCAAAGAAGGAATAACAAAGATAAAGACAACGAATGAATAACAAGGCTAAAGAGAAATTAGGAGTAACAATGATAAAGAGAAAGAAGATATAGCAAGATAAAGACAAAGGAGTAACAATGATAAAGTCAAACTATGATGGTAACTAGGTTAAAGAAAAAGAAGGAATAACAAGGATAAAGACAAAGAGGGTGTAACAAGCATAAAGACAAAGAAGGAGGAAAAAGGATAAAGACAAAGAAGGAGTAACAAAGATAACGATGAAAAGGGAATTACAAAGATAAAGACAAAGACGGAATACAAGGATAAAGACAAAGAGGGAGTACCAAGGTTAAAGACAAAGAAGGAATAACAAGCATAAAGACAAAGGAGTAACAAGGATAAAGAAAGAAGAAGTAACAAGGATAAGAAAAAGGAGGAATAACAAGGATAAAGACAAAGGAGGAGTAACAAGGATAAAGACAAAGAAGGAGTAAAAAGGATAAAGACAAAGAAGGAAAAACAAGGAAAAAGAGAAAGAAGGAATGACAAGGATAAAGAGAAAGGAGGAGTAACAAGGATAAAGAGAAAGGAGAAACAAGAATAAGGAGGAGTAACAAGGTTAAAGACAAAGAAGGGGTAACAAGGAAAAAGAAAAAGGAGTAACAAGGATAAAGACAAAGAGGGAGTAACAAGGATAAAGAAAAAGAAAGAATAACAAGGATAAAGACAAAGAAAGACTAACAAAGATAAAGACAAAGAATGAGTTACAAGGATAAAGACAAACAAGGAGTAACAAGGATAAAGACAAAGAAAGACTAACAAAGATAAAGACAAAGAATGAGTAACAAGGATAAAGACAACAAAGAAAGAGTAACAAGGATAAAGACAAAGGAGGTGTAACAAGAATAAAGACAAAGAAGGAGTAACAAGGATAAAGACAAAGAAGGAGTAACAAGGATAAAGACAAAGAAGGAGTTACAGGGATAAAGACAAACAAGGAGTTACAATGATAACGATAAAGAAGAAGAGACAAGGATTAAAACAAATAAGGTATAACAAGGATAAGACAAAAGAGGGAATAACAGAATAAAGACAAACAAGGAGTAACAAGGATAAAGACAAAGAAAGACTGACAAAGATAAAGACAAAGGATGAATAACAAGGATAAAGACAAACAAGGAGTAACAACGATAAAGATAAAGAAGGAAAAACAAGGATAAAGGCAAGGAAAGAGTAACAAGGATGAAGACAAAGAAGGAATAACAAGGATATAGCAAAGAAGGCATAACAAGGATAAAGACAAAGAGCGAGTAACAAAGATAAAGACAAAGAAGGAATAACAAGGATAAAGACAACGAAGTTACACGGATAAAGACTAAGAAGTAACAAGGATAAAGACAAAGAAGGAGTAACAAGGATAAAGACAAAGAAGGAATAACAAGGATTCAGTCAAACAAGGAGTAACAAGGATAAAGACAAAGCAGGAATAGCAAGGATAAAGACAAAGGAGTAACAAAGATAAAGATGAAGAGGGAATAACAAAGATAAAGACAAAGAAGGAATAACAAGGCTCAAGACACCGAAGAAATAACAAGGCGCAAGACAAAGAAGGAATAACAGTGATAAAGACAAAGAGGGAGTAACAAGGAAAAAGACAAAGAAGGAATTACCAAGATATAGTCGAAGAAGGAGTAACAAGGATAAAGACAAAGACGTAGTAACAAAGATAAAACCTAAGAATGAATAGCAAGGATAAAGACAAAGAATGAATAACAAAGATAAAGACAAAGAAGGAATAACAAGAATAAATACAAAGGTGGAGTAACATCGATAAAGAGAAAGAAGGAGAAACAATGATTAAGACAAAGAGGGAGTAAGAAGTTACAAGGATACAGACACAGAGGCAAAAACAAGGATAAAGACAAAGAAGGAATAACAAGGATAAAGACAAAGAGGGAGTAAAAAGGATAAAGAAACAGAAGGAATAACAAGGATAAAGTCAAAGAAGTAGTAACAAGGATAAAGACAAAGAGGGTGTAACGAGGATAAAGACAAAGAAGGAATAACAAGGATAAAGTCAAAGAAGTACAAATGTAGTAACAAGGATAAAGACAAAGAGGGAGAAACAAGGCTAAAGACAAAGAAGGAATAACAAAGATAGTGACAAGGATAGAGTCAAAGAAGATTAACAAGGATAAAGTCAAACAAGGAGTGACAAGGATAAAGACAAAGAAGGAATAACAAGGATAAAGACAAAGGGGAAGAAGAAAGATAAGACAAAGAAGGAATAACTAGGATAAACACAAAGTGGGAGTTACAACGATGAAGAGAAAGAAGGAGTAACAATGATATAGACAAAGAGGGGATAACAAGGATAAAGTCAAAGAAAGTGAAACCAGGCTAAAGACAAAGAAGGAATGACAAGGATAAAGACAAAAAGGAATAAATAAGATAATGACAAAGATAGAAATAACAAGGATAAAGACAAAGAAGGAGTAACAAGGATAAAGACAAAGAGGGGGTAACAAAGATAAAGGCAAAGAAGGAATAACAAGGATCAAGACAACGAAGGAGTAACAAAGATAAAGACTAAGAAGGAATAACAAGGTTAAAGATAAAGAAGGAATAACAAAGATAAAGTCAAAGAAGGAGTAACAAGGATAAAGACAAAGAAGGAATAACAAGGATAAAGTCAAAGAAGGAGTAGTGAGGGAGTAAGTTTTAGTTTTAAGTCCCATCAACAGACCTCGGGACCTCGGTTTAAAGACTCATCCGAAAGTCTGGAGAAGCCCGGGATCGATCCTGCGATCCCTGGTTTACAAGGCGAGTAGCGTAACCACTACACCACGGAGGCTTCTCAAAGAAGGAGCAACACGGATAATGACATTGGGGGAGTAACAAGGATAAAGACAAAGAAGGAATAACAAGGATAAAGACAAAGAAGGAATAACAAGGATAAAAAGAAAGGAGGAGTAACAATGCTAAAGACAAATAGGGGGTAACAAGAATAAAAACACATAAGGAATAATAAGGATAAAGTCAAAGAAGGAGAAACAAGGATAAAGACAAAGAGGGAGTAATGAGGATAAAGACAAAGAAGGAATAACAAGGATAAAGACAAAGAAGGGATAACAAAGATAATGAAAAAGAAGTAATGACAAGGATAAACACAAAGGAGGAGTAACAACGATAAAGACAAAGAAGGAATAACAAAGATAAAGACAATAAAGGAATAACAAAGATAAAGACAAAGAAGGAATAACAAGGATAAAGACAAAGAAGGAGTAACAAAGATAAAGACAAAGAGGGAGTAACAAAGATAAAGCCAAAGAAGGAGTAACAAGGATCAAGACAAAGAAGGAGTAACAAAGATAAAGACTAAGAAGGAATAACAAGGACAACGTCAAAGAAGGACTGACAAAGATAAAGACAAAAAAAGAATAACAAAGGTAAAGACAAAGAAGTAATAACAAGGATAAAGACAAAGGAGGAGTAATATTGACAAAGAGAAAGGAGTAACAATGATAAAGACAAAGAGGGACTAACAAGAAGTAACAAGGATACAGACACAAAAGGAATAACAAGGATAAAGTCAAAGGAGTTACATGGATGAAGACAAAGAGGGAGTAACAAGGATAAAGATAAAGAAGAAATAACAAGGATAAAGACAAAGAGGGAGTAACAAGGATAAAGAAAACGAAGGAATTACAAGGATAAAGTCAAAGAAGGAGTAATAAGGATAAAGACAAAGAGGGAGTAACAAGGATAAAGACAAAGAAGGAATAACAAGGATAAAGACAAAGAGGGAGTAACAAGGATAAAGACAAAGAAGGAATAACAAGGATAAAGACAAAGAAGTACAAATGTAGAAACAAGGATAAAGACAAAGAGAGAGTAGCAAGGATAAAGACAAAGAAGGAATACCAAGGATAGGGATAGAGACAAAAAGGAATAACAAGGATAAAGTCAAAGCAGGAGTGACAAGGATAAAGGCAAAGAAGGAATAACAAGGATTAAGTCAAAGAAGGAGTAAAAATGATAAAGACAAAGAAGGAATAGGAAGGATAAAGTCAAAAGACGGAATAACAAGGATAAAGACAAAAGAAGGAGTAACAAGGACAAAGACAAAGAAGGAATAACAAGGAAAAAGACAAAGAAGAAATAACAAAGATAAAGACAAAGAAGGAATATTAAGGATTTGTTTGTTTGATTTGAGGTTTAACGTCCCCATCAACACTGTAAAGGTCATTTTGGATACGTTGCTTCCAATTTTGTGGGACTTTTACCCGACATTGAGATGAAATGACATCACAAGCCCTGTTGCCCAATGAAACCAATACGGTTTATCAGCATGGACGGTCCGCCTCGCACCGCGGTTCCTGGACAGGCTTAGATCCTCTAAGCGGTTTACCAGTACTAGTGTGCGGGCCGGATTCAGCTCTGCGTGGAAGCATCATGCAGCCCATATATTTCTTAAGGAAAAAGAGAAAGGAGGAGTAACAATGATAAAGAGATAGAAGGAGTAACAAGGATAAAGACAAAGAAGTACAAATGTAGCAACAAGGATAAAGACAAAGAAGGAATAACAAGGATAAAGTTAAAGAAGGAGTAAGAAAGATAAAGACAAAGAGGGAATAACTAGGATAAAGACACATAAGGAATAACAAGGATAAAGTCAAAGAAGGAGAAACAAGGACAAAGGCAAAGAGGGAGTAACAAGGATAAAGACAAAGAAGGAATAACAAGGATGAAGACAAAGAAGGAATAACAAAGATAAAGACAAAGAAGGAATAACAAGGATAAAGACAAAGGAGTAACAAGGTATAGACGAAGAAAGAGGGAGCAACAAAGACAGAGAAAGAAGGAGTATGATAAAGAGAAAGAAAGAATAGCAGGGATAAAGACAAAGAAGTAACAATGATAAAGTCAAAGTCGAATATGAGGATAAAGATAAAACAAGGAGTTAAAAAATAAAGACAAAGAAGAAATAATAGGGATAAAGGAGTAACAAGGATAACGATAAAGAAGGTGAGACATGGCATAAGACAAACAAGGAATAACAAGGATAAATACAAAAGAAGGAATAACAAGATAAAAGACAAACAAGGAATAACAAGAATAAAGGCAAAGAAGGAATAACAAGGATAAAGACAAACAGGGTGTAACAAGGAAAAAGACAAAGGAGGAATAACAAGGATTAAGACAAAGAAGGAGTAACAAAGATAAAGATGAAGAGGGAATAACAAAGATAAAGACAAAGAAGGAATCGCAGGATAAAGACAAAGAAGGAATAATAAGGATAAAGACAAAGAAGGAATAACAAGGATAAAGACAAAGAGGGAGTAACAAGGATAAAGACAAAGAAGGAATAACCAAGATTAAGTCAGAGGAGTAACAAGGATTAAGACAAAGAGGGAGTGACAAGAATAAAGACAAAGAAGGAATAACAAGGATAAAGACAAAGAAGGAATATCAAGGATAAAGACAAAGAAATAACAAGGATAAAGACAAAGAAGTAACAAGGATAAAGACAAAAAAGGAATAACAAGGATAAAGACAAAGAAGGAATAACAAGGATAAAGTCAAAGAAGGAGTAACAAGGATGAAGACAAAGAGGGAGTAACGAGGATAAAGACAAAGAAGGAAAAACAAGGATAAAGAGAAAGAAGGTGTAACAAGGATAAAGACAGAGAGGGAGTAACAAGGATAAAGATAAACAAGTAATAACAAGGATAAAGACAAACAAGGAATAACAAAGAATAAACAGGTAATATAGGTCTACATAGATAAAGACAATGAAGGAATGTTCTTAATCCCAAAGAAGTAATAACAAGGATAAAGACAAAGAGGGAGTAACAAGGATAAAGACAAAGAAGGAATAACAAGGATAACGACAAAGAATGAATAACAAAGACAAAGACAAAGGAGGAATAACAAGGATAAATACAAAGGAGGAGTAACATCGATAAAGAGAAAGAAGGAGCAACAATGATTAAGACAAGGAGAGAGTAACAAGAAGTAAAAAGGATACAGACACAGAAGGAATAATCAGGCTAAAGTCAAAGAAGGAGTAACATGGCTAAAGACAAAGAGGGAGTAACCAGAATAAAGACAAAGAAGGAATAACAAGGATTAAGACAATAAGGGAATTACAAGGATAAGGACAAAGAGGGAGTAACAAGGATAAAGACAAAGAAGGAGTGACAAGAATAAAGACAAAGAAGAAACATCAAGGATAAAGGGAGAGAAGGAATAACAAGGATAAAGACAAAGAGGGAATGACAAGGATAAAGACAAAGAAGGAATAACAAGGATTAAGACAAAGAAGAAACAAGGATAAAGAGAAAGGAGAAGTAAGAAGGATAAAGATAAAGAGGGAGAAACACGGATAAAGACAAAGAAGGAATATCAAGGATAAAGACAAAGGAGTCAAAAAGATCAACAAAAAAAGGAATAGCAAGGATAAAGACAAATGAGGAGTAACAAGGATGAAGACAAAGAGGGAGTAACGAGGATAAAGACAAAGAAGGAAAAACAAGGATAAAGAGAAAGAAGGTGTAACAAGGATAAAGACAGAGAGGGAGTAACAAGGATAAAGACAAACAAGTAATAACAAGGATAAAGACAAACAAGGAATAACAAAGAATAAACAGGTTATATAGGTCTACATAGCTACAGACAATGAAGGAATGTTCTTAATCCCAAAGAAGTAATAACAAGGATAAAGACAAAGAGGAAGTAACAAGGATAAAGACAAAGAAGGAATAACAAGGATAACGACAAAGAATGAATAACAAAGACAAAGACAAAGGAGGAATAACAAGGATAAATACAAAGGAGGAGTAACATCGATTAAGAGAAAGAAGGAGCAACAATGATTAAGACAAGGAGAGAGTAACAAGAAGTAACAAGGATACAGACACAGAAGGAATAATAAGGCTAAAGTCAAAGAAGGAGTAACATGGCTAAAGACAAAGAGGGAGTAACAAGAATAAAGACAAAGAAGGAATAACAAGGATTAAGACAATGAGGGAGTAACAAGGATAAAGACAAAGAAGGAGTGACAAGAATAAAGACAAAGAAAAAATATCAAGGATAAAGAGAGAGAAGGAATAACAAGGATAAAGACAAAGAGGGAATGACAAGGATAAAGACAAAGAAGGAATAACAAGGATTAAGACAAAGAAGAAACAAGGATAAAGAGAAAGGAGAAGTAAGAAGGATAAAGATAAAGAGGGAGAAACACGGATAAAGACAAAGAAGGAATATCAATGATAAAGACAAAGCGGTCAAAAAGATCAACAAAAAAAGGAATAGCAAGGATAAAGACAAAGGAGGAGTAACAAAGATAAAGACAAAGAAGGAACAGCAAGGATAAAGACAAAGAGGGAGTAACAAGGATAAAGACAAAGAGAAATAACAAGGACAAAAAGGGAGTAACAAGGATAAAGACAAAGAAGGAATAACAAGGATAAAGACAAAGAATGAATAATAAAGATAAAGACAAAGAAGGAATAACAAGGATAAAGACAAAGGAGTAACAAGGATAAAGACGAAGAAAGAGGAAGCAACAAAGACAGAGAAAGAAGGAGTTTGATCAAGAGAAAGAAAAAAAAGCAATGATAAAGACAAAGGAGTAACAATGATAAAGTCAAAGTCGAATTTCAGGATAAAGAAAAAACAAGGAGTAACAAGGATAAAGAACAAGAAGAAATAATAGGGATAAAGAAGGAGTAACATGGATGACGATAAAGAAGGAAAGACATGGCTAAAGACAAACAAGGAATAACAAGGATAAAGACAAAAGAAGGAATAACAAGGATAAAGACCAAAGTTGCGAGAAGCCCGGGATCGATCCTGTGATCCCTGGTTTACAAGGCGAGTAGGGTAACCACTGCACCACGGAGGCTTCTCAAAGAAGGAGTAACAAGGATAAAGACATTGGGGGAGTAACAAGGATAAAGACATAGAAGGAATAAGAAGGATAAAGACAAAGAAGGAATAACAAGGATAAAAAGAAAGGAGGAGTAACAATGATAACGACAAAGAGGGAGTAACAACAATAAAGACACATAAGGAATAACAAGGATAAAGTCAAAGAAGATGAAACAACGATAAAGACAAAGAGGGAGTAATGAGGATAAAGACAAAGAAGGAATAACAAGGATAAAGAAAAAGAAGGAATAACAAAGATAATGACAAAGAAGGAATAACAAGGATAAACACAAAGGAGGAGTAACAACGATAAAGAGAAAGAAGGAGTAACAGTGATAAAGATAAAGAGGGAGTAACAAGGATAAAGACAAAGAAGGAATAACAAGGATAAAGTCAAAGAAGGAGAAACAAGGATAAAGAGAAAGAGGGAGTAACAAGGATCAAGACAAAGAAGGAATAACAAGGATAAAGACAAAAAAGGAATAACAAAGATAAAGACAAAGTAGGAATAACAAGGATAAAGACAAAGAAGGAGTAACAAAGATAAAGACAAAGAGGGAGTAACAAAGATAAAGGCAAAGAAGAAGTAACAAGGATCAAGACAAAGAAGTAGTAACAAAGATTAAGAATAAGAAGGAATAACAAGGAAAAAGACAAAGAAGGACTTGCAAAGATAAAGACAAAAAAGGAATAACAAAGGTAAAGATAAAGAAGGAATTACAAGGAAAAAGACAAAGGAGGAGAGATATTGACAAAGAGAAAGAAGGAGTAACAATGATAAAGACAAAGAGGGACTAACAAGAAGTAACTAGGATAAACACACAAGAGGAATAACAAGGATAAAGATAAAGACGGAATAACAAGGATAAAGACAAACAAGGAATAAAAAGGATAAAGACAAAGAATGAGTTAAAAGGATAAAGAAAAAGAAGGAATAACAAGGATAAAGTCAAAGGAGTAACAAGGATAAAGAATAAGAGGGAGTAACAAGGACAAAGACAAAGAATGAATAACAAGGATAAAGACAAAGAAGTACAAATGTAGTTACAAGGATAAAGACAAAGAGAGAGTAACGAGGATAAAGACAAAGAAGGAATACCAAGGATAGTGACAGGGATAGAGACAAAAAAGGAATAACAAGGATAAAGTCAAAGCAGAAGTGACAAGGATAAAGACAAAGAAGGAATGACAAGGATAAAGTCAAAGAGGGAGTAACAAGGATAAAGAAACAGAAGGAATAACAAGGATAAAATCCGAAAAGTAGTAACAAGGATAAAGACAAAGAGGGTGTAACAAGGATAAAGACAAAGAAGGAATAACAAGGATAAAGACAAAGAAGTACAAATGTAGTAACAAGGATAAAGACAAAGAGGGAGTAACAAGGATAAAGACAAAGAAAGAATAACAAGGATAGTGACAAGGATAGAGTCAAATAAGATTAACAAGGATAAAGTCAAAGAAGGAGTGACAAGGATAAAGACAAAGAAGGAATAACAATGATAAAGACAAAGAAGGAAGAACAAAGATAATGACAAAGAAGGAATAACAAGGATAAACAAAAAGTGGGAGTAACAACGATGAAGAGAAAGAAGGAGTAACAATGATAAAGACAAAGAGGGAATAACAAGGATAAAGTCAAAGAAAGAGAAACAAGGCTAAAGACAAAGAGGGAGTAACAAGGATAAAGACAAAGAAGGAATAACAAGGATAAAGACAAAAAAGGAATAACAAGGCTAAAGACAAAGAAGGAAAAACAAGGATAAAGACAAAGAAGGAGTAACAAGGATAAAGACAAAGAGGAAGTAACAAAGATAAAGGCAAAGAAGGAATAACAAGGATCAAGACAAAGAAGGAGTAACAAAGATAAAGACTAAGAAGGAATAACAAGGTTAAAGAAAAAGAAGGAATAACAAAGATAAAGTCAAAGAAGGAGTAACAAGGATAAAGACAAAGAAGGATTTACAAGGATAAAGTAAAAGAAGGAGTAGTGAGTGAGTGAGTGAGTTTAAGTTTTACGTCCCACAAACAGCTAAGGTCATACGGAGACGGGACCTCGGTTTAAAGACTCATCCGAAAGTCTGGAGAAGCCCGAGATCGATCCTGCAATCCCTGGTTTACAAGGCGAGTAGCGTAACCACTGCACCACGGAGGCTTCTCAAATAAGGAGTAACAAGGATAAAGACATTGGGGGAGTAACAAGGATAAGGACAAAGAAGAAATAACGAGGATAAAGACAAAGAAGGAATAACAAGGATAAAAAGAAAGGAGGAGTAACAATGATAAAGACAAATATGGGAAATAAAGACCAAAGTTGCGAGAAGCCCGGGATCGATCCTGTGATCCCTGGTTTACAAGGCGAGTAGGGTAACCACTGCACCACGGAGGCTTCTCAAAGAAGGAGAAACAAGGATAAAGACAAAGAGGGAATAAAGGGGATAAAGACAAAGAAGGAATAACAAGGATAAAGACAAAGAAGGGATAACAAAGATAATTACAAAGAAGGAATAACAAGGATAAACACAAAGGAGGAGTAACAACGATAAAGAGAAAGAAGGAGTAACAATGATAAAGACAAAGAGGGAGTAACAAGGATAAAGACAAAGGAGGAATAACAAGGATAAAGTCAAAGAAGGAGAAACAAAGATAAAGACAAAGAGGGAGTAACAAGGATAAAGACAAACAAGGAATAACAAGGATAAAGACAAAAAAGGAATAACAAAGATAAAGACAAAGAAGGAATAACAAGGATAAAGAAAAAGAAGGATTAACAAAGATAAAGACAAAGAGGGAGTAACAAAGATAAAGGCAAAGAAGGAGTAACAAGGATGAAGACAAAGAAGGAGTAACAAAGACAAAGACTTAGAAAGAATAACAAGGACAACGACAAAGAAGGACTAACAAAGATAAAGACAAAAAAGGAATAACAAAGGTAAAGATAAAGAAGGAATAACAAGGATAAAGACAAAGGAGGAGCAATATTGACAAAGAGAAAGAAGGAGTAACAATGATACAGACAAAGAGGGACTAACAACAAGTAACAAGGATACAGACACAGAAGGAATAACAAGGATAAGGTCAAAGAAGGAGTTACATGGATGAAGACAAAGAGGGAGTAACAAGGATAAAGACAAAGAAGGAATAACAAGGATAGTGACAAGGATAGAGTCAAATAAGATTATTAAGGATAAAGTCAAAGAAGGAGTGACAAGGATAAAGACAAAGAAGGAATAACAATGATAAAGACAAAGAAGGAAGAACAAAGATAATGACAAAGAAGGAATAACAAGGATAAACAAAAAGTGAGAGTAACAACGATGAAGAGAAAGAAGGAGTAACAATGATAAAGACAAAGAGGGAATAACAAGGATAAAGTCAAAGAAAGAGAAACAAGGCTAAAGACAAAGAGGGAGTAACAACGATAAAGACAAAGAAGGAATAACAAGGATAAAGACAAAAAAGGAATAACAAGGCTAAAGACAAAGAAGGAAAAACAAGGATAAAGACAAAGAAGGAGTAACAAGGATAAAGGCAAAGAGGGAGTAACAAAGATAAAGGCAAAGAAGGAATAACAAGGATCAAGACAAAGAAGGAGTAACAAAGATAAAGACTAAGAAGGAATAACAAGGTTAAAGACAAAGAAGGAATAACAAAGATAAAGTCAAAGAAGGAATAACAAGGATAAAGTAAAAGAAGGAGTAGTGAGTGAGTGAGTGAGTTTAAGTTTTACGTCCCACCAACAGCTAAGGTCATACGGAGACGGGACCTCGGTTTAAATACTCATCCGAAAGTCTCGAGAAGCCCGAGATCGATCCTGCAATCCCTGGTTTACAAGGCGAGTAGCGAACCACTGCACCACGGAGGCTTCTCAAATAAGGAGTAACAAGGATAAAGACATTGGGGGAGTAACAAGGATAAAGACAAAGAAGAAATAACGAGGATAAAGACAAAGAAGGAATAACAAGGATAAAAAGAAAGGAGGAGTAACAATGATAAAGACAAATAGGGCTAACAAGAATAAAGACACATAAGGAATAATAAGGATAAAGTCAAAGAAGGAGAAACAAGGATAAAGACAAAGAGGGAGTAATGAGGATAAAGACAAAGAAGGAATAACAAGGATAAAGACAAAGAAGGGATAACAAAGATAATGACAAAGAAGGAATAACAAGGATAAACACAAAGGAGGAGTAACAACGATAAAGAGAAAGAAGGAGTAACAATGATAAAGACAAAGAGGGAGTAACAAGGATAAAGACAAAGGAGGAATAACAAGGATAAAGTCAAAGAAGGAGAAACAAAGATAAAGACAAAGAGGGAGTAACAAGGATAAAGACAAAGAAGGAATAACAAGGATAAAGACAAAAAAGGAATAACAAAGATAAAGACAAAGAAGGAATAACAAGGATAAAGAAAAAGAAGGATTAACAAAGATAAAGACAAAGAGGGAGTAACAAAGATAAAGGCAAAGAAGGAGTAACAAGGATGAAGACAAAGAAGGAGTAACAAAGATAAAGACTTTGAAGGAATAACAAGGACAACGACAAAGAAGGACTAACAAAGATAAAGACAAAAAAGGAATAACAAAGGTAAAGATAAAGAAGGAATAACAATGATAAAGACAAAGAGGGACTAACAAGAAGTAACAAGGATACAGACACAGAAGGAATAACAAGGATAAGGTCAAAGAAGGAGTTACATGGATGAAGACAAAGAGGGAGTAACAAGGATAAAGATAAAGAAAGAATAACAAGGATAAAGACAAAGAAGGAGTAACAAAGATAAAGACTTAGAAGGAATAACAAGGACAATGACAAAGAAGGACTAACAAAGATAAAGACAAAAAAGGAATAACAAAGGTAAAGATAAAGAAGGAATAACAATGATAAAGACAAAGAGGGACTAACAAGAAGTAACAAGGATACAGACACAGAAGGAATAACCAGGATAAGGTCAAAGAAGGAGTTACATGGATGAAGACAAAGAGGGAGTAACAAGGATAAAGATAAAGAAAGAATAACAAGGATAAAGACAAAGAAGGAATAACAAGGATAAAGTCAAAGAAGGAATAACAAGGATAAAGACAAAGATGGAGTAACAAGGATAAAGACAAAGAGGGAGTAACAAGGATAAAGACAAAGAAGGAATAACAAGGATAAAGACAAAGAAGTACAAATGTAGTAACAAGGATGAAGACAAAGAGAGAGTAACAAGGATAAAGACAAGGAAGGAATACCAAGGATAGTGACAGGGATAGAGACAAAAAAGGAATAACAAGGATAAAGTCAAAGCAGGAGTGACAAGGATAAAGACAAAGAAGGAATAACAAGGATAAAGTCAAAGAAGGAGTAAAAAGGATAAAGACAAAGAAGGAATAAGAAGGATAAAGTCAAAGATGGAATAACAAGGATAAAGACAAAAGAAGGAGTAACAAGGACAAAGACAAAGAAGGAATAACAAGGAAAAAGACAAGGAAGAAATAACAAAGATAAAGACAAAGAAGGAATATTAAGGAAAAGAAAAAAGGAGGAGTAACAATGATAAAGAGATAGAAGGAGTAACAAGGATAAAAACAAAGAAGTAAAAATGTAGCAACAAGGATAAGACAAAGAGGGAGTAACAAGGATAAACAAAAGAAGGAATAACAAGGATAAGTTAAAGAAGGAGTAAGAAGGATAGAGCCAAAGAGGCAATAACAAGGATAAAGACACATAAGAAATCACAAGGATAAAGTCAAAGAAGGAGAAACTAGGACAAAGACAAACAGGGAGTAACAAGGATAAAGACAAAGAAGGAATAACAAGGATAAAGACAAAGAATGAATAACAAAAATAAAGACAAAGAAGGAATAACAAGGATAAAGACAAAGGAGTAACAAGGAAAAAGACGAAGAAAGAGGGAGCAACAAAGAAGAGAAAGAAGGAGTATGATAAAGAGAAAGAAGGAATAGCAAGGATAAAGACAAAGGAGTAACAATGATAAAGTCAAAGTCGAATTTGAGGATAAAGATTAAACAAGGAGTAACAAGAATTAAGACAAAGAAGAAATAATAGGGATAAAGGAGTAACAAGGATAATAATAAAGAAGGTGAGACATGGATTAAGACAAACAAGGAATAACAAGGATAAATACAAAAGAAGGAATAATAAGATAAAAGACAAACAAGGAATAACAAGAATAAAGGCAAAGAAGGAATAACAAGGATAAAGACAAAGAGGGTGTAACAAGGATAAAGACAAAGAAGGAGTAACAAGGATAAAGACAAAGAAGGAGTAACAAAGATAAAGATGAAAAGGGAATAACAAAGATAAAGACAAAGAAGGAATCGCAGGATAACTACAAAGAAGGAACTAGAATTTGTTTTTCTACAAAAACACAGATGTCTCCCCCGTTTTTGACCTCTAAGTATAACCTTGACATTGGAGGTATTGAGCTGGGTCTTGTGTGCAACACATCATATAATGAAGATGAACATTTCTGCATAGTAACTTTAAAAATGTTCATAAAAAAATAAAAAAGTTATTAGCCGTAAACAAAAAAAGCACTTTTTTACCTTTGACCTCTAAGTATGGCCTTGACCTTTGCGGTACAACACATCGTCTCATGATGGTTAACATTTCTGCCAAGTAATTTCATAATCCATCAAAGAATAAGGAAGTTATTGACTGTCCTTTTTTTTACCTTTGACCTCTAGGTATGACCTTGACATTGGAGGTATGGACCTAGGTCTTGCACATGACTCATGGTCAAACTTTCAAGCCTCTAGCTCCAATAGTTTTTGAGATATCTTGCTGACAAGATTTTATTAAAAAAAAAAAAATTCAAAGGGCAATAACTCTTGAAAGGGGCATAATCAAGACGAGAAAAAAAATACGCGTCAGCTTATTTTCCATCAGGAATGCATATATGAAATTTCAAAACCTTAGCATACACAGTTCTAAAGTTCTGCTATGCATCACTTTTAGCATTCATTACAATGGGCACAAATTACCAAAATGACAAAGGGCCATAACTCGCAAAGTATTTTTCGGAATTTTGTCAAAAGTTAATCAGTTCATATACTCATCACCTCCAATATACTCAACAACTTTCAAGGGTCTAGCTCCAATAGTGTTTGAGATATTTTGCTGACAAGATTTTATTAAAAAAAAATTCAAAGGGCAATAACTCTTGAAAGGGGCATAATCCGGACGAGAAAAAAAATACGCGTCAGCTAATTTTTCATGAGGAATCCATATATGAAATTTCAAAACCCTAGCATACACGGTTCTAAAGTTATGCTATGCATCACTTTTAGCATACATTACAATGGGCACAAATTACCAAAATGACAAAGGGCCATAACTCACAAAGTATTTTTCGGAATTTTGTCAAAAGTTAATCAGTTCATCTACTCATCGCCACCAATATATTCACCAACTTTCAAGGCTCTAGCTCCAATAGTTTTTGAGATATCTTGCTGACAATATTTTATTAAAAAAATTTCAAAGGGCAATAACTCTTGAAAGGGGCATAATCTGGACAAGAAAAAAAATACGCGTCAGCTTATTTTCCATCAGAAATGCATATATGAAATTTCAAAACTATAGCATACACGGTTCTAAAGTTATGCTATGCATCACTTTTAGCATACATTACAATGGGCACAAATTACCAAAATGACAAAGGGCCATAACTCACTAAGTATTTTTCGGAATTTTGTCATAAGTTAATCAGTTCATCTACTCATCACCAACAATCTATTCGCCAACTTTGGAGGCTCTAGCTCCAATAGTTTTTGAGATATCTTGCTGACAAGATTTTATTAAAAAAAATTCAAAGGGCAATAACTCTTGAAAGGGGCATATTCCAGACGAGAAAAAAAATACGCGTCAGCTAATTTTCCATGAGGAATCCATATATGAAATTTCAAAACCCTAGCATACACAGTTCTAAAGTTATGCTATGCATCACTTTTAGCATACATTACAATGGGCACAAATTACCAAAATGACAAAGGGCCATAACTCACAAAGTATTTTTCGGA
Source organism: Lucinisca nassula (assembly GCA_963580285.1). Lineage (NCBI taxonomy): Eukaryota > Metazoa > Mollusca > Bivalvia > Lucinida > Lucinidae > Lucinisca > Lucinisca nassula. Next base: position 66,403,048 of record OY757011.1, on the reverse strand, counting down.
ATTTTGTCAAAAGTTAATTAGTTCATCTACTCGTCACCATCAATATATTCACCAACTTTCAAGGCTCTAGCTCCAATAGTTTTTGAGATAGCTTGATGACAAGATTTTATTAAAAAAAAAATTCAAAGGGCAATAACTCTTGAAGGGGGCATAATCCGGACGAGAAAAAAAAATATGTGTAAGCTAATTTTCCATGAGGAATCCATATATGAAATTTCAAAACCCTAGCATACACGGTTCTTTAGTTATGCTATGCATCAAAAGCGTAACTGACGGACGAACGAACCAGAACCAATATGCCCCTCCAACTTTTTCTAAGTTGGGGGCATAATAAGAAAGTTATTGACAGAACACAAAAAAGGCCCCTTTTTTACCTTTAACCTCAATGTATGACCTTGACCTTTCAGGTATTAAACTGGGTAATGCGTGCAACACATCATCTCATGGTGGTTAACATTTCTGCCTAGCAATTTCAAAATCCATCTAAAAATAAGAAAGTTATTGACCAAACACGAAAAAAGGCCCCTTTTTTACCTTTGACCTCTATGTATGACCTTGACATTTTAGGTACCAAACTGAATCATGCATGCAACACATCGTCCCATGATAGTTAACATGTTTGCCAAGTAACTTCAAATTCTATTTAAAGATAGGCAAGTTATTGACAAAACCTGAAAAAAGGCCCCTTTTTTTACCTTTGACCTCTAAGTATGACCTTGACCTTTGAGGTACCAACCTGGGTCATGCGCGCAACACATCGCCTTATATTGGTTCACATTTCTGCCATGTGATTACAAAATCCATCTCAAAATAAGAAAGTTATTGACCAAATACGAAAAAAATGCCCACTTTTTGACCTTTGACCTCTAAGTATGACCTTGACCTTTGAGGTACCGACCTGCCTCATGTGCACCACACATCGTCTCATGATTGTTAATAATTATGCCAAGTAATTTTAAAATCCATCTCAAAATTAGAAAGTTATTGACCAAATACGAAAAAAAGGCCCCTTTTTTGACCTTTGACCTCTAAGTATGGCCTTGACCTTTGAGGAACTGACCTGCCTCATGCGCACCACACATTGTCTTATGGTTGTTAATAATTATGCCAAGTAATTTTAAAATCCATCTCAAAATAAGAAAGTTATTGACCAAATACGAAAAAAAGGCCCCTTTTTTGACCTTTGACCTCTAAGTATGACCTTGACCTTTGAGGTACCGACCTGCCTCATGCGCACCACACATCGTCTTATGGTTGTTAATATTTCTGCCGAGTAATTTTAAAATCCATCAAAAAATAAGAAAGTTATTGACCGGACAGGATTTGCCCATACATATATACATACCAACAAACTTCCAAGGGAGATAATTCAAAAAGTATAAATGCGAGAGTTATGGTTCTTGCGCACTGCACGTCGTCTAATGCTGATTAATATTTATACAAAGTTTCGTGAAGATAGCTCTAACGGTTTTCAAGTTACAGAGCGGACACGAATGTGTGACAGACAGACGGACAGACAGACAGACGGACAGACAGACAGACGGACAGACGGACAGACAGACAGACGCCCGGGGGAAAAACAATATGTCTCTCCGAAAAAAATTTTTTCGGGGGAGACATAATAATAAGGATAAAGACAAAGAAGGAATAACAAGGATAAAGACAAAGAGGGAGTAACATGGATAAAGACAAAGAAGGAATAACCAAGATAAAGTCAAAGAAGGAGTAACAAGGATTAAGACAAAGGGGGAGTGACAAGAATATAGACAAAGAAGGAATAACAAGGATAAAGACAAAGAAGGAATATCAAGGATAAAGACAAAGAAATAACAAGGATAAAGACAAAGAAGTAACAAGGATAAAGACAAACAAGGAATAACAAGGATAAAGACAAAGAAGGAATAACAAGGATAAAGTCAAAGAAGGAGTAAATAGGATAAAGACAAAGAGGGAGTAACAAGGATAAAGACAAAGAAGGAATAACAAGGATAAAGAGAAAGAAGGTGTAACAAGGATAAAGACAAAGATGCAGTAACAAGGATTAAGACAAACAAGGAATAACAAGGATAAAGACAAACAAAGAACAACAAAGAATAAACAGGTCATATAGGTCTACATAGCTACAGATAAAGAAGGAATGTTCTTTATCCCAAAGAAGTAATAACAAGGATAAAAACAAAGACGGAGTAACAAAGATAAAGCCTAAGAAGGAATAACAAGGATAAAGACAAAAAATGAATAACAAAGGCGGAATAACAAGGATAAATACAAAGGAGGAGTAACATCGATAAAGAGAAAGAAGGAGTAGCAATGATTAAGACAAGGAGGGAGTAACAAGAAGTAACAAGGATACAGACACAGAAGGAATAATAAGGCTAAGGTCAAAGAAGGAGAAACATGGCTAAAGACAAAGAGGGAGTAACAAGGATAAAGACAAAGAAGGAATAACCAGGATAAAGACAAAGAAGGAATAACAAGGATTAAGACAAAGAGGGAGTTACAAGGATAAAGACAAAGAGGGAGTAACAAGGATAAAGATAAAGAAGGAGTGACAAGAATAAAGACAAAGAAGAAATATCAAGGATAAAGAGAAAGAAGGAATAACATGGATAAAGACAAAAAGGGAATGACAAGGATTAAGACAAAGAAGAAACAAGGATAAAGAGAAAGGAGGAGTAACAAGGATAAAGCTAAAGAGGGAGAAACATGGATAAAGACAAAGAAGGAATATCAAGGATAAAGACAAAGGAGTCCCAAAGATCAACAAAAAAAAGGAATAGCAAGAATAAAGACAAATGAGGAGTAACAAAGATAAAGACAAAGAAGGAATAGCAAGGATAAAGACAAAGAGGGAGTAACAAGGATAAAGACAAAGAGAAATAACAAGGACAAAGAGGGAGTAACAAGGATAAAGACAAAGAAGGAATAACAAGGATAAAGACAAAGAAGGAATAACAAAGATAAAGACAAAGAAGGCATAACAAGGATAAAGACAAAGGAGTAACAAGGATAAAGACGAAGAAAGAGGGAGCAACAAAGACAGAGAAAGAAGGAGTATGGGATAAAGAGAAAGAAAAAAAAAGCAATGATAAAGACAAAGGAGTAACAATGATAAAGTCAAAGTCGAATTTGAGGATAAAGATAAAACAAGGAGTAACAAGGATAAAGACAAAGAAGAAATAATAGGGATAAAGAAGGAGTAACATGGATGACGATAATGAAGGAGAGACATGGCTAAAGACAAACAAGGAATAACAAGGATAAAGACAAAAGAAGGAATAACAAGGATAAAGACAAAGAAGAAGTAACAAGGATAATGATAAAGAAGGAGAGACATGGATAAAGACAAAAAGGAATAACAAGGATAAAGACAAAAGAAGGAATAACAAGGATAAAGACAAAGAATGAGTATCAAAGATAAAGACAAGGAGGGTATAACAAGGATAAAGTCAAAGAAAGAGTAACAAGAATAAAGACAAAGGAGGAGTAATAAGGATAAAGACAAAGAGGAAATGAAGAGGATAAAGAGAAAGGAGGAGTAACAATGATAAAGACAAAGAAGGAGTTACAAGGATAAAGACAAAGAGGGAATAGCAAGGATAATGACAAAGAGGGAGTAACAAGGATAAAGACAAAGAAGGAGTAACAAGGATAAAGGCAAAGAAGGAATAACAAGGATAAAGACAAAGAAAGAGTAACAAGGGTAAAGAGAAAGAAGGAATAACAAGGATAAAGACAAAGAAGGAAAAAGAAGCAAAAAGATAAAAAAGGAATAACAAGAATAAAGACAAAGAAGGAATAACAAGGATAAAGACAAAGGAGTTACAAGGGTAAAGACGAAGAAAGAGGGAGCAACAAAGACACAGAAAGAAGGAGTATGATAAAGAGAAAGAAGGAATAGCAAGGATAAATACAAAGGAGTAACAATGATAATGTCAAAGTAGAATTTGAGGATAAAGATAAAACAAGGAGTAACAATGATAAAGATAAAGAAGAAATAACAGGGATAAAGAAGGAGTAACAAGGATAACGATAAAGAAGGAGAGACATGGCTAAAGACAAACAACGAAAAACAAGGATAAAGACAAAAGAACGAATAACAAGGATAAAGACAAAGAAGAAATAATAAGGATAAAGACAAAGAAGGAGTAACAAGGATAATGATAAAGGAGAGACATGGATAAAGACAAAAAGGAATAACAAAGATAAAGACAAAAAAAGGAATAACAAGGATGAAGACAAAGAATGAGTATCAAGGATAAAGACAAGGAGGGAATAACAAGGATAAAGTCAAAGGGGTAACATGAATAAAGACAATGGAGGAGTAATAAGGATAAAGACAAAGAAGGAATTACAAGGATAAAGACAATAAAGGGAATGACAAGGATAAAGAGAAAGGAGGAGTAACAAGGCTAAGACAAAGAGGGGAAACAAGGATAAAGACAAAGAGGGAATTACAAGGATAAAGACAAAGAAGGAGTGACAAGGATAAAGACAAAGAGGGAATAGCAAGGATAAAGACAAAGAGGAAGTAACAAGGATTAAGACAAAGAAGGAATAACAAGAATAAAGACAAAGAAGGAATAAAAAGGATAAAGACAAAGAAGGAGTAACAAGGATAAAGACAAAGAAGGAATAACAAGGATAAAGTCAAAGAAGGAGTGACAAGAATAAAGACAAAGAAGAAATATCAAGGATAAGAGAAAGAAGGAATAAGAAGGATTAAGACAAAGAGGGAATGACAAGGATAAAGACAAAGAAGGAATAACAAGGATAAAGAGAAAGGAGGAGTAACAAGGATAAAGATAAAGAGGAAATAACACGGATAAAGACAAAGAAAGAATATCAAGGATAAAGACAAAGGAGTCACAAAGATCAAGATAAAAAAGGAATAGCAAGATTAAAGACAAAGGAGGAGTAACAAAGATAAAGACAAAAAAGGAATAGCAAGGATAAAGACAACGAGAAATAACAAGGACAAAGACAAAGAGGGGGTAACAAGGATAAAGACAAAGAAGGGATAACTAGGATAAAGACAAAAAAGGAATAGCAAGGATAAAGACAAAGAGGGAGAAACAAGGATAAAGACAAAGAGGGAGTAACAAGGACAAAGACAAAGAGGGAGTAACAAGGATAAAGACAAAGAAGGGATAACAAGGATAAAGACAAAGAAGGAATAACAAAGATAAAGACAAAGAAGGAATATCAAGGATAAAGACAAAGAAGTAACAAGTATAAAGAGAAAGGAGTAACAATGATAAAGTCAAAGAAGGAGAAACAAAGACAAAGAGGGAGTAACAAGGATAAAGACAAAGAAGGAATAACAAGGATAAAGAAAAAGGAATAACAAATTTTTTATGCAAAGAAGGAATATCAAGGATAAAGACAAAGAAGTAACAAGTATAAAGACAAAGAAGTAACAAGTATAAAGAGAAAGAATAACAATGATAAGTCAAAGAGGGAGTAACAAGGATAAAGACAAAGAAGGAGTAACAAGGATAACGATAAAGAAGGAGAAACATGGACAAAGACAAAGAAGGAATAACAAGGATAAAGACAAAGGAGTATCAAGGATAAAGACAAAGAAGGGTTAACAAGGATAAGGACAAAGAGGGAGTAACAAGGATGCAGACAAAGAGGGAATAACAAGAACAAAGACAAAGAAGGAATAACAAGGATAAAGTCAAAGAAGGAGAAACAAGGATAAAGACAAAGAGGGAGTAACCAGGATAAAGACAAAGAAGGAATAACAAGGATAAAGACAAAATAGGAATAACAAAGATAAAGACAAAGAAGGCATAAAAAGAGAAAGGAGAAGTAACAAGGATAAAGACAAAGAAGGAGTGACAAGGATAAAGACAAAGAGAGAATAGCAAGGATGAAGACAAAGAAGGAATAACAAGAATAAAGACAAAGAAGGAATAACAATGATAAAGACAGAGAAGGAGTAACAAGGATAAAGAGAAAGAAGGAATATCAAGGATAAAGACAAAGAAGTAACAAGTATAAAGAGAAAGGAGTAACAATGACAAAGTCAAAGAAGGAGAAACAAGGATAAAACAAAGAAGGAGTAACAAGGATAACGATAAAGAAGGAGAGACATGGACAAAGACAATAAAGGAATAACAAGGATAAAGACAAAGGAGTATCAAGGATAAAGACAAAGAAGGGGTAACAAGCATAAGGACAAAGAAGGAATAACAAGGAGGGTGTAACAAGGATAAAGACAAAGAGGGAGTAACAAGGATGCAGACAAAGAAGGAATAACAAGAATGAAGACAAAGAATGAATAACAAGGATAAAGTCAAAGAAGGAGAAACAAGGATAAAGACAAAGAGGGAGTAACCAGGATAAAGACAAAGAAGGAATAACAAGGATAAAGACAAAATAGGAATAACAAAGATAAAGACAAAGAAGGCATAACAAGAGAAAGGAGGAGTAACAAGGATAAAGACAAAGATGGAGTAACAAGGATAAAGACAAAGAATGAATAACAAGGATAAAGACAAAGAAGGAGTGACAAGGATAAAGACAAAGAGAGAATAGCAAGGATAAAGACAAAGAAGGAATAACAAGAATAAAGACAAAGAAGGAATAACAATGATAAAGACAACGAAGGAGTAACAAGGATAAAGAGAAAGAAGGAATAACAAGGATAAAGACAATAAAGGAATAACAAGGATAATGACAAAGATGGAGTAACAAGGATTAAGACAAAGAAGGAGTAACAAGGATAAAGAGAAAGAAGGAAAAACAAGGATAAAGACAACAAAGGAACAACAAGGATAAAGACAAAGATGGAGTAACAAGGATAAAGTCAAAGAAGGAGTAACAAGAATAAAAACAAAGAAGAAATATCAAGGATAAGAGAAAGAGGGAATAAGAAGGATAAAGACAAAGAGGGAATGACAAGGATAAAGACAAAGAAGGAATAACAAGGATAAAGAAAAAAGGAGAAACAAGGATAAAGAGAAAGGAGGAGTAACAAGGATAAAGATAAAGAGGAAATAACATGGATAAAGACAAAGAAAGAATATCAAGGATAAAGACACAGGAGTCACAAAGATCAAGACAAAAAAGGAATAGCAAGATTAAAGACAAAGGAGGAGTAACAAAGATAAAGACAAACAAGAGCACCGCATGCGGGTGCCAACGCTCGTCTGCAGTTTCTTTTAGAAAACCAAAGTTCTAAGTCAAACAAGAGCAATCAAATTGCAAGATGGAGTTATAAAACTTGTAGGGAATGTAGCTCTTGTGATGGTGAGTATGTGTATGAAGTTTCATGAAGGTAGGCCAAATACTTTTGGAAATATGGTCAAGGTTAAGGTTTTCGGTTAAATTTTCGAAAAATAGGTCAAAGTTCAAAGGTCAAGGTCACAGATCAAAAAGTGTGGTATCACTGAAAAGGTCTTGTCCCAAGGAACATTCATGTGAAGTTTGAAGGCTCTGTTGTGAATAGTATTAAAATGAGAGCAAAAAATGTGTTTCAGAAAAAAATTGGAAAAGGGGAGATGAGTGAGTGAGTGTTTGAGTTTTACGTCCCACCAACAGCTAAGGTCATACGGAGACGGGACCTCGGTTTAAAGACTCATCCGAAAGTCTGGAGAAGCCCGGGATCGGACCTGCGACCCCTGGTTTACAAGGCGAGTAGCGTAACCACTCGACCACGGAGGCTTCTAAAGGAAAAGGGGAGATAATTCAGCCAAAATCAACAATGTTGTTATGGTCCTTGGTCAAAATGTAGCTCTTGTGATGATGAGTGTTTGTATGAAGTTTCATGAGGCTAGGTCTAGTACTTTTTAAGTTATAGCCAAGGTTAAGTTTTTTTGGAACGACGACGCCAGACGACGCCAGACGACGACAACGCAGATGCCGGAGTGATGACAATAGCTCGAAAGTTTTTTTTCAAAAAACAGACGAGCTAAAAAGGAATAGCAACGATAAAGACAACGAGGGAGAAACAAGGATAAAGACAAAGAGAAATAACAAGGAACTAGAGCTGTCAGAGGATCTGACTATAGCCCCGCTTCAGCGGTGTCAGAGAAGAAAGTTATTTAAGCTGCAGAGAAAACCGTTATGAACAAGAAATAACTGTTGAAAATTTTACATTATCTGGAAAAACTCTAAGAGTTGTGAGCCCTTGTCCCTCATTTCAATGAGCATGATACATTACCAGAATGTCCATGTTTATACTAAATTTCATCTTCCATTTTTCAATGTTCAAAGGGTAATAACTCCTAAAGTAGGCAAATCAGAGTCAGGGTTCCTGCGCTCTGTACATTGTCTCATGGTGCTTTACACTTGTGTGAAGTGTCATGAAAATATCTCAAATGGTTTGTGAGTTATGGAGCCGACACAGTCAAAATTGCCTTTTTAAATGTTCAAAGGGCAATAACTCCTAAAGTAGGCAAACCAGAGTTATGGTTCCTGCACTCTGCACATCATCTCAAGGTGCTTTTCATTTATTTGAAGTTTCATGAAAATATCAGAAACGGTTATGGAGCGGACGTAGTTAAAATTGCCATTTTTTAATATTCAAAAGCCTATAACTGAAAAAGTAGACAATCCAGAGTTTGGGTTCCTGCGCTCTGCACACGTAATATGGTGCTTAACATTTGTGTGAAGTTTCATAAAATTATCTCAAACGGTTTTTGAGTTATCGAGCAAAGACGGCTAAAATTGATATTTTTCAATATTCAAAGGGAAATAACTCAAAAATTAGGCAATCCAGAGTTATGGTTCCTGCACTCTGCACACCATCTCATGGTGTTTAATGTTTGTGTGAAGTTTCATGAAAATATGTGAATGGGTTTAAAAGTTATGGAGCGGACACGAAAATTGTTAACAGACACAGACAGACACACAGACACACAGAAAATACGAAAACCAGAGTTATGGTTCTTGCGCTCTGCACATTGTCTCATAGTGCTTAACATTTGTGTGAAGTTTCATGAAATTATCTCAAACGGTTTTCGAGTTATGAAGCGGACACTGTTAAAAATGCCATTTTTCAATGTTCAAAGGGCAATAACTCCAAAAATAAGCAATGCAGAGTTATGGTTCCTGCGCTCTGCACAACGTCTCATAGTGCTTAACATTTGTGTGAAGTTTCCTAAAAATATCTCAAACGGTTTTCGAGTTATGAAGCGGACACAATTAAAATTGCCATTTTTCAATGTTCAAAGGGCAATAACTCCAAAAGTAGGCAATCCACAGTTATAATTCCTTCGCTCTGCACATTGTCTTATGGTGTTTAACATTTGTGTGAAGTTTCATGAAAATATGTTACGCAGATACAAAGTTATGGAGCCAACACAAATTAACGAAATCACGGAATTACGGAAAATGTTCAAAGGGCAATAACTCCAAAAGTAGGCAATCCAGAGTTATAATTCCTTCGCTCTGCACATTGTCTTATGGTGTTTAACATTTGTGTGAAGTTTCATGAAAATATGTTAAGCAGATACAAAGTTATGGAGCCAACACAAATTAACGGAATTACGGAGTGAGGAAGGACATGGCAAATCCAATATAGCCCCACTTTTTCAAAGCGGGGCTATAAAAAGACAAAGAGGGAGTAACAAGGATAAAGACAAAGAAGGGATAACAAGGATAAAGACAAAAAAGGAATAGCAAGGATAAAGACAAAGAGGGAGAAACAAGGATAAAGACAAAGAGGGAGTAACAAGGACAAGGACAAAGAGGGAGTAACAAGGATCAATACAAAGAAGGGATAACAAGGATAAAGACAAAGAAGGAATATCAAGGATAAAGACAAGAATAAAGACAAAGAAGAAATATCAAGGATGAAGAGAAAGAAGGAATAACAAGGATAAAGACAAAGAGGGAATGACAAGGATAAAGACAAACAAGGAATAACAAGGATAAAGACAAAGGAGATACAAGGATAAAGAAAAAGGAGGAGTAACAAGGATAAAGAGGAGATAACAGGGATAAATAAAAATCAAAAATGAGTTCCTTTAAGAGCAATGAAAACATTCATAAGAAAGAAGATGGGTCATACTACGTAGTTTCGGCTAATAAAGCCTCATCAGTGACCCTGTAATGATCCTGCAAAGAAAGCCATGGGAAACATACTGCAATTTAGCGAATTTCGAATAGGCTGTCGATTCAAAGACTGATATAAACCAAAATGGGGTCCAAATATTTAAAAACCTGTCTAGAATATGAGTCTAAAGACAAAGAAGGAATATCAAGGATAAAGACAAAGGAGTCACAAAGATCAAGACAAAAAAGGAATAGCAAGGATAAAGACAAAGGAGGAGTAACAAAGATAAAGACAAAGAAGGAATAGCAAGGATAATGACAAAGAGGGAGAAACAAGGATAAAGACAAAGAGAAATTACAAGGACAAAGACAAAGAGGGAGTAACAAGGATAAAGACAAAGAAGGGATAACAAGGATAAAGACAAAGAAGGAATAACAAAGATAAAGACAAAGAAGGAATATCAAGGATAAAGACAAAGAAGGAATAACAAAGATAAAGACAAAGAAGGAATATCAAGGATAAAGACAAAGAAGTAACAAGTATAAGAGAAAGGAGTAACAATGATAAAGTCAAAGAAGGAGAAACAAGGACAAAGACAAAGAGGGAGTAACAAGGATAAAGACAAAGAAGGAATAACAAGGATAAAGAAAAAGAAGGAATAACATTTTTTTAATGCAAAGAAGGAATATCAAGGATAAAGACAAAGAAGTAACAAGTATAAAGAGAAAGAATAACAATGATAATTCAAAGAGGGAGTAACAAGGATAAAGACAAAGAAGGAATATCAAGAATAAAGACAAAGAAGGAGTAACAAGTATAACGATAAAGAAGGAGAGACATGGACAATGACAAACAAGTAATAACAAGGACAAAGACAAAAGAAGGAATAACAAAGATAAAGACAAAGAAGGAATAACAATGTTAAAGACAAAGAAGGAGTATCAAGGATAAAGACAAAGAAGGGGTAACAAGGATAAGGACAAAGAAGGAATAACAAGGAGGGTGTAACAAGGATAAAGACAAAGAAGGAATAACAAGGATAAAGTCAAAGAAGGAGAAACAAGGATAAAGTCAAAGAGGGAGTAACCAGGATAAAGACAAAGAAGGAATAACAAGGATAAAGACAAAAAAGGAATAACAAGGATAAAGACAAAGAAGGAGCAACAAGGATAAAGACAAAGAGGGAGTAACAAAGATAAAGGCAAAGAAGGAGTAACAAGGGTCAAGACAAAGATAAAGACTAAGAAGGAATAACAAGGACAACGACAAAGAAGACCTAACAAAGATAAAGACAAAAAAAAAGAATAACAAAGACAAAGACAAAGAAGGAATAACAAGGATAAAGACAAAGGAGGAATAACAATGATAAAGAGAAAGAAGAAGTATCAATGATAAAGCGAAAGAGGGAGTAACAAGAAGTAACAAGGATACAGACACAGAAGGAATAACAAGGATAAAGTCAAAGAAGGAGTAATATGGATACAGACAAAGAGGGAGTAACAAGAAAAAGGTAAAGAAGGAAAAACAAGGATAAAGACAAAGAAGGAATAACAAGGATAAAGACAAAGAGGGAGTAACAAGGATACAGACAAAGAGGGAATAACAAGGATAAAGAAAAAGAAGGAATAACAAGGATAAAGTCAAAGAAAGGGGTAATAATAATAAAGACAAAGAGGGAGTAACAAGGATAAAGACAAAAAAGGAATAACAAGGATAAAGACAAAGAAGTACAAATGTAGTAACAAGGATAACTACAAAGAGTGAGTAACAAAGAGAAAGAAAAAATAGCAAGGATAAAGTCAAAGGAGTAACAATGATAAAGTCAAAGTTGAATTTGAGGATAAAGATAAAACAAGGAGTAACAAGGATAAAGACAAAGAAGAAATAAAAGAAATAATAGGGATAAAGAAGGAGTAACAAGGAAAACGATAAAGAAGGAGAGACATGGCTAAAGACAAACAAGGAATAACAAGGATTAAGACAAAGAAGAAATAACAAGGATAAAGACAAAGAAGGAGTAACAAGGATAATGATAAAGAAGGAGAGACATGGATAAAGACAAAAAGGAATAACAAGGATAAAGAAAAAGAATGAGCATCAAGGATAAAGACAAGGAGGGAATAACAAGGATAAAGTCAAAGAAGGAGTAACAAAAATAAAGACAAAGGAGGAGATACAAGGATAAAGACAAAGAAGGAATAACAAGGATAAAGACAAAGAGGGAATGACAAGGATAAAGAGAAAGGAGGAGTAACAAGGATAAAGACAATGAGGGAGTAACAAGGATAAAGACAAAGAGGGAGTAACAAGGATAAGGACAAAGGAGTGACAAGGATAAAGACAAAGAGGTAATTGCAAGGATAAAGACAAAGAGGGAATAGCGAGGATAAGACAAAGAGGGAGAAACCAGGATAAAGTCAAAGAAGGAATAACAAGAATAAAGACAAAGAAGGAATAACAAGGATAAAGACAAAGAAGTAACAAGGATAAAGAGAAAGAAGGAATAACACGGATAAAGACAACGAAGGAATAACAAGGATAAAGACAAAGAAGGTGTAACAAGGATCAAGACAAAGAAGGAATAACAAGGATAAAGACAAAGATGGAGTAACAAGGATAAAGTCAAAGAAGAAGTGACAAGAATTAAGACAAAGAAGAAATATCAAGGATAAAGAGAAAGAAGGAATAACAAGGATAAAGACAAAGAAGGAGTAACAAGGATAAAGACAAAGAAGGAATAACAAGGATAAAGATAAAGAGGGAATTATAAGGATAAAGACAAAGAAGGAATAACAAGGATAAACACAAAGAAGAAACAAGGGTTAAGAGAAAGGAGGAGTAACTAGGTAAAGATAAAGAGGGAGTCACACGGATAAAGACAAACAAGGAATATCAAGGATAAAGACAAAGGAGTCACAAAGATCGAGACAAAAAAGGAATAGAAAGGATAAAGACAAAGGAGGAGTAACAAAGATAAAGACAAAGAAGGTATAGCAAGGATAAAGACAAAGAGGGAGTAACAAAGCTAAAAACAAAGAGAAATAACAAGGACAAAGACAAAGAGGGAGTAACAAGGATAAAGACAAAGAAGGAGTAACAAGGATAAAGACAAAGAAGGAATAACAAAGATAAAGACAAAGAAGGAATATCAAGGATAAAGACAAAGAAGGAATAACAAAGATAAAGACAAAGAAGGAATATCAAGGATAAAGACAAAGAAGTAACAAGTATAAAGAGAAAGGAGTAACAATGATAAAGTCAAACAAGGAGAAACAAGGACAAAGACAAAGAGGGAGTAACAAAGATAAAGACAAAGAAGGAATAACAAGGGTAAAGAAAAAGAAGGAATAACAAAGATAAAGACAAAGAAGGAATATCAAGGATAAAGACAAAGAAGTAACAAGCATAAAGAGAAAGGAGTAACAATGATAAAGTCAAAGAGGGAGTAACAAGGATAAAGACAAAGAAGGAATATCAAGGATAAAGACAAAGAAGGGGTAACAAAGATAAAGTAGGAATAGCAAGTATAAAGACTAATAGGGAGTAACAAGGATAAAGACAGGGGAGTAACAATGATAAAGTCAAAGTCGAATTTGAGGATTTTTTAAGGTCTGTGCGAACCCTGTTCCCTAGGGACTAAAGGACGGGTTCGACTCAACCATGGTAAACCAGTCATTGGTGTTGGAGCCATCGAAGTTCTACTGTGTTTTACTTATATCATGTCGACCATTAATCAGGTGGGCCAAAAAGTTACCAGACTATACGTTGTAAAACTTGGCATTTGACATATGACCCAAGCAAGGCCCAACCCAACAGTGATGCTAGACTAACCAGGTTTATTCAAGAGACAATGCTTTAAACCACTAGACCATGGTGGCCCATGATTAAGTAATCTCTTGGCAGCAATCACTATTACAAAAGCTTACCTTTGCTTCTTTGTGCTGTAGACCTGCTTGCTGCCATTCTGAAAATTATATAACAAACAGTCAACCCTCCTTAAAAATATACCGACATTCAATAAAACAAAACGTTTTATAACCACAAATTGAGGCAATGTTAACAAATGTCTGCAACATCTGTTCCTTGCTGAAGTAAGGGAAACAGATCCTCAATTATTACCAATAACAATTATACCATACCGCTACTCCTTACTGGAATTCTTTTCAGTGGAAAATTGCTTACAATTGCAACATACTAGGGAACAAATACTGAGGGTCTTCTGTACAATCAAAATCAAGTTGTATGTCATTTAAGCCAGGCAAGCAAAAATTATTTACCACGACATTAGCTTTTAATTTAACCATTGGCAATTGGCTGGAACAAGTAAACCAAAGGTTTGGCATGATATTTTTTGTCTGCAACAGTAAGAGGCGCCTAACAAATATATGTCAAGCAATTAATGTCATAAAACACAGACAAAAAAGAAAGCATATAAATTCTCACTAACACCATCATGTTATTTATTAGTGGTTAGTGATTTGCATTGGCTCAGTTACAGGTCCAAGCTCAGTTGTATTGGCATGAGACTGACATGCCAATACCTGTAACTGGAACAATACAAAATCACTTCACATCAATGTCATTTTTACATGTATTCTGAAGATACCATCTGACCAGGATCTACACTGTTTGTCTGTCAGTTTGCAAATTTGAATAAATATATTATATCAAGTTATTTGATCAGTTGATAGTCAGAAATAGATGTGGCAAAATTAAATTATTCAGCATGATATGGTTTCAGAGCAGACTCTCACTGATAAAATAAAGCAAACAATAATTTTTTAAAAAGCTACCCCCTCTGATGGTGTTTTTCCTCTGCTAAAGGTGATCATGTGACTGGACAATTCAACAAGCAAAGCAGCTACTGGCATTGAAAAGAGGAAAAATAACAACAACAAAAAACATAGCTGTATTGACAGACACACATGATTATCAGTGTTTTAGAATTTAATGGCCCCAGTCCATACTATTACTAATCACACTTTTCCTAAGCAGCCTTTTGGCCATTTTGTGGGAAAGTAACTGTCCTTTTGGCTTTCCACTGTTGGTGTTTCCATTGGGGTCTGTTGCTTCATGTTAGTGTTTCTTTCCCTTTGATGTCTCTGATGGGAGCTTGGGTTAATTGTATCGATTCTTGATCATTGCCTCTACTATTTCTATACACGTAATTAAGCAGTTGACCAGAACAGTGCATCCTAATCACTAAACAAACATGTATCCAACTGAGCCACTGCGACCAGCTGAATATCAGTGTACGGTAATTCAAACAAATTAGTCCAAAGAACAACAGTGAAACGTCAATAACTCAAACATGGATGGCTGAATTGCCTTGGATAATTCAAACTGGCTCTTGTGTGCCAAGAGAATTCTTCCACTAGTGCCAAATGGCCCTGCCCATCGGGGCTTGAAGAAATAGATGGGCTGCATGATGCTTCCACACAGAGCTGAAACCAACTGCACACGAGTACTGGTAAACCACTTAGAGGGTCTAAGCCTGCACAGGCAAAGTGGTGCGAGACGGATTGTCCATGCTTATAAACCCTATTGGTTTCATTGGGCAACAGGGCTTGAGATGTCATTTCATCTCAATGTCGGGAAAAAGTCCCACAAAATTGGAAGCAATGTCTCCAAAATGACCTATAGTGTTGACGGGGACATTAAACCTCAAATCAAACAAACAAACACTAGTGCCAAAATTGGATAATTGATTGTTTCCTGATTAATCCTGAAAAGGTATGCTGTGTGTACTCATTAGAATTGCCTCAATGAGGTGATTCTAATTAATACACAAAAAATACCCATATTCTTTAAGATCAGAAAGGTTATCCTTAACCCATTTCGGACTGGAAACCCCTAAACAGGTAGCGTGGCAAACAGTGCAAGCCCAGATCAGATGCCCCAGAACATGGCGTCCTATCAGGGCCTCCACTGTTTGCAAAAAGTTCAGCCATTTTCCAAATCAATTTTGAAGAAACCATATCCAGACACCCCTAAATTTTGAAATGGACTCCTGCTATATATAAGGAGGAAGATTCCATTTGGTACAAAAAGGGTTAAGTGATCCTCATTATGCCTGGTGACCTGGTGCCATGATTAACCCTATGTTGTTCCAACTGTCCCTATCTCAAACAAATCTCCATGGTCCCAAGGTATTTGAGCTAATGAAGTGAAGTTCAACTGTAATATGCAGTCAACTGGTGCTGATGTCTAATATTTTTAAACAGAGTAAATGTGCAAGTAAGAATGTTATGGGCTGAGTGGCCCATAGCTCCAGATAAGGCACTTTTTTCAACCGAAAAGTACTGATATTTTTCTTATTTCTGCACAAAAAAACGTATGTTGTGGGTATTCATTAGAAGCGCCTCAGTGAGGTACTTCTAATGAGTACCCACAACCACAAAAAAACATATGTTGTGGGTATCCATTAGAAGTGCCTCACTGATGCGCTTCTAATGAGTACCCACAACATACGTTTTCATGTAGAAATAAAAAAAATAATATGTGGATACCCCTCTTATCTGGGGTTATGCCGGCTTGGCCAAGTGAACAACGAGCATTTGCTTTCAGAAAAGACAAAAATCACTTAGTCCGAATACAACCGTCCCTATCTGCATGGAGAACAGGCATATAAATATATACAGAACACAGCAAAGACTGATCAGCCTGCATTATAACATGTGCAGGCTGATCTGAGTCTTCACTGGGCATGTGCTCGAAGATGCCTTTTCACTTGAATCAGCCCATATAATTAATGTTAAAAGCAGTGCCATAACGGCATTTCATATTTTCTATAACAATATTTTGTTATAATGCCACAAAGCATTATCAGGCAATGCATGTTACTGTTTTCAACTGAGAAAATACAAATGAAATGGCATAGTTCCAGATAGAGCACTTTTTTAACCAAAAACACTCACATTTTTCTTATTGATGCACGAAAACATGTTGTTGGGCCTCTATGAGCCTCAGTGACATGCTTCTAATCAGTACCCACAACATATGTTTTCGATGTTTTGGGTATTCATTAGAAGCACCTGAGAGAGATGCGTCTAATGAGTAACTACAACATATGTTTTTGTGCAGGAATAAGAAATATTTATATTTGGATACCTTCTTTTATCTGAGGCTATGAAAAAGTCACATGATAAAAGAATCTCACATTAGTCATAACTTCATATGAAAGTTTTGAAACTTGTCTAAGGCTCATTTCATACCTGTCATATAAAATGATACCTGGTGTGAGATTTTCAGTATAAATATGTAAAATTCTGTGGATTCTATTGTGATGTCATGCAAATATACTTACAGCTGGAGAGCTTTTCTTCTTTGGAGGCTCTAGGAAATCAAGAAAATAAAAAAGATTAGTTTTTTTTTTTTCTGATTTTATCACATCAGTACTTGAGAGTAAAAAAGAAAGAAAAGAAATATTAACCCATAAACCTTAATGGAAAATTCTAGAGCAGATGGCAATTTATTTTTTTTTTAATTATTTTTCAGGGAAGATAAGACTTGGCATGTTATTTGAATTCCCCTGAAGGCCATGTCATGCCTGTGGGCACTATGTCTTAAAACCCTGAAATGTAGGTCAAGGTCAAGCAAGGAAGCTTGTATAACAGTTTCCATGCCCAGATGCAGGTTTGTAGTACTAATTATCATTTATGAAGCTCTTATAGTTCTTGAGAAACGGACTCTTATGCTCAATAGTTTACGAAGCCATGAAATGCAGGTCAAGGTCAAATATGGCTGCATGCTTTAAAGTTGCCATTTCTGAAAGCAAGTTAATACCAAGTATCATTAAATAAGCTTGTATTGATCTTGCGCAATGGATTCTTACATTAGGACAAACACTAGGGTTAACATAATAGTTTACGAAGTCAGTGAACTATAAAATGTAGGTCAAAATTAAATATAGATGATTGTATAAAAGTTGCCAACCCTAGATGCAAGTTTGTATTAAGTATCATTAAAGTTCTTGAGAAATTGACTCAGTCATTAGGGTGAATGCTAGGGTTGATGCAATAGTTTACAAAGTAAATGAACCATGAAATGTAGGTCAAGGTCATATTTGGATGCTTGCATTAAAGTTGCAATCTCTAGTTGCAAGTTTGTACCAAGTATCATTAATGAGTCTCTAATAGTTCTTGAGAAATGGCCTCTTACATAACGTAGGGCGAATTCTTGGGTGAACACAGTTGTTGACAGCTTGAAGAACGGATGGAAAAATAGACTCCTATATCCCGCCATGCTTAACCCTTTTTGTACCAAATGGAATCTTCCTCCTTATACATGTATAAAGCAGGAGTCCATTTTAAAATTTAGGGGTGTCAGGTTGTGTTTTCTTCAAAATTTAATTGGAAAATGACTGTACTCTTTGCACACAGTGGAGGCCCTGGTCAGACGCCGCGTTCTGCAGCATCTGATCTGGGCCTGCACTGTTTGCACGGGTACCAGTTTTGGGGGTTCCGGTACAAAATGGGTTAAGGCAGGCGCAAAAAAAAATTAAGACAAGGATATTTGAAAATGTCATTTTCTAGTCATGACTGATGCTTTCAAAAGTGTAAGCAGTCTCAATCACACACTCATGTGAAGAAAACTGTACTGAGTGGGTCACCTGTTTATCAATCAACCCTAGGTTATACACATAAGCTTACAAGTGATACACACACTGCTTATGTACACAAGACTATCACTGACGTTTTTGGGTCAGTATAAATTCCAGCTAATGGTTATTAATAGTGATGCTATTCTTATCATTGTGACATCAGAGTGCTGTGTAAAGAGGGGTATCTATATATCATGTACTTTGCTCATGGGTTAGGACATTAGCAAATAGTGCAGAGTGTAGACCCAGACCAGCATATGCAGAATGTTGTATCTGACCAGAGTCTCTGCACTGTTTGCTTAGATAAAAGAATTTAACCCTTATCCTGCTGAATATTTGAATAAACCACACTCACTTCTGACTATCAGCCAATCAGATTACATGATATAATTTTTTGGTTTAAATCCACCTACTGAATGACAAACAGTGAAGATCCTGATCAGATGGCTTCTTCAGAAGCCATCTGATCTGGATCTACATTGCAAAGGTAGGGATGGTCGCGAACAGCAGGATAAGGGTTAAAAATTTAACATAACAGTAAAATCCCCAGTTCAGGACCATTTTACTACCCTTAACTCAGAGGCAAGAGTGCTTCTATACTAAACATGTTAGACAAAACAGTCTAAGCCAACAAAACAGTCTAAGCCGACGAAACAGTCTAAGCCGAAGGAACAGCCTAAGCCGACGAAACAGTCTAAGCCAACGAAACAGTCAAAGCCCAAGTTCAGGACCATTGTTTCAGCTTAAACTCAGAAATAATTGACCCACAAATGCTGTCAATGCACTGGCTACTTATAAACTCCCTTACATAATTATAGTTTCATGTAACATTAGGATAACACACCCATATGCACACCCCCCCATGCCGCATCCAACCAACTCTGCCCAGGAAAAGTAGTGCAAGTTGGACTGTCCCATAAATCTTAGTGGTTTCTTCAGTCAGCTGGGCTTGAGATGTCATTTCATCTCACTGTCAGGCAAAAGTTGCACAAAAATTGAAGAAACTTTTCCAATATACTCTAGCTAGTTTTGATGGGGATGTAAAACTTTAACATAAACGAACAAACACATCCATGAGGCCTATTCCTTCTTTCATGGTTCTAAAAATGAAGGTTTATTGATGAAAATGTGTCATTATTATTTCTGCTCTAAACACAGATTGTATCATAAGGCAGTTCCAATGAGTACTCACAATCCCTGTTTCATAAGGCAGTTCTAATTAGTACTAACAATCCGTATTTTGAGCAAAATAAAATAATGTATTACCTTGTAAACCCAACATTTCTTAATAGACTATTGGGTAAACAAAGGTGTTCATTACACATCTCAATGCTAGGCTTAACAATGCAGTAGGTTTGGATTTGCATGCACAGAGAGTAGTATTTTTTCACAGCAGACGACATTTTGAAATATTTTCGCAATTTTCCCACAAAACAGGATTTGACATCTCATGCATGAGATGTTAAGTCCTGTTTTCTGGGAAAAATGAGAAAAATATCAACAATCTGGCGTCTGCTGAATTAGCCTCGAGAGTGCTAAAGGTTAATATTCAGAACACGCAAGAGGCCATTTATGTATCAGTATTCACAGAGCCAATAAATTATGGCATACACACATTAAGAACTTATTGTGCATAAAATTTAATTTCAGCATGAAAAAAATACGATACAGATCTGATTGCTTTTGGCAACTATGAATTCTCAAAATCAAGGGTAAACTTTCTTTAGAACTTTAGTATAAACCTTTTCAGTATAAAAATTAGTCATGTACAAACTACACAAGTGTTTCTTGACCGCTTGAAAAACAGAAATAAGAAAACTTTCTCCCAAATCACCCTGTACACTTGGTCCTGTTATAACAAATATAAATTTAAGCCAAATAAGTTAAATGACAGAGTTATGTAAAGATCATCATGATGCAACACAGTTTAAAACAGGAAGTGGAGTGGGTTGGAAAAGAGTGGCAGAGACAGGAAAATTCTTTGCCTTATTCAGTTGCTATCAAGAGCTACTCTTTAAAGAGAAGAACTTGCTCCAACAGGGATTTCCCTTGAATTGGATAAGAGTTCTGTGCTGTTGGACAACCTTTCCATAGAACTTATTTTACTTTATTTTCTAAGGGATTGTGTGGCAGCCGTAGAAAATCTCACTGCCCTTCATCGTAGTGTGGATTATATTTTCTAGCCCTTTGGGATCATTGTTTCCACTTTGGAATTTTGAAAATTCTGAGTGTCATTGATGAGGCCTAATTGGCCGAAACTAGTTAGTCTGACCCAGAAAAAACTTGTCCACTCAACAGTTCTCAGTTGTGTGTTGTTGTCTTTACTTCCAAAGGATTATAAAAATGTACCTTTCCATAGTAATTATTGCCCTTACTTTGGAGAAGCATCGTTTTTTTTCAGTTTCCTCCACTCCATGTTTTACACTATACCCAATGATGCAGCAATGTTATATCAAAGCCACCTACCATCATCTCCTAGCAGATCCCCAAGTAGGTCATCTAGCGTATCCTTAGCTGCCCCTCCTCCTGTTAATAATATACCATATACCAGAATATTGTTAGCCTAACAAACTTGCTAGTAACAGAAATGATAATTCTTGCACACCAGATAAGGAAATCCGTAGTTTAATCATGTTCTTACCCTGGTGTTCTTACCCAGGGACATGGTAAAATCTAATATTCTCACATGTTTGAATACAACCTCATATGCACCCTCGTTAAGGTTGACGTCACAGCATGTTATGTGATGTTCCTAAAAATCACACCACTGACATCACAATATGGTGAATGTTGGCAACCAAAGGGGTTGCATTATTAAAATTCCATGCTCAGAAATGAAAGATATGCAAGTAAAAGAATCTAACATGGGTGTAAGGAGTGGATAGAAAATCTGTCCCTCGGGATCACAGTCTGCGATCATGAGGCAAGCCTCATGATGCCGAACTGTGACACTCGGAATGGATTTTTCTATCCACCCCTCGCACCCATGTAAGATTCTTATAATGTTCTACAAGCAAGAACAATATAGTCAAACTTCAATTGCTCAAACAGCATTGCAGGTAGGGGTAGTTCGAGCCCCTGAGGGTTAATCAAAGTGCAATGTCAGATGACTTGAAAGATCAGGAAGAAATCTGTTTTGGTCTATAAAAAATTCGAATGAGGTTTTAAATAAATTGAAATCTAGACATTTTCGTGCTTCTAGCCTGTCTACCTACGATTTTTCCACTCTTTACACTACACTTCCTCATAATCTTATAAAAGAAAAGCTTAATGATTTAATTGAATGGGCTTTTCACAGAGAAGATTCTCTCTATCTTGCATGTAATGTCAGAAATGCATTTTTCACTTCTAAAGAGCATAAGAATTATACACTTTGGTCATGTCAGAAAGTGTGTGATGCCCTCACCTTTCTACTTGACAATATTTATATTAGATTCGGTACTAAGTTATTTAGACAAATTGTGGGTATTCCGATGGGTACTAATTGCGCACCTCTTGTGGCTGATCTGTTCTTGTATTGTTATGAAAGAGACTTCATTTTGTCGCTTTCCATTGATAACCAATCTGAAATTATTGAAGCTTTTAGCTCTACTTCTAGATATTTAGATGATTTATTAAATATTGATAATACCTATTTTGATGGTTTGATCAGTCAGATTTACCCCCTAGAACTTCATTTAAATAAAGCAAATTCTTCTGATACAGAGGCCCCGTTTTTGGATTTACATCTGTCTATTGTAGATGGATTTGTTTCGTGCAAAATTTATGATAAACGCGATGACTTTGATTTTGAGATTGTAAATTTTCCTTTTTTGGATGGTGATGTTCCTCGTGCGCCATCCTATGGCGTTTATATTTCGCAATTAATTCGATTTGCTAGAGTGTGTAGTCATGTAACTGACTTCAACACTCGTAATAAATTATTAACGGCTAAACTCCTTAATCAGGGTTATCGGTACCATAAACTACGCAAAGCCTTTTCAAAATTTTATAGACGCCATTTTGATTTAATTTCAAAATTCAATATTGGACTTAAATCTCTTCTGCAACAAGGTCTATCGGAACCCGAATTTTATGGTGACTTGGCATATAAATTCAGAAAAATATATAACCGCAATGACTTCAGCACCCAATTTCGTAAAATCATTCTTCGATATAAAAAGATTGGGTACAACATGGATATTATACGACAGACTGCATGCATGGTAGTTAACCCAATCACGGTTGGCAACTTTGCTTCCCTCTTTAATTGCACGCCGGTGGGTCAGGCCTCAGATTCTATGACGGCTCCAACGTAAAGGCTTATTGAAAATTAGAGAGATAATGTCGGTTGGTGCCTGATGCTCTGTCTCTGGTCGGGCTCATCGGAGTCTAACTGTTGGTTTTCTTTTGCTCCAGCATTTCAGTGGTTTCTTGCTGTCGAGTCCTCACCGTTGTCTCACCTCTGTGGTTCTTTGATTTTTGTGTTCACGGAGATGTTGCACTGATGAGTTAGGAGGCCTTCATGCGGACTGAACAAATTATTTGTCTAAATCGCGACGGAAGTAAGGGCGAGGATTGTGGCCATGTAAAATCGATTTAAGCCCCCCAGTGGAAATCTTCCACTGACCGTTCCAAGGCGGCTCTTCTGTGGCGATTTATTTATGTTGTTGTTTGTTACTTACTGTGTGTATCACTTGTGTCTTTTTATTTTGGATGGCCATATGGCCATTTTGTGGGAAAGTAACTGTCCTTATGGCCTTCCTTTGTTTAGGTTTCCATTATGGTCTGGTCGCTTAATGTTTGTATTTCTTTCCCTTTGGTGTCTTTTATGGGTGGAGTAAGTTAATTGTATCAATTCCTGATCTTTGTTTTACTTCTACTTAGGAATAACTTAACCCTTATCCCAATGCATGAATTAAGACACTCCCATTGCTGATTATCAACCAATCAAATTACTTGATATAATATAGTTGTTCAATTCACAAACTGCATGACAAACAGTGTAGATCCTGATCAGATGGCTTCTTCAGAAGCCATCTGATCTGGATCTACACTGTTTGCAAAGGTAGGGGTTGTCATGAACAGTGGGATAAGGGTTGTTTACTCTAAAATAAAGGTATGTTGTGAATACTCAAAATGTGTCAATGATACAAATCTTATGAGTGCAAACAAAATACATTTTCAAGATAACATAAGAAAATATCTCCCTTAATCACCCCAAAATAATTAACTGGAATTACACTATATAAGAAAATCTCTGGCGACTCAAAACAAAGTTCGACTCAGCCATTGTACCGGTAAACGAGCCATCTGTGTTCGAGTCACTGAGTGAGTGAGTGTTTGAGTTTTACCTCCCACTAACAGCTAAGGTCATATGGAGACGGGACCTTGGTTTAAAGACTCATCCGAAAGTCTATTCGAGTCACTGAAGTTTCACTGTAGATAATACAATGAAATTTTTGCTGAAAAGTATGAGCAGCTTCTCAGAGTTCACAAAAGTTCAGTAATGTTTCCTGGACTGAACTGAATAGAATGACTAAAATACATTTAGACTTTTGGCAAGTTTTTTTCTGGGCCAAGGGAATTCTTACTGCACATCTGGTGGTCCGACAGGATTTTGTACAGACTTGCTTCTGCAATGTAATAGCTAAACACATTTTATTTAGCAAAATATTAGCATAGTTGCTAACACTGTTAACAATACATTGACCTTATGCTTTCATTAGCTTTAAAAACTAGAACCAGGTTAGTATATGGAGTTAAGATTATTACCAATCGTCATACCAAAACAATACTATGGTTTGCATGCCTCATAAATTCATTAAAATGCCTTTAGTAAGACTACCTTTGAGACTGTTCAAAAGTGGTCTTAAGACCTCTTTTGAACAGTCCCAAAGGTGGTCTCTTACCAAATACTTATAAAATAATTTCTTTTGCATGTTTGAATACATGTTTTGGTTTCAAGAATGATCAGAAAATACAGGCCTAGTAAAACAAGAGGCTCATGATCCACTACACTCACCAGAATTCAAGTGGGCAAAAAGGGCTACACTGGCTAGTCATGCTTTTTTTTTTTATTTATTGCAGCAGACCATAATTACTTGGTAAAAGGTCCACCCAAGAAACACTGCTGCCAAATAATTTAACAAGAGTGCCCAGAGGGCCCTGGTTCGCTCACCTGATCCAATGTATAACAAGTGGGCCCCGGGCAGGGTCAATTTTGGCCCCAGGGCTATAATTTGGTAGAGGTCCACAAGATGAAGCTTCATATCGAACATGAAAGACCTGGGCTTTCTGGTTTCAGAGAAGAAGATTTTAAAGGTTTACCCTGCATATAGAAGTCTATGTAAAACAAGATTTTTGGCCCCAGGGCTATAATTTGAACAATCTTGGTAGAGGTCCACTAGCTGAAGCCTCATAACAAATATCAAAGACCTAAGCCTTGAGTTTCAGTGGAGATGATTTTTAAAGATTTTCCCTATAAAAGTCTATGTAAAACCAAAGGGCCACATGGCGGAGGCATTTTTGGTCTCAGGGCTATAATTTGAACAATCTTTATAGAGGTCCACTAGCTAAAGCTTCATAACAAATATCGAAGCCCTAAGCCTTGTGGTTTCAGAGAAGAAGATTTTTCAAAATTTTTCCTATATAAGTCTATGTAAAACCAAAGGGCCCCGGAGCGGGGGCATTTTTGGCCCCCAGGGCGATAATTTGAACAATCTTGGTAGAGGTCCACAAGATGAAGCTTCATACCAAATATCAAAGACCTGGGCCTTGCAGTTTCAGAGAAGAAGATTTTTAAAGATTTTCCCTATATAAGCCTATGTAAAACAAAAGGGCCCCGGTGCGCGGGCATTTTTGGCCCCAGCACTATAATTTGAACAATCTTGGTAGGGGTCCACCAGATGAAGCTTCATACCAAATATCAAAGACCTGGGCCTTGCGGTTTCAGAGAAGAAGATTTTTCAAGATTTTCCCTATATAAGCCTATGTAAAACCAAAGGGCCCCCGTGTGGGGGCATTTTTAGGTCCAGCACTATAATTTGAACAATCTTGGTAGGGGTCCACTAGATGAAGCTTCATACCACATATCAAAGACCTGGGCCTTGCGGTTTCAGAGAAGAAGATTTTTTAAGTTTTCGGTGAAAAAAATCTATTTTTGGCTAGTGACCTATATGTGCAACGGACCGGAACCATTTGAACAACTTTGAAAGGGGACCACCTAAGGATCATTCCTGTGAAGTTTGGTCAAAATCCGATCAGTGGTTTAGGAGGAGATGTCGTTTGAAGAAAAGTTTACAGACGCACGCACGGACGCACGCACGACGGACGACGGACAAAAAGTGATCCCAAAAGCTCACCTTGTCACTACGTGACAGGTGAGCTAAAAACCAGCAATTAGAATCTATTAAGGTTAATTTAGCTGATTGCATATATATCAACTCAACTGCCATAAAATCAGGAACATCCTCCACTTTGCCCTTTTTCCATACAAAATATGTTCTATGTAAAGGTTATCCTTTGGAAGCAAGATATAAACCAAAGAACTGAAAAGTATGAAGTTTACAGTTTTTTCTTGGCCAGACTACATGTAGCTAGTTTCTGCCAATTAAGCCTCATCAAAAACCTATGTAACCGAGTTTGAGCTTTATATAAACAAGCAAATTCGTTGAATTGATATCCCCCGCCGAATGGGTTTTTCGTGTAGAATAGCAAGAAAATATATCTGGCCAAAATTGAGAAAAAAAAAAATGCGCCAGTGATTTTTTTAGGCGTGCGTCCTGCGTCCTGTACGCATAATTTCGCCAGAGGACGCATAAAAATATCATCGCCGGGTCCCGGGACGCATAAAAATTCTCGGATGAATGTACGCTGCTTTAAATGGTGTTTAAGTACAATATTTGATAAAACCCAGTCCTCAGAGGCGTCGTAGTTCTACGGTAAACCGATTCTACCTGTGCAGTCCAATAATCAATAACAACGGAACTCGCGATCGTCTTCAAAAGGCGGGAAAATGCACGTGCGTGCGAGTATGACCAGAAAGCATGTATTTTATATTAAAATGTTGAAAAAACTTTACCTGTTCACCATTGTTATTTATTTATTAACCCACATATGCCCGCGGCCCTTTTTGGGGACATCGGCAAACACTGCAGTCCCAGATCAGACGCCGCAGATGTCTGATATGGATTTACACTGTTTGATGATTTATAACTGTTCAATTATGACACTATTGTTAATCCCTGTCATATAATTGCCACCCTGCGGTGCGTGTCGATAAGGTGTGAAAATATGGTCATGTTATGTCTCTAGTTTGCGTTTATTCCCCCATCATAAAATTTAATCCGAAATCAATGTGAAAATTATTTAATTGCTCCTACGACTATTCTACTATCTCGTGAATGGTTATGTTTTGGCGCCAAATAGCAGACGCTTGGCGAGAAAAGTTGAACACTTTAATTTGTGTTAACACATCTATATGCTGTTGTTGGTTATTGACACGGAGCTTACGGAAAGCGCTGTTTTCCACAACCGTTTTTCTATCGAGAATTTGTTTACCGTTTCCAAACATTTTTTATGGATGGGATACGCCCCATTAAGATAAAACAATAGACACGTGTGGGGTTGCTGGGGTCCAATGACGTCATTTACCGATCGCGTGCAGGAAAAAAACTAGCGGTGGTTTGTGGGCCGCCGTTTGGATGCCGGAATTCGATGTTTGCATTGTACTGGCATATTTATTTTGTTTGAAATCAGAGCTTTAGGAATAATACTCAAAAAATCGGGCGTGCTTAGTAATGGAGATTGTTATATTACTCATGTGTAAGTAAAATTCAGTGGACAATTATTCAATTAAACGTTATTTATGTCGGGAATAGTAAAAGGATAGAGCATAACATGAGATGCATCGTATTTTCAGCTGACAAAAGTAAAAATAAAATGGTCCGAAAATAATGCGGGCAGGTTACCCGCACCCTGAACTTGGGCCTGTAATTTGAGGGAAAAAAACTGCGGGTAATACACACCCGAATACGGTATATACACACGTTTAAATAAAACTGAAAACGGGCAATGATCAGGAATTTCTACGATCCAGAATTCATGCAAGATTTACTCTAGGGTGCAAAAGAAGGTTTCACCATGGGTCCTGGGTTGGATGCCTGGTTTGGGTCTGGGATGCATTAATTCTGGACCCAGTGGGTCCCGGGACTCATAATGGCAAATTTGTAAAAAAAATCACTGTTGCGCGTGCATCACGGCAGCATAATAATACATATTTATTTCAAGTTTCATTTTATTCCATGCAATAGTTGCTGAGAAGCGGTTCCAGACAAAG
Source organism: Lucinisca nassula (assembly GCA_963580285.1). Classification (NCBI taxonomy): domain Eukaryota; kingdom Metazoa; phylum Mollusca; class Bivalvia; order Lucinida; family Lucinidae; genus Lucinisca; species Lucinisca nassula. Next base: position 66,375,118 of record OY757011.1, on the reverse strand, counting down.
TGAGACGACGAAAAATCCAGAATTTTAATCATTTAAGGGGCCATAACTCTGGGTGTAAAAAGTCAATCCGAAAAAAATTTGTCAGGCATCATCACAGCATAATAATACATATTTATTTCAAGTTTCATTTAATTCCATGCAATAGTTGCTGAGAAATAGTTCCCGACAAAAAAGTGAGACGACGAAAAATCCAGAATTTCAATCATTTAAGGGGCCATAACTCTGGATGTAAAAAGTCAATCCAGAAAAAAATTGCGCGTGCATCACCGCAGCATAATAATACATATTTATTTCACGTTTCATTTAATTCCATGCAATAGTTGCTGAGAAACAGTTCCGGACAAAGTGAGATGACGAAAAAATCCAGAATTTCAATCATTTAAGGGGCCATAACTCTGGATGTAAAAAGTCAATCCGAAAAAAAATTGCGCGTGCATCACTGCAGCATAATAATACATATTTATTTCAATTTTCATTTAATTCCATGCAATAGTTGCTGAGAAATGGTTCCGGACAGAGTGAGACGACGAAAAATCCAGAATTTCAATCATTCAAGGGGCCATAACTCTGGATGTAAAAAGTCAATCCGAAAAAAAATTGCGCGTGCATCACCACAGCATAATAATACATATTTATTTCAAGTTTCATTTAATTCCATGCAATAGTTGCTGAGAAACGGTTCCGGACAAAGTGTGACGGACGGACGGACGGAAGGACGGACGGACGGACAGACAACGCCAAAACTATATCCCTCCGCCTTCGGCGGGGGATAAAAAAAAGATCAAGGTCAACCAAGGGCCATCATTTGAACCAACTGGCTGAGGCTTGGGACCAAAATGCTGCATGGTCATTAGCCACTGGATTCCTGAGAAGATTTTCAGAAAAGGGCTTTACCATATATATACATGTGTTTGGGTGTGTGATTCAGATCCCAAGAATAATCTTTCTTTCGCCAATCCCATTTGGTTTCAGCAAGCCTAGAAGTTAATACTGAATCATTAGGACATAGGCCAGCAAATGACTTTGCCCTTTGGTATTCATAAAAAGTCACTTAGATGATTGCATATATCAGCTTTGATGCCATAGGCTACAACAGACTTTTTTACAATACAAATGCCAAAACTACTGAATTTGCCCTTGCCAGAAAATAGTGTTACAGTCCACCAAAGATCATTTGAACAAAGTTGGTAGGACCCAAGTCTAAACTGCTGCATACCAAGTTTCAAGATCACTGAACACTAGGTTTCTGAAAAGATTTTCAAAAGCCTTTCACCATATATGGGCATCGTGGCCATCTTGGTCATGTGACCCAGATCCAATGAACAAACTCTCTTTCTCCCATCTAACAGATGCTCCACATGTAATTTGGTTTCAATCAGACAAACAAGGTCAACCAAGGGTCATCATTTGAACAAACTTTGTAGGGCCCCAGTCCCCAGTGTTGCATTCCAAGTTTAAAGGTCACTGGCCATTCAGTTCTTGAGAAGAAAAATTAATTAAGGTCACTCTTACCATATATGGACATGGTGGCTATATGACCCAGACATTAACAACTACTTTGGTTTCAATTGGCCTAGTTTTGTTTGTTTGTATTGGAGTTTAACGGCCCAGTCAACACTATTTTAGGTCATTTTTGAGCCAGTCAGTTAACCTATCCACACTTTCCTGGGCAGGCTTATACGTAAGTGATTAACCAGTACAGCGAAAGTTATTTCGCCAGAAACTGACAACTGCCCTTCTTGAATCAGCGGAAGGGACGGAATGACCATAGAAAAAATTTCATGGTCAATCCCATGAAAGAATGGTGCCGACCCCGGCAGGTATCGAACAAGTGTCCTCCCGATTGCCAGTCAGACGTGCATCCGACCGAGCTACCGAGGCTGGCTCAATTGGCCAAGTTGTGACAGAGATGTCATTTAAAAATTTTGATGACACTGAGACCAGACAACTGCTATCCTATAAGCTCCCCTGGAGCCTTCAGCTATGGTGAGCTGATAAATATGCATATGATTAACATAATGTTTTCTCCCAACACTAGTTTTTAAACGAAACTGTAATGTAGTATCAAGCATCAGTACAAGTATTAACTTAATCCACTTCAAGATTTACAATGTAATGATTTTTTAAACCATTCCTGTTTACAACAGGTAATAGCCCTATAGATGAGGACTGCAGGAACATATTCAGAATTTTAATGTGACACCCCTGGAGGTGGGGCCCTGACACTGTCCAAGGGGTCAAAAATCAATTTTTTTACAAACAAAGTCATGTTGGATAGCCCCTGGGTTTCACCAGAGGTCAAAAAGTAAGATTTTATGTCCTCTTTTTCGATTGTCACACAACTCCTCCTAGACTTGTTCAGCTGCAATCGTAAAACTTTGACAGGTAATAGCCCTATAGATGAGGACTGCAGGAACATATTCAGAATTTTGATGTGAACCCCCTGGGGGTGGGGCCTGACCCCGCCGAAGGTGTCAAAAACCCATTTTGAACAAACATTGTCATGTTGCATATCATATCAAAGGTAATGAAGAGTAGAATATACAGTGGTGCAAAAAAAAATATCCAGGCATGTCTGGGAGTCAGCAGAGGTCAAAAAGTAGGATTTTTGGTCCTTTTATTGTGACATGATTTTCATGGCCTGGGGATGTGCAATGACAGGCCATAAACTTGCTCTGGCTTTACCTTGGATTCAGAAACAGAAAGGAAAAAAGTTGAGATCTTGATCAGAAGCCAGCTGACCTGGACCTATACTATTTTCAAAACAGCATATATTCAGATTCAGCATGGTGATGGTTAATATTCACAAGCAAGATAAAGTGTATGAAGTTGGCTTGGAGTTTGGAGTATGGAGTTTGGAATTCGATTTATTCAGTAGTAGTAAAGTATTAAAATATTGGTGAATGTTAGGTAAAATCAAATTCCAAGCCGCGAATCCCAAGCCAAGTTCACACACTCAGCAAGATAAACATTATTTTGCCCCCCCCCCCCCCCCCCCCCCTCAAAGGTCTGGTCACCATAAACCCTACTAACCCTACTTTTGGGGGCTTTTTAAGTACCGGTAATCGGAAAAATTTTCATCTATTTTTAGGGTACATGTATTTTTCAAGATTCTAGGCTTTTCGTATATAAACAGAAATAAATAAAATAAAACATTTTTTATTTCAACCAATCAAAGCGCTCGAAATGTAGATAATGATTGAGTATTGGAATTATTGTCGGCTTGACAAACTAACAGATGGAAAACTTGACTCCTGTGCATCATAAGTAGGTGCATCAAAAATGATCTCGCAGTTCTAAGTTTCTGTGACTGACTACATGTAGGTCTTGAGGTGGACTTGCATCAATATTAACCTTTTTGTACCAAATGGAATCTTCCTCTTTATATGTAGCAGGAGTCCACTTCAAAATTTAGGGGTGTCAGGTTGCGTTTTCTTCAAAATTGATTTGGAAAATGGCTGAACTTTTTGCAAACGATTTAGGCCCTGATCAGATGCTGCATTCTGCTGTGTCTGATCTGGGCCTGCAATGTTTGCCAAATACCCGTTTTGGGGTTTCTGGTACAAAATTGGTTAAGTTTGATCAAACCCATAAGGTTTGTGTAAACCAGTTATATGCCGGCCTCATTAGCTCAGGCGGTTGCGCATCTGACTGGTGACCAGAAGGTCGCAGGTTGGGTTGGAAACCTGCCGGGGTCGGCAACATTCTTTCTTGGAGATTGATCTTGAAACCTTTTCTATGGTCATTCTCTTCCTTTGCTGATTCAAGAAGGGCAGTAACAGTTGTCAGCTTCTGGCAAAAGAATGTGCACTGTACTAGTCATCTGCTTATGTATATATAAGCATGCCCACAGCAAGTGTTGTTAGGTACAGTTTTACATGTAAAATGACCTGCTCGATATGACCTAATAGTGTTGATTGTGCTATAAAACTCCAAAACAAACAAACGAAAACATTAATACACATCTACAATGGTACTGATGGGCATTAAATACATGGTCAAAACAGTATACATGTATCAGATAACATACTTACTCTGCTTTGTTTTTCCACCAGCACCTGGAGTCCAACCCTGAAAAAGTTCAAAGTTCATGTGTTCATATTTGTCCTCGCCCATTGTGGCTTGGAGAAATAGATGGGCTGCATGATGCTTCCACTGAGCTAAAACCGACCTGCACATGATTACTGATAAACCTCTTACTCTTAGAGGATCTAAGCTTGCCCAGGCAAAGCAGTGCGATCTGACCGTCCATGCTTATAAACCACATTGGTTTCATTGGGCGACAGGGCTTGAGATGTCATTTCATCTAAATGTCGGGTAAAAGTCCTACAAATTTGGAAGTAACGCCTCCAAAATGACCTATACAGTGTTGACAGGGAAGCTAAACCTCAAATTAAACAATCATGTGTTCATTCCTATTTACCCTAAATTTTCGGACAGACACCATACAGTTATAAGATAAACCCTTTTTAACAATGAAGACCAATATCTGTCTGCTCCTTCTGGAGCAGTTAGATCATGGTATACACTGTCTTTACAGCTGAAATTATAATGAATACTTAATACCATAATTGCTACAAGGCTTCCTGAAAAATGCCCAAATATTTAGGCTAAATATGGTATTACTATGCCAAGTCAACACCACAAAGACTGTCGGGATGGTCAATTAACCTATTAAACTACATTGTATATTTTTTAAGGCAGGCTCATTCCTACTTAACACTCTGCATGCTGGGTATTTTTTCAGCAGACGACATTTTGAAATATTTTCCTAATTTCCCCAGAAAACAGGATTTGACATCTCATTCAAATTGTCTCCTATTGAGACAACTTGCAGGAGATGTCAAGTCTTGTTTTCTGGAAAAAAAAAAAAAGAAAAATATCAACAATTTGTCATCTGCTGAATTAGTCTAGAGTGCTAAAGGTTAACCCTTTACCACTCAGGTATGTGTTTTTACGTGTCTCCATCCCCCCTCATTTTAAGCCCCAGAAGTACCTAAAATCTGCATTTCTACCCCTGGATAGTTATGTTTGCTTTAGGATTTGTTGGGCAAAAAAGTGACCTGTTTTTTCGCGCGCCTCCCCACTAAAAATATTCTGGGGGGATTGAAGGGGGGGGGGGGGGGGGCAGCGTCCCCCCCCCCCTCACATCCCGAAAAATTTTGGGTGTATGGTCCAACCGGCCACTAAAATTTATATCTGAGGTGTCTGGGGTCAAAAATGCCTGAAAATTGATGCTGCAAACAGTGAAAATGGCCAGTGCCAAAAACCTTAATTGTTGCCTTGACAGCTGTGTTAAGATTAAAATGTGATCAAAAATTCATGTGAAAACACACTTTTGGCCAACTTTGAGATGCCCCCTCTTTACCATGACAACAATGATCAAGTCATGAAAGGTTCCATTTGAAAGGGTACTGCCCAATGAACCTTCATACCGAGTTTGGTGTAAAACAGACCATCCAATATGAAACAATGGCTAGTTGAAGTTGCTGTCAGGTGCAACACTGTAAAAATCAGCGAAATTCACAAAATCTCTGAGTGGTAAAGGGTTAAGGGTTGCCAAAAGCAGTGCACACACATTATACATGTAGTCTTTTTAGTGGGGCGGGATAAACAGTACAAACCCTAGTCAGTGACCTGAGCAGCAAGTGCCAGTATTGAATGTAATAAAGGTTACATGTACTTGATTTCAGTTATAACAGAATGGACAAAAACTTGGAAACAGAACCTTGGATTTTTAACCCTTATGATGCCATTCACAACAATTGTCATTTGCTTTGTTGTCTGCTTGTAACTTTAAAAGTCATTGTGGCAGATCCAGATAAGACTCCTCCTTTGGGAGCTTCATATCAGGGTCAAGGCTGTTTGTCTCAAAATAATTTTAGTAAATTCAGACTTGATAGTAAAAAAGATGTTTTTAAAACTTTGTCTAGAAGTTTCTAAACATGTTTTATGATGATGGTAAGTGTTCCAAATATAGCAAAATGCAAAAATAACTTTGGAAAAACATATGCAAGCGACCGGACTCCAAGCATCTGTGTGTGTGCCCTGCTAACAAGATAATTACCCATGATTGATATTTCCTTGTACCTACCATGTGGAACGGTTAGGTTACATGTATATAAATATGCTTCCCAAATTAAATGTTAATCTACCACGATTAATATCAAGCTTAACATCGGACAAACATTTACAGATAACAATAATAATATAAAAACAGAAATTATAACATTGACATAATAATAAAAATAATACAGTCGAACTTCGATGGCTCGAACTTGCCGGGACCACCGTAAAAAGTTCGAGCCTTCGGTAGTTCGAGCCATTGGAGTCCAACTCGGCAAGATCCATCTTTGTGTACTATGATTTTTTATCATAGCTGCGGCGATTTTGATGACTTCCGGTACATTTATCGGTCATTATTTAAGTCACGTAGTATACCTTTCGCCCTTTCACGTAGGTTACCTTTCTTATGATGCTGCGTGACTTGACCGATAAAACTGGAATTTTTAAAAAGGTAATTAGTGCGAGCTATCGGTGGGATTTTACATAAAAAATGCACTCTAGGGACCAGGCTTAGAGTTCGAGGGTTCGAGCCATCGTGGTTCGAGCCAAGGGTGGTATGTTTAGTTAAAATGAATAGGGATTTTGCCGGGACTGAAAAGTCAGTTCGACCCAAACGTGGTGTTCGAGCCTACCGAGTTCGACCCATCGAAGTTCGACTGTAATAATAATTGTCACAGTGCCCAGACACCAGTCTATTGCATCAGGCTCAATTACGTCCCTTTTTGAAATTTAGTGAAAAAATGGTGATAAACAGGTGGTAAGAATACAGTTATTAAATTAGAAATATTTTTATTACACCATAAAGTGGATAATATTATTTGGAATGCAAACCCTATATAAAATGATAGACTTTAATTTACTACCTGAGGGCTAGCCATTCCTGCATGGGTTGGCTAGCCGTTCGGTACTGGATGTGCAGACTCGCTGGTCGTGCGGTACCGGACGGGCAGACTTGAAGGCTGGCCGTCCGGTGCTGGCCTTCCGGTACCGGACAGCTAGCCACTGCCTTCTTTTTTTGTTAATTTTTCTCTGCTTTTGTTATTACATTTTTTTCAAACCAGGCAACCATGTTGACAGTCAGCAAGAATGCTCTCAAAGGCTAAGTGCTTGTTGATGTTGCTTACTAATATATGCTCCAGGGTTTTGCAACAGATGCATGTTAGCGACACTGGTCTATAATTTGCTGCATCATTTTTTTCCCCTTTTTTATAGACCGGGGTAACATTCGCTTGTCGCCAGTCATCTGGTACAGTGCCCTGGGCAAGTGATTCATTGAAGATAAAGGCCAACACAGGAGAGATTTCAGCACTACATTCCTTAAGTACCCTGGCATTCAGGTCATCGGGCCCAGATGCCTTATACATGTATGTATCTTGAGCTTACCTAACAGTTTAGTGACCCCATTGGGGTCAACTGTTATGTCCCCCATAGAGGGGAACGGACTTGCACCTTTAGATGGTAGCTCACCACCAGTTTCACGTGTAAATGCTGATTGAAACTGTTTATTGCAAATATTAGCCTTATCGTGCGCATCTGTTTTTAGAATTCCATTTTCCCTTAGCGAAGTGATCCCAAACGCATCCTTTTTCAGGGACTTTACAAAATGACCAAAACTTTTTAACTTTACCATTCTTTTGGGGGCTATCTGGATCTATATTGTCATCTTCAAAGGTAAAGATGCTGGAAACATGCTTCCGATATGCATCTTTTATAACCTTTTGCACATGTGCTCTAAACCCTTTGTAATGGCTCTTGACGTCCCTATATTTTGTTTTGGTCATTTTCGTTGGTATAAACCTTTCCATTGCCGTGGTTAATTCGGACTTAAAACTGACCCACAAGTCATTAACTGACATGTGTGAGAGGTCAGAGGAAAGGAACGAATCCTTAAATCGTGCCATATGGTCTCGCAGACCATCCATATCCGCGCGTTTGTAGAGAAAAACTTTACGCGGGACTTGTCTGATTTGTTTAGCTTTTACGTATGTCATACTCAACAAGGACTATGTCATGATCAGCTTTGCCAATCGGGGGCATCCCCTTAACTCGGCTGACTGGGGATGGAGAATTTGTAAACAATAAATCAAGGGTCTTTTCTTGTCAGGTGGGTATGTTAACAACTTGGGCCAGGCAGTGTTCTTTAATTATGTCCAAAAGTTGTTGCTGTGTCTGCCTTTTAGACACCCCATGGGGCACCTGCATGTTGCTCCATTCAATGTCACCACAATTGAAGTCTCCCCCAACCAAAATATGGGCATTTGCATTTGACATTATCCTGAAAAAGATGAATTAAAAGCCTCAAGATATTCTGGGTCAATCTGATCTGGTGGGCGATAAAAAGAACCAAGGTACAAAGTCCTACATCCAATGATGTTCAATTTAGACCAAACTAGTTCACAGTTGGTGTCCAACTCCAGAGTTTCTGTACAGAGTAGGTCTCTCTTGAAAGCCACGAAGACACCTCCATGTGCATCCCCAACTCTGTCTTTCCGGATGGCCTCAAAGGATTCAGGAAAAATTTCCGAGTTTTTAATTTCTGGGGTTAACCAAGACTCATTGCCCAAAATGATATCTGGTTTCGCCAAGTCGATAATTGTATGAAGTTCAATGTACATGTAGCTTGTCTAAGAGAAAATGGTATCTTGAAAACTGGAGCCAAAGATAAAGCTGATATACTCAACAGACAGTTTGAGTCTGTGTACACCCGGGAACAAGTAGGTACCCCTCCATCAAAAGGACCAAGCCCCTATCCAGACATAGATGACCTATTCATTGACCCAAATGGTGTCAAAAAACGACTAGACCGTCTTAACCCCCACAAATCCTCAGGTCCTGATGACCTCAGCATGCGTGTGTTAAAAGAATGCAGCGCAGAAATTGCACCAGTCCTTGCCTGCATCTTCAATCAGTCCCTGGCCCAGGGTAAGGTCCCAGATGATTGGCTTCAAGCCAATGTGGCACCCATTTACAAGAAAGGGGAAAAGTATGACCCTGCCAATTATAGGCCTGTATCACTGACTTGTATTTGCTGTAAGTCTCTGGAGCACATCATCGTGGGCAAAATCATGCAACATCTTACAGAGCACAAGATCCTTGTCGAATCCTAACATGGATTTAGAAGCGGTAGGTCATGTGAGACCCAGCTTTTCCAGTTCATCCACGACCTACAGGAAAACCTGGACGGGGCCCATACTAGAGGTCACAAACAAACAGACCTAATTATTATGAACTTCGATAAGGCTTTCGATAAAGTCCCCCACAGAAGGCTCCTGTATAAACTGGAGTACTATGGTATCCAAAATGATACCCTCCAGTGGATCTCTGCTTGGCTATCTGGACGAATACAAAGAGTCGTACTTGAGGGTGTTTGCTCTGACCCTGCCCCGGTGCTGTCTGGTGTCCCACAAGGTTCTGTGCTGGGACGGATATTGCTTTTGATTTTTATTAACGACCTGCCAGACAACATCAACTCTACAATCCACCTTTTCGCTGACGATTGTGTACTGTACAGAAATATAAGAGGGCCTGATGACCTACAGATACTTCAAGATGACTTGGAAAAGTTGGCTACCTGGGAAGAGGCATGGCTCATGAAATTTAATGTCGCCAAATGTCACTCTATGAGAGTGACAAGGCACCCCCCACATAAACAGATGGTCCATGGTTATACATTACATAACCAGGTTTTAGAGAACGTTTCTTCTGCTAAATACTTAGGAGTTCAAATCACTGATGACCTCGAGTGGGGTCAACACATTAATGAGATAACTAGTAAGGCTACTAAGACACTCGGTTTCCTTCGTAGAAATTTGGCTTTTGCACCGAGGGAAACCAAGGAAGCTGCATATAAAACCTTAGTCCGCCAAGCTTGAATATGCAGCACCAGTTTGGATGCCCTATCAACAAAAGGAGACTGTTAGAATAGAAAAAGTTCAGAGGACTACTGCTCGCTGGACCTGCAGACGTTGGCGCAACCAAAGCCACGTTGGAGAGATGCTTGAAGAACTCCAGTGGCCGACTCTGCAGGAAAGACGTGAGCAGGCTTCTCTGACTCTATTCTATAAAATCCACAATAATTTAGCCATTATAGATAAGAGTAGGTACCTATCTGAAGCTGGTGGAGGATGTAGGAGAACCTGGTCCCATCCCTTTCAGTATCACTGTCCTAATGCTTACACGGATGGATTAAAGAGTTCTTTTTTCCCCAGGACAATTGCAACTTGGAATGGCCTTACAATCGAAGCTGTCTCTTCTGAGACAGTTGATGGGTTTAAGGCCAAAATATAATATCCTAGGGTTGGGCAGGGGATAGGCATGGATTCCTTCCCCTGATGACTTCTTATGTCCCCCCACCCGAAAGGGAGGGGGACATATTGGTTTTGGTGCGGATCCTGTCGGCGTCGTCGTTGCCTCTTGTCTGCACTCTATCTCCTGAGTGGATGGATGGATTTTGATTAAACTTACACAGATACACCATTGGGAGGGGGAAAAGTACTGATTAGATTTTGGTGACCTTGACCTAATTTTCAAGGTCACAGGGCTGAAACCATTGTCAAATTTTACACCAAAAAAGCTTGTCTGCACTCTAACTCCTGAACCAATGGAAGGGTTTGGTTAATACTTGATACATTATATCAGTGGGATGGTCTTAAGAACTGATTAGCTTTTGGTGACCTTGACCTAATTTTCAAGGTCACAACGGGAGTTAGACTTTTAAAAATTGGCTTGTCTGCACTCTTTCTCCTGAACCAGTGGATGAATTTTGATCAAACTTGGTACATTATATCAGTGGGCTGGTCTTAAGAACTGATTAGATGTTGGTGACCTTGACCTAATTTTCAAGGTCACCACGGGACTTAGACTGTTGAAAATTGCCTTGTCTGCACTCTATCTCCTGAACCAGTGGATGGATTTGGTTCAAACTAGGTACATTATATCAGTGGGCTGATCTTAAGAACTGATTAGATTTTGGTGACCTTGACCTAATTTTCAAGGTCACAGGGCTGAAAAAGTAAAAGTAAAGGGTAAAAGCAGAATTTGAAATAATGAGTGTGGTGGGGGGACATCTGTTTTGTTAGAAAACAATTCTAGTTGTAAATAGTTTTAATCTGCTGGTGGCTGTGTCACAAAGCTCTTTTTGGGGGGTGGGGATTGAAAACATTTGTGCCACACCCAAACCTGTTATCATGGTCAGAATTGACCGAAAACAGTATCGGGAGAAAAAAAGAAGTTCGGCCCTTTTATTCTTTATTGACTGACAACTAATGATCAATATTCTGAGGGGATGGTTAAGGACCGCCTTTTTGGTCTTTCGTTTAGCTTCTTTCGACTGCTGCACAATGGGCTATGAAGCTGCCGTGGGTGGGCCGATGTTGTCTGGTATCGCACTATCAGGCTCGGATAGGGTAGATAAAGGTTCAAAGTGGTTGTAGGTGTCTATAGAATATGAGGTGTCAAACAGAGATGTGGAAAAGTTTGGCATTCCACATTTCATACACCCCCATGCTACATTTTTATTCAATGATCTGTTATAAAGATTTATGGACATCTCGGCCCCTAACAAACTCGGCCCCTAGCAAACTCGGCCCCCAGTCCATAGCAGCATTTAGGTTCTAAAATACAATGTTTTTGTTTCCGAGAATCAATTTGGAAGGTGGATAGGTAGTTTCACAGAAAGTTTGAGCATATTATCGTTTTTAATACGAAACCTTATCCACGATAAAAGATCGCAGAAACTCATGCTGTAATTGGGACGGTGTTGGAATTGAGTGTGACATCACGAAAACATGCCTACCGGTATATAATTTTGACCACCTCCAACCACACTTTTATACAGTAAAATTGAAAATATTTGAGGGTCACTGATGAGGCCTAAATGGCCGAAACTAGCTAGTCTGGCCCAGAAAACTTGAACACTTCATATTTTCCAGTTCTGTGGTGTATTCCTTGCTTCCAAAGGATAACCATTTTATAGAACATATTTATATCAATTTACTTTTTTCTTCTCAAAAACATAGATTGTTGGTTACTGTAAGAACCGCCTTGTCGATGCCGTTTCTACAAGTACCCAAACCTGTTTGCTCAAAAACATAGATTGCACGACCCGCAGAAAAGCGACCGACTGAAGTCATTCTGTCAGTCTGTCTGTCCGTAACCCGTTTGTGAAAATTGGTGATAGCGACTTAACCGCTTGGAATATTTAAACAATTTTTTGCATACTGATAGATATCAATGAGATCTAACCAATGAACTTGCAAAATATTACATTCCATTTAGTAAAGCCTCGCCGAGGCGAAAAATGTGAAAATTTTCGAACTGCTTCTACTCGGAAACCGTTTGGCCGATTGAAGTCAAATTTCATATGCAGCCTCTATGGGATTGGGGAAACCAAAATTTGCTCGTGGGGTCCAGGTCACATGACCAAAATGGCCGCCAAGCCATATATGGTTTGTCTGTCTGTCCGTCCGTAACCCGTTTGTGAAAATTGGTGATAGTGACTTAACCGCTTTGAATATTTAAACAATTTTTGGCAAACTGATAGATATCAATGAGATCTAACCAATGAACTTGCTAAATATTACATTCCATTTAGTATAGTCTCGCTGAGGCGAAAATTGTGAACATTTTCGAACTGCTTCTCCTCGGAAACCGTTAGGCCGATTGAAGTCAAATTTCATATGGAGCCTCTATGGGATGGGGGAAACCAAAATTTGCTCATGGGGTCCAGGTCACATGACCAAAATGGCCGCCAAGCCATATATGGTTTGTCTGTCTGTCCGTCCGTAACCCGTTTGTGAAAATTGGTGATAGTGACTTAACCCCTTTGAATATTTAAACAATTTTTGGCAAACTGATAGATATCAATGAGATCTAACCAATGAACTTGCTAAATATTACAGTCCATTTAGTATAGCCTCGCCGAGGCGAAAATTGTGAACATTTTCGAACTGCTTCTCCTCGGAAACCGTTGGGCCGATTGAAGTCAAATTTCATATGGAGCCTCTATGGGATGGGGGAAACCAAAATTTGCTCATGGGGTCCAGGTAACATGACCAAAATGGCCACCAAGCCATATCGTAAATTGCTAAAATGGTGACCCTGGGTTGACCTTGACCTTCTTTGTGCCTAGGTCAAACTTTGACACACATGCTTTTGTATTGGAAAAGTGAGAATGCATTTTATTCTGCAAACGATTCAGGATACAGTACTATAGTATAAGATATATTTTTGCTCCTTACGATAAGGCGCATTTATTGGGGGAACCGTTTTAGGTCCAGGTCACATGACCAAAATGGCCGCCATACCTATATATGGTAACACTCATAAAGCTTAAAGCATCCGGCGGGTAGTGCACTTCAGCTGAAGCACTGGTTGTTGGTACTTGTTAGAATCGCCCTGTCAATGTGGTTCTAACAAGTCCCCAAAATCTGTTTATAGCAGAAATAAGAAAAATATTTTCATGTTTCATCTGAAAATGTTCATGTTTGGGTGGTGAAAAATTCAATATTTTAGAATAGGCGTGTTTTTTGTGATATTAACATTTCCAGTGTAAAACCAAATGTAAACCTATAGAAAACAATATTCGCCCCGGCCGATCGGGGCTTGGAGAAATAGTTTGGGCTGCATAATGCTTCCACGCAGAGCTGAATCTTACCACACACGAGTACTGGTAAACTGCTTAGAAGGACTAAGCCTGCCCAGGCAAAGCGGTGTGAGTCAGATCGTCCAATGCATATAAGCCTTCAGGTTTCATCGGGCTGCAGGGCTTGAGCTGTCATTTCATCTCATCTCAATGTCGGGTAAAAGTCCCACAAAATTGGAAGCAACGTCTCCAAAGTGACCTAAATAGTGTTGACGGTGTCGTTAAACCCCAATTCAAACAAACAAAAACAATTAAAAAAAAACAATATAGTTCATGGTATACATGGTTTTCCACGATCTGATTGTGCGTTGGCGACGTTCATTACGAAAACACTCCTATACAAATACATTGTCAATTATTTTTTGGCCAAAAATAGAAATTTTACGATGAAAAATTGTGATATTTTTCTTATTTGTGCTCGAAACATAGATTACAGGGGCTCGATAGGACCGCCTCGACTTTTCTATCTGTTTTGTTTTAAGCAGATGTAAGAAAATAATGTTTTAAGAAAGAAACTTAATTTTTCAGCCGTTCATGAAAGTATGAATGACAGCGTAGCGCTAGCATAGTTTAAATAAACCCCTTCGGTGTTAAGTTACTTTGCAGGCGATCCGCTGCTTTCATACTTTCATGATTTGTTTTTTGTTTGATTTGAGGTTTAACGTCCCCGTCAACACTGTAAAGGTCATTTTGGAGACGTTGCTTCCAATTTTGTGGGACTTTTACCCGACATTGAGATGAAATGACATCTCAAGCCCTGCCGCCCAATGAAACCAATAAGGTTTATAAGCATGGACGGGCCGACTCACACCACTTTGCCTGGGCAGGCTTAGATCCTCTAAGCGGTTTACTAGTACTCGTGTGAGAGTCGGTTTCAGCTATGTGTGGAAGCATCATGCAGCCCATATATTTCTTCAAGCTCCGACGGGCGGGGGCCGTCATACTTTCATGAACAGCAGAAAAATAAAATTCATTTCTTAAATGAACACACAGTACCTCATGGGCTTAAGTCGGATAAAAGCCCCACAAAATTGGAAGCAACTTCTCCAAAATGACATATACAATGTTGACGGGGGTGTCAAACAATCAAAATCATTGGTATTAATAGAAAAAAGGCTTATTACTGTGGAATGGTAAAACCCTGCAAATGATAATAAAAACAAAATGGTTCAATTTTTGTAAGTGCGCAACAGAACATACTACTAGTCTCTTTTAAGTGGCAGAGATGTAATTACACGCCAATCAATAAATTAATTTATTAATTACATCGCAAGGTGAGTGAAAGTGGACCCACAGCAGCATGTCATACGCTGGTTCAATCAACGGCATTAGGTTCATTTAACTCATGTGAGATGGGTTACTCATAATTTCATCAAAATGAGTCCAAAAAGTAATTAGGCATATGTAATTAAAATATGAATAATAGTTTGAAAATATGTCATTTCCAACACTAATATTATACATATTCTAATTTTAGGGGCGAGTTTGTCAGAGGCCGAGTTTGTAGGGGCCGAGTTTGCTAGGGACCGAGTTTGTCAGGGGCCGAGTTTGTTAGGGGCCGAGATGTCCTGTCACCCTGTTATAAAAACTATACATAGTTGATGACATGCCTTGACATCCTATGTGATGCCAGACATTGCAGGTGTCGCAACAAATTCCCCGCTCTACCCAACCAACACTTTTTTGACAGAGTCCACAAGGGAAGGAGCGTGATAGCTCAGTGGTTAGTGCACTTGCCTCTGATGCTAGAGGTCCCGGGTTCGATCCCCGGCAGCGGCGATAAAATTTCGGTGTCCGAACATGCTCCATTGGCATCATTTGCAGGGATGAATGTCATAAAGTGCACCGTCCTTCGGATCGGGACGTTAACTGGAGGCCCCCTGTGCAGCGAGAATCATCCCCTGTGCAGGTTAAAGATAACAAAGATAAAAAAAAAAAGATAAAGAAGCTTTATTTAACGTCGCATATCCGAAACAAATAACATAAGCTCTGTAGAGCTTTTATTGCGACAAACAAAGTATCCTTTAACAAATACTTACCTGCCTTCATTTATCTTCCTAGGTCTACCCCTGATAATGCGAGCGTCAGCCAAGGGAGCTCCTAGTACCATTTTTCACGCCTTTGGTATGGCGCGGTCGGGGCTCGAACCCGCGACCTTCCATTCCCGAAGCGGACGCTCTACCACTGAGCTATCGGGGCCGGTAAGATCCCTACCGTAATTACATGATTACTGTGTAGGCTTTCATCCTGCAAAACCTGGAGTGTATGTAATATACACCTGCGCTAATGGTCAAATATGACCGACGCAGTATCAGAAGATAGATAGATAGATAGAAGTGCGAACTGTCATTTCAAGAGTTTGGACCAGGATTTCAAGACTTTAGAGAGGTTAGATACACTATCCTATAATAATATATTATTATAGAATAGTATATCTTTCCTCCTACACCAAGCACTGCATTCACACAATTTTACAATCGCGCCTACGATATTTGATGTACCCCACCCACTAATTATTGTATTTTGTATGGTTTTTCACATTTTATTTTAATGCGCTAGGTTACAGTTTATTCAACTAATGTTTTATTTCATGCAACTAATGCTCAGAAATGAGGTACCTAAATACAATGTAAAATTAAAAAGAAAACATACAGAATCCATAGCCAATTACGCTTTTAAAATGCTCATCAAAACAAATTTTAACATGTTTTGACTTTTCTCCGCCATATTGTAAATAATTTCGGAATACCTCTGAAGGGTCTCCCTATTTGGTGACAAGAAGTGACAAGAGGTGACAAGAAGTGACAAGAGCTATTTTATGGTGACAAGAAACTTTCTAACACAAAATAAAACTATATTATTGCTTGAAATGATAAATTTAATGTAATTCTTGAGTAAGAAATTAATTTTGGCCAAATTTAAAGACGTTTGGAGGAAAAAGCAACATGCTTTATTCAGACGTTTAACCTCATTTACCGACAAGAAAGTTCTCTTTATAAACAAAGGCGGTATTCGACTGGTGATTTCGTGGTCCACGAACTGAAGCGTGGAGCACGTTTTGTGTTCGACTGGGAGATTCGTGAAATTTCGAACAATTTCGTGGAGCACAACGACCACGTTTCAAAAAGAGCGTGAAATCAGTCACGTGACTCAATTAATATGACTGAACATAGAAAAGTATATGGCGTGCCATTTTACTATTTAATACAATTTCGAGATAGCTATAATTTTACGAGATATCTATAATTTTATAATAGATATCTATAAATCAAATTATATATATCTATAATATACATTGGAGGTCATAAAAATATAAGTAACTGGCTTATAATGTCATTGATCAAGTAATTTCGCACTGACCTTCGGATCGGGACGTTAATTGGAGGCCCCCTGTGCAGGGAGAACCATCCCCTGTGCAGGTTAAAGAACCCTCCCGTAATTACATGATTACTGTGTAGGCTTTCATCCTGCAAAACTGGAGTGTATGCAATGTACACCGTCTGTGTCCCCTCCTGGGGTTAAGGCGAAACCAGAAGAAAGAAAGAAAGGTCCGAGGTCTGCTGCATTGGCCCGAGGCCTCGAGGCAATTTTAGAAAGTAACCATAATACAAGTTTTATAAACAAATACGAAACTTAAACTATTTATTATGCTTGTCATTTGCAGTTAATATGGAGCTAGGACACAGCTCGGATCTATCTGCCTCTTTGCCTTATGACTGTTAATCATAGCTCTCTCACGGCTGTGTTTCGAAACTGGCTAGGGTCACATGTGAGACGCCAACCGGAGGTCGGGTGTTTTTTCTCCGGGGATGCCGGCTTCGATTTTCGCCAACCTGTGATTAACGATCGGTTAGATATAAGTGAAATAATCTCGACAGAACAAACAAGGCAACGCAAGCGTAGCATCCCCTCGCAACAGCATACCATTCGTCGACATGAAGGTTTGAAGCTTCTACGATGATTGCTGTATATTCTGTCCTGTTCGTAAGATTTTTAAGGTCAAGTCCATTGTGACCTTGACCTCTGACCACTGACCTTGAAAGTCAATACGGTTCATCGTCTCTCCATGGGGAACATTTGTAGAAGGTTTGAAGCCTCTACGATGATGTTTTCAAAAAAAGAAAGAAAGAAATAAACATTTTGGGGTTCCTGGTAATGTAAGGGCTGGGCAGGTTGATCTACCTAATTTTACTGTAAAATCTTGCACTTGCGAAGGAGTGTTTCATTCTCATGCACTGAAAGGGTGTTCTACGTTTGTTTTGAGTTTAATGTTACAATCCCACTGAGTCTTGATGGGTCCGAGCACTGGGCAAATGACATCTTATTAAGCAACGCCGTATTATCGCCAACGCAACGTTCTGACGTTTCATCGACGTTGCAAAGTCAAATTCAGTGCATCGCGTTGATGTATGTTTGATGTAGACACGACGTTGTTGACACGTTACATGTCGGTTGACGTGGAAACTGTAATTTACATTTACCTACGCTCGCTAAGTGTTGGTACGTTAAGAGAGAGAGAGAGAGAGAGAGAGAGACAGACAGACAGACAGACAGACAGAGAGAGAGAGAGGACCCTGTTGGGTCGTTTATACAATATATCTTGAAGAGCAGTTAATTAAAACATAAGACTAGGGATTTGCCATCATGACAAACACGCCTATGCGATTTTTACCCCCTCAAACCCCACTTTTATATAGTAAAACTGGGGTTTACAGGGTAAACATTATTTTTCTTATTCCTGTTTGTGGGTACTCGATAGAGCCGCCTCAAAACATAGATTGTGGGTACTCGACAGAACCGCCTGTACTTTATGCACAAAATGATAAATGATTAAATGTTAAAAAAACAAACAAAAAAAAAACGGGCAAATAAATAAAAATCTTTATCTTGTAGAGGCGGTTCTATCGAGTCCCCGCAATCTATGTTTCGAGCAGAAATAAAAAAAAAACATCACATTTTTTCATCTTAAAATTTCCATTTTTTCCCCCGAAAAATTGATAATATAGTTGTATAGGCATGTTTTCGTAATGCGGAATTTCACACCTGGTAGCATATCTGTGTTTGTCCCATTATCTTACATTAGAATTCGTCAATTTGTGGAAGGCTGGAAGCTTCTACGATGAAAACTGTGTCTGCTATCGTGTTCACAAGGTTCCGGACACACACACACACACACACACACACACACACACACACACACACACACACACGTGGACGCAAGGTACCGATGCTATATCCCAGTCACAACGTTGTTGCGAGGGGATAAAATGGGGTTTTCAGAAGACAACATAGCTCGCCTATGGTGTACTAAGTTGAATAAAGGCAAGTTATCAAAAATGAAATTTTAATAACAAACTTTTGTTTGATTTGAGGTTTAACGTCCCCGTCAACACTGTAAAGGTCATTTTGGAGACGTTGCTTCCAATATTGTGGGATTTTTACCCGACATAAAGATGAAATGACATCTCAAGCCCCGTCGCCCAATGAAACAAATAGGGTTTATTAGCATGGACGGTCCGCCTCGCACCGCGGTTTCTGGACAGGCTTAGATCCTCTAAGCGGTTTACCAGTACAAGTGTGCTGGCCGGATTCAGCTCTGCGTGGAAGCATCATGCAGCCCATATATTTCTTCAAGCCCCTATGGGCGGGTGCCGAAAAAAAATAACACACTATTTGACCCAAAATGTCGATTTCCTTTCAAAAGAGCCCAACAGATTACAACAATTAAAAGACAACCAGAGAGTGTCCCTATGAACCACTAAACAAGAAATCTCATTTTAGTGCTTCTGTTTCACTAAACAATACAATTTCAGCTTGCTGTTTTTGCCCCTAAAAAGAGCTAAAAAGACGGCGAACTAATCAGAATGAATTAAATATCATTTTAAAACACATTTGATTTTTTTATTATTATTATTATTTTTCAGTTTTTGACAAAAAATCTACAAACGTGCAAGTGATAATAGCAGTAAATATGTTTAAATAAAAAAAAAGAAATAAATAAATAAATAAACATCCACTGTGATTTGAACTCACGACCCCCTTGTGGTGCAAAATTGAATTTTTTGACCATAGTCCAGTAGTTTATCCACTGCGCCACGAGATTCGTCGATATGAATCATGGAATTCAAGCAATATAGAGCACATATACGAATATATTTGATAATTTGTTTTCTGTTTGTTTGTTTGTTTGATTCGAGGTTTAACGTCCCAGTCAACACTGTGTAGGTCATTGCTTTCTGTGCAACCGAGGGACATACAAGAATGCTAAAATATAAAACAGTCACATTAGTTTTTCATTTTCTTGCTTTAGGCATCAAACTGGAAGCACGGATCACATTTGACTGGTACAAAAACGTGGAGCACAATTTTCCACTGCGCATCATGGGCGGAGCTCAGTCGTGCTCCACGAAATGTCTCCAGTCGAATACCGTCAATGTCACTTCAATTTATAAGCAAAAAAGTAAATTTTACGTGGGTATCTGTGACTTTCCTTCATGCTTTTTTTTCTCTGCTCATAAACATAGACTGTGGGTACTCGCTATAACCGAAGAAGGGGGTTAACCGCATTTACCGACAAGAGATTTCTCAAATAACTCATGCTCAAAAACAATGTCGTCTCATTTTAAAAATATAAAAGCGGGTTTAACCAGAATTCATGTGATTTTTCAACATGTGAAAGCCCATTTTATATAGAGAAAACTGGGCTTACCCATTATGATTTTTGTTATTTTGAATTGGTGTTTAACGTCCCCGTCAACATTATTTAGGTCATTTTGGAGACGTTTCTTCCAATTTTGTGGGACTTTTACCCGACATTGAGATTAAATGACATCTCAAGCCCTGTCGTCCAATGAAACCAGAAGGCTTATATGCATCAGACGATCTGACTCACACCGCTTTGCTTGGGCAGGCTTAGTCCTTCTAAGCGGTTTACCAGCACTCGTGTGTGGTCAGATTCAGCTCTGCGTGGAAGCATCATGCAGCCCAATCTATTTTTCCAAGCCCCGATGTGCGGGGACGAACACATTATGATAAGTCAAGATGGGCAGTTGTCAGTTTCTGGCGAAAGAATTGCCCTGTTCTGGTTCACCGCTTACACATTAGCCTGCCCAGGAAAAGTGTGGATACATGAACTGACGGCCCATTTTATGTGATGGAGAAACATAATAGATCATCTCATACATGTAAAATTTTCTTGTCACTAAGTTAACTTCACTTTATTCCCGACCAAAAAACCCTAAAGAGGCACTGAAGCGTCATCAAGCAAGTGTGCCTAGAAAGGATCAGCCTGAGCGTATGCGCAGTCTGGTATGT